>JAWHQI010000335.1:1660000-2260000 GCA_033032865.1 Dactylorhiza incarnata
AGGTATAAGTCTAAACCGAACAAACATGCTTCAATTGACATTATTTGTTATTATTGCAATAAGACAGGACACGTGATAGCCGAGTGTCCATACAAAAAGAAGGAAGGATCAAAGAAGGAAGAAAAGAGATCCTTCAAAGGAAAGAAGAAGGAAAAGAGCTTCCTCGCTAAAAAGGCTAAGACTCTAAGCGACAGCGACTCGGATGGGTCAAGCTCAGATGAATAAGCCTATTTTGGACTAATGGCACAATCAGATGAGGAAGTAAGCGACTCCTCTTATAAGGGGAAGGTAAACTCTCACACCCCTCTCTCAGCTTCTGAATATGAAACTGCATCCATAGCAAATGACGGCTACTCATCAGAGGAGGATTCAGATTTAATGACTCAGTACAAATCCCTTTTGAAGGGATTTGACAAGTGCCACAAGGTAGTTAGATCTAAGTCAAAAGAAATTGAATCTCTCAAGATGGTAAAATCAGATTTGAGGGAGGAAATTGAAAAATTAACTTCTCTAAAAGATGAAAACCAACTCTTGAAAGACGAACTTAAAAGCTCCACTGAGTTATTAAATCTTAAGGAGAAGTTTATAAATGAACTAGAAGATAATTTAATGGTGGAAAGGAAGCTCGTAGAAAGCTTCTCGAAGCCAAAAACTATTCTTCCACTTATTGATAAATTTTCTGCTCCTGGGAAGGGTAGTGGCCTTGGTCATGAGGCTGAAAGTAGTAAGGCTGCTGAGAAAAGAGCCGTTAAAGGAAAGGGAAATGTTGATCAAAGTCAACCTTCATTCAGGAAGGTAGTTTTTCTGACAAACCCCTTTGACTTTGAGGCATCCTATGGTCACTTTGCTAGACCAACACATGTTGAATCTAGCAATAGATATCAAGGATGAAGCAGACCCCGAAACTTAGACGTGTCTCCATTCAAAGCTCCTCATGAAGAAGTAATCCTCAAGGATCATGTTCCATTTGTACATGGATCAGCTGCAAAGAAAGCCCCAAAAATCAAATCGACTGCTCCCAAATCTGTTGAGAAGTTGGAGCCATATGTCTGTTGTCACCATGAGGCCCCTACTTCTAAGAAAGCTGCTCCTGTTATACCTCCCGTTCAAAAAGTAAAACATGAGACAAAAAGAAGGTACAATCGATTCGATTGTTGGTGTTGTGGCAAGGTTGGTCACTTTGCCATAGATTGTTGGTTTAATCCAAGGAATGTCAAGACTCCACGAGTTAACAATGCAAGAATGACCCCTCGCAATGTTAACATTCCTAGTGGCGGTCATCTAACAGGAAGCCAAGGACCCAAGTCGGTTTGGGTTCCTAAGGGCAATTGATTGTTGATTGCAGGTATGTCCAAAGGCCAACACAAATCCTATATGGTACTTGGACAGTGGATGTTCACGGCACATGACCGGAACAAGAAGCCTATTATAAGATTTTACTCCAGTGAAAGATGGTCCAAAGGTTATCTTTGGGGGATCTGATCGGGGAGTTACTAAAGGCTACGGTATGATCTTTAATGGTATAGTCTCTTTCTCAGACGTGGCTTATGTTAAAGGATTACAACATAATCTCATTAGCATAAGTCAACTATGTGACAAAGGCTATATGGTAGAATTCTACAAGGACAAGTGCTTGATAAAGTCGTTTGATTCGTCAGAAACTATTTTAACAGGCACTCGGAGTAGAAATATTTTCTGTTTAAATTTTTTATGTTTAGACTCTTCTACACCAATGTGCTTTTTAACAAAAGATAGTGCATATCTTTGTGACCAGTGGCACAAGAGACTAGCACATATTAATTTTAAAATATAAATATCCCATTTTCTCACAATTTAGTTTGTGATGCTCCTGATGTTAAGTGTATTAAAGAGAGACCGTGTCACGCATGCCAAATGGGCAAGCAGACTCGGGCTACCTTTAAGAGCATCACTGGCAAAGACTCTACCAGATGTTTATATCTGCTCCATATGGACTTGTTTGGTCCCATGCCAATTCGGAGTTTAGGAGGTAAGTCTTATACGTTGGTTATTGTTGATGACTACTCACGTTTTGCTTGGGTATTCTTTCTGAAACACAAGCCAGATACCTTCGACTCTTTCACAACATTCGTCAGGCAAATTCCGAATGAATTGGAATGTTTCGTGGTCAAAATCAGAAGTGACCATGGTACAGAATTCAAGTCTGGGGCCATGACGGAATTTTGTAAAAGCTTAGGTATCTTTCATGAGTTTTCCTCTCCTCGTACTCCACAACAAAACGGAGTGGCCGAGAGAAAGAATAGAATACTCATAGAGGCTTGCAGAACAATGTTGAGTGATTCTTCACTACCAGAGTACTTCTGGGCTGAAGGCATCAACACTGCTTGCCATGTACAAAACAGAGCTCTAATCAACAAAAACCATCATAAGACTCCTTATGAACTTCTGAAGGGCAAGAAACCAACCTTGTCTTATTTTAGAAACTTTGGTAGTAAATGCTTCGTGCTTAACAATGGGAAGTATTACAAAACTAAATTTAGTGAAAAGTATTTTGAAGGTATTTTTGTAGGCTATAGTAGCCATAGTAAGGCATAAAGGATTTTCAACAAGAAAACCCTGGTTGTAGAAGAAACTTACAATGTTATATTTGATGAGACGAGCATGTACAACTCTGTATTCACCGAGTATGTTCTCGAGGCATGAGATATTTTTAGCATTATCGTTCAGTATGATCCAGGGTAAGAAAAGAGGAGGGCGAGCGGTGGACGTAGAGACCTCCCGCTCGCCCAGCTCATGTAGGCGGAGAGGGGGAGGGGCGGCCTGCCCCCCCCCCCCCCCCCCCGCCCCCCCCCCCCCCCCCCCCCCCCTCTCGCCCTCGCCCAGCAAAGGGGGCAGAGAGGGGGAGGGGCGGCCTGCCCCCCCCCCCCTCTCTCCCTTGCCCAGCACAGGGGCGGAGAGGGGCGGCCTGGCCCCCCTCTCGCCCTCGCCCAGTAAAGGGGGAGGAGAGGGGGAGGGGCGGCCTGCCCCCCCCCCCCCCTCTCACCCTCGCCCAGCAAAGGGGGAGGAGAGGGGGAGGGGCGGCCTCCCCCCCCCCCCCCCCCCTCTCTCCCTGGCCCAGCAAAGGGGGCGGAGAGGGGGAGGGGAGGCCTTCCCCCCCTCTCGCCCTCGCCCAGCAAAGGGGGCGGAAGGGGGAGGGGCGGCCTGCCCCCCCCCCCCCCCCCCCCCCCTCTCGCCCTCGCCCAGCACAGGGGCGGAGAGGGGGAGGGGCGGCCTGCCCCCCCCCCCCCCCCCCCCCCCCTCTCGCCGCCCCCCAGCACAGGGGCGGAGAGGGGGAGGGGCGGCCTGCCCCACTAGCCCTCGCCCAGCAGAGGGGGCGGAGAGGCCTGCCCCCCCTCTCGCCCTCGCCCAGCAGAGGGGGTGGAGAGGGGGAGGGGCGGCCTATCCCCCTCTCGCCCTCGCCCAGCAGAGGGGGCGGAGAGGGGGAGGGGCGGCCTACCCCCCCCCCCCCCCCCCCTCTCGCCCTCGCCCAGTAAAGAGGGGGCGGAGAGGGGGAGGGGCGGCCTGCCCCCCCCCCCCCCCCCCCCACACGTCTCTCCCTCGCCCAGCAGAGGCCGGCTCTTGGGTCTCGCCCGCCCCAGTTAGGGGGCTCGCCGAGCCTCGCGAGGTACCCCCTCTCGCCCAGTTCTGGGAAATGGGGTCGGTCTGCGTTTAGCGCTTCAGAACAGCGGGATTTGGCTATTCGCAGGCCAAGTCCGGGGGTATTTTGGTATTTTCGCAGACAGCTTTTGGCTATTCGCAGCTCAAATCCAGAAATCCTATAAATAGGATCAAGGGGGCACCATTTAGAGAGGGCTCATTCTAGGCTAGCTCTCTCTCTCTCTCCCTCCCCAAGTCTCTCTAGGGGGTGAGGAGAGCCTCCAGTGGTGCCCAAGCTTAGTAGTGGCTTGGGAGGGGAAGTTCCTAAGGGGCTTCCGGGTATGTGGCGGGACCTCCCCACTAAGCCCTTGGTCCAGTTCATAGTTCCAACACCTTTAACCTAGAACTCTCTCTTGGGAGGAGTAAGAGTTGGCCACCCCTCAACTTGTTGGGGGCCCCAAACTCCACAAGAGGCCGAGAAATCAGTTTCAACATTATGGTGCGGTGAGCGTGGAGTGTGACTAACTCAAGAAACTCTCAAGATGAGCTCCATGGACGGAGGTGGAGGAAGACCTGACCCAGGTGACTCGCAGCCCCCGGAGGCTGGGGTGACGTTGGAGATGTTCGAAAATCTCAAGCGGGAGGTCATGCAGACCTTGCAGGTAGCTTTCGCCATGATAAGCGAAGGCAGGAGAGAAAGTGGTCCGGAGGCCTCACCTCAGCAAGTGAGCGAGTGGGGAGGTCCTCGACCCCCACTCGCCAAGACCCAAGTGGGCGAGTGGGGAGGTTCTCGACCCCCACTCGCCAAGACCCAAGTGCGCGAGTGGGGAGGTCCTCGACCCCCACTCGCCAACACCCAAGTGGGCGAGTGGGGAGGTCCTCGACCCCCACTCGCCGAGACCCAAGTGGGCGAGTGGGGAGGTCCTCGACCCCCACTCGCCGAGACCCAAGTGGGCGAGTGGGAAGGTCCTCGACCCCCACTCGCCGAGACCCAAGTGGGCGAGTGGGAAGGTCATCGACCCCCACTCGTTGAGACCCAAGGGGGCGAGTGGGGAGGTGTCAAACCCCATCTCGCCCATGTGAGTTGATCCTCTCAGCCCCGGTTCCAGAGGGGTTCGGGAGGTTGGAGATGTCTCACTACTCTAGCAAGGATGACCCCGTCCTTCACCTGCAGTGGTTTAAGGACATGGTTTCCATCAGGCCCATGGTAGACGCTTTCAAGTGTCGACTCTTCGCGACAACTCTGAAGGAGAAGGCTAGAGATTGGTTCCACCAGCTCCCCGCGGGATCCATCTATGCCTTCGAAGACTTGCGCCGAGTTTTCCTGCTACGCTTCTCGACGTCAAGGAAGAGAAAGAAACATGTCGAAGCACTTTTCAAGATCAAGCAAGAGCCAGAGGAGTCGCTGGTTCACTATCTGGAGCGGTTCAGGGAGGAGGTTCTCCTCGTCCAAGAAGTGCCCGGGTACACCCTCAAGCTTGCCTTCACGTTGGGGCTGCGGGAGGGCTTCTTCAAGATGGACCTCAAGAGGAGAGCTCCTTTGTCCTTTGAGGAGTTGATGGAAAGAGTGGCAGAAGAAGTTGAGAGTGAGGAGGCCAACCCGGAGTTCGCGAGAAGGTTGGCCAAGCTGAGTGAGCCGGAGGCAAGGCAGCAGGGGGGAAGGGTAGGGGCCCCCAAGAGGAAGTCCAACCAAGAGGAAGACAACTTCCGGGAAGAAGAGTCCGACCTCCCAGGGTGGAGGCAAGGACCGAAGGCACCCTCTCCACCACCCCCAACAAGCCATGGTGATCGGCCACAGAAAAAGAAGAAATAGTAAGGGAGGAAGAGGGGACGTCCGGGTGGAGATACCTTACTGTGACTTCCACGATGAGGAGGGTCACGCGACATCCGCCTGCCCCAAGTTCTTAGAAATGAAGGAGTCGAGGGGTCCGGAGTCGCAACGTCAGCAACCAGAGGAGGTCGAGGAGGACCATGCCTGGGAGTAGAAGTCCGAGTCCCGGTCTCCATGCTTAGTTTTTTTCTTTTAAGTCCATGAAGTATGATGGTGTATTTCCCTACTTAGATTTTCTTGCATGTAACCGGACGACTAATGTAATAAAAGTTTTTCCAAGTGTTCTTCACCCCTTGGATGGTTCCGCTGACCGGGCTCTCACTAGCTGGCAGGCCAGGTTGACCTCCCAGGGAGGACAAGTGATTTTCCCCTCGGATGGTTCCGCTGATCGGGCTCTCACTAGCCGACAGGTGCAGGTTGACCTCCCAGGGAGGCAAGGTTTTCTTCCTCTCGGATGGTTCCGCTGACCGGGCTCTCACTAGCCGGCAGTCTAGGTTGACCTCCCAGGGAGGACAGGTATTTTCCCCTCGGATGGTTCCGCTGACCGGGCTCTCACTAGCCGGCAGGTGCAGGTTGACCTCCCAGGGAGGCAAGGTTTTCTTTCCCTCGGATGGTTCCGCTGACCGGGCTCTCACTAGCCGGCAGTCCAGGTTGACCTCCCAGGGAGGACAGGTATTTTCCCCTCGGATGGTTCCGTTGACCGGGCTCTCACTAGCCGGCAGGCGAGTTTGACCTCCCAGGGAGGACAAGTGATTTTCCCCTCGGATGGTTCCACTGACCGGGCTCTCACTAGCCGGCAGGTGCAGGTTGACCACCCAGGGAGGCAAGGCTTTCTTCCCCTCAGATGGTTCCGCTGACTGGGCTCTCACTAGCCGGCAATTGTAGGTTGACCTCCCAGGGAGGACAAGCGATTTTCCCCTCGGATGGTTCCGCTGACCGGGCTCTCACTAGCCGGCAGGTGCAGGTTGACCTCCCAGGGAGGCAAGTGTTCTTCACCCCTCGGATGGTTCCGCTGACCGGGCTCTCACTAGCCGGCAGGTGCAGGTTGAACTCCCAAGGAGGCAAGGTTTTCTTCCCCTCTGATGGTTCCGCTGACCGGGCTCTCACTAGTCGGTAGGTGCAGGTTGACCTCCCAGGGAGGCAAGTGTTCTTCACCCCTCGGATGGTTTCGCTGACCGGGCTCTCACTAGCCGGCAGGTGCAGGTTGACCCCCCAGGGAGGCAAGGTTTTCTTCCCCTCTGATGGTTCCGCTGACCGGGCTCTCACTAGCCGGCAGGCCAGGTTGACCTCCCAGGGAGGACAAGTGATCTTCCCCTCGGATGGTTCCGCTGACCGGGCTCTCACTAGCCGGCAGGTGTAGGTTGACCTCCCAGGGAGGCAAGGTTTTCTTCCCCTGTGATGGTTCCGCTGACCGGGCTCTCACTGGCCGGCAGGCCAGGTTGACCTCCCAGGGAGGACAAGTGATCTTCCCCTCGGATGGTTCCGCTGACTGGGCTCTCACTAGCTGGCAAGTGCAGGTTGACCTCCCAGGGAGGCAAGGTTTTCTTCCCCTCGGATGGTTCCGCTGACCGGGCTCTCACTAGCCGGCAGGCCAGGTTGACCTCCCAGGGAGAACAAGTGATCTTCCCCTCGGATGGTTCCGCTGACCGGGCTCTCACTAGCCGGCAGGTGCAGGTTGACCTCCCAGGGAGGCAAGGTTTTCTTCCCCTCAGATGGTTCCGCTGACCGGGCTCTCACTAGCCGGCAGGCCAGGTTGACCTCCCAGGGAGAACAAGTGATCTTCCCCTCGGATGGTTCCGCTGACTGGGCTCTCACTAGCCGGCAGGTGCAGGTTGACCTCCCAGGGAGGCAAGGTTTTCTTCCCCTCGGATGGTTCCGCTGACCGGGCTCTCACTAGCCGGCAGGCCGGGTTGACCTCCCAGGGAGGACAAGTGATCTTCCCCTCGGATGGTTTCGCTGACCGGGCTCTCACTAGCCGGCAAGTGCAGGTTGACCTCCCAGAGAGGCAAGGTTTTCTTCCCCTCGCATGGTTCCGCTGACCGGGCTCTTACTAGCCGGCAGGCCAGGTTGACCTCCCAGGGAGGACAAGTGATCTTCCCCTCGGATGGTTCCGCTGACCGGGCTCTCACTAGCCGGCGGGTGCAGGTTGACCTCCCAGGGAGGCAAGGTTTTCTTCCTCTCAGATGGTTCCGCTGACCGGGCTCTCACTAGCCGGCAGGCCAGGTTGACCTCCCAGGGAGGACAAGTGATCTTCCCCTCGGATGGTTCCGCTGACCGGGCTCTCACTAGCCGGCAGGTGCAGGTTGACCTCCCAGGGAGGCAAGGTTTTCTTCCCCTCGGATGGTTCCGCTGACCGGGCTCTCACTAGCCGGCAGGCCAGGTTGACCTCCCAGGGAGGACAGGTATTTTCCCCTCGGACGGTTCCGCTGACCGGGATCTCTCTAGCCAGCAGGGCAGGTTGACCTCCTAGGGAAGCTAAGTCCTTTTTACCCCGAGGTGGTCTCGCTAGCCGGCAGGTTTGGAGAAACTTTCGGGGAGGCTATATGTTTTTTCCGAGGTAGCACCATTAGCCGGATTCCCCGCGACACTCGTCGAATATATAGGGTTGGACATTTCTTTCCGAGCGTGTACCTCGCTCAAAAAGAGCGGGGATTGTGTACAACCCTGTATTCGCTGAGTATGTTCTCGAGGCACGAGATATTTTTAACATTATCGTTCAGTATGATCCATGGTAAGAAAAGAGGAGGGCGAGCGGTGGACGTAGAGACCTCCCGCTCGCCCAGCTCATGTAGGCGGAGAGGGGGAGGGGCGGCCTGCCCCCCCCCCCCCCCCCCCCTCTCGCCCTCGCCCAGCACAGGAGCGGATAGGGGGAGGGGCGGCCTGCCCCCCCCCCCCCTCTCTCCCTCGCCCAGTAAAGGGGTCGGAGAGGGGGAGGGGCGGCCTGCCCCCCCCCCCCCCCCCCCCCGCTCGCCCTCGCCCAGCAAAGGGGGCGGAGAGGGGGAGGGGTGGCCTGCCGCCCCCCCCCCCCCCCTCTCGCCCTCGCCCAACAAAGGGGGAGGAGAGGGGGAGGGGCGGCCTGCCCCCCCCCCCCCCCTCTCTCCCTCGCCCAGCAAAGGGGGCGGAGAGGGGGAGGGGCGGCCTGCCCCCCCCCCCCCCTCTCGCCCTCGCCCAGCATAGGGGCGGAGAGGGGGAGGGGCGGTCTGCCCCCCCCCCCCCCCCCCCCCCTCTCGCCCTCGCCCAGCACAGGGGCGGAGAGGGGGAGGGGCGGCCTGCCCCCCCCCCCCCCCCTCCCTCTCACCCTCTCCCAGCAGAGGGGGCGGAGAGGGGGAGGGCGGCCTGCCCCCCCCCCCCCCCCCCCCCCCCCCTCTCGCCCTTGCCTAGCAGAGGGGGCGAAGAGGGGGAGGGCGGTTGCCCCCACTCTCGCCCTCGCCCAGCAGAGGGGGCGGGGCGGCCTGCCCCCCCCCCCCCCCCTCTCGCCCTCGCCCAGTAGAGGGGCGGAGAGGGGGAGAGGCGGCCTGCCCCCCCCCCCCCCTCTCGCCCTCGCCCAATAAAGAGGGGGTGGAGAGGGGGAGGGGCGGCCTGCCCCTCCCCCCCCCCCCCCCCCCCCCCCCCCCCCCCCCCCTCTCGCCCTCACCCAGCAGAGGCCGGCTCCTGGGTCTCGCCCGCCCCAGTTAGGGGGCTCGCCGAGCCTCGCGAGGTACCCCCTCTCGCCCAGTTCTGGGAAAGGGGGTCGGTCTGCGTTTAGCGCTTTAGAACAGCGGGATTTGGCTATTCGCAGGCCAAGTCCGGGGGTATTTTGGTATTTCCGCTGGCAGCTTTTGGCTATTCGCAGCCCAAATCCAGAAATCCTATAAATAGGACCAAGTGGGCACCATTTAGAGAGGGCTCATTCTAGGCTGGCTCTCTCTCTCTCTCTCCCTCCCCAAGTCTCTCTAGGGGTGAGGAGAGCCTCCAGTGGTGCCCAAGCTTAGTAGTGGCTTGGGAGGGGAAGTTCCTAAGGGGCTTCCGGGTATGTGGCGGGATCTCCCCACTAAGCCC
The DNA here is from genome assembly GCA_033032865.1 of Dactylorhiza incarnata. Lineage (NCBI taxonomy): Eukaryota > Viridiplantae > Streptophyta > Magnoliopsida > Asparagales > Orchidaceae > Dactylorhiza > Dactylorhiza incarnata. Next base: position 1,669,485 of record JAWHQI010000335.1, read on the forward strand.
TTGGTCCAGTTCATAGTTCCAACACCTTCAACCTAGAACTCTCCCTTGGGAGGAGTAAGAGTTGGCCACCCCTCAACTTGTTGGGGGCCCCGAACTCCACAAGAGGCCGAGAAATCGGTTTACAGAGCATGCTTCAAAGCAGCTCTTCTAGTGTCTTTATTGAAGATGCAGGTGCAAAATTCAAAGAATTCAATTTGAAGGAAACACAAACCGAAGATGCTCCAAAGGTTACTGAAGTAACCCTACAAATTCCACCAGAGGAGGAATTTCAGGAAGCAGAAGAAACTCAAGAAGTGGAATTACCTCCATGCACATTGGATGATGCAAGAAACCTGATGATTAGACACCAGAGAGATCACCCGGTTGATCAAATCATCGGTGAAACCAGTGATGGAGTAAGAACAAGGAGAGGTACAGCTAATCAAGTTTTGCACTTAAGTTTTCTTTCACAGGTTGAGCCAAAGAAGTTCGATGAAGCAAAGAATGATGCATCTTGGATCATTGCAATGCAAGAGGAGCTCAATCAGTTCAAAAGATGCAAAGTATGGAAGCTAGTACCCAGACCCAAAGGACAAAATGTTATTGGAACAAAATGGGTTTTCAGAAACAAGCTGGACGAAGATGGAGTAATCATAAAGAACAAGGCCAGACTTGTTGCTCAAGGTTACAGACAAGAAGAAGGGATTGGCTTCGATCAAACTTTTGCTCCTGTGGCAAGACTCGAAGCAATCAGGTTGTTTCTAGCGTATGCTACTCACAAAGGTTTCAAGGTCTATCAAATGGATGTGAAGTCAGCTTTCCTTGATGGTGATCTAAAGGAAGAAGTATACGTAGAACAACCCCCAGGTTTTGTTGACTCCTCTCTACCTGATCATGTATATTATTTATGTAAAGTTGTATATTGTCTCAAACAAGCTCCCCGAGCTTGGTATGAGACGCTCTCTAGCTTTCTTCTTGAGAACAAGTTCACAAGAGGAAAGATAGATAAGACATTATTTCTTAGGGAAGTAAAAGGCAAGATTTTGCTAGTGCAAATCTATGTCGACGACATTTTCTTCGGATCTACTGATGATAACCTCTGCAAAAAGTTCTCTAACTTAATGCAAGGGAAATTTGAAATGAGTAGTATGGGAGAGCTGAAGTATTTCTTAGGACTTCAGGTAAAGCAATCTGAAGATGGAATTTTCATTGGTCAGACGAAGTTTACCAAAGAGTTAATTAAGAAATTCGGAATGGAGAATGCAACCTCTATGAGGACTCCAATGGGTTCAACTATGTCTCTAGACAAGGATGATAAAGGGAAACCTTTTGATGAAACCAAGTATAGAAGCATAATTGGATCCTTGCTCTACCTTACTGCGAGTAGACCAGACATAATGTTTTCAACATGTGTATGTGCTAGATTTCAGGTGAACACTAAGGAATCTCATTATGCTGCTGCAAAGCGGATTTTGAGATATCTTAAAGGTACACCAAATCTTGGCTTATGGTACCCAAGAAGTAATGACTTCGAGCTAACAGATTTTTCAGATGCAGATTTTGCAGGTAGCAAGGATGATAGGAAAAGCACTTCCAGGACTTGTCAATTCCTAGGAAGAAGGCTAATTTCTTGGAGTAGCAAGAAACAGAATTGTGTAGCAATATAAACCGCTGAGTCGGAGTACATATCCGCAGGCAGTTACTGTGCACAATTACTGTGGATAATGAATCAATTGAAAGACTACAACTTGAAGTTAAAGGACATTCCCATGTATTGTGATTCGTCAAGTGCTATTGCAATTGCTCATAATCCAGTATCTCACAGCAGGACAAAGCACATTGAGATTCGTTATCACTTCATCCGGGAACATGTGGAGAATAAGGACATAAATCTTAGTTATGTTCCGACGGATAGGCAAACTGCAGATATTTTCAACAAGCCCCTTGACGAGTCAAAGTTCAACTTCTTCAAGAAGGAACTTGGTATGCTGAACAAAGAATCTTGAATGGAAGGCCAAGGAACAGGACTTTCAAAATTTCTCAAGAAATGACAAATTCAACTCTACTGATCTTCATTTTCGTCGAACTCAGATTTTGTCGAACTCAACTGAGTTTAAATTTCTTCGACCGCAAATTTCATTAAAATAAAATTTCGTCGTTCTCAACATTTCTCCTTCATGAACTCAATTTCGTCGGGTATGCGCCTATTTAAAATCTATTGGATCCGAAGAATTATTTCCTATTTTAATCAGGTACGGGCTTCTTTCCATTAAATTATTCTTAAATCTATTGGATCCGAAGAAATATTTCCTATTTTAATCAGGTAGTGCAAGCTCCTGCTGCTCCTTTCCATCTTTCTTACCATGGCAAGGAAAAATCGTGGGCGTCTTGATGTAGGGGGAGAACTTGTGCACGATGACTTTGCCTCTGCTCCAGATGATAAAGGTAAGAAATATTCATCAGGTGGATCTCCTATTAGTGGTAATGAATCTATTCACACTGAAGTGATGGCAAGTTTTGAGGGGGAGCATAGCAGAACAGTGGAAGTAGATCAAGATGAGATTAACTCAACATCAATTTTTCCATATGATTCCCTCAAAGATAAGCATTCAGAGCATGGTCTGATTCCTCCTATTAAAGAAAATTCCCGTACTCATAATTCTCTTGGTGAGAACATCAAGGATTCTCCATCAAAACCTGCTCCTACAGCATTTTCTCCAAATAATTTGTTGTACTGTATTGAGGCTCTGCTCAGAACTCAAGCAGAACATATAGAGTTCTCTCTCAAGCATGTCTACAACAAGATTTCAGAAGTTGAGAAAGATGTTAATGATGGTCTAGCTGCCATTAATCATAACATGGGAATACTAAGAAGAGAACTTGATGAAAAGTTTGATAAAGCAGCCTCAGAAGTATTTTTGGACACATACAATCTGATCGAGATTTCAAATGAAGAGCCTCAGAATTATTATGATCAAGAAGAAATCAACAAGCTGAAAGCATCAAAGCTGAAAAGAAAAATTCATTTTAATGAACATGGCTACAACAACATGAGTGCTCCTCCTCCTCCTCCTCCAAAGTATTATCCAAAGCCCAAGGCTTATTTTGTCAGGCAGTTGAAGAAGAGCAAGTCAGAAAAGGCCAAGATGCCTTAAGCAATGTGTTGTGACTTCATGTTTAACTCTTAAAATCTTTTATATATTTCTGAATATGATATTGCTTGTTCTTTCATTTTGATAGTTATCATTGCTTGTGTTTATTAGTTTTATGTGTGAAATTCATCTTAGTAGATAGGGTTCTGACTTCTTCAAATAGGGGGAGATTGTTGGGTATTGTATCCACAATAACCTTGATTTGAAGAAGTATCCCTTCAACTAAGGTGAATTGATGTTGTATTTGATGTTGCTATCTAGTGTGTGTTTGCAGATTATAAATGACTAAGTACAAACCAATGTCAGGTTTCAATGAGTCATAAAACGCAGGCCTATGCAATGTAATTCCTCATTGTGTAGACCAAGGTGTTGACTTATGTGGAATCTCTCTATTGGGATGTACTTCATATTCAAACACAAAGGAAGAGCCAAGAGAAATTGCTGCTGAATCTGGAAGAATCATTTTTCCTAAGTATTCAGGAATTCGTCGAACGCAGCTTAGAGTTCGTCGAACGCAGAGTGGTGGCAGTTTGTCGAACGCAGAGTATTGGTCGTTCGTCGAATGCAGGATTGAGTTCGTCGAACGCAGAGTATTGGCAGTTCGTCGAACGCAGTTTTAATTTCATCAATCGCTGCTCTGTCGAAGGGGAAGTATTTTCGTCGATCTCCGTTCGACGAAATGAAGAACTTTAGTCGACCGCTCTTTACTAAAGTATGAAGTGAGTTCATCGCTTGCAATTCATCGAACGCAGAGAGTTAGCCGTTCGTCGAACGCAGAGAATTGGCCGTTCGTCGAATGCAGAGCATTGGTCGTTCGTCGAACGCAAAGCGTTGGCATTTCGTTGAGCGCTGTTTAACAGACGACATATTTGCTCTGCGCTGATTCGTTTTTCAAATCCTGTCGGATTTATGGAATGTATTCCTCGATTCCTGCATACAGCCGTTGGAGATTAATTTTCCTTAATTCCTGCTGATAGCCGTTGGAGAAGAGATCTTCCTTAATTCTTGCTACAGCCATTAAAAGAAATCTTTCTTAAATCTGCATACAGCCGTTGGAGGATATTCTTCAGTAAGTCTTGCTCATAGCCGTTGGAGAGGAGGTCTCTATATATATTTCCTCTGAATTTTTTGTACAGGTTAATCATCCAAAATATATAGATTCTCTCTCTCATTCTGTTGGCCATCTTTTCTCAAGCAAGCTCCTCGTCTCCGACAAAGAAGAAGTTCTGCAATTCTTCTTCGATAAGAGCAGTCGACAAGATCAAGTATAATCAGATCTCCAATCTCATTTTGATCCAGTCGACTCCAAGTTTTCAGATCAAGCTTTCAACGATTTCTAGACTTCTTCTTCCTCCATTGTTTAAAGGACTGAAAGTATTGTTCAGGAAGAAGAATTTTTATTCTTTTAGATCTGAAGAAAAACTTCATCTGAATTTTTAAGTGTTTTTGTACAACCCCTTACTTATTCTTGTAGGAGGCTTGCCTCCAAGCTTTGTAGATCCTTGTTGAAGGATCGAGTTGTAGGAGTGGTTTGCTCCGAGTTATAGGAGAAGGTTTTTCTCCGAGTTTGTGTAGGAGTTGTTTGCTCCGAGCTTGTAGGAGTTGTGAACTCCGAGTTGTAAGATTTGAAGAATCTGAGTTTGGTGAAGTAGCTGAATCTAGCCTTGGAGTGCTAGATAGGCGAGGCGGGAAAGTGGACTACCCACATCGGGGAACCACTATAAATTCCTTGTGTTGTGCTGTATCTATTTCTATAAGCTTTTCTTCTCATATTTTTATTTCGCAAAAAGCCATAGAATCAGCCTATTCACCCCCCTCTAGGTGATTTAGGTTGCGACTAGATACTTTCACATATACATACTGTACCACCCGTAATTCGTTGAGATCAGAAAGGCCTAAGGAGACGCCTATTCGCAGACCTCGCTGGGTGAGCAAGAGGCGAGCAGAGGCGAGCAGGGGCGAGCAGAGGTGAGCAAGGGGCGAGCTGGGCGAGCAAGGGGCAATTTGGGCGAGCAAGGGGCGAGCTGGGTGAGCAAGGGGCGAGCTGGGCGAGCAAGGGGCGAGCTGGCCGAGCAGAGGTGAGTATGGGCGAGTATGGTCAGGTAACTACCCCCCCCAGGATTTTTCTATAAATAGACCCCCAGGGGTACAAGAAAGAGGACTTTTTGGACGAGGTTGACCCCCTCAGGCGAGATACTCGCCAGGTCCCTGCCTTCCTTGTACCAAGCTCGGCCATTTTTGGTTTTAGAGGGGAAGACTCCCTTGAGCTTCCGGGTACGTGGTGGGACCTCCCTGCTGGAGCACCTGGGGTGTGCTTATAGTCATTTTCTCTCTCCTATTTTAGCCATCCGAGCCGTGGAGTTGGACCACAGGATCAGTAACCTCGGGCTGCATTGATCCGAATTTCGTAGCCTAGGATTTTCCTGGCTTCAACACTTTGGTGCGGTGAGCGTGGATCGTAGTCGGAGGAAGAAATTTTTGTGAGAAGGCTTCATGGATTAAAGTGGCGATATGGAGGCCAAAGGCAGCAACTCGCGAGCATTCGACAAAGTTAGGTGAGTTCCAGATGAAGACGTCCTCAGGCGAGTTCCAGACGAAGACATCCTTAGGCGAGTTCCCGATGGCGAGAAGACGAGCGCATGATTGGCGACTTCCATACTCGCCCACAGGTGAGTTGCATACTCGCCCACAGGCGAGTTCTAGTCGTAGGGGAGACGAGACCGTGATAGGCGAGTCCATGCTGGCGAGATCCCTACTCGTCATAGGTGAGTACTTGCAGGCGAGATCCAGAGATAAGTTCAGACCAGCGACATTACTCGGAAGAGAGGCGAGCTTCCTGGGTAGTGGCGAGATCCTTCCTTACTCGCCATCCTTACTCGCCCATAGGCAAGCTTCCTTGCTACTCGGACATATGCGAGCTTCTTCAATACTCGGCCATATGCGAGCTTCTTCAATACTCCCATAGGCGAGCTTCTTCTATACTCGCCCATAGGCGAGTTCTCTACTCGCAAGGTGGTGAGAACCTGGTGCCTAGTTCAAGAGTGGCGAGTTACTGACCGGGCAGCGGAACCCTCGAACCCTCTGCATAGGGGGTCTTATGTCAAAAGGGACACTCCTCCTCCCCTTAGTCTCCTCCTTCTTCAATAGCCTGTGATTTCCATACATGTTCATACTTACGGGTGCTTTGGTAAAGCCCGTGAGTGTTGTTGTCTGACTAAAAAACAAGATGATTCATGACGAGTTCGCCACCAAGGGAAAGCACATAAGCTGTTCCGCGACTCCATGTCACGATGGTCTTCTTCAACCACCTACTCGCGAGGTCTCCAAGTTGATGCTCGGCAAGCTCCTAGTCGCGATGGTTTTCAAAGCTGGTGTTCCGCGAGCTTCTACTCGCGATGATCTTCATGAAGGACTTATGTTCCACGAGAATGTTTACTCGTGACGTCTTCAAGCTTGGTATTCCGCACGCTCCTTACTCCCGATGATCTCCTTCCGTCGGCTATGTTCCATGAGAATGCTTACTCATAAGGAGTTCCAGTTGGTATCCCACGATGCTATGTTCTTACTCGTAGAGCCTTCAAGTTGATATCTCGCGACCACTCAACAGGTTATGTTATCTATAAAACCCTCACCTCCCTGAAACATGGGAGATTGTGAGTCTTTTTTAGCTAAGCGTTTTCAAAAGAAAGGAAGAAAGCAGGTGAAGTCGATCTCCACGGCAGGTTGGGAAACGGGCCTCCGACTTGATTCTCGTAAAACCCAGAGCGGATGATGGGATAGTGCCTCGGTTGTGCGTTCCCTTAAGTCCAAGCCTCTGCAATGACGGTCGAGATCAGCTCCCCCCCCTTGCAAGTTGGTCGCGGTTCCCACCGACTGCATTTCTCATCCGACTGGGGAGATTATCAGGAAGAAGTCTGAACACCGACCTCCTAATTTGACGAAGAGATGATCGACTTAACCGATCAGGGGACCCTTGAATAAAGGTGTTCTGTACCCTCGAGGGCTAAAAGCCCATAACAAAGCGATTCGTTTCCGATTATTTCCTCCAATCGTGTGAGTTAATGTGCTTAAGTGTGCTTAACTCCCCGTTTAATTGTTGAGCAACAGGAAACGGGTTGGGTCGGCATTCAGCATCTAAGTAGGATGGAGACCTCGGGATGGTGTGTTCCTTTGGAACCTCCCCGACAGTCAGTCCCTACTTGTCGATCTCTTCAACATCACTAACAATAGCAGTAGGATGGAGACCTCGAGATGGTGTGTTCCTTTGGAACCTCCCCGACAGTCAGTCCCTACTTGTCGATCTCTTCAATGACACCAACAATAGCAATAGGATGGAGGCTTCGGGAGGGTGTGTCCCCTTGGACCTCCCCGACTGTCATTCCCTATTTTGGCCACTTCTTCATCAGCACCAAACATAGGGGTACCAGATGAAGTTTTAGGAGTACATGCCTCTAAAAACTTCTCATATGCAGGTGCGAGTATGTATATGCAAGTATGCATGTACAAGTATACAGGGGCAAGTAGACGGGTGCGCATAGCTATGTGCGAGCGAGCTGGTATCTCGCAAGCTCCCATTCGTGATGCTCTTCACCAAGAACGTACTTTCCATAAGATGGCTTACTCATGACGTCTTCGAGCTGCTATTCTACGAGTTCCATACTCGCGAGGTGATCTCTTCAACAGCAATGATGCTTCCCTTCAAATTCACGAGTTCCATACTCGCGAGGTCGTCTCTTCAGCAGCCATAGTACTCTTTAATTCCATAAGCTCTTGCTCGCGATGATCTTCTCCAACAACCGGCATTCCATGATAATTCTAAGCTGGTCATGCTTGTGAGGTCATCACTTCAGCAACTATGTAGCTATGTTATTCGTTTAAGCTCTTCAACGACTCTTACTAGCAAGGATGTCTCTAACTACTCACATCTACGAGATGAGGAACTGCTCAAAAGTACCTAAAGGCTCAACAGGGAGATCACTTGTCATCGAGAAGCTTGAACTGAACTAGGAAGGATCTTTTATCGTTTAAGAGGCGTTCGAGACTGGCGGATACCGCCTGCAGAATCATGAAGGGGAATTGCTTGGGAATACCTGGAGCGGCAATGACCTGAAGAGGTTCTATCCCTGAGCGAGAAGGTGTATTATCCCCCTCCTTGTGTTTATTCCATTTGAATAAAAATTCCTCGCCCCCTGAAACATGGGCCGCGAGAGTTGTTTTTCTCTTCTGACAAAAGATTTTTGAAGTAGGTAAAACTGATCTCCACGACAGGTTGGAAAACGAGCCTCCGACTTGATTCTCGTAAAACCCAAAACGGATGATGGGACGGTGCCTCGGTAGTGTGTTCCCCTAAGACCAAGCCTCTGCATTGACGGTCGAGATCAGCTCCCCCCTTGCACGTTGGTTGTGGTTCCCTCCGACCGCATCTCTCATCCGACTGGGGAGATTGTCATGAGAAAGTCTGGACGCCGACCTCCCAAATTGACGAAGCGATGATCGATTTAACTGACTGAGGGACCCTTGTATAAAGGTGTAATTTGACCTCTTGTGGCAAAGCCTAATATCTCTTGTCGTTTATTCCAATCATATGGGTTGGTGCGGTTAATCCCCTCTGATTGTTGAGTGACAGTATGAAGACTTTTCCGCAACCTAGCGACTGATTGGGGGACAAGCCTCCGACTCGACTCTCGTAAAAACCCAAGTCGGGTGGTGGGATAGCGCCTCGAGAGAGAGTCCTCCTAAGACCAAGCCTCTGTATTGACGGTCGAGATTAGCTCCCCCCTTGCACGTTGGCCGAGTTACCCGCCGACTGCACTTCCCATCCGACTGGAGAGGTTATCAGAGGAGAGTCCGGACGCCAACCCCCCAACTTGACGAAGAGATGATCGATTTGACCAACTAGCATTCAGCAGATGCAATAGGATGGAGGCCTCGGGATGGTGTGTCCCCTTGGACCTCCCCGGCTGTCATTCCCTATTGGTTAGCATTCAGCAGCGCGGTAGGATGGAGGTCTCGGGATGGTGCGTCCCCTTGGACCTCCCCGACTGTCATTCCCTACTGTTCGACATCCAGCATCCAAGTAAGATGAAGGCCTCGGGATGGTGTGTCCCCTTGAATCTCCCTGACTGTCACTACCCACTTGCCTTAACATGTTCTCGCTCCTGTTATTATTACTGTAACTCTTGAAAATTTCTCAGCAGGCAGAGTGGAGACCTCGAGTGTGTGTGTCCAGAAAGACCCCCCCCCCCCAGAGTCATGCCTTATCCAGGCAAGGCGATGAAATTCAGCTGAAGCGGTCATCGATTCACGTCACGAGTGGGTTAGAGGATGAGTATCCTGCTTAGCTCTCGTAACATCCAGAGCGGGTGATAGGATAGTATACCGGGTTTTTTAATGCGTCCTCCTAAGACTAAGCCTCTGCACTCACGGTAGAGATCAGCTCCCCCCTTGCACGCTGACCGAGCTACCCCCCCCCCCCCCCCCCCATTGTACTTCTCATTTGTCTGGAGAGATTATCAGAGTAGAGTTGGAAACCGCCTTCCTAGCCCGAAGTTGCTCACCCCCTCGAGTGAAAAGAAGTCATCGAGTTGTGGAGTTATCGTAACCCAGGCCTCTGGCCGATCCCTTCTCCAGCAAGTCGGCTACTTGCCTCCTCGGATGACTCTTTCTCTCCACCTCTAGTTGAGCTCGGCTCCTAGAAGGTGTCTACCTAGTATCCGCCTCTAGTTGAGCTCGGCTCCTAGAAGGTGTCGACCTTGTCTCCACCTCCAGTTGAGCTCGGCTCCCGTGAGGTGTCGACCTTCTCTCCACCTCTAGTTGAGCTCGGCTCCTAGAAGGTGTCGACCTTGTATCCTCCTCCAGTTGAGCTCGGCTCCCGCGAGGTGTCGACCTTCTCTCCACCTCTAGTTAAGCTCGGCTCCTAGAAGGTGTCGACCTTGTATCCGCCTCCATTTGAGCTCGGCTCCTGCGAGGTGTCAACCTTGTATCCGCCTCCAGTTGAGCTCGGCTCCCGCGAGGTGTCGACCTTCTCTCCACCTCTAGTTGAGCTCGGCTCCTAGAAGGTGTCGACCTTGTATCCGCCTCCGGTTGAGCTCGGCTCCTGCGAGGTGTGGTCCTTGTATCCGCCTCCAGTTGAGCTTGGCTCCTGCGAGGTGTGGACCTTGTATCCGCCTCCAGTTGAGCTCGGCTCCTAGAAGGTGTCGACCTTCTCTCCGCCTCTAGTTGAGCTCGGCTCCTAGAAGGTGTCGACCTTGTATCCACCTCTAGTTGAGCTCGGCTCCTAGAAGGTGTCGACCTTGTATCCACCTCTAGTTGAGCTCGGCTCATAGAAGGTGTCGACCTTGTATCCACCTCTAGTTGAGCTCGGCTCATAGAAGGTGTCGACCTTGTATCCACCTCTAGTTGAGCTCGGCTCATAGAAGGTGACGACCTTATATCCGCCTCCAGTTGAGCTCGGCTCCTGCGAGGTGTCGACCTCTCTTCCGCCTCCAGTTGAGCTCGGCTCCTGTGAGGTGTCGACCTTCTATCCACCTCCAGTTGAGCTCGGCTCCTGTGAGGTGTCGACCTCTCTTCCACCTCCAGTTAAGCTCGGCTCCTACGAGGTGTCGACCTTCTCCCTGCCTCCAGTTGAGCTCGGCTCCTGTGAGGTGTCGACCTTATATCCGTCTCGAGTTGAGCTCGGCTCCTGTGAGGTGTTGACCTCTTCTCCAACTTAGTTGAGCTCGGTTCCTGTGAGGTATCAATCTTCTCTCCACATCCAGGTAAACTTATTTTGTGAAGTGTCACCCCTTCTCCACCTCCAGTTGAGCTCGGCTCCTGCAAGGTGTCGACTTTTTCTCCTCCTCCAGTTGAGCTCGGCTCCTGCGAGGTGTCGACTTTTTCTCCTCCTCCAGTTGAGCTCGGCTCCTGCAAGGTGTCGACTCTTTTTTCTCCTTTAGTTGAGCTCCTCTTATGAGAAGGAACTCGTACAGCGTATCGTCTGGTGCCATCTCTTCGAACTACGGGTTCAACATTGTTTTTTCCGACCTCGCGAGCGAGCTCGAAAAAAGCGGGAATTATGTACCACCCGTAATTCGTCGAGATCAGAAAGGCCTGAGGAGACGCCTATTCGCAGACCTCGCTAAGTGAGCAAGAGGCGAGCAGAGGTGAGCAAGGGGCGAGCTGGGCGAGCTGGGCGAGCTGGGCGAGCAAGGGGCGAGCTGGTCGAGCAGAGGCGAGTATGGACGAGTATGGTCAGGTAACTACCCCCCCCCCCCAGGATTTGTCTATAAATAGACCCTCGGGGGTACAAGAAAGAAGACTTTTTGGACGAGGTTGACCCCCTCAGGCGAGATACTCGCCAGGTCCCTGCCTTCCTTGTACCAAGCTCGGCCATTTTTGGTTTTGGAGGGGAAGACTCCCTTGAGCTTCCGGGTACGTGGTGGGACCTCCCTGCTGGAGCACCTAGGGTGTGCTTATAGTCATTTTCTCTCTCCTATTTTAGCTATCCGAGTCGTGGAGTTGGACCGCAGGATCAGTAACCTCGGGCTGCATTGATCCGAATTTTGGAGCCGGGATTTTCCAGGCTTCAACACATACTTATAGATATATATACATACATATTGTAATATCTAGTTGCCAACCTAAATCACCTAGAGGGGGGTGAATAGGTGATAACTGCGTCTTTTGCGGAATAAAAAAATCTTGATAAAAAGAACGCACAGAAAGCGAATCACAATCACAGACGATGCAAGAGATTTATAGTGGTTCCCTGTTCTTGGGTACTCCACTTGCCGGCCTCGCCAATCTAGCACCACATCTAGGCTTGACTACTTCACTATAACTCGGATCAAGAATGATCCTACAATCTCGGAGTCAACACTCCTACAACTCGGAGACAAATCTCCTACAATCTCAGAGAGAACCTCTCTTACAACTCGTAGAACACCTCTCCTACAACTCGGAGAAAACCTCTCCTACAAATGAATGAAATTAAAGAATGATGTAACACTTATCAATTCACGAACAGATCTGAAAACTCCTTAAAGATCTTCTTCCTTCTTGAGACTTGAAAGACTTTGACGTGATGTCGATGAGGAAGACTTGAAAATGACACAGATCTGATCTTCTATGATTCGATTCAATCCAACAGATATAGTAGATGATGGAGCGAGGATCGATCGAAACTTTTTTGCCACTGGAGACGATAAAACAGAACTTCAGATCGATCTCCAACAATTGGCGATGAGCGCGGCACTTTTCGTTCTTCTTGAATCGGATTGAGAGATTAGGTCACAGAAGATATTAATGATTTACCAATAATAATCCTTCTGTTATTACTGAAGATTAATCCTAAGAGAGAGAGCCTTATATAGACGAAGGCTTAAAGATAAGAGTTAGGAAAGGATTAACCTTAACCGAAACGAAGAAAGTCGTTACGTCAAACAGACGGAAAAGACGTAACGTTAAACAGATTAAAATCACGAGAAGAACGAGAATCAAACTTCTCGAGAAATGTATAACTTCTCGAGAGATGGAAGCTTGATTTCGAGAAAAGTCATGAAAGAAAATTTCAGAGGCTAGGATAAGACTTCTCGAGAAATGATGGACTTCTCGAGAAATGATAAAGAAAAACTTTTCGAAGGATAGAAAGACTTCTCGAGAACTCTTGACTTCTCGAGAAATTAACTTTGAGAAATACTTCAGAAAGGATAGAGCCGCTGAGAAAGACTTCTCAAGAACTCTAGGATTTCTCGAGAACTTTTAAAGACTTTTCGAGAAATAACCGCTGAGACAGACATCTCAAGAACTACAAGGAATTTTTCGAGAGCTCATAAGGACTTCTCGAGAAATCAATTGAACCTCTCGAGAAATACCTTAACTTTTTGAAAAATTGACTTGGGAAAAATTTTCAGGAAAATTTTCTTTCTTCCATAATTGGTCACCAGTTGCACCTCCAAACCATGTGCTTCAATTGTCTTGAAAATGAAGTGTTTCCCAATAGAGAGATCACACATGAGTCAACACGATATCTAATGAGGAATTACATTGTATGAAACTGTGCTCATTGACCCATTGTGACCTGACATTGGTCTACACTTAGCAATGTGAACCTACAAGAACAATACTACAAAAGCATATCAAATACACAAGCAATTCAATCTTGGTTCAAGGATGACTTCCTACAAATCAAGGTTATTGTGGATACAATACCCAACAATCTCCCCCTATTTGTAGAAGTCAGAACCCTACTTACCAAGATGAATTGCATTAATATAAAACACAAATAAAACAAACCACTGATTAAATATACAAGCAGAAAGAGCATCAAAAACAATATTTATATATATATAAGATTGTCTCATCAAGATCAAAAACTATATATATAGATTCAAGATTGTCTTATGAATTAATGTTCACACAATTATAATCTTGTCTTCAGATATTGGCATTGTTCTTTCTCTTCTGTTCTTGTCGTGAAAAATAGGCATATGGCTTGGGATGGTACTTTAGAGGAGCTGCTGGAGCTGTAGGATTGTTGTAACCATGAGTCCTGAAGTGAATCCTTCTCTTTGTCTTGCTCGTCTCATACTTCTTCCACTCGGAAGTACTGTAAAGTTCAGAAACTTTCACACCACCTTCCTCTACCAACATGAGAGAGTCAAGAATAATTATCTTTGAAACTGGACTCCATACTTCTGGTAATTCTTCAGTAGCAACAGCTTTTCCTGAGCCTGCTGTGCTTGAACCTGGAACTGACTTGCTGGCAGAAGGGCCTTCACCATACTTCCTTTTTCTAGAAGTAGGCACTGAGGAATGAGCTTCAACTGATGGAGTATCATCATGCAGCCCTGCTGGCCTGGGAGAGAACTGAGGAACATCATCTTGCAGCCCTGCTGGCCTGGAAGAAAACTGAGGAGGAGGCTGATCAGGGTCAATACCCAATTCAGGAAAGATCTCATGATGGAGCCAAACTGCAGCCTTGGAGGTGTAATCATTGATATCTGCAATCTGCCTTTGAACACCATAAGATAACTGCTCTAACTGATTTCCCAAATTTCTTTGAAATTTCGATAAAGAATGATCTAAAAATTCTGTCATCTTGTCCTCCCCCTTTCTAACTTCTACAGTAAGGGTTTGGATAACATATTCTTTAAACAATCCTATCTCATCAATAACCTTAAAATTATCCTCTTCAGCCTTGGAAGTCATGGATTCCTGTGTTTTTCTGACATGTATAACTTCATCCAGAACTCTTCCTACACCCTGAATGGTGTGATCTATTGCTTTTCCACCCTGAATAACAACTTCCTTGAGTTGATCAGTACTTGCTTTGGATGCAGTTAGCTTTTTATTCATTTATCTTTCAACATCAGTTATTCTTGCATGAATTTCTTTAAAAGAATGATCAAATTTATCACTTTGCTTCTTAAGCAACATTTCTATCTTACCAATCAAAGAATTTTCTTCAAACAATGGAGGAGGGATAGAAGCAGGATGAAAATCCTCTGGAAGTTCTTCAAGAATCACAGAACTTATAACTTTAGGAGAAGAAACATTTACCTTCTCACTTCCTTCACTAACTTGCTCAGCTTGAGCATCCTTGTTGGACTCCAAACAAGACTTTTGCCCCCCCCCCCCCCCCCCCCCCCCCCCCCCACCCCCTCAACATGTAATGGGGGAGGAGAAAAACTATGAACTGAATCATTATCAGCATCAATGAAGAAATCAAAATCAGCACCTGACCCTGCCCTGTGGTCACTAGTACTGTGCTCTGCAACAGCATCTTTTTGAGTATCATTAACAACTTCTGCAATGATGGAATCTACATTTGCTGCATCAGCATCTGAAGGAGGAAGAGGTGATTTAACTGCATCATCATCTAAAGGTGGAGTGTCTTCCATATGAGTGTCTTGATCATCTGGTACATTTGGAATAGCTGGATCAGTAGAAATAACTGTATCAGATGGAACCTGAGCTGAGAGTGGAGGAAGAACTGGCTCTTCAGATGAAATGGTATATTCTGGAATTGATGATTGAGGTGGATCTGGAATTTGTGGCTGAGCTGGTGGTTGAGCTGGGGTTGAAGTGACAATTGGAGGAGGAGAAGCAGAGGGAGGAGCTGGAGCTGGAGTCACATTCAGAGGTTCAGAATTGACTGAAGGAAGAGGCTCCCCCTGGACACTTGCACCTGCATTTGTTGGCTCTGTAATTCTGATGTCCCACCTTTGAATTGTGAAGACATCTATCTTCTTTAGATGGTGAATGATTGCTCCTTTGGACATGTCAAAAACCTCTTGGTTGAGTTGATTTAGATACAGTGACAGTATTCTTGCAAAATTTGGAGCCATAATGTTGTCTTTAATCTTGGAGAAAAGAAGATTTGCCCAGTCACACTTCTTCCCACAAATCACTGCTGTCATCAAGCAGAAGACATCTGCTGAGAAATAACCCAAGCTTCCTGTATTACACAGTAAAACTTTGGAAATGATGTCAACCAACAATTTTCCTTCATTATTCATTTTCTGCCTTCTAACTGTTGTAGCTGCTTTATCTATTCCACAGAAACTCACTGCCTTAGCCCAATCAGCATCTTCTAAGGTGTCCTCAGATTCTACCACTGGCAGTCTCAGATATTTGGATAGAGTTTTAGGGCTGAACTTGATCTTGAAATTTCCCACTGTAGATTTCATCCTTTTCCCGTTCTTGTGAACCTTGATGTTAATAAAGAAGTCCTCTACTTCTTTGAATAAAATCCGGCAGGGATGTTCAAGAACAAAGGTCAAACCTGCTGCATCTAGAAGATAGAACAAGTTCTGAAACTCATCTGAGATCAAACTGAGGCCTGCACGCACCAGTTCACTGCCCATGTCGATCTTAGGCTTTGTAGAAGGCGCCATTGATCGAGAGGAGATCAAAGAATGAGAGTTGAAAGGGACAAAATTGCGTCTAGGGACGAACCAGAAATCCGATGTCGCGAGAAGGGAAGATGAACAGTCGGCGGCTTTTCGAGAAGAACGGAAGATGACCTCGCGTGAACATTAATTCATTTCGGTTGTCTATTTATAGTTTGATTTGATGTGACAATTTTAAATGAATTTTATTAATATATAAGAAAATAAACACGCGTACCTGACCTTTCGTATTCTCGAAATAGAAAATTAGAATTCCGAAAAATAAGACCTATTTCTCGAGAAGTTGTCTGATTTCTCGAGAAATCCAAAAAATTTGCCGATCTAACTTCGCAAGCTCATTTCTCGAGGGATAACCCATTTCTCGAGAAGTGCAATCCCATTTTGCGAGAAGTAACGTATCATTTTTCGAAAAGAGCTAAAATCCTGTCTTCATCCATTTTCACCAGAGACACTGTATTTCTCGAGAATTTAACTCTGTTTCTCGAGAAATCCAATAAAGACTTTGATTTTTCTTCTTCCGAAATGATAGACCTCTGCTTCCCTTAGATTTAGAACATTTGATGATCTATCTATCTTCTTGACTTCTTCTTGGCTTGAATTACTCCATGTTGAGCATTCCAAGTTCTATCTTGAAGAAAGAGAACTTGGTCTCATCCAGCGGCTTCGTGAAAATATCCGCAACTTGCTTATCTCTGGGGACATAGCATAGATTGATGCCCCCATTCTCCACATGCTCCCGAATGAAATGGTATCTCAACTCGATATGCTTTGTCCGGCTGTGCGAGACTGGATTATTTGCAATTGCTATAGCACTGGAGGAGTCGCAAAACATTGGAATTTCTTTAAACTTCAAGTTGTAATCTTCAAGCTGATTCTTTATCCAAAGAAGTTGTGCGCAACAACTGCCTGCAGAAATATATTCTGACTCGGCGGTTGAAATTGCAACACAATTCTGCTTCTTGCTGCTCCAGGATATAAGTCTTCTTCCGAGAAATTGATGTGTTCCGGAAGTGCTTTTCCTGTCGTCTCTGCTACCTGCAAAATCAGCATCTGAAAACCTATTAGCTCGCTATCATTACTTCTTGGGTACCATAAGCCAAGATTTTGTGTACCCTTAAGATATCTCAAAATTCGCTTTACAGCAGTATAGTGAGATTCCTTAGAGTTCACCTGATATCTAGCACTTACACATGTAGAGAACATTATATCAGGCCTACTGGCATTAAGGTAGAGCAGAGAGACAATTATGCTTCTGTACTTGGTTTCATCGAAAGGTTTCCCTTTCTCATCCTTGTCCAGAGACATAGCTGAGCTCATTGGAGTCCTCATAGAGGTTGCACTCTCCATTCCAAATTTCTTAACCAACTCCTTGGTGAACTTCGTCTGTGAGATGAAAATTCCATCTTCAGATTGTTTCACTTGAAGTCCTAAGAAATATTTCAGCTCACCCATACTGCTCATTTCAAACTTCCCTTGCATAAGTTTTGAGAACTTCTTGCAAAGGTTGTCGTCCGTAGAGCCAAAAATAATGTCATCGACATAAATTTGCACTGGCAAAATCTTGCCTTTTACTTCCCTAAGAAATAATGTCTTATCTATCTTTCCTCTTGTGAACTTGTTCTCAAGAAGAAAGTTGGACAGCGTCTCATACCAAGCTCGAGGAGCTTGTTTCAAACCATACAAAGCTTTTTGTAGTAAATAAACATAATCAGGATGTTCAGAATCTATAAAATCTTGAGGTTGTTCAACGTATACTTCTTCTTTTATATTACCATTCAGAAAAGCTGACTTGACGTCCATTTGGTATACGGTGAATCCTTTGAATGCAGCATAGGCTAGAAACAGCCTGATCGCTTCGAGTCTTGCTACTGGAGCATAATTTTGATCGAAGTCGATCCCTTCTTCCTGTCTGTAACCTTTTGCTACAAGTCTGGCTTTGTTCTTTATGATTGTTCCATCTTCATCCAACTTGTTTTTGTAGACCCACTTCGTTCCAATGATATTTTTATCCTTGGATTTTGGAACTAGAGTCCACACTTTGCAACGCTTGAATTGATTCAACTCTTCTTCCATTGCAATTATCCAATGGGGGTCTTCATTTGCTTCTTGAAATTTCTTCGGTTCAACCTGTGAAAGAAAACTCAAATACATATTTTCGTTAGTAGTACCTCTTCTCGTTCTTATGCCGACTTGAGGGTCTCCTATGATCTGATCAATAGGATGGTCCCTCATATGCCTGAACTCAAGGTTCCTTGCATCAATTTGGACATCGGGAACATCTACTACTACTGGAATGTCTTCTTTCACTTGAATTGGTTCTTCATCAATACGATCTTCTTCTTCAGTTGAGGTTGGGGGAGAGATTTTTGATAAAGATTTGAGCATCATCTTTTACTGGCTCATCCAAGCTTGTATCCTGTAACTTTGAACCTGCAACTTCAACAGAAGCACTAGAAGAGCTGCTATTTAGCATACTCGTTTCATCAAATACAACATTGATAGATTCTTCTACAACCAGGGTTTTCTTATTAAAAACTCTATAAGCTCTACTATGGCTGATATAGCCTACGAAAATACCTTCAAAACTCTTTTCACTAAACTTGGTTTTGTAATGCTTTCCATTATTAAGAACAAAGCATTTACTACCAAAGATTCTAAAATTATAGATGGTTGGTCTCTTACCTTTTAGTAGTTCATAAGGAGTCTTTTCATGGTTCTTATTTATGAGTGCTCTGTTTTGCACGTGGCAAGCAGTGTTGATGGATTCAGCCCAAAGGTATTCAGGTAGTGAAGTGTCACTCAGTATTGTTCTGCAAGCCTCAATGAGTGTTCTATTCCTTCTCTCAGCTACCCCATTTTGTTGTGGAGTTCGAGGAGAGGAAAACTCATGAAAGATACCAAGGCTTTCACAAAAGTCTGTCATGGCCCCAGATTCAAATTCTGTTCCATGGTCACTTCTGATTTTGACCACTGAATATCCAAATTCATTCTGGATTTGCTTGACAAATTTAGTGAATGTATCAAAGGTATCTGACTTGTGTTTTATAAAGAATACACATGCAAAACGTGAGTAGTCATCTACAATAACCAATGTGTAAGACTTACCTCCTAAACTTCTAATTTGCAAAGGACCAAACAAGTCCATATGAAGTAGGTATAAACACCTAGTTGAATCTTTGCCAATTATGCTCTTAAAGGTAGCTCTTGTTTGCTTGCCTTTTACACAAGCATGACAAGGTCTATCTTTAATGCACTTAATATTTGGCGCATCACGCACTAAATTTTGTGAAAATAATTTATTTATTGTTTTGAAATTAATATGTGCTAATCTCTTGTGTCATTGGTCAGCAAGAGATACACTATCTTTTGCTAAAAGACACACTGGTGTAGAAGAAGATAAACAAAGAAAATTTAAACAAAATATATTTCTACAACGAGTGCCTGATAGAATCGTTTCCGAATTTTCTGCCGACTTTATCGAACACTTAACTTTACGAAAATCAACTATGTATCTTTTATCACAAAGTTGACTTATGCTTATCTGATTATGTTCAAATCCTTCCACATAAGCTACATCTGAAAAGGATACATTACCATTAGAGATAGTACTGTAGCCTTTTGTTATTCCTCTGTCGGATCCGCCAAAAATGACTTTTGAACCGTTCACAACTGGAATATAGTTCTGTAAGAGGCTTCTAGTTCCGGTCATAAGCCGAGAACAACCACTGTCCAAATACCAGATAGGATTTTTGTTGGTCTTTGGACATACCTGCAAAAACAAATTACTTTGCCTTAGGAGCCCAAACTAATTTGGGTCCTTGGTCCCGTGTTAGTTGAGAACCACGATGAACGTTAAAATTGCGAGCGGTCTTTCTTGCACTGTTTACTTGTGGTCTCTTGAATTAAGTGGAATTGAACCAGCAATCTATGGCAAAGTGACCTATTGTGCCGCAACACCAACAGTTAAACCTGTTGTACCTTCTCCTAGTATTCTCCTGCTTAACTTTTTGAACGTTAGTTTTGGCAGGAGCAATCCTTCTAGATGAGGATGCCTCATGAGTACAACACACACATGGTAGTGCTTTCTCCTTAGGCTTGGGTGCAACAACCTTCACTATTGGTGCTCTCATAGCACTCGGACCATGAACATAAGGACCATAATCTCTCAGATTAATCTCTTGATAAGGTGCCTTGAAAGCACTTTCACCGAGGTTTCGAGGATGAACCCACCCCTTATAGTCATTGACAGGCGCAAAATTAATTAGTCGTGTCAAGTGACCATAAGTGCTCTCCATATCATAGACATTTGTACGAAAGAAAACTTTCTTAAATGCCACTTGATCTTGATGGGCTTTCCCTTTCTCTTCGACGGTTGCTTTCTTAGCATTCTTATCTTTCTTCTTGGCTAGGGTGCCCTTAGAGGAATTACTAGGACAAGCCACATGACCTAAACCACTGCTACCTGCTTCAGCAGAGAAAGTATCAATGATTGGAAGAATGGTTTTAAGTTGTGAAAACTTTTCAACTAGCCTCTTCTCAGCGGCTAGTTGTTCTTCCAGAACTTTGATGGAGTTCTCTCTCCGATAAAAGAGCTCATCCGAGCTTTTGATCTTGTCTTTCAAGACTTGGATTTCCTCTCTGAAAGAAGAAAGTTGTTCAACTTCCTTTCTCAGATTAGATTCCACTTCTTTGAGAGACATGATCTCCTTGGCCTGAATTTTGACTACCTTTCGGCATCTGTCAAAGCTTTTAAGCATTTCGGTATATTGGGTCATGAGGTTTGAGTCATCATCTGAGGGGTAATCCTTTTGTTCAGTTGAGGCATAATCAGAATTGGATAAGATGGTGTGAGAATTTACCTTCCCGGTATATGGGGGTTCTTCTTCATCATCAGTCATGGCCATCAGCCCGAAGTAGGCTTCTTCTTCACTACTTGATTTCTCTGAGTCACTGTCACTTAAAGTTTTGGACTTTTTGGCGACTAGGCTTCTTTCAGTCTTCTTTTTCACGGCGGTGGATTTCTTTTCATCTTTTCTTCCGCCCTCTTTCTTCTTATAAGGGCATTCAACGATCATGTGCCCTGGCTTATTACAGCAATAGCAAACTATGTCAAAAGAAATATGTTTACTAGTTTTAGTCTTATACCTGTCGAGATTGCTTGAACCCTTTCTGTGATGATCACCATCACGTCGAGAATGTCTATAGTCAGAGGAGGAAGACTTGTTCTTCATGTGCCTTCTCTTACTAAGCAGTTTCTTGAATTGACGGGAGATTAGGGAAAACTCCCCATCAGGCATTTCAGAACTGGAGGAGCCGGCTTCAGATTCTTTTTCATCATCAGATTCTTGTGCTCTAATTGGAGACAAGGCTCTGCTTTTTCTGGAACTCTCGGCCTTCATAGCCAAGGTCCTTTCCTTGCTTGAAATCTTATTCCCGTCTTCTTCTGTTTTGCGAATATTCATTTGCAGCTCATGGGATAATAACTTCCCAAATAGATTCTGTGGGTCTAGGTTTGGTAACTTTCCAAACTCCCTGATAGCAACTATCTTGCTATCCCAGTCTTTCGTCAGGGATCGCAGGAATTTGTCATTCAGTTCACCATTAGTAAATTCTCGACCATAATTTCTTAGGCCGTTAACGATTTTGAAGAATCTTTCGTATGCATCGGCAATGCACTCCTTCTTACTTTGCTTGAATGCCTCGTACTCTTGATTTAGAAGAGATCTTCTGTCATCTCTTACTTCTTCAGTACCTTCCATAAGAACTATTAAGGATGTACACATATCTTTGGCTGACTTGCAGTGGATTAGATTTTGTAACATGGAGTCGTCCACCGCACTAGCAATTATATTCTTCGCCTTTTTATCAAGGGCAACGAGAGGGATTTCATCCTTTGTTAAATCCATCATTTTCTTTGGAACTTGAATGGTAGGATCAATTGTTGAGGCAGTCATTGGCACATGAGGGCCTTCTTCCATGACTTGGAAAATTCTTGGGTCTGCGGCTTCCAAGTAAAATCTGAATCTTTATTTCCACATAGGAAAATTAGCCTTTGTGCATATTGGCAATTTCAACGAGGAAGATTCCTTGCTTATTTCCATGATTTGCTAGCGACTAGAATGGATAGATCCTATTCAAGGTTAACACCTTTAAAGAACAGCGACCCTCTGATACCAATTGTAATATCTAGTTGCCAACCTAAATCACCTAGAGGGGGGTGAATAGGTGATAACTGCGTCTTTTGCGGAATAAAAAAACTTGATAAAAAGAACGCACAGAAAGCAAATCACAATCACAGACGACACAAGAGATTTATAATGGTTCCCCATTCTTGTGTACTCCACTTGGCGGCCTCGCCAATCTAGCACCACAGCTAGACTTGACTACTTCACTATAACTCGGATCAAGAATGATCCTACAATCTCGGAGTCAACACTCCTACAACTCGGAGACAAATATCCTACAATCTCAGAGAGAACCTCTCTTACAACTTGTAGAACACCTCTCCTACAACTCGGAGAAAACCTCTCCTACAAGCGAATGAAATTAAAGAATGATGTAACACTTATCAATTCACGAACAGATCTGAAAACTCTTTAAAGATCTTCTTCCTTCTTGAGACTTGAAAGGCTTTGACGTGATGTCGATGAGGAAGACTTGAAAATGACACAGATCTGATCTTCAATGATACAATTCGATCCAACAGATACAGTAGATGATGGAGCGAGGATCGATCGAAACTTTTCTGCCACTAGAGACGATAAAACAGTACTTCAGATCGATCTCCAACAATTGGCGAGCGCGGCACTTTTCGTTCTCCTTGAATCGGATTGAGAGATTAGGTCACGGAAGAGATTAATGATTTACCAATAATAATCCTTCTGTTGTTACTGAAGATTAATCCTAAGAGAGAGAGCCTTATATAGACAAAGGCTTAAAGATAAGAGTTAGGAAAGGATTAACCTTAACCGAAACAAAGAAAGCCGTTACGTCAAACAGACGGAAAAGACGTAACGTCAAACAGATTAAAATCACGAGAAGAACGAGAATCAAACTTCTCGAGAAATGTATAACTTCTCGAGAGATAGAAGCTTGATTTCGAGAAAAGTCATGAAAGAAACTTTCAGAGGCTAGGAAAAGACTTCTCGAGAAATGATGGACTTCTCGAGAAATGATAAAGAAAAACGTTTCGAAGGATAGAAAGACTTCTCGAGAACTCTTGACTTCTCGAGAAATTAACTTTGAGAAATACTTCAGAAAGGATAGAGCCGTTGAGAAAGACTTCTCGAGAACTCTAGGATTTCTCAAGAACTTTTAAAGACTTTTAGAGAAATAACCGCTGAGACAGACATCTCAAGAACTACAAGGAATTTTTTGAGAGCTCATAAGGACTTCTCGAGAAATCAATTGAACCTCTCGAGAAATACCTTAACTTTTCAAAAAATTGACTTAGGAAAAATTTTCAGGAAAATTTTCTTTCTTCCATACTTGGTCACCAGCTGCACCTCCAAACCATGTGCTTCAATTGTCTTGAAAATAAAGTGTTTACCAATAGAGAGATCACACATGAGTCAACACCATGTCCAATGAGGAATTACATTGTATGAATCTGTGCTCATTGACCCATTGTGACCTGACATTGGTCTACACTTAGCAATGTGAACCTGCAAGAACAATACTACAAAAGCATATCAAATACACAAGAAATTCAATCTTGGTTCAAGGAGGACTTCCTACAAATCAAGGTTATTGTGGATACAATACCCAACACATATACATATATATATACATATATATATACATTTATATATATACATAGATATATATGTATATATATGTATATATTTGTATATATATGTATATCTATATGTATATATATATGTATATGTATGTATATATATATATATATATATGTATGTATATATATATGTATAAACATGTATATATATGTATATATATCTATATGTATGTATATGTATACGTATGTATATGTATATATATGAATATGTATATATATGTATATATATATGTATATGTATATCTACATATATATATACATATATACCTATGCATATATTTATATACATACATATATATCTATACATATATCTTTACCATATATAAAGAAGTATCAAATCCATTAATTTAAAACCCTTGAAATGATTACGGCCGTCAAATCTAGCATGATATTTCATCAGCCGTCGGATCAAACTGCTCTCTCTCTCTCTCTCTCTCCACTTTTTCATAGGTCTCCTAAACCTACTAGGGGTGACCTAAAACTATGAAGTGTAGAGTACCCTACAACATGAAATTACGATTTAACCCCTAATTTATTGAAAAAGAAGTGTCATATGACCTATTTTTAATCTCACAAAAACTGTCAATGATGAGATTTGAACCCAGGTTTCCACTATGCCAAGCAATGATGACAACCATCATACCATATGTTTTTGTTGAACAAAATTGAATGAAGTTATATATATATGTATATAAATATAGATCGCCATCATCATCCCATATGGTTTTTGTTGAACAAAATTGAATGAAATTTTACATATAGGTATATAAATATAGATCGCCCCCACCGAAAGTCACCACCCCTGCCGAATGTCGCCCCCGCCGAATGTGGCCGCCCTTGCCGAATGTCGCCGCCCGCGCGGGGGGCCCCCGTGCCCTGTCACTAATATATCTTTATAATATAAGGGGAGACAAAAGGTGAAATGGTTAAACATTTGCTGGACCAATATACCCTCAAAAAATAAATCCCTACTACAATAAAATTTTGGTTTTTTGGACATTTAACCCCCCACCAGCATATGATTTATGCCAAACAAATAAATTTCGCTGCCACTTTATCTCCTCCCCAAAAACCACTGTGACACGCTGTTTACTTTATCTCCTCCCCAAAAATCATTATTCAACCTGACCACTTTATGTCCTATACATAGAAATCTGGGCTTCCTCTTCAACAAATTCAAAGCTTTGTGGAGGCAGCTCCTCCTCCGCAGGTCATCCTTAGCGGCTCATCCTCAGTGGTTCCTCCTCGACGCATTCCTTCTCGCCAGCTCCTCCTCTGCAGGTCATCCTCGGCGGCTCATCCTCGGCGGCTCCTCCTCGACGCCTTCCTCCTCGCCGGCTACTCCCACTTCGACGCAAGGTAATCACTCTTCAGCGGTCTTCTTTTCTCCATCTCTCTTCCCCATGCAGTTTTATTTCATTTCTCCACCGCCCTCTTTCATTTCGCCACCGCGAAATTAAATAAAATCGGAGGTCTCGGTAATTAACCCTAATAATAGTAAGTTCTTTTTGAGCTGGCACACATTGTTCATCTACTCCGGTTACTCACAGAGATTTTGTTCCATTCTGCTAGGTGAACCATTTATCATTTCAACATCTCTTCTCCACCGCCCTCTTTCATTTGCCCGCCAAATTTTTGGCAGGCCGGATGTTTAGCTTGCCGAATAATTAGCCTGTTGAATGTTTTGACCGCAATATGATGCGCACGTCGAATCTTTTGACCGCAATATGATGTGCACGTCGAATGTTTTGACCGCAATATGATGCGCACGTCGAATGTTTTGCCCGTGAAATGTTTTGTCCGCAAAAGGTTTCTCCCACCAGTTGTTTTGCCCGCATAATATTTTTCCCGCATGCTGTTTTGCCTGCCCAATGTTTTTTCCGCACAATGTTTTGCACGCACAATTTTGTCTCCCACGACAAATGTCGAAGACCACACCAAATATCGCCGCCCACGGCCAATGTTTTCGCCCATGACCAATGTTTCCGCCCACGACCAATGTGGCCTCCCCCGCTTAGTGTCGACGCCGCACCCACCGAGTATCGCCGTCCCCGCCGAGTGTTATCGCCCCGACCAATGTCGTCGCCCACGACCAATGTCGCCCCCACGACCAATGTCGCCCTCCACGACCAATGTCGCCCCCACGACCAATTTCGCCCCCCTCGGACCAATGTCGCCACCTGACCAATGTCGCCCCCCTGACCAATGTCGTCCCCCCCGACCAATGTCGCCGCCCCCACTAATTGTCGCCCCGCACGGGGTCCCCCGTGCACGACTGCTCGTATATATATATCTATATATACATACATATATATGTCACTCGTGTGTATATATATACGAGCAGTCGTGCACGGGGGACCCCGTGCGGGGCGACAATTAGTGGGGGCGGCGACATTGGTCGGGGGGGGACGACATTGGTCAGGGGGGCGACATTGGTCGGGTGGCGACATTGGTCCGAGGGGGGCGAAATTGGTCGTGGGGGCGACATTGGTCGTGGAGGGCGACATTGGTCGTGGGGGCGACATTGGTCGTGGGCGACGACATTGGTCGGGGCGATAACACTCGGCGGGGACGGCGATACTCGGTGGGTGCGGCGTCGACACTAAGCGGGGGCGGCCACATTGGTCGTGGGCGGAAACATTGGTCATGGGCGAAAACATTGGCCGTGGGCGGCGATATTTGGTGTGGTCTTTGACATTTGTCGTGGGAGACAAAATTGTGCGTGCAAAACATTTTGCGGGAAAAACATTGGGCAGGCAAAACAGCATGCGGGAAAAACATTATGCGGGCAAAACAACTGGTGGGAGAAACCTTTTGCGGACAAAACATTTCACGGGCAAAACATTCGACGTGCGCATCATATTGCGGTCAAAACATTCGACGTGCGCATCATATTGCGGTCAAAACATTCGACGTGCGCATCATATTGCGGTCAAAACATTCAACAGGCTAATTATTCGGCAAGCTAAACATCCGGCCTGCCAAAAATTTGGCGGGAAATGAAAGAGGGCGATGGAGAAGAGATGTTGAAATGATAAATGGTTCACCTAGCAGAATGGAACAAAATCTCTGTGAGTAACCGGAGTAGATGAACAATGTGTGCCAGCTCAAAAAGAACTTACTATTATTAGGGTTAATTACCGAGACCTCCGATTTTATTTCATTTCGCGGTGGCGAAATGAAAGAGGGCGGTGGAGAAATGAAATAAAACTGCATGGGGAAGAGAGGTGGAGAAAAGAAGACCGCTGAAGAGTGATTACCTTGCGTCGAAGTGGGAGTAGCCGGCGAGGAGGAAGGCGTCGAGGAGGAGCCGCCGAGGATGAGCCGTCGAGGATGACCTGCAGAGGAGGAGCTGGCGAGAAGGAATGCGTCGAGGAGGAACCACTAAGGATGAGCCGCTGAGGATGACCTGCGGAGGAGGAGCTGCCTCCACAAAGCTTTGAATTTGTTGAAGAGGAAGCCCAGATTTCTATGTATAGGACATAAAGTGGTCAGGTTGAATAATGATTTTTGGGGAGGAGATAAAGTAAACAGCGTGTCACAGTGATTTTTGGGGAGGAGATAAAGTGGCAGCGAAATTTATTTGTTTGGCATAAATCATATGCTGGTGGGGGGTTAAATGTCCAAAAAACCAAAATTTTATTGTAGTAGGGATTTATTTTTTGAGGGTATATTGGTCCAGCAAATGTTTAACCATTTCACCTTTTGTCTCCCCTTATATTATAAAGATATATTAGTGACAGGGCACGGGGGCCCCCCGCGCGGGCGGCGACATTCGGCAAGGGCGGCCACATTCGGCGGGGGCGACATTCGGCAGGGTTGGTGACTTTCGGTGGGGGCGATCTATATTTATATACCTATATATAAAATTTCATTCAATTTTGTTCAACAAAAACCATATGGGATGATAGTGGCGATCTATATTTATATACATATATATATATATATATAACTTCATTCAATTTTGTTCAACAAAAACATATGGTATGATGGTTGTCATCATTGCTTGGCATAGTGGAAACCTGGGTTCAAATCTCATCATTGACAATTTTTGTGAGATTAAAAATAGGTCATATGACACTTCTTTTTCAATAAATTTAGGGGTTAAATCGTAATTTCATGTTGTAGGGTACTCTACACTTCATAGTTTTAGGTCACCCCCTAGTAGGTTTAGGAGACCTATGAAAAAGTGGAGAGAGAGAGAGAGAGCAGTTTGATCCGACGGCTGATGAAATATCATGCTAGATTTGACGGCCGTAATCATTTCAAGGGTTTTAAATTAATGGATTTGATACTTCTTTATATATGGTAAAGATATACATATACATATACATATATATACATATACATTTTTCCAACCTATCATAGTAGATATAAGAGCTTCAATAAAAACTTTTTTGATTTTAAGGATTTTCATCGTTATTTTTAATTTAGGGACAATGTATAATTACTCGAATGAATATTGTATTTTTTTTAAATAGATTATAATATATATTATTACTTTGTAAATGGACATGAGGGTATATTTGACAATTTTGAATGTTTCACCAAAAACAACTTTTCCCTTTTAATATGAAATATATAGACACACACTAGTCGAACGGCACGGGCCGGTCTGATGTTAGTGCAACGGCGGGCTTTGCCTGCACTCGCAGCGGGATACGCCTGCTCCCAGCCGAGAGCCCGCCCTTCGCAGGTTGTGCCCATCGTCGCGCGGTCTGCAAATAGCAAACTTTTTTGCTCCGCCCCTATAAATTATTTAATAAACACGCTATATATTATTTAATGTCTAATGATAGTCTACAATAATATGTGTTATTTAATAAACATCCTACAATAGCAGGAGTAGAAGCTCTACTAAAAACTGTTTGGATTTTATGAATTTTCATCGTTATTTTTAATTTTGGGATATGATGTACGGGCTCCAGCCCGGGGGCGGCGACATTCGGTTGGTGTGACGAGGGTGGCAACATTTGGTCGGGGAGGCGACATTTTATAGGCGGCACCATTGGGTCAGCGACACCATTCGTCGGGTGAAAACATTCGCCAGGCATCAACATTCGTGGGGCGAAAACATTCGTCGGGCAGCATCATTCGATGCGCGACAATATTCGACTGACGACAACATGTGGCAAGGGGCAACATTCGGTGAGGGGGAGGGAGGGCGGCATCATTTTTTTTGGGTGGAGCGGCATCATTTGGCGGGTGACATCAATTTTTTTGGGGTGGGTGGGTGAGAAGGGCTGCAACATTCGGCGAGCAGCATTATTCGGCCGGCGACATTATTCAGCGGGCGACAACATTCGTCGAATGAAAATATTCGATTGCACGATTATGTGGTGTGGGTAGGCTGTGACGGGAAGCAAAGCTTCACTTCGGCTTTATGGACATCTGGAGTTTAGCGAGTTTCGATTATGAATTGGACAGAAATTTAAAGAATTAAGGCCCGGTTTGGGAGAGCGGTTGAATATAATAACAGGGTGTGTATAATTTTATGTGTTCAACATGCTCCTGAATTGATGGTAGAGGTTTTTCATTTGAAGCTGAACAAAATGAATAATGACAATAAATAAGTTGAATTGTTAACTATTCATGAAACACAATAATTTGTACATACCACGTGAAGTTTACAGCTACTGTGAAAATCATTTCAAACCAACATCGATCATGTCCATTTATTTTGCATCAACAACAAAATTTATTTTAGTTGTTCATTAAAATAATTGTAGTATTTGTTGGGTTTCTTTTGAGCATCATATGCGCAACGGAAGATTACATTAAAACCCAACTAGGCGATCTTGCGAAAACCAAAAGATCAAGAACGAGTTTATACCTGCGCGCGTCGGAATCAAATTCCATGAAGGATGACTGTCTTGGAAAAACCACAACGTAGAACGAAATCCACGTCTCTATGATTATCCACACAGAACTTCGGAAATACCTCGTCGTTCGTCCGGCGAACACGGGCTATAAGATGACTGTCCTTCTCAGTCTCCACGAAATACTAGTTTCGATTTTCAGGAGAGAGTGCAACTGACGCCAGAAAGGAATCGTGTCTTTTTCTCACAACCCTAAAACATATTTTATACTGCAGTTTCATAAACTGCCTGCGTCAGAAGGAGAAACAAGAGCACTGTGCGTCTAATACTATTTGACGCATGCGTCGAATAGTACCTTACTATTCGACGTTGCGTCGAATGCTATCTGATGGCATAGTATTCCGCTACATGTACACCAATTCGGCGTTGCGTCGATTTCCACAAATCAACATATGCATCGAATAGTCTCATTATTCGACACATAAGGGCATTTCCTTGAATTCATTGCATGCATCGAATAGTCCTACTAATCAATGCAGTGGAAACCTTTTCCATGAATTCAATGAGTTCGTCAAATGTTGTCAGTTAAGGTTTGGTTCATAACCAGTATGGTCATCTATCTAATTTCTGTACGTTCTTAATGTGCGAGCTCATAGGCTCATATATGTTGGCCGCAAGATCAAATCGTTGATCACTTCTAGATAACAGAAGATTCCAACGGTATTGTGAAAAAAATGAATCAAGAAGCTTAAGTTAATACGTTGAGTAATTAAATTTTGAAGTAATTTTTGAGTTCCTGTGTCTTCTATAGTTGGAGTGAATAAGTTGTGGTTGTTAAATGAAAATGTATGAACCTTTAGTAGATGCAATGTTCAGCTTAGATTGAAGTGGAAGGAACTGAAGTTAAAATATCATTTACATTAAATATGCACACTATTTATAGGAAAATTAATATATAACACATACACATTAATGCTCTCTTAGATTCATGTTGTTAACATTACACATTAATCCTGAAATGTTCAACACCTACACAATCATCCTAATTAAGAAGAAGTTGAGCAAATAAAAATACATAAGAAATCACAGACACACGTATGTGAATAGATGCAATGTTCCTGTAACATTGAAGTAAAAATAACATAAAAAACTATTCATTGTATGATATTAATATATTTTACATTAAAATTGGAATTTCCATTCAACTAATAACAACAAAAGATGTAGACATATGATAGTAAGGTAAGAAGAGGCATGCAATATTAATATGAAAGAGAGTAAATGGAATTGTTTTTTTAAGTTCTAATAAAAGTTGTTGGAACATAATTTTCGCATCTCTTTGGTTTGAGAATAACAAATCCTATTTTGTATTTGATCATGTTTGCTTTGTGTTTTTAGTATGCAAGAACGACCAAGTATGACACTAAGATGCTACATGGTGTCTGGACAAGCTCACATTGCCAAAGGAGAAAAGTAGAACACTAACACCATGCGTTATTAATAACGTCAGGCGTTATCAATAACACCAGGCGTTATCAATAACGCTGACGTTAAGGGATTAGAGAACATTTATTATAAAGACAACATGCCATAATTGTTGTCTAAAGTGAATCGTCTATTGCAACATTTCAAAAATATTCTCTATAAGGGATTAGAGAACATTTATTGAATGTTGCACAGAAAGTGTTGCCTAAAGTTGCTAACTTATTGCAACACTTAAAAACCGTTCTCTAATATAGGTTTAGACAATATTTTATAAATGTTGCAATGTCAAGTGTTGCTAAAGACCAAAAATGGTGTAGTGACCCTGAAAATTGTGTGCACGCCAAATGCAAATTTGAGTGCAAATGTTGTGGAGGGAATCAAGGAGAGCTCATTTGGAAGAAGTGTTGGGAATATTGTCCATAAGATTCCTGATATGAAGAAGGCCTTAAAATGACAATACACATCTTGCATTTGATGCTTGCATGAGTTTTGATGTGACAGGTACAACAAAAATGCTTGGCTAATATAGTGTTAGGCTTAATCCAAACAGGGTTTTGCCCTTGTAATCCCTCAAAGTGCATAACTTATGTTGACCTATGATTTAATCCTATATTAGACATGTCATTATCATAAGGAAAATGAACATAGATAAAAAAAATTAAAGGGAGAAACAAAATTTAGTTTAAGTCAAATGTCGACTGCATCGACTGAATGACTAAGGAAAATAACGACTGCATCGACTGGAAGCTAAGTCATTTATCGATTGCATCGACCAGACAGTTAAGTAATTTGTCGACTGCATCGACTAGACAGTTAAGAGATTTGTCGACTGCATCGGCTGGAAGACTATCTGTTTTATCGACTACATCGTCCAGACTAAGACAGAAGTATCTTTCCAGGATTAATTGCCCAAGCTTGGATTTCATCAGGTTATTACATCATATGACTATGAGTACTGAAGGATTTTATCGACTACATGTGCTGAAAGATTATATCGACTGGATAAAGTATCTTATTGGCCAGAAGCGTGTTCTAACGGCTTTATGCTAAAATTAAGCCACATATTGCGCAGACATTCAAATTGAATTGAATTCCGCTTTCTGTTGCAATAATCAAGGTGTTTTAAGCAGAAATAGATTATGCTCATTAATTTTTGATTGTCATCTTTTAAAGGACTTTTCTTAGAGAAAATTTCTAGTCATTTGGAGCTTTTCTATTCTGTAGCAAGGACCATGCCGATCCAGTCCTCTATATAAAGGGATATGAAAAATGTTCAAGACACAGATATACATACATTTTAAGAAGAAGGCACGCGTGCAAATACTGAACAAGATTTTTTATGCTATTATTTTGCATAGAACAATCTATAGAATTATGTCAAGTCTATAGCCACTACAAATCAGAGAAGAGTTCTTCCAAGGCTCAACAAGATCAATTCTTTTACTGAAGAGCATTCCTCTCTGAAGTAAGTTATCTTGATCCAGCCAAATCCATTTCAAGCAGATATATTCAAAGGCTGGTTGGGGAATAAGAAGGTTTCACAGAGCTTTTATTAAAGATTGAAGTTTTAATATAAACTCTTTGTAATTGTAGGATCCTTTTTGGATCTGAGTTTATTGTATGGTTCCATTGAGAATCTGAGTTGTAGGATCATTGTGATCTGAGGTAGGGTCTTGATAAGATCTAAGTGTAGATCACTTGTTGGAGAGATTGATGTAGGGTTGTTTTTGGCCTGAGTGTAGGATCTTATATTTAGAGATCTGAGTTGTAGGACCTTATGTCAAAGTTCTGAGGTAGGGGAGTATTGTTCCTGAGTTGTAGGAGTCAAAGTCTCTAAGTGTAAGATCATTTGATCTGAGAAAATTGAAGGAGTTGGTCTAAGCTAACACTCTGCTAGATAAGTGAAGGGAGAAGGCGGATGTACCCATAATTGGGGAACCACTATACATTTTGGTGTACTGTGTTGTCGATTGTGCTTTTTGTGTTGCTTTGATGTGTATACAAATAGATACTTAAAAAGAAAGCATAAAATTTTTAAAACACATATTCACACCCCCTCTAGGTGATTTGGCAACAACCATTATCTTTCAGGGAGCTACCACAGAGCGGTATCAATAACGCTGGGGCGCTAGGAGGTGGTCGATATGGACGATGCGTGATTGTAGCAGCAGATCATGAATAATTATAGCTTACGCCAGCAGTATCACTAACGCGGGGCGTTATAGTTGCCTAAATAAGAGGATTCTTAAACTGTAGAATCACCTTCCCAGAATGAAGATCTGCGCGCCACAATCAGTACCATAAGCGGTAATGCATGGCGTTATCACTAACGCTAGCGTTAGCTTCGAGTCCTATAAATAGGAGGCTCCCATTCTCTTTAAGTGACATATTCTGGAAACCATTGTCCACCACTCAGAAACTCTTGTGAGGTCGTGTTTCCAGACGACCAAAGTACTCACTCTCAATTCAAGAGAAGCTTCATAAGGAGGATTTTATCAACGCGAAGAACCACCACTTTGACAACGACAATCTATATCGGTTCTCGCCATCTCCTTCAGAGCGCTTCATAGGGAGTTCCTTTAACATTGCAATTCCTATTTTGTCTTATATTTCTTTTTTATTCCATTTTTGTTCATCGTTTAGTGGAGAATTCATCACGGGTATTGACGACTAGGTATAGGAGATTAGATCTATGGGTGCTCGAGATCTTTCTGGGGATAGAAAGGCTAGAGCGGCTTGAGGCCGTATCTGTGAAAAAATAGGCTAAAGCCAACTAGTTCTTGGGAGAAGAATTGGTATAGAAACCAAAAGTATTTTTTTATTCACCGCCTGGATTTCTAGCGTTAGAGAAATCATCTTTTTGTAATCAATTTTTAATGAAATATGATCATATCTTTCTTTGCTAATAAAATTGATTTAATTTCAATTCTTCCAAATTATTTTTGAACAATTCTCTTTCAAAGATAAATAATTAAGTTTTCATTTAAAATCCTAAAATTTCTAAGATCTCTTATTCACCCCCTCTAAGGGCGCCTCAAGATCCAACAAAAGCAACAAATCTATTGAATTGATTAAAATTACATTTTACAAAAAAAAAACTTTTATTTCGAGAGTGCAGGCAGCGGCTATAGCTTTAAGTGCAGACGGTAGCCGTGGCCACAACTTGGAATAGTTACAATTTATATGAAGTGACTCTTAGTAGTTTTTCAACAATCATGTGAATCTTTTCAGAGCTTAAACCATATTGTAAAAACAATTATATGAAAAAGTAAGTAAGAAGAAAAACCCATGCTCAATCAAGAAAACATTCACATGAGGGTTTGGCAAAAGAATTTTGAGCTTGATGGAAAAGAAAAACCCTATTATAAGCTTGAAGGAAAAGAAATTCTAAGCACTATGTTCAAATCCTCCTACAAGAAATTGAGATTGAGTACAATAAAATACTTATCAAAACATGAACAGATCTGAACTTCTGAGATCTTCTTCCTTCTTTAGACTTGGAGAACTTTGGATTGAAGAAGAAGAAGAAATGATTGAAATCTCAAATCTGAACTTCTAGGATTCGACACGATCCAATAGATTTCTGTAGATGATTGGAGCACTAATCTGTCGAATCTTTTCTTTCAAAGGAATCGATTGATTGAGAGATAGAGATCGATCCTTCAACAATGGCAGGAGGAGGCAACTCTTTCACGATTAGTCCGATCGAATAATAGAATTAGGTTAGAATAAGATCTAATAAGAGCCTTATATATCAATCAATCATAACGGCTAAGAGTCCTTGAATTATGGTAGAAAGAACCTTAAAACACGACACACGTGTCGTTGACTCCGTCAGACAAATAAATAAAAAACCCGTTAGGAATCGGATTTCAAAGCAGGACAGGAAGAAAACTTCTTTCTCGGGACAACAAGGATTTCTCGAGAAATGAAATGATTTCTCGAGAGATGGCTGCAACAAATCGAGAAATGGCATGGAAAATCTTTCAGAAAGACTTGAAGAAAACTTCTCGAGAACAATAGGACTTCTCGAGAAATAGCTTTAATTTCTCGAGAGAACACTTGACTTCTCGAGAAACAGCTTAGAAAACACTTCACTGAACAAATGAGAAGATTTCTCGAGAACAAAGATGACTTCTCGAGAAATAGACTTGATTTCTCGAGAGACTAGGAGACTTCTCGAGAAACACATTAGAAAGCTCAAACTTGAACTCAGAAAAGGATTTCTTCGAGAACAAAGAATACTTCTAGAGAAATGAACTGGATTTCTCGAGAGATGAAGCAGACTTCTCGAGAAATACACTTAGACAAATTTTCTGAACCTTTTCCTTCTTCCTTCTCTTGAACACCAGCAACTCTACCAACTCATAAGCTTCAAGGGTCTTGAAAATGAAGTGTATCCCAATAGAGAGATCACACATGAGTCAACACTATGTTCCACACAATGAGGAATTATATTGCATGAAACTGTGTTTAATAACCCATTGTGAACTGACATTGGTCTACACTTGGCAATAACAACCTGCAAGAACATAGCTAAAAGACAACATCAAATACACTAGCAATTCAATCTTGGTTCAAGGGTGACTTCTCACAAATCTAGGCCATTGTAGATACAATACCCAACAGGCTTCCTTGAATCTGTCCATTTTCTTGCTCATGGCAGCCAACTTCTCAGCTGTCTCCTGGAGCTCAGAGTGGGCAGATCTCAAGGAATCCAACTCCTTAGTCTGAACTTTGAGGAGTTTCTTGCTTTTCTTGAAAGCTTTCCACAAAGCTTTATATTGATGTATTAGTTCAGATTCAATCTCATGTGTGGATCTTGAGGATGTGTTGTTGGCAGCAGACTCACTTTCATCATCATGCAAGGAATCTACTACTGATTCAAAATCAGAAGCAGATAGGGGAGCTCTGATTTGTACCTTCCAAGGAGAGATATTGTCATCCTGGTTTTCTTCATTTATGGCCATAAGGCCAATAATTGCTTCCTCCTCGGTTTCTGAAGAGCTTGAATCAGAATCACTCAGGGTTTTGATTTTCTTTGCTATGAGCCCTTTTTCAGATTTCTTCTTATCCCTTGACCTTCTTATGTCTTCATAGTTCTTTGATTCCCTCTTCTTGGAGGGGCAATCAACAATCATGTGACCTGCTTTATTGCAGGAATAATAGACAGTGTTAGTTAAATCAACTTTACTAGGTTTTGATTTATACCTGTCCTCCCTTGAGGATTTAGATCTGTCATATTGACCAGATCTTCTGGAGCTTGAAGAAGATGGTATGTAGCTATCTCTTCTCCTTCTAGAGATTAGTTTTCTGAACTACTTGGATAGGAGGGTCATCACTTTGTCAGTGTTGTCAGATTCTGATGTGCTGGTATCAGAAACTTCACTGCTTTCAGATCTGTCCTGATATGTAGGAGTTTTTTCCTTAGATCTCCTCATGCTCTTAGCCTTCAGATCTACTGATCTTTCTTTGGTGTCCCCCTTGAGCTTTCTTCTTCAGCTTTTCTGGTGTTAAATGAAGCTCATGGGAGAGCAGCTTCCCATATAGGTTCTTTGGCTCCATGTTGCCCAGTTGACCTATTTCTCTAATTGCACAAATTTTGATATCTCATTCTTTAGTGAGGGATCGAAGGAACTTATCATTTAGATCTGAATTTGTGACTTCTCTTCCATAGTTCTTCAGCCCATTCACTATCATGAAAAATTTCTCATAGCAGTTAAAGATGTTTTGATGGAGTCGATGCCCTCAACATGACGATGACAGCAACTGCAACGCCAACGCCGCTACAACCTCCGCCCGCGGCACAATAATAATCTAATTAATAAATATAATTAATTAATAATAATAATTAATTAAATATTATCCCTATACTATTTAATTATAATTATCATTATTCAATTATGATTATTAATTAAATATTATCATGTCATGTTTTAATGTTATTGTGTGAACCATATTTCATGTATGGTGCGTCTAGTATTTATTTTATTATGTTGGGCTGCATGTAGCCTTGTACGTTTATTTTGGTATGTTGTCATCGTTTATTTTGGTATGTTTTAATTTTGTAAGCCTATAAATAGGCCCCCATGTAATAAAATAAGTCATGATATGAATGAATAAAATTTGAATTCCTCTTAATTAAGAAATCTCCTCTTGCCTAATATTCTCCCCTCTCCCTCCCTTGGATCTCTTGCCTAAAGTGTTCTATTCTCCCTCTCTAGGAATTTCGAAATTCCTCCTCTCCTCTTGCCTAAGATTTCTTCTCTCTTTCCTTTCTCCTTCATCCTCTTGGCTTTGGCCGAAATTCTCTTCCCCCCTTGCCTAAAATTCTCCTTCTTCTTCCTCTCTTTGTGTTTGGGCCGAACTTCTTCTTCCTCCTCTTTGTGGTATTCGACCACCTTCTTCTCTTGCCACCACCACCTCTCCTCCTTCTCCTTTTGTTCAAGCCGCCACCATCATCCCTCCTCCACAAAACCCAGAAGCCATCATTTCCCTCTTCAAACGGGGTCTTCTATTCATTCACCACCTTTTCTCTCTCCACCATCCTAATATTCAAGATTATTCGGCCACCACAAAGTCAAGGAACAAGGCGTGCGTGCTTTTCGTGGGATCTTAGAACGTGCAATTTTCCAAGGCCTACATCAATTTGGTATCAGAGGGAGGTTGTTTCAATTTCTTAATTGACACACGATCCATTGGAGGTTCAAGCCGGACGTACTATCGATGGATGCTACCTTCGTCTATTTTCCTCTCCTATGCCACTCATCGGGGATGAGTGATTTTGAGAGGGGGAGGATTGATGGAGACGATGACCCTCAGCATGACGACGACAACAACTGCAACGCCAACGCCGCTACAACCTCCGCCCGCGGCACAATAATAATCTAATTAATAAATATAATTAATTAATAATAATTATTAATTAAATATTATCCCTATAATATTTAATTATAATTATCATTATTCAATTATGATTATTAATTAAATATTATCATGTCATGTTTTAATGTTATTGTGTGAACCATATTTCATGTATGGTGCGTCTAGTATTAATTAATAAATATAATTAATTAATAATAATTATTAATTAAATATTATCCCTATAATATTTAATTATAATTATCATTATTCAATTATGATTATTAATTAAATATTATCATGTCATGTTTTAATGTTATTGTGTGAACCATATTTCATGTATGGTGCGTCTAGTATTTATTTTATTATGTTGGGCTGCATGTAGCCTTGTACGTTTATTTTGGTATGTTGTCATCGTTTATTTTGGTATGTTTTAATTTTGTAAACCTATAAATAGGCCCCCATGTAATAGAATAAGTCATGATATGAATGAATAAAATTTGAATTCCTCTTAATTAAGAAATCTCCTCTTGCCTAATATTCTCCCCTCTCCCTCCCTTGGATCTCTTGCCTAAAGTGTTCTATTCTCCCTCTCTAGGAATTTCGAAATTCCTCCTCTCCTCTTGCCTAAGATTTCTTCTCTCTTTCCTTTCTTCTTCATCCTCTTGGCTTTGGCCGAAATTCTCTTCCCCCCTTGCCTAAAATTCTCCTTCTTCTTCCTCTCTTTGTGTTTGGGCCGAACTTCTTCTTCCTCCTCTTTGTGGTATTCGACCACCTTCTTCTCTTGCCACCACCACCTCTCCTCCTTCTCCTTTTGTTCAAGCCGCCACCATCATCCCTCCTCCACAAAACCCAGAAGCCATCATTTCCCTCTTCAAAAGGGGTCTTCTATTCATTCACCACCTTTTCTCTCTCCACCATCCTAATATTCAAGATTATTCGGCCACCACAAAGTCAAGGAACAAGGCGTGCATGCTTTTCGTGGGATCTTAGAACGTGCAATTTTCCAAGGCCTACATCATGTTTTTATTCTTGCCTTGCCTGAAGGCCGCATACTCCTGATTCAGAATGGATTTTTTGTCATCCCTTACTTCCACAGTCCCCTCCATGCAAACAACCAGGGAGTCTCATTCTCCTTGGCAGTTTTGCAGTGAATAAGGTTTTAGAGGGTTGAGTCATCTATTACACCAACAATAATGTTTTGTGCTCTCATATCCAGGCTTACCAGTGCAAGCTCATCCTTACTCATGTCAACATATTTCTTTGACACTCTTTGAGTAGGATCAATGGTAGAAGCAATCATGGGGGGGGGGGGGGGGGGGGGGTGAAGGGACCCTCTTGAACAACTACATACACCCTGGGATCAGATGCTTCCATGAAAAGTCTTACCCTTTCTTTCCAAATGGGAAAGTTCTCTTTCGAGCAGATTGGTAGCTTCATGGACCTCATTTCTCTGTGTTGATCATCTCCATCCATAGTGAGTAGTTCCAAGATCTAGATCTGACTGTTAAGTCACTTTTTGATCAACCTTGCTCTGATACCACTTGTTAGTTATGAAACTATCACCTAGAGGGGGAGATTAGGTGATAAGGTTGTTTTTGAATTTCTATGCACAAGAACTAAATAATTTTATCACAGTACATCCACAAATCACAAAAATGCAGCACACAAGAAAAACAGATATATAGTGGTTTCTCAAGACAGGGTGTCTTGAGTAGTCCACTGTCCCCCATCACCTTTCTAGCAGTGTGCTAGGGTTGGCAAACTCCGCCAAAAACTCATGCCTGCAAGCCCTACAATCTCAGGCCCTCAAGCCCTACAACTCATGCCCTTAAGCCCTACAAACTCAGGCCCTCAAGCCCTACAAACTCAGGCCCTCAAGCCCTACATCTCATGCCCTCAAGCCCTAAAAAACTCATGCCCTTAAGCCCTACAACTCAAATCTGAAACAAATCCTACAAGCTCAGGCACGCAAGCCCTACAAAAAAGATTTGAGAAAAACTTCTGAGCCGGATGAAGATCGGCTTCTTTGACTTGAAGAGAATGCTTTGATGATTTCTTGGATATCACAGATTCTTCTTCAATCCCTTCTTCGATATGGAACACTTCTTATCAGGCGATATTGCTTGACTAAAACTTGGAGAACACTTGATGGAGATCGTGTTGTTCTCTGGTTCTGGTGCCTTCTTTTCGCATCTTTACTATTCTATTGATTTGTGTGTGTATTCTCTGCGTTTCTTGCTGTAGCAAATTAGGGCAGATCTCTTTAATAAGACCGAGGAGTCATCTAACGGTCTCCTATGATGTCCTATAAGTGTCAGGAGCCCATTCCTTAATGGCACGCGCTGATTGGACCACCAGACGTCGGCATTAAATGCAGACAACGCGATTTGAAATGTCTTGATCTGTCTCGACGACAGAACTTGCCATCACGATAATCCATCTTGGACTTTGACTCTTCAAGTCTTCCTCAATCTTCTTTAGACAATGATATCTCGACGATACAAGATATCACAGTTGCACTTCCACTTACGTCGATATAAAGATGTCGTCGTAATCTTGTTATCAACTTGCGATCTTCTCGACGGTGCCGTGGAGACCATTATGTCTTCTCGACGATGTCATTGAGACCATTATGTCTTCTCGACGGTGTCTTTGAAACCATTCTGTCTTCTCGATGGTGTCATTGAAACCATTCTGTCATATCGACGATGTCGTCGAAACCATTCTGTCTTATTGACGATTTGTCTTGATCATTTTGACGACAAGCAATTCTTCTTTCATAAGCTGTCTTCAAGAGTTCTCTCTTAGCCTTCTCGACGATCTCTTTATCGCAAACTTTTCAATCGAAACAAAATGATGGATTAGAAAGTGCAGCATAAGGTAATTTGAAATATCAATCAAAAACTATCGAAACAAAATGATGGCTCGATGCTCTCTTGCAGGCTGCACCCACATGCGAACGGGTTGCGCTCCTTAACCGACAGTGCGAACTGATTTCAACAATCACTCATCTAAATTTTAGCATCGCTTTACAATGGATTGCAGATGAGGAGCTGCAGATGATTTATTTAAAACATTATTTGCTTTCCTCTTCTTACTAATCACCATAGTCATATTTTTGCTTCAATGCAGGAAAATCATGATTCTTGGCCCATCCTTTAACAGTTGGTAAACTTCTTTAGTCAAAGAACTAATAGCTGCATTTTGAGATTGTGGTATTAGGTCATTTTGTTGAAATTATGGTAAAAAAAAATCCCAA
Source organism: Dactylorhiza incarnata (assembly GCA_033032865.1). Classification (NCBI taxonomy): domain Eukaryota; kingdom Viridiplantae; phylum Streptophyta; class Magnoliopsida; order Asparagales; family Orchidaceae; genus Dactylorhiza; species Dactylorhiza incarnata. Next base: position 1,710,731 of record JAWHQI010000335.1, read on the forward strand.
ACAGAACAAAATTAGTTGAGGGTTGAGAGCAGACATTTGTTTGTTGTGAACTTGGAGGGAGAGAATCCTATGCGGCTGATTCAGCTGTGAAAGCAGTGAGAGTTGAAATAAAAAAAATCAATCAAAAAATGAAACCAATAAAAATTAAAAATGAGCACTGCAGGATCTGCATAAGAGCAGTAGGAAGGTCAAACAATGGAATCACATAAATTTTTTTTATGTAATAATATAAAAGAAAATTAGCATAATAGAAAATTAGCTGATTTCGTCTACATTTCTTAATATTGAACATTGCATGGAGTGTTGATTTAGAAGTATTAGAAATAATATAGCCTCAGTTATATTCTTCTTTGAGACATTCAATCATACACCTTGCAGAGGAAATGAAGAGGTGAAGTGTTCTTAGAAAGTGTTGTGCTCTTTAACAGAGGAAATAAAAATTATGAAAATCATATGACCTCTTCAGTTTTTGAATCCCATTGCAAGGTTGCTGCTCGTTGATGTCGGCGGCGTGAGCGGGCTCCGAAAAACTTGCGTGGCTCTTAGAATGACAGAGAGGCGGCGACTGCGTGAGCAGGCTCCGAGATACATGTGTGGCTGTTAAATATAGTATGAAATGAAGAGGTGGAGTTTTAAAATACCTGCGTGGCTGTTAGAACTCTGGCGGTGGTGTGAAATACGGAGCTGGTAGTGAGAAGGTTGGCGGTCGCTCCTCGTTGATGTCGTCGGCGGCGGCGGCGTGAGCGGGCTCCGAAAAAATTGCATGGCTGTTAGAATGACAGAGGTTTTTTTAAACCTAGATCTAAAGTACAACCAGGGGCGGATTTAAGGGGGGGCCAGCTGGGGCCCCGGCCCCCCCAAGATTTATTAAAATCTACGCTATTCCCGTGTTTGCCCTATTCCTGCCCGCGTTCATTTATGCGCAACGCCGCAACCGGCCCCCGCTGAGCAGGCCGCAACCCCACTGCCCGACTGCCTACAGGCCTCCGCCTCCTCCACCTCCAGCGGTCAGCCTCAGCAGTCGGCCCTCTAGGCTCCAGCGTGTCCAGGCTCTACTCTCCAAGTCTCCAGCCTCCAGCGAGTCTGCGAACTGCGAAGTGCGACCTGCTCAGTGCTCACCAGACTCCAGCGACTCAGCGAGGCAGCGCCATTAGTTTCTTCCAGGCTTTCCATTCCATATTTCCATTCCAGCCGTTCCAGCCTTCCAGCCTTCCAGGGAATCAAGGATTAAGGTTAGGGTTTCTTGATTTCTTCCTAAATTAATTGGATTTTTGTTGTCCTGCTTTCAGTCTTTCCAAGGAATTTCATCATCATTAATAAATTTTTTTATTGGCATTGGATTTATGTTAGTTTTTCAGTTGTTGCCACTTGCCCACAATATGTTTGATAAAATATTTTAGGTGTTTTCTTCATTATTGTCATTCCAGAATGGCAAAATCTCAAAGTTGTTTCTTAAATTTGGTGAATTAGCCCACAAAATGTTTGATAAAATGTTTTAGGTGTTTCCTTCCATGTTTGATAAAATGCTTTAGGTGTTGATTCCAGGTTTTGGATTTTTTTGAAGACTGTGAAGTGCCAAGCTTAAGCTACCAACTTCTTGTTTGAGTTTCAAGCTCCAGGTTTCAATTATTTCTTCCAGGTTCTGTATTATTACGAAAAATAAGTTGGATTCTCCTTTAATTTACATTGTATTGACGTCTCAATCTAGGTTAATATGAAGAAGCTGAAAACTATTAACTCATTTTTCAATAAGAAGTCGTCAACTGAAGCTGAAAACCAATCTGCACCTGTAATTATTGATTCTCCTTTAGCAAATGTTGATTCTTCTTTGGTTGAGAAGCTTCCACTCATTTTCGAGCGTGATCCTGGATTACGACCTCAAATTTGGGAATATGACTTAGATCAACAAGATGAAATGCGCCGAGCTTATGTTAAAGCGGGATCTTATCAGCACAAACTTCAAGAGTATCCACCCTCAGTGTCAGGTGAACATAATCGAAGATTTCAACAATCATGGTTTGAGAAGTTCTCATATATGGAGTATTCTCCTGCGAAAGATGCTGCATATTGTTTACCGTGCTATGTTTTCAATAAACAACCTACCGGCCGTTTTGGATCAAGCACGTTCACTATTGAAGGGTTTCGAAACTGGAGGAAAGTAAATGGAAAAAATTGTGCCTTTTTGACTCACGTAGGGAAGGATCATTGCTCTCCACACAATATTGCTGTCAAAAATTGTGTAGATTTAATGGTTCAATCTCAACATATTGATAAAGTGATGGAAAGACAAACATCTCAACAAATCGCAATGAATCGGTTGCGGATTGGAACTTCAATTGATGCCTTGCGCTATTGTGCATTTCAAGGAATCGCATTTCGGGGCCATGATGAAAGTACAGATTCTATTAATCGGGGTAATTTCGTTGAAGTGATTAAATTGCTTAGAAATTATAGCAAAGAAGTTGACGAAGTTGTTTTAGAAAACGCCCCAGGAAATGCTATATACATCTCACCAAATATTCAGAAGGATCTTTTATTCATTATGTCAAGAATGGTGCAAGATACAATTCGTAAGAAAATTGGTGATTCTAAATATTGCATTATCGTTGATGAATCTAGAGACGAGTCAAAAAGAGAGCAAATGGCTATTGTGATTCGATTTGTGGATGTTCGTGGCTTTGTGCAAGAAAGGTTCTTAGATCTTGTTCATGTTCAAGATACAAGTGCACTAACTCTTAAAAATGAAATTTCTACAGTTCTATCTAATCATAATTTGAGTATTCAAGATATGCGAGGTCAAGGATATGATGGTGCAAGTAACATGCGTGGTGAATGGAAAGGTTTAAAGGCCTTGTTCCTTAACGAATGTTCACAAGCTTATTATGTACATTGTTTCGCGCATAAGCTTCAACTAGTTCTTGTTGCAACGTCAAGGGAAGTGAAAGCAGTGCATAATTTTTTCAATGAACTGGTATATATTGTTAACACTGTTGGTGCTTCTTCCAAACGCAATGATCAATTACGAGCTGCGCAAAAAGAATATTTTGATCACATGATTGCTCTTGGTGAAATTGAGACTGGCACAGGAGCAAATCAAATTTGTTTACTACAAAGACATGGGGACACTAGATGGTCATCTCATCTAAATTCTGTTTGTAGTGTTATTAATATGTATAATGTCACTTGCTCTGTGTTACTTGATATTAGTGAAAATGGAGGGACATCTGCACAACGAGGAGATGCTGAAGCAGCTTTTAGAAAGATGGGTGTTTTTGAATTTGTATTCATCTTGCATTTGGTGAAAGAAGTTTTGGGAATCAGTGATATTCTATGCAAAGCACTGCAACATCAATCTCAAGATATATTAAATGCCATAAATTTAGTTTCAACAACGAAAGCTCTCATTCAAAAATTACGGTCATCTGGATGGGAAACATTTTTACAAACTGTGAAGATATTTTGTGAGAAAAATTTCGTTGAAGTTACTGACATGACTACTAAATACAGTGATCGTCGCTTTCGAAGTTCACGTGATATCATTACAGTGGAACATCATTTTCGGGTGGACATTTTCAATGCAACAATAGATTGTGGGTTGCAGGAGTTGAACTCAAGATTCAGTGAAAATTCTATGGAACTACTTCGTCTTAGCATGGCTTTAGATCCAAGCGATGGATACAAATCTTTCAATATTGACGATATATGTTCTCTTGCAAAGAATTTCTACCATCAAGATTTTAGTGAACATGAGCTTTATGTGCTGAATACTCAGTTGCAGCATTATGAGCTTGATGTTCCTTCTCATAAGGATTTGAAGAATTTGCCTACAATTACCGAACTTTGTGAAAAACTGGTGGAAACGAAAAAATCAAAGACCTATTATCTTATTGACAGATTGATTCGACTTATTTTGACCCTTCCAGTTTCAACAGCAACTACAGAACGATCATTTTCAGCTATGAAGATTGTTAAAACAAGACTTCGCAACAAGATGGAGGATGAATTTCTAGCAAATTGCATGACTTTATACATTGAGCGAGAAATAGCAGAGAAGTTCGACAAAAATTTGATCATAGATGAATTCTATGAAATGAAAAATCGGCGTGCACAATTGAAATAGCTTGATATTTTAGTGATTTGTCTCCTTTTGTTTATTAGTATTGTTTTTTTTACTTCTTAAATGTTTGATTAAGAATTAAAAAAGACTTTATCAATTTGGTATTTAAAATTTTATTACATTTGTTTGATTGTTTCTTTAGAGTATTTTTTCATCCGGTCTTATGGCTCGGCCCCCCTTGTTACAATTCCTGGATCCGCTCCTGAGTACAACCATAAAGAAATCGATGGATAAGAGATGATATTCTCACAGGCGATGTGTGAAGAAGAAGATTTGCGGTAGATCGGTAGAGAAGATTGGCCCTCATTGCTCGATGATTTCGGCGGCGGCTAGAAGAAACGCGATGTAGAGGTCGGGACGAAGAAGTGAGGGCTTGAGATCGGGAAGAAATCACGTGCACGCCTTCGAGTAGATCAGTAGAGAAGATTGGCCCTCGTTGCTCGATGATGTCGGCGGCGGCTAGAAGAAACGCGATGCAGAGGTCGGGACGAAGAAGTGAGGGCTTGAGTCGGGAAGAAATCGCGTGCACGCCTTCGATAGTTGCGGGTTTATATGGCGGGCTGCAGGTTTTTGAGCGAACAGAGCGTTGAAGGGCGAAGGAGGAAGAAGATATCGTGCAACTGAAATGCATTACTCTAGCGGCTACAACGAAGAGCGGAGGAGGAGGGTTTGGCGAGGGCGGGCGGAGGAGGAAGCGTGAGGATTTCTGAAGGGTTTCGCGAGTGGGATCGGGCGAGCAGCCGTGAGAAATGAATTTTTGCGAGGGTTTGGCGAGGCTGTCGGGCTGGTATCGGGAAAATGGGGAGAGAAAATTTTGGATTTTTTTCAAGAATGACTATTTGCAGTCCATCTGTATTTGATCGGACGACTCCTATATTTTGAAGCCGTATATCCGAAGGTCAATATTTTTTATGTATTTTTGATCTCACGCTATTCGCAGACCACCATACTTCTTTTTAATATAGTATAGATATATATACACACACGGATAATGTATATACACTTAATGCGTATATAAGAATATATGTGCCTTTTTGAAATACGACTTATTCGTGCATTTTCATGAAAAGTGTTCAACATGAAAGTTGTAGATCTCATCGAGATCTATAACTTTCATGTTGAACACTTTTCATGAAAATGCACGCACAATGCGTATTTTGGGCCCGATTGAAACATGGGCGGAACTATGGCGAATACGCATTGTTCCGCCCAGATTTCAATCGGGCCCAAAATACGCATTGTGCGTGCATTTTCAGAAAAAATGTTCAACATGAAAATTATAGATCTCGACGAGATCTACAACTTTCGTGTTGAACACTTTTCATGAAAATGCGGATGAAAGTTATATTATTATATAAGCAAAGAGCAAAAGAAGGATGGCGTAACATTTTTGGTTTTTTTGGTCTTTTTTGGACATCAACAAAGCCGCAGATCTCACGACTCCCGAGCAGTACTCCCGCCAGCTTTTGCACCCGGGCCCCCATGCTCTCCTGCCAGCTCCGATTCTGCCCTCCTCCCACATGGCTTTCTCCTCCTCCGCACATCTTCCTCGACTGCCACCTGCCGAAATAAGCTTGCTACAGTGTCGTCCGTCCGTAAAAAAAAGATCCGCCGCTGTTTTAAATTCACGCACCCTGTGTGTTCCACGCTATATTGCTCTTCCGTGACCTACGCTCTCTCTTCCTGCGCATCACGATCGGCACCTAGGACGACGGCAAGAAGGAGCATCGGAGGAGATACGACGTCGAGAACTAAAGATTGCTGGTGGGCTTTTTCTTTTCTTCACCGCGCCGGTTCCTCTATCGATCATTTCTTCTCCCCCAAGCATCACGCGTTCGTCAGCAGGGAAGCGCGAGTAGGGCAGCGGACACAATAACGATCTCTCCTGCTCTACTTTCTCGCCGAACATCTCGCCTGCTTGCCCTCCGTTCCTGCGCGGCTGCTTCGTGGTTGTGCCTGCTCGCATCCTTCGTCGCATATTCACGGTGGTGAGTTCCCCGTGGCGAGTTTCTGCTTTACTTTCCGATCTTTGTTTATTTTTTGGATTTTTATTTCGTTTTCAATTTCATTTTCAGTTTCTGCTTGCTACAGTCCCCGACGGTGAGTCCCCGGTGAAGTTCCCTTCGTGGCCTATTCCCGTTTTCAGTTTCTGCTTGCTACAGTCCCTGCCACTACCGGTGGTTAGTTCCCAGTGAAGAATTTCTTTTCCATTTATTTTTCTTCTTTTCCATTTCTTTTTCAATTTATTTTTTCATTTTTTTTCCATTTCTTTGTTTACTTTCTGATTTCCTTTCCAATCTTCGTTTCTACTTACTACAGTCCTTGATCGGCTCTTTATTTTTCCATTTATGAATGCCACAGGGCTTCTTCTCGTTGCGCATCCGTCGACATCGCACACAGCCTCGCTTCTCCTCGCCGATTCTCATCCACTCCAGGTATGAAACACCTTCGACATCATCGTTCAGGCTCCCAGTCGTTCTCTGCTTTCTATTGACACTCACTTTTCACAATTCTCTTCTAGAGTATTCCATTCCGCTTGAAATCCCTGAAATCGCTTGAGTTTGTATAACTGTTTGGTAATGTTGTTCGGCTGCCATAGATTACTATTTAGAATATTATGTAGATACATAAATGAGAATTCAGAATTGAAATTCCAGAAGAAATACATAGATCTGGATGAACTTAGGCTTCCTGTTGTTAAAGATTGAAATCAGCACCGCTGTTTAATGTAGCAGCGGATCAACCGTCACTTAGGAAACATCATTATCCGTCTCTAATTAATGCCTTAATGTAACCCTCACCTAATTACTTTTACTGCTTTAATCTAGAGTCTTCCTTGGCTGTTCTATGAAGCCGTATACCCTGTATCAGATTTGTTTGGGGAAAATATTCATAAGTAAAATATTTGAGTAAAACTATTTTCCTTTCATCTCTCTCGTTCTATTCCTTTTTCAACAGTGGTATCAGAGCGACAATCATCTTCTTCACTCTCACACTCCAATGGTCTCATTATCTACCACCAACTCTGCACCCCTCTATACCCATTCCACCATTCCAATCTTCACTGGAGAACTTTATGATTTTTGGAGCGACAAAATGGAGACCCTCCTACGATCCCAGGACCTGTGGAACATTGTAAGAGACGGGCCAACACCAAGTGAAAAATCCAAAACTGGTGAACCTCCCACATTCACCAAAGAAGAACTGAAGAAAGATGCTTTGGCTTTGCATCTTATTCAACAAGTTATTGCTACACAAATCTATCCCAGAATAATGGGATCTAAGACCCGCACATGAAGCATGGGTTAGGTTGGAGAACGAGTACAAAGGCTCCAAGAAGGTAATAAAAATGAAACTCTACTCTCTTAGACGGAACTTTGATTCAATCACAATGGGAGGAAATGAAACAGTTCAAGATTTCTTTGCAAAAATTATTAGCATTGTAAATCAGACTAGGAGCCTTGGAGGAACAATAGAAGAACAACAAATTGTTGAGAAAATCCTGAGATCACTACCAAAAACTCATAAGCACATAGTATCTGCCATCCTTGAGGCTCATGACCTAGAAAAGCTCACTGTCATAGATCTTATGGCATCTTTACAAACCCATGAGGATTTGCTCAGTCATGATGAACCCATGTTAGAGAAGGTTTTCCAAACACAAATGTTTTTTCAGAAAAATCCTGAGAGAAAAACAAATCAAAAACCAAGTAAAACTCCCCATCAAAATGGAAAACACTGCATCATTTGCAAGAAACAAAACCATGAGTCTATGGATTGTTTCTTTAGATGCAAAACTTGCAAAATCCCAAACCATTCAGCAGAAAGGTGCTGACACAAACCTAAAGAAGAAGCCAACATCACAAAAACTGAGGAAGATCAGTTTTTATTCACCTGTAATACATCTAAAAACCCAGAAAAATCATCCACATGGTTTTTGATAGTGGATGTTCCAATCACATGGTCAACTGTTGGGATTTTTTCACTCAACTTGATGATACATGGAAATCAGAAGTAACTCTAGGTGATGGAAAAAAGGAAAAGATAGAGGGGAGAGGAACCATTGCTGTCATCACACCTAAAGGAGCCACCAAACTAATATCAAATGTTCTGTTTGTTCCTACACTTACTCAGAACTTATTGAGTGTAGGTCAGCTTATAAAAAAGGGATACAAGGTCATTTTTAATCATAAAACTTGTGAAATAGTAGAACCTCAGGGTAAAACTATAGTTGTGGAGGCACATATGAATAGCAGCAATATGTTTACACTAAGCCTGAAATCAGCTGGGATACTGATCGGAGTAAAGAAAGGCTCAGAATTAATTCGTCGAACCCAGGGTTACTTTCGTCGGACTCAGAAGGGGGAGATTCGTCGATCTCAGCAAAATACGTCGATCTCAGGACAAAGAATGGTCAAGAGGCAAATCCGTCGAACGCAAAGATCGTCGAGCTCACAACAAAGCAAGGTTCAGCGGCAAATTCGTCGATCCCAGGAAGGATCGTCGACCTCAGAACAAAGCAAGCGCCGGAGGGAATTTCGTTGAACTCAGCAAATTTCGCCGAACTCAGAGATAAGAATGGTTCAGATTCGTCGATCCCAAGAAAAACTCCAGAAGGCGATGCGTCGATCTCAGAAAGCTTGGACAAACACAGATCAACGATGAAGAAAGGTCCAGACTTAGAGGGGGTGTTAAAGATTGAAATCAGCACCGTTGTTTAATGTAGCAGCAGATCAACCGTCACTTAGGAAACATCATTAGCCGTTTCTAATTAATGCCTTAATGTAACCCTCACCTAATTACTTTTACTGCTTTAATCTAGAGTCTTCCTTGGCTGTTCTATAAAGACGTATACCCTGTATCAGATTTGTTTGGGGGAAAATATTCATAAGTAAAATATTTGAGTAAAACTATTTTCCTTTCATCTCTCTCGTTCTATTCCTTTTTCAACACCTGTAAGATAACAGTCAACATCTGAAACTCTAAAGCAGTTGAAAAAATTCACATTGAACATAAAAGACAACCTAGTGACTTGATTTGCATCCAGAACTAGAAGCCTAATCATCTCATAAACTAAACTTCATTCATGAATGTCTGGTTTAGCTCATGCAAAAAAAATTGAAATACTTAAAAACAAAATCTTCCAAATCTATGAATTAGATAAACAGTTACATATTCAGAACTAGAATTTTAACCACTCATTCAATTTTCAGATAGTGTAAACAGGAAAAGAAAGAATCTAGAAAGTTACATCGAATTAAGTTCAATAAAACTCCAAATTATTTTTACGTGCTCTTACATCAACGAGGTAGATTGTGTTGGAAAATTTCCGCCGTGATTCTCTATTTCCACCAAGACGCAAATTTCTATTTAGAGATTTGTTGATCTTTATATTTGTCATAGCACTTTTGTACGTAGCAGCAGCAAACAAATTAGATGGGTGGCTGGCTGCCTCACCGTCTTCAACTCAGATTAATCTTCTTCCAGCACTTTGGTCGTTTCATTGTTAATCTTTGCCATTAAATTCTCTTCTAATAGCTTATTTTATTGTGAGCATACAGGCCAAGGTTACTAATTAAAATAATTTGTCCAAGTTTATGTGACTTTGGTCCCCCGTGCACGACTCTTATGTGACTTTGGTCCTGCTTGAATTTGTCCAAGTTTATGTGACTTGGCAAGATTTAGCAAAAAAGATATTGTTAGTTAATTAAATGTTTATTAGTACTAACTTCTAAAACATTACAGGTTCACAACAACGATACAAAAAAGATAATCAAGCAAATTTGGTTCACAGAAGCTGGGCAGAAGGATTTTCAAGCATTATATATTAGAATTTGCTTTCAACTGTTGGAATATTTTTCTTATATTCCTATATTAATATGAAAAATATTATATTTTTATTTTTACAAAACTTTTACAGGATAGCAGATATATATATATATATATAATCACAATGTTAATAGAATTGCATGAAGGAGGTGAGAAATAAATAAGAGAACAATATATGGTTTAAAATCGAGCCTGGGTAAGACGTGTGATCACTGCCCTAAAGAAGTTGCACCACCCTCCGGCAGGGCTTTCACCGATGCTCACTCCTCCAAAGTACAACATCCGGCTAGATCCCGAAAGCTCCGATGTGCGCGGACACCGAAAAAGCACAGAGCACCTGAACTCCCACTTGATGAAGCAAATGTCAAGAAAAGGATTCACGAAGAAGAAATCGTCGCAAGAACAGAGAGCGTATAAGAGAGCAGATTTCTGAAAACGTATCGCAAGTGTAAAAAACGATTCAGAAAAAATCTCCTATTAAGCAGTCTCGGAAAATTAACATGTAATTAATTTCAACGGTTATAATTGGTAATCGATAATCGTGCAGAGAGACGTTGAATATTTCCAACGTAAGGAAGTAAATGCGAGAAACACGCGTGAAACAAACGGTTAAAAAATGCGTAATAACTACGAAGAGAAAGCGCAATGTTGAAACCAGAGAACTGGCCTCGACGTTCACAAGGGGGATGCAACTAATCCTTACTTGACCTTAGCGAGACCTTTGACCAGTCACTAAGAACCAAAGAACCCTGCCTTTAGAGAACACCTAAGTCCACAAACGGACCCTTTAAGTTGCAGCGTGGAGGTCCCACCACATACCCGGAAGCTCACATGGAACTTCCCCTCCCAAGCCAATGCCGAGCCTGGGCACCTTGGAGGGCACTAAGGATCACCTCACCGTCCACCTTCAATGACAGGGGGAGGGGAGGGGTAGTGCTTGCTCACACGCGAGGGAGGGGGGTACAAACATCACTTCCCAAGGTGCCCATGGGGGTCTATTTATAGACTTCCCAAAAATTGGGCTGCGGATAGCCAAAAATCTACTATCCGCAGCCCAACAACCAACCCGAACGACCGAAACAGGAGGGGGGCGAGTGGAGCTTGAGACGTCCACTCCCCCCTTGCCGGGGGTCGAATGAGTGGACCGAGGTCCACCACCCTGACTGGGCGAGTGGACCTTGCGGTCCACTCAACCTACCGGGCGAGTGGACCCTTGGTCCACTCGCCCAACTGCCCGGGCGTGTGGACCATAGGTCCACTCACCCACGGGCTTGGGGCGAGTGGACCCAAGGTCCACTCGCCCCCCACCTTGGGCGAGTGGACCCGAGGTCCACTCCCCCCCCCCCCCCCCCCCCCCCACTCGGGCGAGTGGACCAAGGTCCACTCGCCCGGGTCCTTGGGCGAGTGGACCCAAGGTTCACTCGCCCAAGGAGATCTGCCCCCCGGGCCTTCTCTTTTTGGTCTTGACGACCTCTGTTGGTACGGTCCGCTGCGCAACGGCCGCCCTCTCTATCACGACCTCATCTGCGTCGGGTCACACCGACTCGAAAAATATGAGGGTTGTACGCAATCCCCGCTCTTTTCGAGCTTGCCCTAAGCTCAGAAAGAAAGTCCAACCCACCTATTTGACGAGTAGGTGGGACCTTAGGGGAATCCACGATGGGCCCTGCCAACGGGATACTCCTGCCGAGTTTTTCAACTGAACCTAACGCTGGGGTGGAAGACAAATCTTTCTCCACTTAACAACCCTCCTATGAGCCGAGCTCAACGGGAGGTGGAGAAAGCTCAACACCTTAAGTCGAATTGAACTTGACCTGAGTTGGAGAAAAACTCAACACCCTTAGTCGAGCCGAGCTCGACCTGAGGTGGAAGGCAAACCTTTCTCCACTTAACAACCCTCCTATGAGCCGAGCTCAACTGGAGGTGGAGAAAGCTCAACACCTTAGGTCGAATTGAACTTGACCTGAGGTGGAGAAAAACTCAACACCCTTAGTCGAGCCGAGCTCGACCTGAGGTGGAAGGTAAACCTTTCTCCACTTAACAACCCTCCTACGAGCCGAGCTCAACGGGAGGTGGAGAAAGCTCAACACCTTAGGTCAGATTGAACTTGACCTGAGGTGGAGAAAAACTCAACACCCTTAGTCGAGCCGAGCTCGACCTGAGGTGGAAGGCAAATCTTTCTCCACTTAACAACCCTCCTATGAGCCGAGCTCAACTGGAGGTGGAGAAAGCTCAACACCTTAGGTCGAATTGAACTTGACCTGAGGTGGAGAAAACTCAACACCTCTAGTCGAGCCGAGCTCGACCCGAGGTGGGAGACGGAAACCCCACACCTGCTAGGGAGACGAGCTCACCCGGAGGTGGAGGAAACTCCACACCTAACAGGGAGCCGAGCTCACCTGGAGGTGGAGGAAACTCCACGCCTAACAGGGAGCCGAGCTCACCTGGAGGTGGAGGAAACTCCACGCCTAACAGGGAGCCGAGCTCACCTGGAGGTGGAGGAAACTCCACGCCTAACAGGGAGTCGAGCTCACCTGGAGGTTGAGGGACTTAACACCTAACAGGGAGCCGAGCTCACCTGGAGGTGGAGGAACTCAACACCTAACAGGTAGCCGAGCTCACCTGGAGGTGGAGGAACTCAACACCTAACAGGGAGCCGAGCTCACTTGGAGGTGGAGGAACTCAACACCTAATAAGGAGCCGAGCTCACCTAGAGGTGGAGGAACTCAATACCTAACATGGAGCCGAGCTCACCTGGAGGTGGAGGAACTCAACACCTAACAGGGAGCCAAGCTCACTTGGAGGTGGAGGAACTCAACACCTAACAGGGAGCCGAGCTCACCTGGAGGTGGAGGAACTCAACACCTAACAGGGAGCCGAGCTCACCTGGAGGAGGAGGAACTCAACACCTACCATGGAGCCGAGCTCACCTGGAGGTGGAGGAAACTCCACACCTAACAGGGAGCCGAGCTCACCTGGAGGTGGAGGAACTCCACACCTAACAGGGAGCCGAGCTCACCTGGAGGTGGAGGAACTCCACACCTAACAGGGAGCCGAGCTCACCTGGAGGTGGAGGAACTCCACACCTAACAGGGAGCCGAGCTCACCTGGAGGTGGAGGAACTCCACACCTAACAGGGAGCCGAGCTCACCTGGAGGTGGAGGAACTCAACACCTAACAGGAGCCGAGCTCACCTGGAGGTGGAGGAACTCAACACCTAACAGGGAGCCGAGCTCACCTGGAGGGGGAGGGACTCAACACCTAACAGGGAGCCGAGCTCACCTGGAGGTGGAGGAAACTCCACACCTAACAGGGAGTCAGGCTCACCTGGAGGGGGAGGGAACTAACAGTTTCCCAAACTATCCGGGGGCGGAGAACCAGTCCATGTCCCAGGTGCTTACCCTCACCAAGGGACGGAGGGATTCAACCATCTTATTGAGGCAACTGAGGCAGAGATCCAATCCACGTCTTAGGGGCCTAGCTTACCTGGAGGCGGAGGAGCTCATCATCTCTCCAAGTTACTTACTCAAGCAACGAGTCGACCCGATGAGTCTCCCATCTGCCGGCATAACTGAGCTCGGAGAATGGTCTCTAGTCGGGGGTCTTACCGATTGGAGGCGGAAGTACCCGTCCGCGTCCTAGGTGCTTGCCTTCACCTGGAGGCAGAGGAACTCAACACTCTCCCAATCTGACTGGAGGCGGAAGTACTCATCCACGTCCTAGGGGTTTAGCTCACATGGAGGCAGAGGAACTCAACGCCTTCCCAATTCCCATTGGAGGCGGAAGTACCCATCCACGCCCTAGGGGCTTAGCCTACCTGGAGGCAGAGGAACTCAACGCCCTCCCAATCCAATTATCAAGTAGCGAGTCGACCCGATGAGTCCCCCATCTGCCGGCATGACTGAACCCGGAGAATGGTCTCTAGTCGGGGGTCTTACCGATTGGAGGCGGAAGTACCCGTCCGCGTCCTAGGTGCTTGCCTTCACCTGGAGGCAGAGGAACTCAACACCCTCCCAATCTGACTGGAAGCGGAAGTACCCATCCACGTCCTAGGGGTTTAGCTCACCTGGAGGCAGAGGAACTCAACGCCTTCCCAATTCCCATTGGAGGCGGAAGTACCCATCCACGCCCTAGGGGCTTAGCCTACCTGGAGGTAGAGGAACTCAACGCCCTCCCAATCCAATTATCAAGTAGCGAGTCGACCCGACGAGTCCCCCATCTGCCGGCATGACTGAACCCGGATAATGGTCTCTAGTCGGGGGTCTTACCGATTGGAGGCGGAAGTACTCGTCCGCGTCCTAGGTGCTTGCCTTCACCTGGAGGCAGAGGAACTCAACACCCTCCCAATCTGACTGGAGGCGGAAGTATCCATCCACGTCCTAGGGGTTTAGCTCACCTGGAGGCAGAGGAACTCAACGCCTTCTCAATTCCCATTGGAGGCGGAAGTACTCATCCACGCCCTAGGGGCTTAGCCTACCTGGAGGCAGAGGAACTCAACGCCCTCCCAATCAAATTATCAAGTAGCGAGTCGACCCGACGAGTCCCCCATCTGCTGGCATGACTGAACCCGGAGAATGGTCTCTAGTCGGGGATCTATCGATTGGAGGCGGAAGTACCCGTCCGCGTCCTAGGTGCTTACCTTCACTTGGAGGCAGAGGAACTCAACACCCTCCCAATCCAATTATCAAGTAGCGAGTCGACCCGACGAGTCCCCCATCTGTCAGCATGACTGAACCCGGAGAATGGTCTCTACTCGGGGATCTAACCGATTGGAGGCGGAAGTACTCGTCCGCGTCCTAGGTGCTTACCTTCACCTGGAGGCAGAGGAACTCAACACCCTCCCAATCCCATTACCATTGGCGTTACCTGAAGTCGTTTCCATTCATCACCGAGGAGCTACCTGCTTATTACAATGCGCCCCTCTGGGCCTACTTGGTCACATGCACCTTGACCATCTCCTTCATTACTTCCTCCATCTTCTTTGTCCCCTTGTTCCTTTTCTTTCTCCTGGTCCCTCATGCTTCCTTTGTCGGCCTGGAGGCGGAGGACTTGTTCCTAAAACCGATCCGCGTAGCTTCCCTGCGTCTCCCCGTGCTTTTGTCGCATCAGGAACAGTGACTCCACCCCCTTCCTGGTGAGACGGAGGCATCCTCCCTACCCCCTCACTCGGGGCAGTTGGTCCCAGGAGAGCTGTTGAAGAGCGCATGCGCTTGGAGGCTTAAGCCCTCCTCTGAGGCTGGCCCCTTCCCCTACCGACATGCTTGCTCTATCTCCATCAAAGATGGCGAGGCGAGCACCGGTGTTGGCGATGCCGAGCACTCGCCCTGAGAGGGAGTGCAAACCGCAAAACTTCCTGGATTGACTTCCTGAGCTCCTCGAAGTCACCTTTCTTCATGCACTTGCCGGCAGGGGTGAGTCCCCCAGCTCATCGTTTCCAGCCATGAGACTTGCTCAGAGCTTTCCGAACTAGCTGCTTCCACGCTCACCACACCATAATGTTGAAACCAGAGAACTGGCCTCGACGTTCGCAAGGGGGATGCAGCTAACCCTTACTTGACCTGAGCGAGACCCTTGACCAGTCACTAAGAACCAAAGAACCCTGCCCTTAGAGAACACCTAAGTCCACAAACAGACCCTTTAAGCTGCAGCGTGGAGGTCCCACCACATACCCGGAAGCTCACATGGAACTTCCCCTCCCAAGCCAATGCTGAGCCTGGGCACCTTGGAGGGCACTAAGGATCACCTCACCGTCCACCTTCAATGACAGGGGGAGGGGAGGGGTAGTGCTTGCTCACACGCGAGGGAGGGGGGTACAAACATCCCTTCCCAAGGTGCCCATGGGGGTCTATTTATAGACTTCCCAAAAATTGGGCTGCGGATAGCCAAAAATCTACTATCCGCAGCCCAACAACCACCCCGAACGACCGAAACAGGAGGGGTCGAGTGGAGCATGAGACGTCCACTCCCCCCTTGCCGGGGGTCGAATGAGTGGACCGAGGTCCACCACCCTGACTGGGCGAGTGGACCTTGCAGTCCACTCAACCTACCGGGCGAGTGGACCTCCCACCTTGGGCAAGTGGACCCGAGGTCCACTCCCCCCCCACTCGGGCGAGTGGACCAAGGTCCACTTGCCCGGGTCCTTGGGCGAGTGGACCAAGGGTCCACTCGCCAGGGGCCTTGGGCGAGTGGACCCAAGGTTCACTGGCCCAAGGAGATCTGCCCCCCGGGCCTTCTCTTTTTGGTCTTGACGACCTCTGTTGGTTCTGTCCGCTGCGCAACGGTCGCCCTCTCTATCACGACCTCATCTGCGTCGGGTCACACCGACTCGAAAAATATGAGGGTTGTACACGCAAAATGACAGATTGCGTTGAATCCAATTCGACGTCGCGTCGAAATCATATCGACGCAACTCGACAGTACGTCGAGTTCTTATCGACGCAAGTCAAAACGACGGAGATCTATTCGAAGCAACTCGACGCTACGTCGAGTTCTTATCGACGCAGGCCAAGCCGACGGAGAACCTATCGACGCGAGTCGACGCCACGTCGAGTTCATATCGACACAGGTTGGGTGCGTCGAGTTCCATTCGACGCAACTCCAATTTCAAGCGAGCTAATCGACGCCACTTCGTGTTCCACTCGACGCAGCTCCGACTTCTATTCGACGCAACTCCGAATAAAAGGTCTGAAACTATTTTGTACAAAAAAAATACAATTCAATTATTCCCCAAATTCGGGTCTAGGTCCGGGCCCGGGTCCGGTGCGGTGCGCGCGCGCGCGTGGTTCATAGTTTCTCCTTGTGTTCTTTTGAACAAATAAGTAGGTGTGAACTAATATATATACTAACCAACATGAATGGAAATAGGCATGGTGGGAATAAATGGTTCATTCTTTCCTTCATGAAAGGTTTCCCACCAAATAATTTGGATTCCCTCCATCTTTTGGTTTTGGAGCATTTCATCAAATATGAATAGCCATACACCAAACACCATAAGGGCTCCATTAAAACATAATAAAATAAATGTTTTGTTTATAAAATTTCTAATAATCCCCCACAAAAGCGGAAAATTAAAAACGAACTTCATAAGTTATGATATTAGTAATAATAAATAAAATCAAATACAAATTTGCTTCATCAAGTTGTATCAATTGCAATGGGTATATGTGAAATGATTACATTGAACCTATATTTAGTCCTTATTTCCTCTACCGAAGAATATAATGTGTCAGAGGCTTTGAAATATAAACTTTTGACCGGTAAATTAGATAAGCACACAAAGGATTGGTTGTTCTTGGGTTATGGCAGTGGACACGTTAATGGCCATGCGCATTCCTTGATTTTTCATGAGAGTTATTTTGGGTTCAGCCCGGATCCCAAAGTTGCACCCTCATAACAACCCCCACATAGGTGGTGCCTCAAGAGATATTTCGTAACTAATATCTCACAAAGATATATGCCTTTGGCAACCATTAAGAACTTAAACGTTCATCCTAAACTGTTACGTAGAGCACAACATCATAGAAATGGGAAGAAGGTTTTCTCAACCTTTTAAATTTGTGCTCCCAACTACGCTACATCAACGGCTTCGTTTTTACCACATTGAACCCACTTCAAGGGATCTCCAATCACATGGGTTGGGTATCCACCGTTGGCAGCAAATTATGTGGGCTTAAGCCTCATTCCCCTCGATGACAATAAAATCTCCCTTCGAGACAATCCCTTGGTAAGATTATCAACCAGATTTAATTCTGACTTTACATAATTTAGTGATATCACTTCTTTTCTTCTTTGCTTCACAGACTTGTGCCTGATTCTCATGAACTTATTCATTTTTGCATTAATATTATTTGAAGCAGTTAAATCAATCACAGATTTATTATCACAATGCAAAGAAATATCAGGTATAGGTTTTCTAACTATAGGAATTTTAGTAAGTAAA
Organism: Dactylorhiza incarnata; assembly: GCA_033032865.1. Classification (NCBI taxonomy): domain Eukaryota; kingdom Viridiplantae; phylum Streptophyta; class Magnoliopsida; order Asparagales; family Orchidaceae; genus Dactylorhiza; species Dactylorhiza incarnata. The sequence goes on from JAWHQI010000335.1 coordinate 1,728,616, forward strand.
TTTTTAAGCCATTCGGCTTCGACACATGTAGTGTCTAAAGCTATAAGTTCAGATTCCATGGTGCTTCTTGAAATCACAATTTATTTCTACCACATTGAACCCACTTCATGGGATCTCCAATCACATGGGTTGGGTATCCATCGTTGGCAGTAAATTATGTGGGCTTAAGCCCAATTCCCCTCGATGACAATAAAATCTCCCTTCGGGACAATCACTTGGTAAGATTATCAAGCAGATTTAATTCTGACTTTACATAATTTAGTGATATCGCTTCTTTTCTTCTTTGCTTCACGGACTTGTACCTGATTCTCATGAACTTATTCATTTTTGCATTAATATTATTTGAAGCAGTTAAGTCAATTACAGATTTGTTATCACAATGCAAAGAAATAGCAGGTAATGATTTTCCTACTAAAAGAATTTCAGAAATCAAGTTTTTGAGCCATTCGACTTCGACACATGTAGTGTCTAAAGCTATAAGTTCAGATTCCATGGTGCTTCTTGAAATCACGGTTTGTTTGGTTGAAGCCCATGAAATTGCGGCTCCTCCAAGGAGGAATACATATCCTGTAGTTGATTTAACGTCCAACGAATCAATTACCCAATTGACATCTGAATAACCTTCAAGTACTTCGGGAAAACCCGTGTAGACTAAACTTTAATCAATAGTTCCGCGAAGGTATTTAAATATTCTAGTTAACGCTATCCAATGGTCAGCACTTGGATTATTAGTATATCTACTAAGCCTGCCTACGACATAGGAAATGTCGGGTCTAGTGCGATTAGCAATATAAAGTAGTGACCCTATCATTTGTGCATACCTATGTTGGTCAATAGATTCACCTAAATTTTTACACATTTTTGTGCTAGCGTCATAAGGAGTAGAAGCAAGAGCGGAATCAAATAAATTAAATTTATGTAACATTTTCTCAATCGAGTGAGAAAGAGATAATAAAACACTAGAATCAGATTTAGCTAATTTCATTCCCAAAATGACATTAGCTTCTCCCAAATCTTTCATATCAAATTTAGATGATAAATTATTTTTGATATTATTAATTATTTTAATTGAATTTCTAAAGATTAAAATGTCATCTACATAGAGACATAATATTACAGATTCATTTCCTTCTTGTTTTGCATAAATGCATTTATCATATTCATTGGATATAAATAAAAAAGATAATACTACGGAATCAAATTTTTGATGTCATTGTTTAGGTGGTTGTTTTAAACCATAAAGAGATTTAATTAGCTTACATACTTTGGTTTCTTGTCCTTTAACTACAAAACCTTCGGGTTAAGTCATATAGATTTCTTCATCTAAGTCTCCATGAAGAAAGGCGGTTTTACATCCATTTGGTGAATGATTAGCTTATGGACTGAAGCTAAGGCTACTAGAACACGAATGGATGTAATCCTAGCTACGGGAGCATAGATATCCAAATAATCTATCCCTTGTTTTTGCGCAAAGCCTTTAGCAACAAGGCGAGCCTTATATTTTTCTATGGATCCATCCGGATTTAATTTCTTTCTAAAGATCCATCTATTATAACCTATGGCTTTGGTACCAGATGGAAGATCAGTTAGAATCCAAGTTTTGTTTTCTAGAATGGAATTAATTTCGGCATTTATGGCTTCTTTCCAAAAAGGATAATCAGATGAGGTCATAACTTCCTCATATGAATTTGGATCTCATTCAACTAGGTAAGTGAAGTAGTCCTCTCCAAATGTCCTTTCGGTTCTAACTCTTTTACTTCTTCTAGGTTCATCAATTTCTAATGGATCTATGTTAGATGAAGGTTGAATTGAGCTAAAAGATGGTTGAGATGAGTTGTCTAATTTATATGAGAATTTATCTTCAAAATGGACGGCATCTCTAGCTTCTATAATGATATTATTTGATATTTCACTATTTTGAGAATTGGTAATTAGAAACCTATTAGCACTACCATCGGAAGCATAACCTATGAAAATGGAGTCTAATGTTTTAGGTCATATTTTCTTTCTTTTAGGTTCAGGAATTGCTACCTTAGCCAAACACCCCCACACTCGAAGAATTAGGAGGTTAGGTTTCCTTAATTTAAATAATTCAAATGGAGTTTTGTCATTATGTTTTGAAGGAATCCTATTTAGGATGGAAGAGGAGGTGAGCAACGCTTCTCCCCATAAATTTTCTGGAGCACCGAACTCGGCTAACATGGCATTGACCATGTTCATCAAGGTCCGATTTTTGCGTTCAGCTACACCATTAGATTGAGGAGAATATGGAGCAGTCACTTGATGAATAATCCCATGTTCTGGGCAAATCTGAGGTAGTTCATTCGAAGTGTATTCTCCACCTCGGTCGGATCTAAGAATTTTGATTGAAGATCCTAATTGATTTTCTACTTCCGCTTTGAAAATCTTAAAGTAAGAAAATACTTCATCTTTAATTTTTAATAAATATATGTAACAGTATTTAGTAAAATCATCAATAAAGGTTACAAAATATTTATTTCCACCTCTAGTAGGTTGGCGGTTCGAGTCACACACATCTGAGTGAATTAACTCTAATGGTTTTGAAGTTCTTTCTACCGATTTGAAAGGTTTTCTAGAAACTTTGGATTGCACATATATTTCATATTTAACACTTGGTGCAATATTAAATTTAGGAATTAAATTTAAAGTCATCATTCTTTTCATACAATCTGAATTTACATGCCCTAGTCTAGCATGCCAAAAATCAGAATTTGAACTTGAAACAATAGAAGATGAAATTTGATTTACTTCTAAATCAGCAACATTTAATTTAAATAATCCATCACAAATATATCCTTTACCAATAAAATTATCATTAAAAGTTATTACAACTTTATTAGACTCTAAGATAATCTTATAACCCTTCTTAACTAATAAAGATCCGCTCACAAGATTCTTCCTAACTCTCAGTAGATAAATCACATCTTGCAAGGCTAGTGTCTTCCCGAATGTCAACCTAAGATCCACTCGCCCGCATCCAAGTATTTGTGCCGAAGAAGCATCTCCTAGGATCACGCTTCCTCCACTGATGTCCTGAAGATAGGTTGATCCGGTGCTTGGATCATGTTGGCCTGAGGCTTGTCACCATGATACTTGCCAATCACGGGTTCTGTCTTCTTGTAGAAGCAATTGGTAGACAGATGATTTGTGCGGCCGCAGATGAAGCACCACTTCCCTTTACCTGGGTTTTGGTTTGAAGGACCGGGCTTGGGATGATTTGGTTTCTGATGGCGGGAACCTGGACGGAAAGGTTTCTTATGGAATTTTCCCTTACCTTTGAAGTGATGGTGGGAGAAAGAGTTGCCATGAGCTTCAGTGAGATTCACTTTAGGAGCATAGTCTTTTGGGGTCTTGGAACTCTTGGACTTATGTTCCTCTTCTATGCGGATAACATTTTGGATTTGAACATAAGTCAGGTTAGATTGGTCATGCCTTAGTCTAGTGCTAAAGCCGGACCAAGTATCAGGAAGAGCATCAATAAGACATGCTAATAAATAATTTTTGGAGAGGATTGAGCCATCAGCTCGGATCTTGGGTAACATCTCATCAAAGTCATGGAGTTGAGGATTGATAGGCTTGGAAGCATCAATCTTGAATTTGTGGAGGTTAGAAATGTTGTAACGTTCTATACCCACAATGTCAAGGTTATAGCGAGTTTCAAGAGCATACCGCAAATTCTTAGTTGTACGATATTAAAGGAAAACATCGTAGAGGCTGTCGGACAAGGCACTAAGAATTCGGTTACGGTAATGATATTCTATATCTACCGGATCTCTATAGGGAACACGTCTAACATAGGTTCTAGTTGTATTTGCACTAGAGGATGAAGATGAAGGAAGGGAGGAAGCGATTGTAGTTGCTGCGCTGGGGTTTTCGGTTTCTACCGTAGGAACATCAAAGATAATAGATAAAAGACCTAGAGTATACAGTCAATATTCTACTTGAGCTTGCCAACGACGAAAACCATTTCCATTGAACTTTTCGGGTTTGATCCCGGCAGAATCCTCAGATCTGGATGCCATTACAGATTTCTAGAATTTATAAAACATAAAATAAATTTTAGTACATATGAAAATAAAAACAGAGAAACATTTTGATTATTTGATTTTATTTATCTTAAAATAACAGTACAGTAAACAACTTCTGTAGATTGTTGGAATATTTTTCTTATATTTCTATATTAATATAGAAAATACTATATTTTTAGGTTTTTAAAAAAACTTTTACAGGGTAGCAGATATAGATAAATATATAAAACAACAATGTTAATAGAATTGCATGAAGAAGGTGAGAAATAAATAAGAGATCAATATATGGTTTAGAATCGAGCCTGGGTAAGGCGTGTGATCACTGCCCTAAAGAAGTTGCACCACCCTCCGGCAGAGCTTTCATCGATGCACACTCCTCCAAGGTATAACACCCGGCTAGATCCCGAAAGCTCCGATGTGCGCGGATACCAAAGAAGCACAGAGCACCTGAACTCCCACTTGATGAAGCAAATGTCAAGAAAAGGAATCACGAAGAAGAAATCGTCGCAAGAACAAAGAGCGTGTAAGAGAGAGCAGTTTTCTGAAAACGTATATCGCAAGTGTATTAAACGATTCATAAATAATCTCCTATTTAGGAGTCTCGGAAAATTAACATGTAATTAATTTTAACGGTTATAATTGGTAGGCTATAATCGTGCAGATAAACGTTGAATATTTCCAACGTAAGGCAGTAATGGCGAGAAACACGCGTGAAACGAACAGTTTAAAATACGCGTAATATTTACGAAGAGAGCGCAAAACGACAGGTCGTGTCGAATCCAATTCGACGTCGCGTCGAAATCATATCGACGCAAGTCAAAACGACGGAGTTCTATTCAATGCAACTCGACGCTACGTCGAGTTCTTATCGACGCAGACCAAGCCGACAGAGAACTTGTCGACGCGAGTCGACGCCACGTCGAGTTCATATTGACGCAGGTTGGGTGCGTCGAGTTCCATTCGACGCAACTCCAATTTCAAGCGAGCTAGTCGACGCCACTTCGAGTTCCACTCGACGCAGCTCTGACTTCTATTCGACACAACTCCGAATAAAAAGTCTGAAACTATTTTGTACAAAAAATACAATTCAATTAAATCCCAAATCCAAATCCAAATCTGGATCTGGTGCGCTGCGTGCGCGCGCGTGTGTGGTTCATAGTTTCTCCTTATGTTCTTTTGAGCAAATAGGAAGGTGTGAACTAATATATATACTCACCAACAAGAATGAAAATACGCAAAGTGGGACTAAATGAATCATCCTTTCATTCATGAAAGGTTTCCCTCCAAACAATTTGGATTCCCTCCATCTTTTGGTTTTGGAGCTTTTCATCAAATATGAATAGCCATGCATCAAACACCATAAGGGCTCCATTAAAACATAATAAAATAAATATTTTATTTACAAAATTTCTAACATTAACTACCTTCATGTTTTAAAAACCTTTTTTGAAATGCCAATGTATCTCCTACTATCTCCTCCTGAAGAATATTGTGTTTGAGAAAAAAAAAATCTAAAATTGATATAGATTTTGCTGAAATCTCCTAAAAACATGTTCATTCTCATATTTATCGTATAAAATTGATTATATGCTTCCAATTGTAATTATTTACCAAGTTTATGGTTTGTAAATATGTCGTATCAATAACTAAAGCATTTCAATAGGTTATTTGTCCTATGAGGGACTTTACATGCACTATAATTCATTTCAATATGTTATCAAAATCTGAAATTGAATATTTTAGATATTCCTATGAGGCACAGTACACACACTATAATACCTAACCAGAATATATAGATTAACATGTTGTCTTTTTGATGAATGTATAAATCAACTGTAATATGTTTAATATTCATGTGCTTCAATACTTTCTTTTATTTTCTATATTTTATACACTTTTATGAATGTCGATGCCCCAACTATGTTATGTGTTTTAGTTTATTCACTTATTGGTGTAAAGAGCTGCATTAAGGATACTATAATTTAGTATTGTCGACCCGACGACCAATTTCGCCCCGACGACCAATTTTGCCCGGACGACCAATGTCTCCCCCCCGACCAATGTCGCCCCGATGACAAACGTCGCCGCTACGACCAATGTCGCCGCGACGACCAGCGTCGCCGCGACGACCAGCGTCGCCCCCACGACCAATGTCGCTTCGAAGACCAATGTCGCCCCCACGACCAATGTTGCCCCCTCAACCAATGTCGCCCCTTCGACCCCCCCGCACGGGGTCCCCCCGTGCACGACTGCTCATATAAATATATATATGATTAACTTATGAATATTAGTCGCACTTAGTGCAAGGCTTCTCTCTTATATAGCCAGTCCTGCTGAAGTATTATACTTATTGTTCATATGACTTGATTGTTGTTGGTTTACAGTTGCTCTCGTTGGGTTGGTAACCCTCCTTAACTCATTAATCATTTGGTTTGTATTTCTTTGAGCTGCCTTTTGCACTTTGTGCTGAGACATTCTTTTCTTTTTGAATACCTCAGGTTTGGACCAGTAGCAGTTAGAACTTGGTCAGACTGCCTCTTCCAGACTGTTGTAGTTGATTTCTTTTCCTAGTTGGTGAGGCTTTGTTAGTTGTATTTATCTTTGACTTTGCAGTGTATCTCAGATACATTTCTGTTTGTTCTATGGTTCGTGTCAGATTGTTGACGCCCGCAGCTTGTTTCTTTGGTGTAGACTCTACACTTGTTGTTCCTGCTAGTACTACTTACTGATGTTGATGTATTGCTCTTTGGGAAGGTTTTATGTTAGGATGCATATTAGTTATTTTATTTGTATTAAGATCTGCACCTTTTCTCATAGCATGATTTCAAACAAATGTCACTCTACTTTAAAGATCGTAAAAGCTCTTTTCTACCTATATTAAATTTAGAAACATGCATATCATTAGTTGGTTATTAGTCCTTCATGATCATAAAAGACAAAATGAATCAAACTTTATATTTTTCGCTGCGTATGTATATATATATTTCCTACTGGTGGACTAGCTGATCCACTGAACCGAGAGACACGGTCTTTGAAACTTTAAACTTAAATTATGCTTCATGTGAAAATACACAAGCCTTTTATGAAAAGAGTAGGAGAAGGTTTTGCCTGAGCGTCTACAGTTGTCCCCTGCACGACGTGGCATCACGACACATATTTTCTCTCACTCTGATAATATATTTATATATTGGGGAAAATGCGGGTTGTGATAGTTGATATCATAGATAGGTTTAGTTGGTTGTTAAACAGGTTAGTCGAACAACCATCTGTTTCAAAATTTTGTTTCATTGCATACACACACACATAAGAGTCATCAGTATGTCTTGGCTAAAGCATGAACACTACACTCATAAGCATGACAGAAGTATACATGACATATTATGTAGTATGAGATGCATAATATGTGTTTGTATATGGATTCTCATAGGTATAACAACATGTGACTGTTAAGTTGAAATGAACGACTTAACAATTATCACATGGATGTTCATTAGATTTTATTTTACATTACATGCAATATTATGTAGTATGAGATGCATAATATTTCATGTGTATGCCACTCATAACATGCATTAAGACTTTTATTAGAATACATTGCATAACATAGCATTAACATTTCTAGCGTTTAGGACCCCCTACATATGATGGGAGGACTGATTTCGTGGCGTTAGATGACTGGATCATAACTATCGAGGAGATGTTTTCCTATTCGAGGATTTTAGCGGACCAAAAGGTTATGGTCGTTGTGTATTAGTTGATGGGCCTCGCTAAGGGCTGGTGGATCAGACAAAAGGAAGGTCTCCTGGATGGATATGCTCGTGGGAGCAATTTAAGGGGATGTTGTTGAAGAAGTTTCTGCCGTCGGTGGAGCAAGACAAGCTGATGAACAATTTCCTGCATTTGAAACAGAGGAAACTCATGGTTGGTGAGTATGAGATCGAGTTCAGCAAGTTGAGCAGGTTTGCTCCGGAGTTAGTAACCACAGAGAAAGGCAGAGTTAAACATTTTCTGGGTGGTCTTCGAAGTGAAATCCAGCAGTTAGCCAACGCTTACCGAACCGAGAGTTATACGGAAGCAATGGAAGCTCTGCCTTGAAGGTTGAGGCTATCGATAATGCCAAGAATCGTGACATGTTGCTGAGGAAGGAAAAGAGGAAGGCTGAGGATGGTGGAAGCCCTTGTGCATCTGGCCCTATTCCAAAGAGAGGGGCAAGGAAGCGTGTAGTTTTTGTGGTCGTCCAGGCCACCCTTTCGAAAAATGTTTTAAGAGGTTGGGTGCTCAGAAGCAGCCTCAGGTGCTTATTTAGAGGCACCGAAGAGCGATCTTACCTGTACTTTGTGTAAGCATAAGGGCATGATGTTGCACATTGTTGGTCAAATGATAAGACGTGTTTTCAGTGTGGACAGAAGGGGCATAAGAAATCTAAGTGCCCGCAGTTCCATCCTGCAATGCAGTCGATTCCACTTTAGGCCTTGCCACCGCAGCAATTGCAGCAGCTGGAACTAGGAAAAGGTAAACTGAATGCAGTAACCAAGGAAGAAGATCAGTGTTCCAACCAGGTGATATCAGGTTAGACTCTGATCTAGTTGTTGGCTAGTAATTATAAATTTAAATTTGGCCATATTAGTTATGTGTATGATTTTATAGGCGAGTTTAATGTAAAGAACCGTTGGGCATGCGTTCTGTTCGATTCGGGTGTCACTCATTCCTTTGTGGCTAGGAAAATTGTAGATCGTCATCGTTGGGATATCAATCGAGTCAGCGATCCGCTTTGCGTTAAATTTCCATCCGGTGATTCGGTGGTGTCAGACCTGAGTATCAGAAGGTGTCCTATTCTTTTAGGAGAATTCCTAGCATATGCCGATCTAAAGGTGCTTGATTTGGAAGACTTCGACGTAATCTTGGGCATGGATTGGTTATCCAATTATGACACTGTCATCCAGTGCAAGGTCAAGCGTTTGGATTTCTTGATGGACAATGGTCAACCCATGAGCGTGTATGGTTCCCCGCGTTAGGACTCCCCAATCATCTCTGCGGTATGTGCCCGGAACCTTTTAGAATCAGGTAGTATTGCTTATCTTGTTTCTTTTTTGAAGCTGCTCGTGTTTCGCCGCGTGTCGAGGATATTTCCAGGGTGTGAGAGTTTTTCGATGTTTTTCCCGTTAGTCTTTCTGTTCTCCCTCCTGAGAGAGATTTAGAGTTCATTATAGACCTTGAGCCTGGTACTCATTCTGTTGCAAAGGCACCCAACCGTATGGCTCCGCATGAGTTGGAAGAACTGCGAACCCAGTTAGATGAATTATTGTGGTGTGGTTTTATTAGGCCTAGTTCGTCGCCTTGAGGTGCTCTAATTCTTTTTGTAAAGAAAAAGGATGGTTCGATGAGATTGTGCATAGATTATAGGGAGCTGAATAAGGTAACTATCAAGAATAAATATTCGTTGCCTCAGATTGACGGTTTGTTTGACAAATTGCGGGGTAGTTCTGTGCTCTCGAAGATTGACCTTCGTTCAGGCTACCATCAGTTGAGGATCCGTGAATCGGACGTTCTGCGAACGGCTTTTCGATTACGTTATGGGCATTTTGAGTTCCCGGTGATGTCTTTTGGATTGACGAATGCACTTTCTGCTTTTATGGACATGATGAATAAGGTATTCAAGGATTTTTTAGTTCACTTTGTGGTTGTTTTTATCGATGATGTCCTAATTTATTCTAGAAGTGCTGAGGAGCATGCTTTGCATTTGCGCTTGATGTTGTCGACCTTGAGAGAGCACAAGTTGTATGCCAAGCTGAGCAAGTGTGAGTTTTGGCTTTCTCAAGTGTCTTTCTTGGGTCATATTGGAGCGATGATTGCGAGGAAGCTTTTCAGAAATTGAAGAGGAGGTTGTGTTCTGCTCCTGTTTTGACTTTGCCTACAGAGGGAGTGGAGTATGTCGTTTATGTGGATGCTTTGCATGTTGGACTCGGATGCATCCTGATGCAAGAAAGAAAAGTGATAGCGTATGGATCAAGGCAACTGAAAGTTCATGAAAGAAATTACCCTACGCATGCCTTGGAGTTCACAGTAGTCATTGATACTTTGAAGTTATGGAGACACCTTTTGTATGGAGTGTCATGCAAGATTTATATGGATCATAAGAGTTTGAAGTATGTCTTCACTCAGAAGGAGATGAATTTGCGCTAGCGTAGATGGATGAAGTATGTTGCGGACTATGAGGTTGATATCCTTTATCATCCAGGAAAGGAAAACGTAGTAGTCGATGCCTTGAGCTGAAATACCGCGCATATCTTCAACATTTCTGTGCAGTCCTTGGTAAAGGAGTTTTTGTTAATGAATATATCTGTTGAAAATAGTGTCATGTCGACTTACTTAGAAGTTGAACCTTCATGGATTACCCTTACGAGGTTACATCAGAAAGACGATCCAGATTTGCAGCACCTTCGATGTAGAATCGGAAAGGGAGAATTACCCGATTTCTCAATAGATGAGGTTGGTATCTTAAAGTACCGGGGTAGATATTGTATTCCCGCCATTGAGGATATTCAGGCAAAGATTTGAGATGAAACACATGGTTCTAGCCTTTCTTATCACCCTGGTTCTACAAAAGATGTACCGAGATCTGAAGTAGATTGTTTGGTGGTCAGGTATGAAGAACGATATAGCAAAGTTTGTATCAAAATGTTATACCTGTCAGCGTGTCAAGACATATCATAAGAGACCTGGAGGTAAGTTAACGCCTTTGAATATTCCAAGTTGGAAGTGAGAGAGTATTTATATGGATTTCATTACCGGTTTGCCGAGATCTCCCCAAGGGCATGATGTCGTATGGGTTATCGTCAACTGATTGACAAAGTGTGCTCACTTTGTGCCTTTTAAGATTGCTATTTCATGGAGAAAATAACAGAGCTTTATTTGGATGAGGTCATCAGATGGCATGGTGTGCCGGTGAGTATCATGTCAGATCAGGACTCCAGGTATATGTCTCATTTCTGGTAGAGCTTGTAGTGAGCCTTGGGCACTGACCTTTGGTACTCTACCGCTTATCATCCGCAGGCAAATGGTCAAACGAAAAGAGTAAATTAGATTTTGGAAGATATGATTAGATGTTATATTCTGGACCATGATGGAGCCTGGGATAAACGTCTTGGACTTATGGAGTTTGCTTACAACAACAGTTATCAAGAGAGTTTGCAGATGACCCCCTTTGAACCTTTGTATGAGAGGCGTTGTCGAACTCCCCTATTTTGGGCTGAGGTTGGAGAGAGTTCGTTGTTGGGACCAGAAGCCTTGGAAGAAATGAGCATTGTTGTGTCGCATATTCGTGAAAAGCTTCGTGTGGCTCGGGAGCATTATGAAAAGTATGTGAATCGACAAAGGGTTGATCTGGAGTTCATAGTCAGAGACATGATTTTCTTGAAAGTTTCTCCGATGCCAGGTGTTAAGAGATTTGGAAGGAACCACAAGTTGGATCCCCGGTATGTAGGACCTTTACAGATTGTTGAGCGCATCGGAGTGTCCGCTTATAGACTAGAATTGCATGCCTCTTTCCCTGTCGTTCATGAGGTGTTTCATGCGAGCCATTTGCGAAAGTGTGTGCATAGCGATCATCATGTCCTAGACTCTGTGCCCTAGTTGCGGCCCAATCTTTCTTATGTCGAGGAACTTGCCCGTATTCTGGAGACGCATGATCGGGTGTTGTGAAGAAACATAATTCATATGATTAAAGTTCTTTGGAGGAATCAGGACGTCAGAAGCGCAACTTGAGAACTAGAATCTATTATGAAGGAATCTCATCCTCATCTGTTCTCCTTGTTTTCTTCGGTGAGTACTTCTAGCCAGTGAGTTCTAATTTATTTCTTGTTATCTCTTAAGTTCGTTTTGTGTTTCAAGTTTCGGAACGAAACTTCCTTTTAGGGGGGGGGGGGGGGGGGGGGGGGGGGGGTTGGCTATAACGCCCCTGAATTTTTTATAATTATTTTAATCTTATTAATGACATAATATTGTCATAAGGGCGTCACGTTTGCGCGGAGTTTTTCGGTGCACTGTAATTCGTGTGATTTTGCATCCGTTCAGTCAATTTTATCGTGTTCTAAATCTTGTCGGAATGGAGATTTTAGACTTTAGAAATCAAATTTATTAATTTCAAGCATGTTTGTGAAGTTTCGTTGCGTTGCGAGCATTTTTGAGAGCCCGACAAAATTTTACAGATTCTCTCTTATTATAATTTCTATTATTTATTCTCTTATAAAAGGCCAACTTAGGAAAATTAGGTTTTATCTATTCTTCTTCTCATTCTTCTTCCTACCCGAACTGAACCAGAGCACGCGCGAGAGAGAGAAGACCGACGTTCGTCCGGGAGCTTTCAGTCGTCCGTCGCGGGAGCGTTTGAGTGCGAAATCTTCGTCGGAGTATAGATTTGGAAAGCTCTCGCCGAACTCTTCACGTGTGCGGTTAGTATTTCTGATTTTGTGGATTTTTGTCGTTGGAATGTGTAGCCCTTAATCCACCTGTTCGTTCGAAAAGTTTCAAAATTTTCTTCTTGTGGCCTTCTATCGGCCGATCCTTGGTGTGGAGTGCTTTGGAGGCCGGAAATCGGAAGATTCAAGGCAAGTGGTGGTCTCTCCCCTTTTATTTAAGTGTCTTTCCATTCTTCTTTACATCCCTTAAGGCATACTAGTATGGCATGGTTCTTCTCCATAGGTTAGACTTCTAGTTTTCGGGATTGGACAAGAAGCTGAGTAAGTTCGTCGAGTAGTTGCATGAAGTCAAGTCAAATTCGTCGTGTAGTCAAATCGAATTCGTCGAGTAGTCAAGTCGAATTCGCCGAGTAAGTGAATAATCCGTCGAGTCTATAAGTTGAATTAGTAGAGTAGTCGAGTTAGATTCGTCGAATGGTTTAGTCCAATTCGTCGAGTGAAGGTAGTCGAGTCTGTCGAATATCTTAGTCAATTTCGTCGAGTCATTTAGACGATTCGTCGAGTGATCACGTCGAATTCGAAGTGTGGTCTCGACAAATTCGTCGTGTAAGGCTACTTTTCTTGGAATTTTCATGGGTTTCGTTCTTTTCGTTATGATAAGTTGTTTTGGACTGTTGGTTGGGTTGGAGTGGATGGCCACCACCATAGGGCCTGTTTGGTGAATCATTATTTCCGATGGTTTTGTGGCGGACTGTAGGTTGGGTTGCAATTGACTGAGTCCCACCTCAGTATCGTTTTATGTCCGGTATTAATGATCCATTCTCCTTTTAGAGCTGATCGTGTGTGTGTGTATATATATATATACACACGATTAATTTATGAATATTAATCGCACTTAGTGCAAGACTTCTTCTCTCTTATATAGTCAGTCCTGCTGAAGTATTATACTTATTGTTCATATGACTTGATTGCTATTGGTTTACAGTTGCTCTCGTTGGGTTGGTAACCCTCCTTAACTCATTAATCCTCTGGTTTGTATTCCTTTGAGCTGTCTTTTGTGCATTTGTGTTGATGCATTCTTTTCTTTTTGAATGTCTCAAGTTCGGACCAGTAGCAGTTAGAACTTGGCTAGAATGCCTCTTCCAGACTGTTGTAGTTGATTTCTTTTCCTCGTTGGTGAGGCTTTATTAGTTGTATTTATCTTTGACTTTGTAGTGTATCTCGAATACATTTCTGTTTGTTCTATGGGTTCGTGTCAGATTGTTGACGTCCGTAGCTTGTTTCTTTGGTGTAGACTCTATACTTGTTGTTCCAGCTACTACTACTTACTGTTGTTGATGCATTGCTCTTTGAGAAAGATTTATGTTATGATGTATAGTAGTTATTTATTTGAATAAAAATCTGCTTCTTTGCTCGTAGCATTATTTCAAATAAATGTCACTCTACTTTAAAGATCGTAAAAGCTCTTTTCTACATATATTAAATTTAGAAACATGCATATCATTAGTTGGTTATTATTCCTTCATGATCATATAAGACAAAATAAATCAAACCTTATATTTTCTGTTGCGTATGTATATATATTTTCCTACTGGTGGACTAGCTGATCCACTAAACCGAGGGACACGGTCTCTGAAACTTTAAACTTAAATTATGCTTCATGTGAAAATACATAAGCCTTTTATGAAAAGAGTAGGAGAAGGTTTTGCTTGAGCATCTGCAGTTGTCCCCTGCACGATGTGGTATCACGACGCATATTTTCTCTCACTATGATAATATATTTATATATTGGGGAAAATGCGGGTTGTGACGGCTCATTTACCACAGAGGAAGGAGTTTTGATGGTAATGCCAATTGCTTCTAGTCCACAAATATTGCTTGTATGGATCAACCCAAGAGGTGGTAACATAACACAGTGCATATGGGTACTCGGAAGTAAAATCGGCTAATAAATTATTGAATGCAATAGTGAAATCATCTTTTGTTTGTGCGTCAAACAATCGTTGTCATGCACGCATAAACCGCTCAAATTCTTTACATTTACTGAAATTATTTTTACAGTTGACCAAAACATTCCTTTTAATGTATATCTCACATAATATATTTTTTGCACTTAGAAATGTTGCTTTAATAGCGTTCATTAAAACAAGCTCTTTATACGTAACAAGTACAACAGGTTGTGATAATGGATCAAGCAATGATTGAAAACATTTAAATGTTCATTTGTAACTACTTTCAGTTTCATCGGACATGAAACAAAAACATGAAAAGAACAACTGATATGTTGAAGTAATGCCAATAATACATAATAATGTCATGCGATACCTGTTTGTTTTGTATGTGCAATCAAGTTGAAAAACCGTGGGAAGCATGTTACTTAATTTGATGGAGACAATGTGAGCAAAAAATAGACTTTGTAAACGATTAGTACTATCGACAACCCGGTTGAAGCTGACATAACCCTCCAACGTGATACACTTATATAGGAACTGTATCGGTGTACCTTCATCTAACTCCTTCATGTGTAACCTGATCACTCATTATAAATGGTTCTTATGACCGTTTTGTTAGCAGAACACTTTTTTTAGCGCGATTAATAACTTCTTTGGTTTCACTTCTGAAGCATATATATCCTCCACCATCTTTGCTTCATTCTCATCCAATCGCCCAGCATATGCATGCGCTTCCAAGTGAACAAGCTCATGATTATGCAAACCGTAAATAACAACTACTCCACTCATTAGCATGCGCCACTTTTTCCCCGGAAATAGAAAGCGGACAACCACATCTTTTACTAGATGATTTTTGAATGTCTTTCTTTACAAAATTCTTCTTATTTCGATTGTCTCGAGAATGACCACCTCTATCACACCCTAAGAGAACACGGGGTGTGAGCCGACCAATTAACTTATCTGAATGTGTAATGGTGATAACAAAACCCACACTTCGCGCAATTTTCTGACCCCCACTCAATTAATGTTTCTATACTTGAGAATACTGGATCTGTTGTAAAGTGGGAACCCACATCCACTTCAATTAATTTTGAAGTCTCTTCAATACAAGCAATTTCTAGGGAAATATTAATATTACTACCCTCCATACTGCAATCAAATACATTCAACCACTCACATATGAACACAATGATCTTGTTTCAGTTTCATCGGACATGAAACAAAAACATGAAAAGAACAACTGATATGTTGAAGTAATGCCAATAAATCAATAATACATAATAATGTCATGTGATACCTGTTTGTTTTGTATGTGCAATCAAGTTGAAAAACTGTGGGAAGCATGTTACTTAATTTGATGGAGACAATGTGAGCAAAAAATAGACCTTGCAAACGATTAGTGCTATCAACAACCTGGTTGAAGCTGACATAACCCTCCAACGTGATACACTTATATAGGAACTGTATCGGTGTACCTTCATCTAACTCCTTCATGTGTAACTTGATCACTCACTATAAATGGTTCTTATGACCGTTTTGTTAGCAGAACAATTTTTTAGCGCGATTAATAACTTCTTTGGTTTCACTTCTGAAGCATACATATCCTCCACCATCTTTGCTTCATCCTCATCCAATCGCCTAGCATATGCATGCGCTTCCAACTGAACAAGCTCATGATTATGCAAACCGTAAATAACAACTACCCTCCACTCATTAGCATGCGCCACTTTTTCCCCAGAAATAGAAAGCGTACAACCACATCTTTTACTAGATGAATTCTGAATGTCTTTCTTTACAAAATTCTTCTTATTTCGATTGTCTCGAGAACGACCACCTCTATCACACCCTAAGAGAACACGGGGTGTGAGCTGACCAATTAACTTATTTGAACGTGTAATGGTGATAACAAAACCCACACTTTGCGCAATTTTCTGACCCCCACTCAATTAATGTCTCTCTACTTGAGAATACTGGATCTGTTGCAAAGTGGGAACCCACATCCACTTCAATTAATTTTGGAGTCTCTTCAATACAAGCAATTTCTAGGGAAATATTAATATTACTACCCTCCATACTGCAAGCAAATACATTCAACCACTCACATATGAACACAATGATCTTAGAAAAAATTTTCAAACTATTCAAACATTGGAAAAAATTACTCAAACAACATACATCGATGCATATACTCAAACCCGATGAAGCATGTTTTGTTATTCAAATCAACATGCAAAACCTTATAACCCATCTAACATGGATGTTAATTGCACAATTAGTCAAATAAAGAGACTGAAATTCAAGTGGCAACCATAGAAAAACACAGAAAAAGAACTCAATACAATGATCTTCAACAAAGAGGAGGAATCGGCGGCCATGGAGTATATATACCCTACGTAGATCAAAGGAGGAGGCAAAGCCATGAGTAAAATGGGCTAATAAGAAACCCTAGGCATGTGCAAACAAAAACCCTAGGTGGCGGTGCTGCGAGAAGGCGGGCGATTAAATTTTTTAGAAGGTAGATTTTAGGGATCAAATATATGGGACTAGTCATTTTGGCGGTGATGATTTTAAGAAATTGGTGAGAACTTGAACCGGGCTAAAACTGTGGCCTGTGGTCAACCTCGAGGCCAACATGCGATGTTGGATCAAGCTTCGGTGCTTTTTCTCTCCCAACCTCTCTCGCTATCTTCATCCTTTCTCCCCGCGTCGGAGCGCCAAAGAATAATCCCCCTCTCCACCGTTTCTGGCGGCTGTGTGTCCTCTCTCCGGCGACTCCTAACCCTTTCTTCCGTGCACTGTTCCTCCTCCGGCAGGGACGTCTGGCTCAATCCCAATCTTGAAGGTCGCCCAAAAACAAGCCGTAGGCAAAGGCATCTAAATCCCGGCCATGGCCACCACATTTACCTGGACCGCAGCGTGGATATGGCCGCCCTCCTTACCTCTCTGTCTCTCACGACCACGGGTGCAGAGCTCCACGCCATC
The DNA here is from genome assembly GCA_033032865.1 of Dactylorhiza incarnata. Lineage (NCBI taxonomy): Eukaryota > Viridiplantae > Streptophyta > Magnoliopsida > Asparagales > Orchidaceae > Dactylorhiza > Dactylorhiza incarnata. Next base: position 1,746,016 of record JAWHQI010000335.1, read on the forward strand.
ATGTCCCCATATCTTCCCCCACCCTCCTCCTCCGGCTACCCGCCCCTTTCCCACCGCTTCATGCTCTCCCTCCTCTCCCGCGTTGCTGACCACCGTCGCTCCCTGGCCCTCCTCGACTGGATGCACGACGCCGCCCACTACCCCCCTTCTGCCGTCGCCTACAACGTTGTGCTCCGCAACGCTGCCCGCGCCGGCGACTTCCCCCTCGCCGCTGGCCTCCTGCACGAGATGCGCTCACCCTCAAGTTCCGTTTCCCCCGACCAGTTCACATACTCGACCCTTTTGTCCGCCCTCTCACGCTCAAATCTCCTCGACGCCGCCCTCTCCCTCCTCCCTCTCATGGAAGCGGATTACGTTTCGCCCGACCTTGTCCTCTTCTCCACCCTCATTTCCCTCTCCCTCCGCCTCAGTGATCATTCCAAAGCACTCGCCATCTTTTCCCGCCTCCGCGCTGCCGGCATCGCACCTGACCTCATCGCCTACAACTCCCTCATCGCCGCCCTTTCCCGCGCCGGCCACATACGGGAGGCCCGCCTAATCCTGCTCTCCGACATGGACGACGCCGGCGTTCCGCCTGACACGATCTCCTTCTCTACCATCCTCGCAGCCCTCGTCGCCCGCGGCCGCTTCCTTGAGTCCCTCTCCCTCTTCCACGAGATGCGCTCCCCCCGGCGAAACCTACCCCTCGACCTAACCACCTGCAATATCATGCTCGACGCATACGGCCAGCTCGACATGGCCCGTGAGGCCGATCGCCTCTTCTGGAGCATGCGCCGCCTCGGTATTTCCCCCTCCGTCGTCACCTATAACACCATGCTCCGCGTCTACGGCGACGCCGAGCTCTTCGGCGAGGCCGTCCACCTCTTCCGCCTCATGCAGCGGCAAGACATCGAACAGAACGCCGTCACCTACAATACCATGATCATGATCTACGGTAACTCCCTCGAGCACGAGAAGGCCGGCAACCTCCTCATGGAAATGCAGCGCCGGGGAATAGCGCCCAACGCCATCACCTACTCCACCATCATCTCCATCTGGGCTCGCTCTGGGAAGCTCGACCGCGCTGCCAAGCTCTTCCAGATGATCCGCCACTCCGGCGTCGAAGTTGACCCTGTGCTGTACGAGACCATGATAGTCGTCTACGAACGGGCCGGACTTGTGGCGCACGCAAGGCGTTTGCTCCAAGACCTGAAGGAGCCTGAGTGCAACATGAGCAAGGATACCGCCGTGACGATTCTCGCCCGGGCTGGCCGTCTCGAGGAAGCGTCATGGCTGTTCCGCCGCGCACCAGTGAAGGACGTCAACACATTCCGCTGCATGATGGAGCTGTTCGTCAGGAACAGGAAGCACATCAACGTAGTTGAGGTTTTCGACAGAATGCGTGAGGGCGGCCAGTTCCCGGACTCGGAGATGATCTCCATGGTGCTGAACGCGTACGGAAAGCTGCAGGAGTTTGAGAAGGCGGAGGCCATTTACATTGAGATGGAAGACCAGGGGTGCTTCTTGGCTGATAAGGTGCATTTCCAAATGCTGAGCTTGTTGGGGATGAAGAGGGATTTCGAGGGAGTCGAGAAATTGCTCGAAAAGCTGAGCGCGCGTCCGGATATCGACACGAAGGAGCTGCATCTTGTGGCGTCGAATGTGTATGAGAGAGCGAATAGGCTCGACGATGCTGCCCGGATAGTTGGCAGGGTGACCAAGAGAACCAGATCAGTCTCAAATGCTTTCCAGCTTTAGTAGTATTTCTGCTTGCATACATGTAAGATCATGGTTGTTTCACATTGCCATTGAGATCTTGTACATAATTGTTTTAGTGTGTGTCAACATTTTTGTTGTATTTTTAATATTATACAATGATGATGTATAACTTTAACTGTTCAAATATTTTGATCAGAGTTTTTTTACTTCAATGTTGGAACCATTTTATAGTAAAAAAACTTGAATTCCCAACAAATGCCCGAGCTTCTATCTGTCTGGCTCATAAAGATCTAATAGTGAACATCAATACTGTGATGTAAATTAAAATATGATTATTATATGCATATTTTAATCCGTTTCTAGTGGTCCGTTTGGTGCGGCGTTTTTTGATCCGGTGAGTTTAGACACGAACGTCATTGTCATACAATTTATGTTTGACATTACAAAGGTTATGGCTGCTGCCAAATTTTTTTAGTGTTGAGCATAAAAGTGGATGGAGTTTCGTCGTAGGTAAGGTTGTGCGTTTGCGAATGACGGTTCGTAATCATTGCGTTCACGACCACATTTGCCGTGTCAAACAAACCCTATCTAGTTATTTATAGTAAGGTTGCATGGCATTGCTATTCTTGTTTTATACGTATTGACATCTGTCATTAGGATGATTGCTTTCGATTTGTTTGCAAGATTAAGTCTACCTTAGAGGGAAATTGGACTGAGGAAATTGTGTTTGTTTAATCATAGTATCGAAGATGATGGCCCTGTTTGATGGGGCGTTTTTCGGCGGTTGTTGTCGGTCACCGACGTTTTATCAGTGGTTGATGTAACTATGGTAGCGACCTGTCACGGGCTTGTCCCCTTGACAATATTTTGTGTGACCTTAACTCTTTTCAGTGTCACTTCGCAGCTAGCCAAGCCAGCCTTTTCAAGACTAGTTATGTCAAGAAAAGTAAGAGAGAGCACCTTGAATGAGAGAACAAGAGAATGTAAAGAGTTTTGTATTGCTAGAATACTTGGATTCTTGAATTTCCGATTGATTGCTTTCAAATGTACACTCATCCCCTTTTATGACCTCCAAGCCAACAAAGAGGACTCTAGAAATCATCTACTCTAGACTCTTCTATAATATTTTACGCTCCTCTCATGACTATGTATAAGCCTCCACACTAATCTACAACATTCTAGAGTACTCTAGACTATTCTAGATTACTCAACTCCTACAAAATTTCACATCATTCTACATATCTCTATACACACCTAGAGTTCTCTATAAGGTTACTGGTGAAGACCAGCCCAGATCAGGTCGACGCAACCGGACCTCTACCGGCCCTGAGTTATCACATTTAAAATTATTTTAATTTGCATGTGTATTATTTTAATGTTTGCACGCCTGCGCGCGTAGCCTGTTCGAAGCTTTATTTATTTCTTCATTTTTTTTCTCTCTCTCTCTATATATATATAATCAATTACATATGTATATATAAAACTCTGCTAAAAGAAGAGCGGTTCATCTTCCCCCAGCCGACCCTTCACACGCGTGCTGCTCGCGGAAGTCTTCTGCGATCCCGACAATGGCGCTGCACCAGAAGAAATCCTCCGCAGAAATGCTCTAACTGCTAGCCCATCAGGCTTCGGTTTCTAGCCACGATCTCCTCTCCGACTGTTGGGCCAGCTCCTCCATGCCGCCTCTTCCACGACACCCTGTTTGGTGTGGCTGCCACCCTTACCTTTTCCGGTTTAAAAACCCTATAAAAGCAGAGGATGGGAACGCAGACGGGGGCCAGAGTTTAATTATGAGGATTTCGTTTGAGTCCAGATGGTGATTGAGAGAGATAGTGAACAGTGAGTTGAATGTTTTGTTTTGATTCCTAGTTCCCGTGAGAAATTCTGTTCGAATTCCCTGTTCCTTCGATTCCTGTTGCTGTGATAGAGATGATGAATAGTAACATCAGAATTCCTGTTTGAACTTTATTTCGTTGGTCTGTGCTGTCGGATCTGTCGTTGGTGTTGCCACATAGTGAATGTTGGAGAAATCCATTTCTGTGAGTTTACTAGTTGAATGATATTTTTGTTTGGACTTCCCGTTGAGAGGGAGTTGCAGTTGGATCTAGTTTTTTTTTTGTAAATTAAAATTATGCTGTGAGTGTAGAAGGAGAAATCCTGTTTCCTGTTTCACTCGAATAGAGGTTTCGAGGAACCACTTTGAGTAATCGAGATTTCGTGAAACCACCTTGGGTGTGAAAGCGAGTGAGTCGTTAGGATGTTTAGTTTGTGGCCTCCTTACACTAGCGAGTGTTTGAGATCCCGTGGAACCACTTAGTGTGAGAGTGAGCGAAATTTACTCCGTGGTGCCCTTGTGCGATAGCGGCCGACCTCGGAGCGGGAGATCGAAGGTGACGAGGAATTCCTCGCGGGATCGCCGTCGACTTCGATTGCGGAAATACGCCTCTTTCCGTGGGTAATTTGTTTCTTTCTCTTCCTTTGTGTGCGTCTATACTTTCTCTTTAGGTTAATAGATTCATTGCTGGATTTTCGCCCAGGATTTTGTCAGCGAACACTACGTCGAAAACTCCAAACGGAAACGTATTTGGAGTTCACGATTTCCGTTTGCTACAATAAGGGGAACGGAACGAAAGTTGCGAACTTCCTTCCCCGGATCTAGAATTGAACCATATTTCAAGAAAATTCATTTTAAACGAAAATAGTAATTTTATGCTTTACAAAACTCTAGTTGCTTAATTTCTTAAAGTTCGTGCACGCCGCTCAAATTTCAATTTTTAAATCGCAAGCATTTAGGGTTTCCTAGAAATAGCCGACAGGCGCGCAAACCCTACGCGCCGTCCTGCATCAATTTGGTATCAAAGCGAGGTTCCGAAATTTTTCTAAGTTTCGAAATCCGCCCTGCGTAGAATAGGAACCCCGCATAGCATTTTAATCTTTCAAAAAAAAAAGTTTTTATTTTAATTTTATCATAGCATAATCATCCATTTAATTGTGTGTTTGCATGCATCTGCGTAGTGGTAGGTTAGTGAGCATGAGTTCGCCACATCACACTCCACCTGAACACCCTCAAGAGGTAAATTCTGAGATGCGTCGAGTTGAACGTGGCCAAGCGAGTCGTGTGAACGAAGGGACGGAACCACCCCAATGATTTCTACCTTTCGCCCACCAAATGGCAGCGCTAACCGAGAGTGTTTATCAAGTGAGAGAAGGGTTTGAAAACCTTAGTGTTAGGATGAATAACTTAGAAGTACCTCCTCGAGTTTCAATGCCACCTCCAATTCGAGATGAGCAGTCTGTTCTTCCACAGTACGAAGCCCCTCCACACTATGGAGAGAGGTCTACACTTAGGAGGAATCCTTTATTTGAGGAAGAGGGTCGGAATCCCATAGATATGTTCGAGTTTGCGCGTGATCAGGGTGAAAATTTTCCAAGGAATTTTCCTGAACCCCAACGAGGGCCTATATTAAACATGCGAGAGAATTATCAGGAGAGGCCACATTATGACGTTGCGAGAGAGGAGCGTCCTCGAGACCATCAGCGGCCTATACCGGCCATGCATCGTGATGATCGCCCTAGAGATTGGCATCGACCGCCGCCCCCACGACGTCGAGACTATCGTGATCCTTACGATGATGATTATGACTATCCTCCCCGGGATAGGCGACCGGATCTCACACGAGTGGTGAAACTTGAACCACCACTTTATGATGGTTTTATGGATCCCAAGGTTTTTTCGGACTGAGTTATCGACATTGAGACCTACTTTGAGTGGTATCGTATGACAGAGGACCAGAAGGTTCAGTTCGCCAAAATGAGATTGACTAGGCGAGCGAAGATCTTTTGGATAGGTGAAGAGTGTAGTCTAGAGAGGAATGGACGCCCTCCCATTACACTTTGACCCCACATGAAGGCCATTTTAGAGGAGCAGTACATTCCCCAGCATTACCAGTCCCGTCTACGAGACGAGCTGACGTCTCTACGTCAAGGGTCCAAATAAGTTTCTGATTACTTAGCCGAGATGAAGGATCTTATGATTAGGTGCAATGTAGTAGAACACCCACGTGACACATTATCCAAATTTAAGTGTGGACTGCGATCTGAGATCCGAGATGAGTTGATTCGATATGGCCACTATTCGCTCCCTGAGATCATATCTATCGCCATCGATATCGAAGAGCACCAGAAGAGAACCTCCCGGTTCAAATCTCAACCTAAAACGAATACTTCTTACAAGAAAGAAGAACATAAAGTTAAGGAGAGTGCGTCGAAGCCTACCTCGACCTACACCCGAGATCAGAACAAGAAGACCCCATGGGAACTGTGACCCCTTCACAGATCCGATGTTATGAGTGCCAGCAGATGGGCCATATTTCGAGAGATTGTCCCAAGAGGAAGGACACGTTAGTTATTCATGAGGTGACTGTGGAGGATGAGCATGTAGAAGAAGCTGGAGTTGAGAGGGACTCGCACGTTTTGAACGACGAAGTGTACGGTACGCCTAGTGATGAGGAGATACATCCTGACGTTCTAGTGGTGAGATGCATGTTATGTACACCGCAAGAATCAGCCGATTATTTGCGGACGAACATCTTCCAGGCCTACTTCAAGGCTGGGGAGAAAGTGTGTCGTTTAGTAATGGATAGCGGGAGTTGTATGAATGTGATAGCTGAGACAACTCTAGCCCGCATGGGACTCACTGCTGAGCCGCACCCATCCCCATTTCAGGTAGCTTGGGTTACCAAGACCACATTATCGGTGACTAGGAGATGTTTAGTGCTCATCACTATCGGTACGTATTCCGATAAGATCTGGTGTGACGTTATGCCTATGGATGTGTGCCACGTACTACTTGGGCGACCGTGGTTATACGACCGGGATGTCACCATACATGGCAGGTCCAACACTTGCTCCTTTCTACTGGACGGAAAGAGAGTAGTGTTGACCCCGGTACGACCTAAAGCACAGCCATTCCGCGCGAGTAGTAGTGCGAAAGAATCTCTTCCTCCCACTGAAAGGAAGAAGACTCTTAGCATTATACGAGGTACTGAGTTCCATCGAGAGAGTTTTGACGGTGGATTTATGTATGCCTTAGTGGTTTTACAGGCATCTGATTTATCAGAGGTATATGAGTCGACTCCTATACCTGCTAGGAGACTCTTAGAGGAGTTCCAGGACCTACACCCTGATGAGCTTCCGGCTGAGTTATCTCCCATGAGGTGTATTCAACATGCGATAGACCTGGTTCCTGGAGCTTCCCTCCCTCATCTACCGCATTACCGATTGAACCCTGCCGCCCACGAGAAGCTGCAGAAGCAGATTGGAGAGTTATTAGATAGAGGCTTTATTCGTCATAGCCTTAGCCCTTGTGCGGTGCCTGCCCTCCTTGCCCCGAAAAGGGATGGTACTTGGCGTATGTGCGTTGACAGTCGTGCTGTCAACAAGATCACAGTGAAATACCGATTCCCGATACCTCGACTGGATGACATGTTGGACATGTTGACTGGGGCTACGATCTTCTCTAAGATCGACCTTCGTAGTGGTTATCATCAGATCCGTATACGCGAAGGAGACGAGTGGAAGACTGCCTTCAAGTCGAAGGATGGACTTTATGAGTGGCTTGTGATGCCCTTTGGGTTGTCCAATGCCCCTAGTACAATCGCTCGGATGATGACCCATGTCTTCAGGCCTTTCATTGGAAAGTTCGTAGTAGTTTATTTCGACGACATTTTGATCTATAGTCAGACCGAGAGTGAGCATTTGACTCACCTGCGTACTATTTTCGATCTCCTGCGAGCTGAGCGACTATACATCAATTTGAAGAAATGCGTTTTTATGGCTGAGTCTGTTATCTTTCTGGGATATATAATGAGCTCCGCTGGCATCACTATGGATCCCGAGAAAGTCCGAGCGATTTGTGAGTGGCCTACACCCCAGAACATTCACGATGTCCGTAGTTTTCATGGGATAGCCACCTTTTATCGTCGATTCATTAAGAACTTCAGTTCTATTATGGCGCCAGTCACTGAGTGTACGAAGAAGGAAAATTTCCAGTAGACGTCATCGGCAGCTAGAGCCTTTGAGATCATCAAAGATAAGATGTCCACTGCACCTGTTTTGAGACTCCCTGATTTTAGTCACGTGTTCGAGGTATCCTGCGATGCCTCTGGGGTTGGTATAGGAGGTGTACTTAGTCAAGAGGGTCACCCCATTGAATTTTTTAGTGAAAAGCTTTCAGGTCCGAAGATGAATTATTCCAACTACGAGCGCGAATTCTATGCGATTGTGCAAACGTTGCGTCACTGGAGGCATTATCTATTGCCCAAGGAGTTTGCCCTCCACTCCGATCATCAGGCGTTGCGTTATATCAATTCGCAGCAAAAGTTGAACCCTCGACAGGCTAAGTGGGTATCATATTTGCAGGAGTACACCTTCGTTCTCAAGCACTGTAAGGGAACGGAGAATCGGGTTGTCGACGCCCTTAGTCGAGTCACCCTCGTATTATCACAGATGCGCACTCAGGTGATAGGATTTGAGCGTATCAAAGATGACTATTCTAGTTGTCCCGATTTTAGCGGAATTTATGATGCGATACGCTCTGATCCCTTTTACGATGAGACAGATTATCTCATTCGAGACGGATATTTGTTTCGTGGAACCCGTCTGTGTATTCCCCACACCTCGTTGCGAAATTTCATTGTATGAGAATTACATGGCGGAGGCTTAGGTGGACACTTTGGACGAGATAAGAAGGTAGCCTTAGTAGAGGAGCGATTCTATTGGTCCGGGATGAAGCGAGTTATCACACAGATTGTCAGTAGCTGCCGCACTTGTCAGGTAGCGAAGGGCAATAAACAGCCCGCTGGATTATACACACCTTTATCGGTGCCCAGTATTCCCTGGGATGACGTTAGCATGGATTTTGTGCTTGGATTGCCGCGCACTTTTAGGAAGCACGATTCCATTCTTGTAGTGGTCGATCGATTTTCTAAAATGGCGTATTTCATCCCCTGCAACAAAACCGACGATGCCTCTCATATTGCCCGAATTTATTATAAAGAGGTTGTCGCCCACCGAGGGATACCTAGGACTATCGTTACCGATCGAGATGTCAAGTTCACCAGTTATTTTTGGAAGTCACTCTGGCGACTATTATGTACTAAACTTTTATTTTCGACCGCCTATCATCCGCAGACCGACGGTCAAACTGAGGTTGTTAATAGGAGTTTAGGAAATTTACTGCGATGTTTGGTAGGAGATCACCAGGGGATTTGAGATCTAATTCTTCCCCACGCTCAATTGGCCTATAATAATTCGAAGAATAGATCTACGGGTTTATCTCCCAATGAGGTTGTTCATGGTCACACTGCACGAGTGCCGCTAGATTTAGCCCCACTACCACCCACTTTTAGGACTAGCCAGTTTGCACACGACTATGCGTTGCATTTGCATGACTTGCATAAAGAAATTGAGCGAAAATTGCATAGTACTTATGATTTATACGCAACTCAAGCTAACAAGCATAAAAGAGCTACTTGTTTCAAAGTGGATGACTTGGTGATGGTTCGGCTAAATACGGAACGGTTACCTTCGGGTACCGTAAAGAAGTTAGTTGACCGTAGAACTGGACCCTTTCGAGTGGTCAAGCGGATTGGGCAAAATGCGTATGAACTTGAGATGCCTTCCGTTTAGGGAGCAAATCTGGTTTTTAACGTAGCTGATCTGACTTTATTCCACGATTATCCACACGAGTCGTTAGATTTTCCATTGCCGTCTCCTCCATTTGTTTCTTCTGGGTTAGGGAGTGCTAGTGAGGAGCCACATTCAGGACACACCGACACTCATTCAGTGACCGACACACCATCGTCAGTTCTTCCGTTTTCCACTGATAGTTTTCAGGCTGAGCATGAGACACCAGGTGATTCTTTCATACCAGTTCCAAGAGCCGCTGACAGACTTCCGCGACAGATCTTGGTTCCTGAGCAGATATTGGATGAGGAGACGGTGACCACTACTGATGGTGGTTTTCAGAGATACTTGGTTCGTTGGCATGACAGACCAGAGACCGAGACCAGCTGGGTCTTGGCCGAGGAGTTACAACATATGGATGCCGATCTTTTACAACACTACCGCTCGGAGCACTCACCAGTGATGAGTGATTTCGAGAGGGGAGAGTTAGTGGAGACCAGCCCAGATCAGGTCGACGCAAAAGTGCCCGCCGCCGCGTGCGTCCGGACCTCTACCGGCCCTGAGTTATCACATTTAAAATTATTTTAATTTGCATGTGTATTATTTTAATGTTTGCACGCCTGCGCGCGTAGCCTGTTCGAAGCTTTATTTATTTCTTCATTTTCTCCCTCTCTCTCTCTCTCTATATATAATCAATTACATATGTATATATAAAGCTCTGCTAAAAGAAGAGCGGTTCATCTTCCCTCAGCCGGCCCTTCACACGCGTGCTGCTCGCGGAAGATTTCTGCGATCCTGACAATGGCGCTGCACCAGAAGAAATCCTCCGCAAAAATGCTCTAACTGCTAGTCCATCCGGCTTCGGTTTCTAGCCACGATCTCCTCTCCGACAGTTGGGCCAGCTCCTCCATGCCGCCTCTTCCACGACGCCCTGTTTGGTGTGGCTGCCGACCCTTACCTTTTCCAGTTTAAAAACCCTATAAAAGCAGAGGATGGGAACGCAGACGGGGCCCAGAGTTTGATTATGAGGATTTCGTTTGAGTCCAGATGGTGATTGAGAGAGATAGTGAACAGTGAGTTGAATGTTTTGTTTTGATTCCTAGTTCCCGTGAGAAATTCTGTTCGAATTCCCTGTTCCTTCGATTCCTATTGCTGTGATAGAGATGATGAATAGTAACATCAGAATTCCTGTTTGAACTTTATTTCGTTGGTCTGTGCTGTCGGATCTGTCGTTGGTGTTGCCACATAGTGAATGTTGGAGAAATCCATTTCTGTGAGTTTACTAGTTGAATGCTATTTTTGTTTGGACTTCCCGTTGAGAGGGAGTTGCAGTTGGATCTAGTTTTTTTTTTGTAAATTAAAATTATGCTGTGAGTGTAGAAGGAGAAATCCTGTTTCCTGTTTTACTCGAATAGAGGTTTCGAGGAACCACTTTGAGTAATCGAGATTTCGTGAAACCACCTTGGGTGTGAAAGCGAGTGAGACATTAGGATGTTTAGTTTGTGGCCTCTTTACACTAGCGAGTGTTTGAGATCCCGTGGAACCACTTAGTGTGTGAGTGAGCGAAATTTACTCCGTGGTGCCCTTGTGCGATAGCGACCGACCTCAGAGCGGGAGATCGAAGGTGACGAGGAATTCCTCGCGGGATTGCCGTCGACTTCGATTGCGGAAAGTCGCCTCTTTCCGTGGGTAATTTGTTTCTTTCTCTTCCTTTGTGTGCGTCTATACTTTCTCTTTAGGTTAATAGATTCATTGCTGGATTTTCGCCCGGGATTTTGTTAGCGAACGCTACGTCGAAAACTCCAAACGGAAACGTATTTGGAGTTCACGATTTTCGTTTGCTACAACAAGGGGAACGGAACGAAAGTTGTGAACTTCCTTCCCCTGATCTAGAATTGAACCATATTTCAATAAAATTTATTTTAAACGAAAATAGTAATTTTATGCTTTACAAAACTCTAGTTGCTTAATTTCTTAAAGTTCGTGCACGCCGCTCAAATTTCAATTTTTAAATCGCAAGCATTTAGGGTTTCCTAGAAATAGCAGACAGGCGCGCAAACCCTACGCGCCGTCCTGCATCAGTTACACTCTTCTAGAATATTCTAGATAATTCTACGTTTTTCTAGAATATTATAGAAATATCTGCAAAATTCTACACTAATCTAAAACATTATACATGACTCTAGAATCTTCTAGAAGGCTCCATATTATTCTATAATACTGCGTAATCTTCAAGATTTCTCTCCAATCTCTTAGGCTCTGTTCGTTTGGCAAGAAGTGAAATGTAGGAATTGGAATTGGCCCAATTCTGATTCCCGTAGGAGTTGGAATTAAAGTCAATTCCAATTCTGTTGTTCGGCTGAATGCATGAATTTTGTCACAGAAATTAGAATTGGTAATTCCACTGTTCGGCTGCATATTAGAACTCAATCGATGGAATTAATATTCACACACCAAAACATAGATTTCTTCAAGGTCATCAGAAATGAAGAAATCTATGTTCGGCGCGCATTTTTTTGTATAGGCGCGTAATTTCCGTCGGGGAGCGCAATTTTCTGCCCGACACCAATTTTTCGCCACGATGCGCATTTTCTGTCCGAGCGCACATTGTTTCCGCATTGGCGCACATTTTCTCCATGGTGCCCATTTTCTCCCGCGTACAGATTTTTCGCCCCGATGCAAATTTCCGCCTATGTGCACATAATTCCGCACGGGCGCGCATTTTTTGGCGGGCGAGCATTTTCTGCCAGACGCAAATTTTCTACCCGGGAGCACATTTTCTACCGAGCACGCATTTTTCCTCCCGGGCGTGCATTTTTCTTCCTTTGCGCACATTTTTCCGCATGTGCATGCATTTTTCATCTGTGGCGTGCATTTTTCTGCTCGGGCACGCATTTTCTGCCTAGGCGCACATTTTTTGCCCGGGAGTGCCCGAGCGAGAAAATGTGTGCCCAGGAGAAAATTGCACGCCCCGACAAAAAATGCGCGCCCGGGCAAAAAAATACGTGGCCTGAGGAAAAAATGCGCACGGGTGAAAAATGCGCAACCGGAGAAAAATGCGTGCCCGGGCGGAAAATGCGTGCTCGGGAGGGAAGAGCGCGCCCCGTCAGAAAAATGCGTGCCCGGGAGAAAATATGTAACGACCCAGAAACCGACGTCCGATCGGGACAACGTCCACCGATCTAGCCTCGACTAGCCTCGCTACCGGGCTGCAGCCCAAGCACCCCAACCCCTCTCCAGCCCACTGGTGGGTTATTGGTGTAACGACCCAGAAACCGACGTCCGATCGGGACAACGTCCACCGATCTAGCCTCGACTAGCATCGCTACTGGGCTGCAGCCCAAGCACCCCAACCCCTCTCCAGCCCACTAGCGGGTTGTTGGTGTAACGACCCAGAAACCTACGTCCGATTGGGACAACGTCCACCGATCTAGCCTCAACTGGCCTCGCTACCGGGCGGCAGCCCAAGCACCCCAACCCCTCTCCAGCCCACTGGCGGGTTGTTGGTGGCCACATCCTCCCTTTGATAAGGCAAACTCGATAGTCAAACATGCACCACGGGGACTTCCCAGGAGGTCACCCATCCCAGTACTGCTCCAGCCCGAGCACGCTTAACTATGGAGTTCTTCCACCTCTCATCACCAATTGAGCTGCAGCTCAATTGGTGATGAGAAGTGGAAGAACTCCATAGTTAAGCGTGCTCGGGCTGGAGCAGTACTGGGATGAGTGACCTCCTGGGAAGTCCCCGTGGTGCATGTGTTTACCCAGAAGACCTCTTCCGAATAGCATTACTCATAGATCGGGCGGTCTGAGGATACAAGTCGCCCGGTTCAGGTTTAACAAGGTCCATCAGCACCAACCAGCACAAACCGGGCGGTCTGACATGATTCAGACCGCCTCCAAAGATTGAAGACCAGCAAAACTCAAGTTCAAAGGGCAAGCCGCGGTCTCAAGTCAGAAACCGCCCGGGTTGCATCATGAAGACTAGCAAGGCCCAAATCCAAAGGGCAAGCCACGGTCTCAAGTCGGAGACCGCCAGGGCTGTGCCATGGAGACTACCAAGACCCAGTTCAAAAGCCAAGCCGCGGTCTCAAGTTGGAGACCGCCCGGGTCGCATCATCGCCTTGGTCTCAGCATCTTCAGCCCCTGCTCAAGACAGATCGGAAGCACAAGCCGCCAAGCAGCGTGGCTTCTCTATTCTCTCATGTTTGTATCCCATCACAGCCTGCCCGTTTCTCCTGTACCCGGGCAGGCGGTTATTCTATCCCTGCCCGTTCGGGCAGGCCCCCAAGCCTATAAATAGGGGGCGACAATGTTCCCAAGACACGCACACTCGAATCCAGGAGCTCGCTTGTTTGAGCTGCGGTCTCGAGTTTCCCGTCTTGCGAACTGTCTGACCGGCCGGCTTCTTCTTTTCTGCTCTTGCAGCCCGCTGTAATCTTTTTACCTCAATCAAAGGAAAGCCTGTCACAGGAGTGGCATTCGCCGTGACGGGCGAAGTCTGGCCTTGACCGCTGCCAGCGGTCTCATTTTCTCTAACCAAAAAGTAACCGGCAGCCCGCAGCCTCTGATTTCCTTCGGAGGTGCGATTTCGGACTCAACAGAAACACGCGATCTTCAGATCGCGGATGGTCGGTGAAATCCCTGCTACAATGTCAGACCGTCAGTTTTCCCTCTTGGAGACTGCTCCGATCACAGTGAGGACTCTTTGTGGGAAGCCTTGGAGCAATCCAGAAGGGAAGCCGAGCGGGCTCAGAAGGCAACTGGTCAGCGTTTGGACGCAATCAGTCAGACTTTAGCTCTATTAACCGAGCGGTTAGTTCCACAGCAAGCCGCGGTTAATCAGGCGGTGACTCCGGTCCCTCCTCCACCTCCTCCTTACCCGCTACCACAAGCCGCCAACTTCCAACCACTGCAAGAAGGTTTTGCGGCCAGACAAAACTTCTACCAGGAAGCCGCACGCAGCATGCCGACTCGAGTCCTTGATTTCCAAAGGGCGGCTTCTCACGCTGCCCGCCTTTCTTACCCGCAAGAGGGCGCGGCCCGTCTCTCCTACCCGCCTGAGGTTGCTGTTCATCACTCCTACCCGCCAGAAGCTGCTGTCCGGTCCTCCTACCAGGCGGCTTGCCCGCGAGTAGCCGCAACTCCAGCGGCTTACTATCCTGCTCCTCTATATGAAGATGTTGAAGAAACTTCTCCCTTCGTGGACGAGGTCTGAGGGGAACCAGCCCCAAATAATTTCAGAGAGCCTCGTCTGCCAGCTTTCAATGGAGAAACTGATCCCACTGTTCATCTGCAAGCCTTCGAGTCGGCCATTGCCCTGAGGACACTCTCGGATGCGACCAAGTGCAAACTCCTTGTGACATCCTTCGAAGGACAAGCAAGGGAGTGTGATAGTTTGTTAGGTGTAGTCAATATTACCTAGAGGGGGGGGGGGGGTGAATAGGTTTTACTATTTTCTTTATATAATCCTAATGTATCTAGCTGCAGAAAACTCAATCACAGAGAGCACACAAGGATGTATAGAGGTTCCTCAAGACAGGGTATTTTGAGTAGTCCTTTTCCCCCCTTCACCTTTCTAACAGTGAGTTAGACAAAGCCCACAAACTACAATCTCAGCTCCTTGAGCTTACACCACAAGTTCCTCAGAACTTCTTAGATCAAGAGTGATCCTACCTCAGGCACAGCAGCCCTACACTCAGGCTCAGCAGCCCTACACCTCAGGCACAACAACCCTACACCTCAGAGTTATGTAACTCCTACCACTCAGAAATCACACAGATTTCCTACCTCAGACCTATCAAGAAGTCCTACCACTCAAGCTATCAACACAGCTTTACACACAGGCTCAACAGCCTTTCACTCAGGCAACAATGCCTTACAAAGATATAAGAGAGTTTGTATTAAATACAGAAGACAAAAGGTTTACTCTCAGGTCTTCTGATTTCTTTCTTCAGATCTGAAAGACAGCAGCTTCAGATTTGAATCACCTTGATCTTCTCCTTCAGCAAAGCAGAAGATCAACTTGCCCTTCTTGAGTTGGTACAGGAAGAGCTAACTAATCTCCTTTAGAAGATTAACTCCAGCTTTAGAGAACAACTTCAACTGGCTGGAGCGTGAATGCTCGATTGCGGCTTGCAGCAAAAGCTTTTCAATAGAACAGTTGTTGTTGTTATGCCCTAGCTTTTCTTTTATACCTCCAGAAGGCTTCAACGGCTATTAAAATCCTCCTGACACAGTATGGGGCAGATTGGAGTTGCTTTTCCCTTTTTATTTTCGCTTGCGCCAAAAGCAGATCCCGTCAGCACATTTGAATCTGTCTCAGCGGTTGGGCTGAGACAGCTTCCAGTCTCAGCGGCTGGGCTGAGACAGCTTCCAGTCTCAGCGGCAGCTCCAGTCTCCTTCTCAGCGGTTCCGCTGGGACAGACACAAGTCTCAGCGATTTTGGGCAGATTGTCACCAATACTATTCCTTGTCTTGGAATAACCTAACCCTGCATGCTTTATGAGATACAAATAGGGTTTATCAAATACAACTTGTACTTTGTATTTGAGTGTGAAGCCTCTTCAAATTAAAGGGACATTGAGGGTCAATTTCCCAACAATCTCCCCCAATTTGAAGAAGGCAGAACACTCTCAAATGCAAGAGTACATGACTTATAAATTTTTGATATATATATATATATATCAATGTTGCAATGAATTCATCATATTAAGCAAACAGATTTTATAATAGATGATCAAAAATATATATCCACAGCAGATAATCAATCCATCACTGTGAGTTGAAAGATATGACAATGCATCTCATAATAACATAATCAATAATACCAAGGTAAAACTTAGCTAAATCTCAGATTAGTGTTTCAGATAAAGCAGTATTTAATTAACCTCAGTTTGCACAAAATATTTTAGACAGATTCTAGTTCAATCACCATTCAACCATTCATAGGAGTTTTATACATTAAATCAATATTTTCTTTTCTTAGAGGAAGAACATTCAGGAATCTCAGCAGCAGCTTCTTTTCCCTTGGTTGAATCCAGTTGATTTGAAGTAGCATTCATATTTTCAGCAACAACTTCTTCTTGGACTGCAGGCTCCTTGTCTTCAGCAGGTACAGCAGTGTCTTTATTCAGTTTTGTAGATGATTCCTTTTCAGCATTGGTTGCCTTAATCTCAGCAATCTTCCTCTTGAGCTCTTGCCTTCTAAAGTACATAAAAGGTTTTGGGATGTACCTAGATGGCATTCTTTGTGGGTTATCTTTCTTGACTAGGTTTTCTTTGAATACCTTATCTCTTTTAGTGTCCCTTTCAAGATGTCTTATCCATTCCTCAGTTGGATATAACTTATCAACATCTTTGCACATCTGACCATGGCTTACCCAAGCATTCAGGATTATCTTCTTGGAATCATCACTCCAGTATTCAAAGTCAGGGTCTCTCCTGTTTTCATCCCTTTGGTTGGCCATGAATTCCTCAGTGAGCAATACATGCTCTCTTTCTCTTTGCTCTTTCAATCTCTGATTTTGTGCTGTTGCTTCTTGATGAGGGAAATCCCAGTCTTCTGCCCTATTGACATCTAGTAATGGCAGGTTCAGAGCAATCCTAGTGCCTTGTAGAACTTTCAGTGTGAGGTCAGAATTGATGATTGCATTTGTATTCTCCCCCTTTCTGGCTTCTTCATATATCTGTTGATTTAGGTCTTGCTTAACTGTTGTGATTGTGCCAGAGAGAGTTTGGAAGACATTCTCAAGATCAGCTTGGAGGTCACTTTTTAACCTGCCAACTTCTTCATTCAGATGGGAAGAAGTGGCTTTTGCATCAAGATCTTGTGATAGAGTTGCAAGTTCTCCTCTCAGCTCTTCCTTGTAGCTGTCAGCAGCTTCATTTAACTGCATTGCAGTGGATTAGACATACTCTTGAAGATGATTTGCTGACTCCTTTATGACTTTATCTGTTTTACTGACATGATTTTTGACATAGCTCATGTATTTTGCAGACATGACCAGGTCACTCTTAATGGACTGGAATATCTGTCCTTGGGAATCCACAGTCTTCTTGGCTAAGTCAAACCATGTGGTCATTTGCTTGTTTAGGAATGTTGAGTCCTCTTTGATGATGTTCAGTTCACTCATCATTTAATTTCTTACTGCAGAGACAGATTGGTTGACATAATCTCTGACTGAGGCAGTGGACCTATCAACATACACTTGCATAGATGCAAGGTGTGCATCTAGCATAGACTGTATGGCTCCCAAGATGTGCTCATTGGACTGTGAAGATGAGGCAGGGGCTTGATGTTCCACTATCATTGCCTGTTTTAGCCTTTGAGGAGGACTAGGTGGAAGAACAACATCTACAGGTGGTGTGAGGATGATTGATATGGATGCAGTCCATCATCATCATTGACATCCACATCATCAACATCTTTCTCCTCAGACTCACTATTTTGCTCCCCCTCAGATTGTGCACCAGGATTTTCTTGAACAGATTGATTCAAGGAATCTAGGACATCAGATGACTTATCAGCTGTCTTTGTGATTTTCTCCCCCTCAGTTTGAGCAGCAGGGAGACCTAGATCTCCTGAATTCCAGGGAGCAAGGATGTTATCAGGAATCTGTGAGATTCTTCTTTCAAGATTTGAGATGACAGAGTCAATCTCTCTTTGTAGATCTTTAGTGTTAGGTGCTTTTGGTGATTCAATTGGATCAGTGACTCCATCCTTGTTCAGCTGCTCCCCCTTAGTTGGAGCATCCAACATTTCTTCACAGGCTTTGGATAGGATCACAAGAGAATCAGGTTCCCCCATTACCTTGTCTTTCTCAGTCTCAGCAGGCACAATGTGTGCATCTGCATTATCTGAATTTTCACTAAGTTAGGATAAGTAAGAATAATGTTGTTGTTCTTAATTGATTTTATATTCTTACCTTTGTTGATGGGGACATCCTCATTATCTATATTCATTGGGCTGCTGGCAGATCCAAGGTCAGACCCATGAATATCCTCATTGTCAGACCCATATGATTTTCAGGATGAATCAGATTTCTGCTGGGATGACTTTTTCTTCTTTTCCTTTGCCACAGATGGCTGGCTCATAGGGAGCACTCTGGAGAATCTATCCAGAGTCTTAATGTCCATTCTTTTGAGATAATGGAGATTTGACCCCTTTGAATTTGCAAAAGTCTCTGAATAACTATTCTGTAGGTACAGAGATAGTATCCTTCCCATATTGGGGGCATGTAGACATTCCTTTATCCTTTGAAAAACAACTTCTCCCCATGAGGTTTTCTTGGACAAAATTATCCTAGTCATTAGTTCAAACATGAACTGTGATACAGTGTCATGTGAACCTGGCTTGCATAGGATGGCTTTGCCCACTATATCAGACAATAGTTTCCCCTGTTGATTGAAGAACTTCCTCCTTAGACAACTAGTTTTAGCATCACTGTACCCTGTCCATTTTAGGGCAGTATGCTTGTCCTTTTCAGATATCTCCTCCTCTTCATTTTTACTGCAGGGAGTTAATTGCAGTCCTTTCTCCAACCTTTTGGCTGTTATCTTTATCTTCTCAGTTCCTATCTTAGACTATAGGATGGTTTTGGAAGGAGATAACTTGACATTGCTGAACCATTCCAGGACTTCAGTTCTGAGGATGCAGCAGGGTTCAGACAGCATATGCTCCAGACCTTGAGCTTCCATCAGAAGAATCACTTGTCTTATTTCTTCTGAGGCATGAGAGAATCCATCTCTGACGATTTCATACCCCTCCAGGAGATCTTTTGAACTTTTTGACTCCATGGAAGCAGAAAATCGAGGCGCTGAGACGGGAGAGAAGATGAATCGTCTCGACGGCTAAGGGTTTGACTCTGTGGTGTGTTTTAAGTTACATTGAATCTATTTATAGGGTTTCACTTTCGTTTTTATTAACCCTAGGTTTTTAGACCTAATTATCTTGTTGTGTTAAGGAATTTTGGGTTATTTAAGGATTGATTATAAGATTTTATATTGAACTTATCCCGTCTCAGCGGTTCAGCTGAGACGGAGACCTAGGCCGCTGGGACAGTGAACTGTTAACCGCTGGGACAGTTTGCTCGTCTCAGCGGTTCAGCTGGGATTTTTGCCAGCTGATTCAGCTGAACATACTTCTGCAGTTTAGCTGATCATAAGGTTTAGACCTAATGTAGATATTTTGGCTGAAGAAATGTCCTAGTCATGTCACTAAGTTGTAGTGTATAATAATGTAAAGTTTTATAATTCACCATTCAGAATCAACAACAGTGACAGCTACTACTCATACATTTAGGACTATTCCATACTAAGCATGCCAAGATCAATTTTGAAAGCATTGAATTTAGATTCATCCAGTGGCTTTGTAAAGATATCAGCTACTTGTTTGTCAGTGGGGACAAATTCAAGACAGATATCTTTACATTCTAAATGTTCTCTAATAAAATGATATCTAATCTCTATGTGCTTAGTCCTGCTATGAGAGACAGGATTTTTAGCAATAGAGATTGCACTGGATGAATCACAATACAAAGGAGATTCCCTTACCATGAGGTTGTAATCCTCCAACTGATGTTGTGTCCATAGGAGTTGTGCACAACAACTACCTGCAGCAATGTATTCAGACTCAGCTGTGGAGATTGCCACACTGGTTTGTTTCTTGCTGCTCCAAGATATCAATCTTCTCCCCAGGAATTGACAAGTACCACTTGTACTCTTCCTGTCTTCTTTGCAACATGCAAAATCTGCATCTGAAAAGCCTGTTAGTTCAAAGTCATTGTTCTTAGGGTACCAAAGGCCAAGAAGCAAGCTGCCCTTAAGGTATCTCAAAATCCTCTTCACAGAGGTGTAGTGAGATTCCTTAGGACATGCTTGATACCTAGCACAAACACATGTAGAATACATAATGTCTGGCCTACTAGCAGTCAAGTACAATAGGAATCCAATGATACATCTGTACATGGACTCATCAAAGGCCTTTCCCTTTTCATCCTTGTCTAATGATACATTAGACCCCATGGGTGTTCTCATGGTGGAGGCTGATTCCATCCCAAATTTCTTGATGAGCTCCTTAGTGTACTTGGTCTGGGAGATGAAAATTCCATCATTAGACTGTTTCACTTGGAGCCCAAGGAAATATTTGAGCTCACCCATACTGCTCATTTCAAACTCCCCCTGCATTAGATTTGCAAATCTCTTGCAGAGGTTGTCATCAGTAGACCCAAATATTATGTCATCAACATAAATTTGGACTAAGAGACACTTGCCCCTTATTTCCCTAAGAAACAATGTGCTATCAATCTTTCCCCTCATTAACTTGTTCTTGAGGAGAAAGTTGGACAAAGTCTCATACCAAGCTCGTGGAGCTTGCTTGAGACCATATAATGCTTTCCTAAGAAAATAAACATGAGAAGTTAGGGTTGGATGCACAAAACCTGAAGGTTGTTCAACATATACCTCTTCCTTCAAGTATCCATTGAGGAAGGCTGATTTGACATCCATCTGGTAGACTTTGAACCCCTTGTGGGCAGCATAGGCAAGGAATAGCCTAATTGCTTCTAACCTTGCAACTGGTGCAAAGATTTGATCAAAGTCTATACCTTCCTCTTGCATGTATCCTTTGGCTACTAATCTGGCCTTGTTCTTGATGATTGTACCACTCTCATCAAGCTTGTTCCTGTATATCCATTTGGTGCCAATCACATTGTGTCCCTGAGGTCTTGGCACCAGCTTCCATACTTTGCATCTCTTGAATTGTAGGAGCTCTTCTTGCATGGCTTCAATCCAGAAGGTGTCTTGATTGGCCTCTTCAAACTTCTTGGGCTCCATTTGAGAAAGGAAGCTCAAGAATAGTGCTTCATTATGAGCTCTACTTCTTGTCAATATGCCTTGGGTATGATCTCTAATTATTAGATCTCTTGGATGATCTCTCAGGTGCCTTGCAGCAGCTGGAAGAGGGTCCTCCGGTGGCTGTGTTTGTTCCACTGGTTCAGCTGTGACTTCACCATCTTGTACCTCTTCTTCTTCAGGAATTGCAGCAGCTGTTTGTGTTTTGCTGCTGCTGGGCTTGTCTTGGACAGTCAGCTCATGCAACCCTTCTTCTTTTCCTGTCAAAATAGAAGAGCTAGACCATTCTTTATAGAGAAGGCTGGTCTCATCAAACACAACATGCATAGATTCCTCTACAACATGGGTTTTCTTGTTATAAACTCTATAAGCTCTACTATGTGAGCTATACCCAACAAGAACCCCACATTGCATTTTTCTGCAAACTTTGTTAATTGAGATTTTCCATTATTTAGAATGTAGCATTTGCAACCAAAGATTCTAAAGTAAGAAATTGTAGGTTGTTTGCCTTTCAGAATCTCATAAGGGGTTTTCCCAAGGACCTTATTGATGGAGGCTCTATTGAGAACATAACAGGCTGTATTGACTGCCTCAGCCCAGAAGTATTCTGGGAGCGAGGAGTCACTAAGCAATGTTCTCCCAGCTTCTATCAAGGTCCTATTCCTCCTCTCAGCCACACCATTTTGCTGTGGAGTCCTTGCTCTTGGGTGATACCAAATTCTTGACAAAATTTTGTCATGGCTTCAGATTGAAATTCTGTGCCATGGTCAGTTCTAGTCCTGACCACAGTACATAGTAGATCATTCTGAATAGCCTTGACATAATTTATAAAGACATGTAAGGTATCTGACTTCTTCTTAAGGAAGAATACCCATGTATACTTTGAATGATCATCTACAATTACCAAGGTATACAACTTCCCACCTAGGCTCTGAATTGGCAAAGGACCAAACAAGTCCATGTGCAATAGGTATAAACACCTCTCAGTATCCTTGGAGCCAATACTTTTAAAGGTGGTTCTAGTTTGCTTACCCATTTGGCAAGCATGATATGGACCACTTTTAACACATTTTAGTTTAGGACTATTTCTAACAAGATTTTTAGAAAATAATCTATACATTGTCTTATAGTTAATGTGGGCAAGTCTCTTGTGCCATTAGACACAAAGAGACTCACTTTCATTAGCTACAAGACACACAGAAGAGATAGAATAATTGCAAATGAAGTCTAAGCAATAAACATTTCCACTCCTAGTGCTTGAGAGAATGGTCTCCAAGTCATTAGACTTTTTGATCAAGCACTTGTCATTGTGGAATTCAATGACATAGCCTAAGTCACATAGTTGGCTTATGCTTACAAGGTTGTGTTGCAACCCTTCAACATAAGCTACCCTTGTGATTGAGACTATGCCATTTGAAATCATACCATATCCTTTGGTGACTCCCTTTTCAGATCCACCAAAGATAACTTTGGGTCCATTCTTCACTGGATGGTAATCCTTTAGAAGATCCTTAGTTCCTGTCATGTGCCTTGAGCACCCACTGTCCAAGTACCATATTTGGTTGAGACTAGTACTTGAACTAATCTGCAACATAGAATTTAATGTACCTTAGGACCCCAGCTGATTTTGGGTCCTAGGTTCATGTTAACACCATATGGAATATTCCAAGAAAGGGCTGGTTTGGCTTGAGGTGCAATCCTTGCCTTTGGCACATTGGGGTTGTGTCAACAATCAATTGCAAAGTGTCCCACTTTGCCACAACACCAACACTCATATATATTATATCTCCTCTTCTGAACAGTCCTAGAAGATGAAGCTTCCTGTTTCTGTTCAGTAGGGGATGCAGCTGCTGTTTTCTTTTTCTTATCAGTAAAGGCATGGCTTTTTACCTTCCTATAATTAGTCAAGGCAACTTGTTTTTGTTTGACATCATCACCCTTTAGCTTGGCAGCTAAACATGTGTGGATGGCAGCAGAAACTGGGCTTTTTGGCTTGGTTACAGGACAGTCAACATCCATGGACTTTGCTGAACAATGTTTAGAATTGACAGGTAGTTATCTTGAGTGAAGGGTGTAATATCTAGTCGCCAACCAAAATCACCTAGAGGGGGGGGGGGGGGGGGGGGGGGTGAATAGGTGATAATTGCGTCTTTTGCGGAATTGAAAATCTTGAAAATAAAGAACGCACAGAATGCAAATCACAACCACAGACGACACAAGAAATTTATAGTGGTTCCCCGTTCTTGGGTACTCCACTTGCCAGCCTCGCCAATCTAGCACCACAGCTAGACTTGACTACTTCACTAAATCTCGAATCAAGAATGATCGTACAATCCTCAGAGTCAAAACTCTTACAACTCGGAGATCAAACTCCTACAAACTCAGAGATAACCTTCTCTTACAACTCGGAGAATACCTCTCCTACAACTCGGAGAACAATCTCTCCTACAATCAAATGTAAATTTAGATTGAAACAATACTTAACGAATCACGATCAGATCTGAGAAATTTGATGATGATCTTCTTCCTTCTTGCGACAGAAATGGCTTCGGCTTGATGTTGAAGAAGAAGAATCGAATCGGCACAAATCAGATCTTCCGAGGTCTTGATCAATCCAATGAAAACAGGACGAGTGAGGCGATGATCGATCGACCTTTTTCTTCCACTTGGAGACGAAATCAGATAACCCACGATCGAACTCCAACGATGGCGATGCACGGCACTAGACGACGATCTTGGATCAGATTAGGGTTTTTAGAGAAATGAACGAACTCTGATCTTCTGTTTCTCATTACATCTCATTCTTAAGGAGCAATCATTATATAGATGAAGACCTAACGATTAAACCTTAAAACGAGGAAAGACGTCACGTCAATTTGACGGAAAAGACTTGACGTCAAAACGGAAAAACAGGGCTTACGAGAAAAGATAGAACCAGACTTCTCGAGAGATCCAAGACTTCTCGAGAGAAACTGGCTAGTTCTCGAAAAACAGCTTTAGAAGAGAGATTCAAAGAATTATGACAGGACTTCTCGAGAGATACAAGACTTCTCGAGAACAAAGGAAACTTCTCGAAAACTTCAGAACAATTTCGAGAACAACCTTTAGAGAGAAAGCTTTTCGAAAGAACCAATGATTTCTCGAAAACAAAAGTACTTCTCGAGAGAGAAAAGACTTCTCGAAAGCTGAGCTGAGACAGACTTCTCGAAAACAACTGGAAAAGAACTTTTCTCGAAAACTAAGAAGACTTTTCGAGATCACAAAGAATTCTCGAGAAATGTAAATAACTACTCGGAAAATTCAACTTTTTCTCGAGAGACATCTGAAACAACCCTTCTCGAAAATAATCAAGGACTTCTCGAGAGCATAGAAGGACTTCTCGAAAAGTACCCTTACTTCTCGAAAAATTTACTTAGAAAACTTTCTTCCTTTGTCTTCAGACCAATGCTGCACACCTAAGCTTTGAATCTTTAATGTCTTGATCATAAAGTGTATCCCAATTGAGAGATCACACATGAGTCAACCCCATACCCCACACAATGAAGAATTACATTGCATGAGACTGTGCTTATTGACCCATTGTGACCTGACATTGGTTTACACTTAGCAATGTGAACCTGCAAGAACACTACTAGAAAAATATATCAAATACACAAACAATTCAATCTTGGTTCAAAGTTGACTTTCTACAAATCAAGGTTATTGTGAATACAAAACCCAACTATCTCCCCCTATTTGTAGAAGTCAGAACCCTATTTACCAAGATGAATTGTAACAAATAAAAATATAAAAAGATATACTGGAAAGAACATTAACAACAATATCTAAATATAAGAACATGATTGTCACATCAAAATCAAAAACTATATTTAGATTTAAGATTGTCTAATGAATTAATGTTCACACATGCATATAGGAATAAAGTTTTAAAGATCTTCAAAGAAAACTTGACTTCAGATATCTGCCTTTTGCTTTCTCAACATTTCTTGCCTTTCAAAATAAACATATGGCTTTGGATGATACTTAGGAGGAGCTTCTGGAGCTGTTGGATTGTTGTACCCATAGTTCTTGAAATGGATTCTTCTCTTGATTTGGCTTGTCTCATACTTTTTCCATTCAGAAGTGCTGTACAGATCAGAAGGTTTCACATTTCCTTCTTCTACAAGCTTGAGAGAGTCAAGAATGATAATCTTTGACACTGGACTCCAAACTTCTGGATAAACCTTTGCTTCATCTGCAACTGCTTTGCCAGAACCTGCTGAGCTGGAGCCAGGAACAGATCTGCTTGCAGAAGGTCCATCACCATATTTCCTTTTCCTAGAATAATGCATGGAGGAGTGAGTCTCTACTGAAGGATTAGCATCAAACTGCTCTGCTGGCCTTGGAGAAAATTGAGGAATTGAAGGAGCATCAGATTGAACTTGATCAAAATGAGGAGGAGGTTGAACAGGGTCAATACCCAAGTCAGGAAAGATTTCATGGTGGAGCCAAACAGCAGTATTAGAGGTGAAATCTTTTAACTCATTGACCTGCTTTTGGACACCTTGGGACAACTGCTCAAACCTATTAATCAAATGTTTATGAAAATCAAAAAGAGTTTGATCCAGTAACCCAGCCGCCATCTTCTCAGTTATACTGTCCTCCCCCTTTCTGACTTCTACAGATAGGGTTTGGAGAATAGAATCCTTGAACTGTCCAACCTCATCAATGATCTTAAAGGCATTTTCCTCTTCCTTTGAAACCATGTACTCTTGGGTTTTTCTGACTTGAACCACTTCTGCAAGAACCGTGGCTACACTTTTTATGGTGTGATCAATAGCCTTTCCTCCCTGAATAACAACTTCTTTCATTTGATCTGAACTGTTTTTGAACTCTTTCAACTTCTTGGCCATTTCCTTTTCAATATCAGACAATCTTGCATGAACTTCTTTGAAGGAGTAATCTATTTTGACACTTTGTCTTTGAAGCATTAACTCAACTTTACCAAGAATTGTACTTTCATCATAAAGAGAAGGAGGAATAGGAGCTGGCAGAACTTCTTCTGGGATATCCTCAAGAATAACTGAACTTTGGAGCTTGACATGAGATATGTTGATTCTCTCATTTTCTTCATCAACAGATTTGTCCTGATCATCCTTGTTTGTTTCTAAACAAGGCTCTTGCTCCCCCTCAATATGTACTGGGGGAGGAGATGAACCATGCACTGAAGCATCATCTACTTCTATATTAAAATCATAATCAGCACCTGACCCAGCCATGTGGTCACTAGTGCTAAGCACATCATCACCACCCTTAAGAATTTCACTTACCACATCTGCTATGGTGGAATCAACTCTATCTTCATTAATAGCTGGAGGAGGTGAGAAATGATCAACTTGTTCTTGAGAAAGAAAAGTGTCTTCCATATGAGTATCTGACAATACTTGAGTATCTGGGATGGATGGAGTTTTGGAAGGAACTTGATCTGAAGGAACTTGTTCTGATGGATCCTGAGCTGATGGAGAAAGAACTGTGTTTGTTGAAGGAGGGAGACTTGGCTCTGCTGAGGGAATGGTGTCTTGTGGAGCTGGAGATGGAGATGGATCTGGAACTGAACTGTGTTGCTGAGCTGGAGGTGGAGCTGGAGCTTCATACTCTGGAACTGATTGAGCTGAAGAAATGGGCTCCCCCTGGAGACCTGCATCTGCAGTTGGCTTAGTAATTCTGATATCCCATCTCCGTATTGTTGTGACATTTAACTTCCTCAGATGGTGTATGATTGCACCTTTCGACATGTCAAAGACTTCATGATTAAGCTGATTTAGATACAAAGACAGAATTCTGGCAAAGTTTGGAGATAAAATACTGTCTTTAATCTTACTGAAGAGAAAATTTGCCCAGTCAAACTTCTTTCCACAAATTACAGTTGTCATTAACCAGAACACGTCTGTTGAGACATAGCCCAAACTTCCTGTATTACACAACAAAACTTTCCAAATAGTGTCCACTAAAAGCTTACCCACATCATTCATCTGATGTCTTCTTACACTTTTAACTGACTTATCTAATCCACAAAAGCTCAAAGCTCTATTCCAATCATCATCAACTAATGTGTCCTCAGAAGATACCATTGGCAATCTTAGAAATTTAGATAGAGATTTAGGACTGACCTTGATCTTGAAATTTCCGATTTCAGTTTTCATCCTTTTTCTCTCGTGAACTTTGATATTTATAAAGAACTCTTCTACCTCTTTAAGTAGAACTCGGCATGGATGTTCAAGAACAAACGATAACCCAGCGGCGTCTAGAAGGTAGAAAAGATTTTGAAATTCATCTGATAGAGAGATAAGACCTTCCCGCTCCAGTTCACTACCAACTCCGATCTTAAACTTCGATTGAGGAGCCATAGAGCAAGAGCCATTGAAAGTTTGCGAGACAGAAAGAGAGAAAATCGGAAACCTTAATGATCGGCTTTGCTAGAAATGAAGACGAACGGTCGACGCTTTTCGAAAAAGAAATGACCTCGCGTGATCTTTAATTCATTTCGATAGTCTATATATATAGATTGGTTTGATGTGACAATTTATCTCGTTTATATTAATAATAAGAAAATGAAATACTCACGTACCTGGCTTTTCATATTCTCGTAAATTAGAATTTTCGAAAAGTATAAGACATTTCTCGAGAGATAGTAAAAGTTCTCGAGAAGTTCCAGAACTTTGCCGATCTTCTTCCGAAAGATAATTAAAGTTCTCGAGGGATAACCCATTTCTCGAGAAGTGTGAATTCATTTTTCGAGAGATGATGTTAATTTTCCGAAAACTTTTATCTTCATCCAAAAGCAAGTCATTTCTCGAGATATTAACTTCATTTCTCGAGAAGTTTAATGATGACTTGGATTTTTCTTCTTAGATTTTTCTTCTTTGCAAATGATAAACCTGTACTTCATTTTAGAACATAAAATAAGATATAATTTTTAAGAAAATTCACTTATCTTCTTCTCTTCTCCTTTGCTTGACCATTATTCCATGTTCAGCATTCCAAGTTCTGTCTTGAAGAAAGAGAACTTAGTCTCATCCAGTGGCTTCGTGAAGATATCTGCAATTTGCTTATCCGTAGGGACATAGCTTAAGTTGATATCCCCATTCTCCACATGTTCTCGGATGAAATGATATCTTAACTCGATATGCTTTGTTCGACTGTGTGAGACTGGATTATTTGCTATAGCTATTGCACTGGAGGAATCACAAAACATTGGAATATTCTTTATCTTCAAATTATAATCTTGAAGCTGATTTCTTATCCAAAGAAGTTGTGCGCAACAACTGCCTGCAGAAATATATTCTGATTCGGCTGTTGAGATTGCAACACAATTTTGCTTCTTGCTGCTCCAGGAGATAAGCCTTCTTCCGAGAAATTGACATGTTCCGGAAGTGCTTTTCCTGTCGTCTCTACTTCCTGCAAAAGCTGCATCTGAATAACCAATTAGCTCGCTATCATTACTTCTAGGGTACCATAAGCCAAGATTTTATGTACCTTTAAGATATCTCAAAATTCGCTTTGCAGCGGTATAGTGAGATTCCTTAGAGTTCACTTGAAATCTGGCACAAACACATGTAGAAAACATTATGTCAGGCCTACTAGCAGTAAGGTAGAGCAGAGAGCCAATTATGCTTCTGTACTTGGTTTCATCAAAAGGTTTCCCTTTCTCATCCTTGTCCAGAGACATAGCTGAGCTCATTGGAGTCCTCATAGAAGTTGCACTCTCCAATCCAAATTTCTTAATCAACTTCTTGGTGAATTTTGTCTGTGAGATGAAAATTCCATCTTCAGATTGTTTCACTTGAAGTCCTAAGAAATATTTTAGCTCTCCCATACTGCTCATTTCAAACTTTCCTTGCATAAGTTTTGAAAACTTTTTGCAAAGATTGTCGTCCGTAGAGCCAAAAATAATGTCATCGACATAGATTTGCACTAGCAAAATCTTGCCTTTTACTTCCCTAAGAAATAATGTTTTATCTATCTTTCCTCTTGTGAACTTGTTCTCAAGAAGAAAATTAGACAGCGTCTCATACCAAGCTCGAGGAGCTTGTTTTAACCCATACAAAGCTTTTTGTAGTAAGTAAACATAATTAGGATGTTCAGAATCTACAAAACCTGGAGGTTATTCAACGTATACTTCTTCTTTTATGTTACCATTCAGAAAGGCTGACTTAACGTCCATTTGGTATACGGTGAAACCTTTGAATGTAGCATAGGCTAAGAACATTCTGATTGCTTCAAGTCTTGCTACCGGAGCATAAGTTTGATCGAAGTCGATCCCTTCTTCCTGTCTATAACCTTTTGCTACAAGTCTGGCTTTGTTCTTTATTATCGTTCCATTCTCATCCAACTTGTTCCTGTAAACCCACTTTGTTCCAATAATATTTTTATCCTTTGGTTTTGGAACTAGTGTCCACACCTTGCAACGCTTGAATTGATTTAATTCTTCTTCCATTGCAATTATCCAGTGGGGGTCTTCATTTGCTTCTTGAAACTTCTTCGGTTCAACCTGTGAAAGAAAACTTAAATGCATATTTTCGTTAGTAGTACCTCTTCTTGTTCTAATTTCGACTTGAGGATCTCCTATGATTTGATCAATAGGATGATCTCTCATGTGTCTGAACTCAAGGTTCCTTGCATCAGTTTGAACATTTGGAGCATCATTTGCTACTTGAATGTCTTCTTCCACTTGTACTGGTTCTTCATCAAAATGATCTTCTTCTTCATTTGTGATTGGGGAAGAGATCTTGACGAAGGTTTGAGCATCAACTTTGACTGGCTCATCCAAGCTTATATCTTGTGTCTTTGAACCTGTACCTTCCATAGAAGCACTAGAAGAGCTGCTAGGTAGCATGCTCGTTTCATCAAATACAACATTAATAGACTCTTCTACAACCAGGGTTTTCTTATTAAATATTCTATAAGCTCTACTATGGCTGCTATAGCCTACAAAAATACCTTCAAAACTCTTTTCGCTAAACTTGGTTTTGTAATGCTTTCCATTATTAAGTACAAAGCATTTGCAACCAAAGATTCTAAAATAAGAGATGGTTGGTCTCTTCCCTTTTAGTAGTTCATAAGGAGTCTTTTCATGGTTTTTGTTTATGAGTGCTCTGTTTTGCACATGGCATGCAGTGTTGACTGCTTCAGCCCAGAGATATTCGGGTAGAGAAGTGTCACTCAACATCGTTCTGCAAGCCTCAATGAGTGTTCTATTTCTTCTCTCAGCTACCCCATTTTGTTGTGGAGTTCGAGGAGAGGAAAACTCATGAAAGATACCTAGACTTTCACAAAAATCTGTCATAGCTCCAGATTCAAATTCTGTTCCATGGTCACTTCTGATTTTGACTACCGAACATTCAAATTCGTTCTGGATTTGCTTGACAAACTTGGTGAAAATGTCAAACGTATCTGACTTGTGTTTTAGAAAGAATACCCATGCAAAACGTGAGTAATCATCTACAATAACAAATGTGTAAGACTTACCTCCTAAACTTCTAACTTGCAAAGGACCAAATAAGTCCATATGAAGTAGATATAAACACCTAGTAGAATCTTTGCCTAAGATGCTCTTAAAGGTAGCTCTTGTTTGCTTGCCTTTTACACAAGCATGACAAGGTCTATCTTTAATGCACTTAATATTTGCCGCATCACGTACTAAGTTCTGAGAAAATAATATAGTTATAGTTTTGAAATTTATATGTGCTAATCTCTTATGCCATTGGTCAGCAAGAGATGCACTATTTTTTGCTAAAAGACACACTGGTGTAGAAGATGATAAACAAAGAAAGTTTAAACAAAACATATTTCTACAACGAGTGCCTGATAAAATCGTTTCTAGATTTTCTGCCGATTTTATCAAACATTTATCTCTACGAAAATCAACTATGTATCCTTTGTCACAAAGTTGACTTATGCTTATCAGATTATGTTCTAATCCTTCCACATAAGCTACATCTGAAAAGGATACATTACCGTTAGAAATCATACCATAGCCTTTTGTTATCCCTCTGTCAGATCCGCCAAATATAACTTTTGGACCATTTTCAATTGGAATGTAATTTTGCAAAAGACTTCTTGTTCCGGTCATATGCCGAGAACAACCACTGTCCAAATACCAGATAGGATTATTGTTGGCCTTTGGACGTACCTGCAAAAACAAATTATTTTGCCTTAGGAGCCCAAACAACTTTGGGTCCTTGGTCCCTTGTTAGTTGAGCACCATGAGGAACATTAACATTTCGAGCGGTCTTTCTTGCATTGTTAACTTGTGGTCTTTTGGAATATGTAGAATTGAACCAACAATCTACGGCAAAGTGACCTATTTTGCCGCAACACCAACAGTTAAATCGGTTGTACCTTAGTTTTGTGTTTTCCTGCTTTACTTTTTGAATGATAGCTTTGGCAGGAACATTACTCTTGGAAGAGGATGCTTCATGGGTACAACATACACAAGGTGTGAATGTCTCATTAGGCTTAGGTGCAACCGTTTTTACTATTGGTGCTCTCTTAGCACTTGGACCATGAACATAAGGACCATAATCTTTCAGATTGATCTCTTCATAAGGTGCTTTGAATACACTTGCGCCAAAGTTTCTAGGACGAGTCCACCCCTTGTAGTCAATGATAGGTCCAAAGTTAACTGGTCTTGTCAAATGACCATAGGAGCTTTCCAGATCATAATTATTTGTAGGAAAGATAACTTTCCTAAATGTCACTTGATCTTGATGGGCTTTCCCTTTCTCTTCGGCGGTGGCTTTCATAGCAACCTTATTATTCTTTTTGGCATGGATGCCCTTAGAAGAATCACTAGGTCCAGCCACATGACCTATTCCACTTGCTTTAGCGGAGAATCTATCAATGATTGGAAGAATGGTTTTCGGTTGTGAAAACTTCTCAACTAGCTTCTTCTCAGCGGCTAGCTGTTCTTCCAAAACTTTGATGGAGTTCTCTCTCCGATCATGGAGCTCATCTGAACTTTTGATCTTGTCTTTCAAGACTTGGTTTTCCTCTTTGAAGGAAGAAAGTTGTTCAACTTCCTTTCTCAAATTAGATTCCACTTCTTTGAGAGACATGATCTCCTTGGCCTGTATTTTGACTACCTTTCGGCATTTGTCAAAACTTTTAAGCATTTCAGTGTATTGGGTCATGAGGTCAGAATCATCATCTGAGAGATAATCCTTTTGCTCATCTGGAGCTTGATCAGAATCAGATAAGGCGGTGTGAGAATTTACCTTCCCAGTATATGGAGGTTCTTCTTCTTCATCAGTCATAACCATTAGCCCGAAGTAGGCTTCTTCTTCACTACTTGATTTCTCCGAGTCACTGTCGCTTAAAGTTTTATTCTTTTTAGCGACTAGACTCTTTTCAGTCTTCCTTTTCCCGTGGGTGGATTTCCTTTCTTCTTTTTTTCCACCCTCTTTCTTTTTATAAGGGCATTCAGCAATCATGTGCCCTGGCTTATTGCAACAATAGCAAACTATATCAGAAGAAATATGTTTACCAGTTTTAGATTTATACCTGTCATGATTGCTAGAGCTCTTTTTGTGATATTCACCATCACGTCGAGAATGTCTATTGTCAGAGGAAAACTTATTCTTAATGTGTCTTCTTTTGTTTAACAATTTCTTAAACTGACGAGAGATTAGAGAAAACTCTCCATCAGACATTTCAGAACTGGAGGAGCCGGCTTCAGATTCTTTTTCATCATCAGATTCTTGTGTTCTAACTGGAGACAAAGCTCTGCTTTTTCTGGAGCTTTCGGCTTTCATAGCCAAGGTCCTTTCCTTGTTAGAAGCTCTATTCCCATCTTCTTCTGTTTTCTGAATGTTCATTTATAGCTCGTGGGATAATAGTTTCCCAAACAGATTCTGAGGGTCTAGATTTGGTAACTTCCCAAATTCTCTGATTGCAACTATCTTGCTATCCCAGTCTTTCGTTAGGGATCGCAAGAATTTGTCATTTAGTTCACCATTAGTAAATTCCCGACCATAATTCCTTAGGCCGTTTACTATCTTGAAGAATCTTTCATAAGCATCGGCAATGCACTCCTTTTTATTCTGCTTGAAAGCCTCGTACTCTTGATTCAAAAGAGATCTTCTATCATCTCTTACTTCTTCAGTACCTTCCATAAGGACTATTAAAGACGTCCACATTTCTTTGGCAGAATTACAGTGAATTAAGTTTTGCAACATTGAATCATCCACTGCACTGGCAATTATGTTCTTTGCCTTTTTGTCCAAAGCAACGAGTGCAATCTCATCCTTTGTTAAGTCCATCATTTTCTTTGGTACTTTTAAGGTTGGATCAATAGTAGAAGCGGTCATAGGCACATGAGGTCCTTCTTCCACGACTTGGAAGATTCTCGGGTCTGCGGCTTCCATATAAAATCTGACTCTTTCTTTCCACATAGGAAAATTAGCCTTAGTGCATATTGGCAATTTCAATGAAGACGATTTCTTGCACTTTTCCATGATTTGCAGGTAACTAGAATGGATAGATCTTGTTCAAGGTGTTAACCTAAATACGAACAACCTACCTCTGATACCAATTGTAATATCTAGTCGCCAACCAAAATCACCTAGGGGGGGGGGGGGGTGAATAGGTGATAATTGCGTCTTTTGCGGAATTGAAAATCTTGAAAATAAAGAACGCACAGAATGCAAATCACAACCACAGACGACACAAGAAATTTATAGTGGTTCCCCGTTCTTTGGTACTCCACTTGCCGGCCTCGCCAATCTAGCACCACAGCTAGACTTGACTACTTCACTAAATCTCGAATCAAGAATGATCCTACAATCCTCAGAGTCAAAACTCTTACAACTCGAAGATCAAACTCCTACAAACTCAGAGATAACCTTCTCTTACAACTCGGAGAATACCTCTCCTACAACTCGGAGAACAATCTCTCCTACAATCAAATGTAAATTTAGATTGAAACAATACTTAACGAATCACGATCAGATCTGAGAAATTTGATGATGATCTTCTTCCTTCTTGCGACAGAAATGGCTTCGGCTTGATGTTGAAGAAGAAGAATCGAATCGGCACAAATCAGATCTTCCGAGGTCTTGATCAATCCAATGAAAACAGGACGAGTGAGGCGATGATCGATCGACCTTTTTCTTCCACTTGGAGATGAAATCAGATAACCCACGATCGAACTCCAACGATGGCGATGCACGACACTAGACGACGATCTTGGATCAGATTAGGGTTTGTAGAGAAATGAACGAACTCTGATCTTCTGTTTCTCATTACATCTCATTCTTAAGGAGCAATCATTATATAGATGAAGACCTAACGATTAAACCTTAAAACGAGGAAAGACGTCACGTCAATTTGACGGAAAAGACTTGACGTCAAAACGGAAAAACAGGGCTTACGAGAAAAGATAGAACCAGACTTCTCGAGAGATCAAAGACTTCTCGAGAGAAACTAGCTAGTTCTCGAAAAACAGCTTTAGAAGAGAGATTCAAAGAATTATGACAGGACTTCTCGAGAGATACAAGACTTCTCGAGAACAAAGGAAACTTCTCGAAAACTTCAGAACAATTTCGAGAACAACCTTTAGAGAGAAAGCTTTTCGAAAGAACCAATGATTTCTCGAAAACAAAAGTACTTCTCGAGAGAGAAAAGAATTCTCGAAAGCTGAGCTGAGACAGACTTCTCGAAAACAACTGGAAAAGAACTTTTCTCGAAAACTAAGAAGACTTTTCGAGATCACAAAGAATTCTCGAGAAATGTAAATAACTACTCGGAAAATTCAACTTTTTCTCGAGAGACATCTGAAACAACCCTTCTCGAAAATAATCAAGGACTTCTCGAGAGCATAGAAGGACTTCTCGAAAAGTACCCTTACTTCTCGAAAAATTTACTTAGAAAATTTTCTTCCTTTGTCTTCAGACCAATGCTGCACACCTAAGCTTTGAATCTTTAATGTCTTGATCATAAAGTGTATCCCAATTGAGAGATCACACATGAGTCAACCCCATACCCCACACAATGAAGAATTACATTGCATGAGACTGTGCTTATTGACCCATTGTGACCTGACATTGGTTTACACTTAGCAATGTGAACCTGCAAGAACACTACTAGAAAAATATATCAAATACACAAACAATTCAATCTTGGTTCAAAGTTGACTTTCTACAAATCAAGGTTATTGTGAATACAAAACCCAACAAAGGGGCTGAGGTTCCAAAAACAAAGGGTCCATGATGGGCCATTTGAATTTCCTCATGCAGAGCCTTGAAGACACTCAAGCCTAACTCCTTTCTATTTCCATAGCTGTGAGCATTCTTGCTCAAGTTATAGGAACTTTCATTTAATAAGTGACCATGAACACTTTCTTGGTCATACTTGTTTGAGGGCATCAAGACTTTCACAAAGGAGGTCTTAGATTCTTTTGAGTCCTTGACCTTTCCCTTAGTGTTGTTAGTAGCTGCCTCCTTGTTGAAACCAACACCTCTCATGTCATGGGAGTTGAAGGTGTCAATAATAGGCAGCACTGTCTTGGGCTTGGAGAACTTAGCCACTAGCATCCTCTCCTTGAGGAGCTTTTCTTCAAGATCCTTAATGATCTTGTTCTTGTGGCTTATGGTGCCCACATGGATGATTGACATTCCTCTTAGCTTGCCAATCTCCTTGCTAATTAGAGCTAGCTGGGTAGCCTGCTCAATGCACTCATATTTTGATTGCTTTAGGGAAGTAATTTCTTGAGCTTGC
Source organism: Dactylorhiza incarnata (assembly GCA_033032865.1). Lineage (NCBI taxonomy): Eukaryota > Viridiplantae > Streptophyta > Magnoliopsida > Asparagales > Orchidaceae > Dactylorhiza > Dactylorhiza incarnata. The sequence continues at coordinate 1,782,007 of JAWHQI010000335.1, forward strand.
CTCTTGGCTAGCTTTTTGCTCTTTTTCAGAGCTTCCAGGAGTTCACCATACCTATCAATCAATTGATTGACATCCTCCTCAGGACTTGATTCACTTTCAACTTTAGATGGAGGAGATTCAGATTCTTTACCTGTTTCATAATCAGAAGAAGAAGAAATGCAGTGTATCAATACTTGCTCATGTTCTGAATTGCTGTGGCTGTCCTCATCTTCAGTTATAGCCATCAGCCCATGGTCATCTAGAGTGACCTCATCCTCCTCTACATCACTATCTGAATGTGATAGAGGGGCCCTGATTCCTATCATGGCAGCAGGATAGTCTTCTTCCTCCTGATCAGCAAACATCCCCAAGTAGGCTTCCTCCTCACCATCTGAATCTGAAGATGAAGATTCAGATTCACTCCAGCTCTTGCCTTTCTTAGCTAGGAAGGATTTTTCTCCCTTCCTCTCCTTCTGGTGATGAGGCTTCTTGTCACCTCTTTCCTTTCTCTTGACTGGACAGTCAGCAATGACATGTCCATGCTTACTACAGCAATAGCAAATTATGTTAGTTGAAACATGTTTACTAGATTTAGAGTCATACTTGTCCCCTTTGGGATGTTGCCTCTCAAATCTGTAATGATCCTTCTTGGGATGAGAAGAGTAGGAAGGTTTGTTCTTCCATTGTTTCCTCTTGATCATCTTCTTGAACTGCCTTGTGAAGGCAGCAAACTCCTCATCAGAAGAGGAGCTGTCTGAATTGCAGCTCTCAGATTTCTCAGATTCAGCAGCCTTTCTTGGAGGTGACTGCACTCTACCCTTGTTCTTCTTAGAGCTTTCAGCTTTGAGAGCAACAGATCTCTCCCTTGTGTGAGCCCTGGAGGAAGTGTCCTCCTCCTTTCTTGCAGAAAGCTGCATTTCATATGAGAGCAGTTTCCCAAACAGTGTATGGGTAGGGGTTTCTCCAAGTCTTGCCCCTTCCCTGATTGCACATATTTTAGTGTCCCAATCTCTAGTTAGAGATCTAAGGAACTTGTCATTGAGTTGATAATCTGTGAACACCCTTCCATAGGTTCTTAGTTCATTTACAATCCTAAAGAACCTTTCATAGCACATGGAGATATTCTCCTGGCTCAGCTGTCTGAAGGCTTCATACTCCTGATTGAGGAGTGACTTTCTATCATCCCTCACTTCAGCTGTTCCCTCCATATAAACAACCAATATGTCCCACATTTCCTTGGCAGTTGTGCAGTGTACCAAGTTCTGAAATGTAGTGTCATCAATGGCATTTACTATTATGTTTTGGGCTCTCTTGTCCATAGTGTACAATGCTATCTCATCATTGGTCAGCTCAGAAAATACCTTAAGTACTTTTCTAGTAGGGTCAATAGTGGAGATTTTCTCAAAGGTATAGGGACCATTTTTGACAGTAAAAAAGATCCTTGGGTCTGAGGCTTCCATGAATAACATTACCCTTTTCTTCCATATACCAAAGTTTTCTTTGGAGCATATGGGCAACTTCATTGACCCCAACTCTTTCTTCATTCCACAGTTGGCCATTGTATTTCAGATTTGACTACTCCTGTATAGGATCTGATCAGACTGTTAAGTCCTTTTGATCAACCTCGCTTTGATACCACTTGATAGTTTGTTAGGTGTAGTCAATATTACCTAGAGGGGGGGGGGGGGGGTGAATAGGTTTTACTTATTTTCCTTATATAATCCTAATGTATCTAGCTGCAGAAAACTCAATCACAGAAAGCACACAAGGATATATAGAGGTTCCTCAAGACAGGGTGTCTTGAGTAGTCCTCTTTCCCCCTTCACCTTTCTAACAGTGAGTTAGACAAGGCCCACAAACTCCAATCTCAGCTCCTTGAGCTTACACCACAAGTTCCTCAGAACTTCTCAGATCAAGAGTGATCCTACCTCAGGCACAACAGCCCTACACTCAGGCTCAGCAGCCCTACACCTCAGGCACAACAGCCCTACACCTCAGAGTTATGTAACTCCTACCACTCAGAAATCACACAGATTTCCTACCTCAGACCTATCAAGAAGTCCTACCACTCAAGCTATCAACACAGCTTTACACACAGGCTCAACAGCCTTTCACTCAGGCAACAATGCCTAACAAAGATATAAGAGAGTTTGTATTAAATACAGAAGACAAAAGGTTTACTCTCAGGTCTTCTGATTTCTTTCTTCAGATCTGAAAGACAGCAGCTTCAGATTTGAATCACCTTGATCTTCTCCTTCAGCAAAGCAGAAGATCAACTTGCCCTTCTTGAGTTGGTACAGGAAGAGCTAACTAATCTCCTTCAGAAGATTAACTCCAGCTTCAGAGAACAACTTCAACTGGCTGGAACGTGAATGCTCGATTGCTGCTTGCAGCAAGAGCTTTTCAATAGAACAGTTGTTGTTGTTGTGCCCTAGCTTTGCTTTTATACCTCCAGAAGGCTTCAACGGCTATTACAATCCTCCTGACAGTATGGGGTAGATTGGAGTTGCTTTTCCCTTTTTATTTTCGCTTGCGCCAAAAGCAGATCCCGTCAGCACATTTGAATCTGTCTCAGCGGTTGGGCTGAGACAGCTTCCAGTCTCAACGGCTGGGCTGAGACAGCTTCCAGTCTCAGCGGCAGCTCCAATCTCCTTCTCAGCGGTTCCGATGGGACAGGCACAAGTCTCATCGGTTTTGGGCAGATTGTCACCAATACTATTCCTTGTCTTGGAATAACCTAACCCTGCATGCTTTATGAGATACAAATAGGGTTTATCATATACAACTTGTACTTTGTATTTGAGTGTGAGGCCTCTTCAAATTAAAGGGACATTGAGGGTCAATTTCCCAACAGAGTGGTTTTACGGGTTGCACCCCAGGTCAATCAGTTGTTTTGCTGAGCTGCGTAAAGAATTTCTGCTGAGATTCTCTACCTCGAGAAAAAGGAAAAGTGGCCCGGCGGCCCTTTTTGATATAAAGCAGCGGGAAGACGAAACGTGGGCCCGTTTCGTGGACCGCTTCCAGAAGGAGATCATGGAAGTACAGAACGTGGATCCGGAGTTGTATAGGGTTGCCCTCATTCATGGCTTGAGAGAGGGCCCCCTAAAATTCGAAGCAAATATAAGGGAGTCGTGAACTTATCAGGATATGATAAGTTTGACAAACATGTTCATCAGAGGAGAAAAGAGCAATCCTGGTTATGTAGCGAAGTTAGTAAGCGACAAGGAGCAGTCTAATCCGTCCTTCCATCATCCACCATCAAACCAACCCCACTTTGAACCTCGTTCTCAGAGGGGAAGAAATTACAAAAACAAACAACCCTTTATTGGCCATCAACGGTTTCAGGATCAGAAACCGCCATTGGCCATCACATCCGCTCCATCCGTTCCACTTCCGTAAGTAATCCGGTATACCTGCCACAATATACCGCGCAGCCACCTCCAGTCATTCCATCCACTCAATATGATGACTCGCAAGAGTCGTTTACTCCTTTAAATGTCACCATGGACGAAGTGGTCCAAATCCTCCAAAAGAGGCCGGATTTCAAAAGGCCTGCTCCTCTGAAATCAGATATTCGTAATCGAAATCCGAATCTTTACTGTGAATATCATAAAGAGGGAGGGCATCTGACCGAAGACTGTCGGGCCCTCCGCTTGCTGATAGAGAGGCTCCTGGGAGAAGGAAAGCTTCAGGGCTTAGTTCGGAAGGAAGCAACTGCTGTACCGGCCACTGAGAAGAAAAAAGAAATAGTGGAGGTGACTTGGGAATGTGTCGACGTTGAATACGCCGCCTGCTATGGAGACATTCATCCTTCCGCTGAATACATCGAAGTCAATGATGTGGGCCCCTTGGGGGACATTTATTGCATTCATGGAGGGGCTGGAGCGGAATCGTCTCGCAAATCCAGCATCGCGAGAGTTCTGAAACAAGAAGTGGCAGCAACCACAAGCTCTCCCCCTGAAAGCACCATTGTCACTTTTGGTTAGGATGTCCTTTCTCCAAACGCCAATCCCTTCGACGATGTTGTGGTCATCAAAGCCGTCATTGAAAATTATACTATTCAGAAAATCTTGATCGACACAGGCAGCTTTGTCAATCTTCTCTTCCGCCCGACCTTTGAAGCCCTGAAGACTGGGAAGCCTCTGCTTTCCTCCGATGGGCCCCTCTATGGCTTTTCAGGGGAGAAGAAAGAAGTGGAGGGTTCGTAAAGCTTCTGGTCTCTCTTGGGGGAGTAATAAAGCTGATCAATTTCGTGGTGGTGGATGCCCCAAGCAACTACTGCGCCATCTTCGGAAGGCCAATTCTTAATACCTACAGGGCAGTAGTGTCCACTTTCCACCTTGCTCTCAAGTTCGCTGCCGAGGGAAGGCAATATCGAATCAGAAGCAACCCAAAGGTGGCTCGGGAGTGTTACGTGCGAACCGTCAATATGATCACCGACGTTCCACTTCCCGAGGCCACGATCGAAGTACTGGAAATTGCTGAATCTTCGAAAGCTGCTGAGGAGAGGAAAGATCGAGAAGGTGCTCACTTGGAACCTGCCCAAGTGACCCAGGAAGTCCCCATTTCTGAGGGAGAATGCAAGAAGCTGATCATTAATGCCGAGCTGCTGGAAGAGGAGAAAGTGGAGCTGATCTCCTGTCTTTTGGAGAACCTGGATATCTTCGCCTGGTCAGCGGAGGATATGCCGGGAGTAGACCCGGACGTGGCGTGCCATCATCTGAACATATCTCCTGAGTTCAAGCCAGTGCAACAAAAGAAAAGAGAAGTGGCAACCAAGCTGTCGGCGCCCATCAGAGAGGAGGTTGCCAAACTCCTGAAAGCGGGTTTTATTTCTGAAATTCAATATCCCACGTGGATGTCGAACGTTGTAATGGTTAAAAACCTGGTGGTAAATGGCGTATGTGTGTGGATTTTACTAAGCTCAATAAAGCATGCCCCCAAGATTGCTACCCCTTGCCTCAGATAGATGTTTTAGTAGATTCCGCGGTTGGGTATAATTTTATGAGCTTTCTCGACGCATTTTCGGGGTATCACCAAATCAAGATGCACAAACCCGATATTGTAACATCCCCAATCCTACTAAACCCTTTGGAATTGTTAGAGCATAGTGGTGAGATGAGTGGCCACTAGGGCCTTAGGCTAGGGTAGAAATGGCTAAGTGCACACCAAAACTCAAAAACCAACCTAGCCCTAAGCCCCACAACTAGGTCAATTGACCCTCAATTGTCCAAATTGACCTCACTTATGTTGCCCTAACCACTAAGGGAGACCAATAGGATGGAAATTGCACTTGGGTGGGACCCAATTGCATGAAATTGACCAAAGTCAAACTTTACCTAATTTTGGTCAAATCTACACCCCTTTGATTAAATTGAACCAATTGGGGCCCCACCATGGACCAACCAATGTTGGGTGATGTCAAGGGACCCATGACCCCCAAGTGGAGTCAACCCACTCACCTTGTTGACCAAAGTCAACCATGGTCAACATAGCTCATTAAGGTGAATTCTAAGCCTAATTTGAATGGAACCCAACACCCATCAATTAATCAATTATTTATGGACTTAGGACACACCCTTTTCATCCTTGGACTGAGCCCAAACCATGGGATTGATTAACCAAATGAGAGGGGGGACCAAAAGTAATTAAAAAGGCAAAAGATAAAGGTTAAAACAAAACCCCTCTAACACTCCATCTCCAATCAGTGTTGGACACTCCACCCTTGATTACTAAGCCTAAGAAGGAGACCAGAAGGCCCAACAAGGATAGGGGTGCAGGAGGGTGGCAGCGAGGAGCAATCTGAGAAGGCTTGTATTCAAAACCAGCAATAGAAGCTTCCCCACCTCATTCCAGCCACACCATCAGCTTCAGAAGGGAGAGAGCAGTCGGGAACGACACCTGGAGCAAGGCCATAGCCGGAGAATCGAATTCGGGAGCAGGGTTGCCGGAGCAAAGCTAAACCATGGTGAACCGCCGCCGGAGCCGCCGTTACGCCCCTATCACTGTTCGTTTCTCCTCCTCTCCCCCCACGCTAGCTTTCTATAACAAAACAAAGAAGGATCGGGCTCAATTGAGCCCGAATCCATTCCTTAAAACCAAGTTTTTCTGCTCAAAATGGGAAGCCTGGGATCGCCGGAAACCGCTGCCTCCGGCCGCCAGTCGTCGGTAAATGGTAGCCCCGACCACCACAAAGGTGTCGGTGGTGTTGGCCGGCGGTGGTGGTGGCTGGATCGCCGATAATCTCGGTCGCAACATCGCCCAGCACGGTTCGATCTCAGCCGTTGGCTGGAGGAGGAAGATGACTCCCTAGCCGCGGGATCTGCTTCAAGATTCGTGCGCGCCCTTTTTTTATATAAGTTAATTTAATATTTGGAATTATTACCCCTCTTTTGTTCAGCCTCCTTCTATAGTTAATTAGAGGTACTTAATGATTGAATCAGCAAAGGTGCCCGACATGAAAGTTGTAGGCCTTGACCTTAGCTTTCATTTGGGCTTGAGTTCAGGTCATTTGGTTACCCACAGCTCCCTGGGGGTCTGTTTTTCTAAGACTGGTCCTACACTAGGACATCCCACTAAAACTTTTTTTAGCCAAGATATCTTAAGATTGGAAGCTGAGATTTTAACCATGGTTAGGTATACCCTAAGGGTACGCTCTGCCCAAAGATCAGTATTTGTTGGGCACTTTTGCCTATAGTTTTTGTGGTAATTAAGATAATTCAATATTATTGATTTTTGGAGCATATGAAGTCCAAATGACACCAAATTTTGGTGGCATGTTCTTTGGTTCATGAGTAGTTCCTGCCTAAATTTTCGGGTTTAGGGTTGGTTTGATATGGAAAATGGGAAACCCTAATGAGGGCCCTTAAGGGTCAAATTAGGGTTTAGGCTACTTTGAGGAGTTGAGTGAGTTGGCCTCCTCCAATCTTGATGACTTTGTAGGTAGTGATATATAGATACATGTGACACCCCCTAATGGAGCATTTGGAACCATTAGGGTAGTGTGTCCTAAAACCCTTAGGGTTGCAATTTATGGTTTGTGAAGGACATAGGACCAAATGTCCTTGCCTTGGCTCAGAACTTGGTAGACATGTTTTTAGGAGCATGCTATGGCTTAGATAATTTAATGGAAATATTTAGAGTCATTTTTGTATTGTACTTTTATTAAATGAAATTGCCACTATCTCCTTAAATAAATAAAATGCATGGTCAGATGACCTTGTCTGGTTCCGAGATTTTAATGGTGGCTGAATTGGGATGAGAATAGGCTATGGTAATTTTATTATGATTTGTTGAAGTGTTATTTCTTGTGGAGGAATTTTTAAGTGCTTACTAGCTTAGAGGAATTTAATTATGAAAAATGTCAAATCACTGGGCAAAATTATGAAACTTGGCTATCTGTCATTTCATGTTCATATATGCCTATGATAATTATTTGGAAGACTGTGTATTTGTATTTCATGTACATCATGTAGAAATGGGTATTTACTACACTTGGATGTTAAATCATTTTAATTAGTCAAATCATATGGTAATGATATAAATATTTGGCAGATGACTCTAGACCTCCATTTAAACTCATGGTAATTTTTATAGAATTTTCAGATGTGAAATATTATTTTCCTAATTATAGTGTCATTTTGGTAATTATACAACAATGATGATATAGTAGGCCACATGACATCCTAGGGTCATGAAACTCAGTGAACAACCTTGTTATGGAATATTACCTTAATGATAAGTTTCAGGTAACATGTAGAAGCATTTTCAGGATAGATCTTGTGTAATTTGACTTAAGGCCTTAACCACTTTAATTAATAATAAATACCAAATTAATATGGAAAACTATGAAAATTAGAACATACCTTATTAAGGTCAGTGGGTGTCTAGTATAATTATACCAGACCCTGGTGATGAGTTTTTAGAAGGATCCCCTTTTGGGGGGTTTGAGGTTAGTTCAACTTAGTGGCCTGCGTTTAGTAAAAACAAAATTTTGATTTTAAGACAATTCAGACCCCCAAGTAGTGTTTAGAAGTTATGTCCATTCAGTATTTGAGTTATAGTTCACAATGATTCAAGGAGGGTCAAACCTAGGGTTGACATTGAGATTGTGCTAGGGTTAGTGTATGAGGTGTGGAGGTACCCAACCCAATTGGGTGGGACGGGTGTTGAGCTAAGTCACTTTAATTATATGAAATAATGATGGGTGAACTAAATGTTAATCACCAACTAAAGTAATTGTCTTGAGAAATAGGATGGTGGGGTTGAGCCCATTGAATCCTTAGTACCGTTGGGGGCCCCTTTACGAGGTATACAGCGGGAAGTCCAAGATTCACCCTAAATATAATACGAACTTAATTGCAGGCAAGAGTAGCCTAATTAGGACAGCGATCTAGTATGGATCTCCTTCGGGAAGGAGATGGGCTTGAGCAATTTGTGTGTTAGTCCCTGAGCCGGAGGCTCGGGTGGACTTGTTGACATCTGTTACTTATGCAATTAGTGGCGAGTCTTCGGTACTAGGCTAGTCGTGTCACCGACGATAGTACGTTGACTCAGGTGAGGGTGAGGTTTAGAGGGCCGGTAAGATTGAGTACCGCGGTCTGGAGGACAATCCCTAATAACCCACCCCGACCCTAAAGTCTGGTGGATTCCAGCAAGAGTACGCAGGGGCTCCGCTGTTGTGTTCTTAGCGTTGAGGCGTACGTGAGGTCTAGACTTGGTAGTGAACATACCTGCCTAGGATGTGGAGTGCCCAATCCACTGCCACCGTGAGCCACGACGGTTGGTACCCGAAAGGTTGGCTTCCTTTCTAACAAAGTGGGAACTATAAAGGTCTGTGCGCATAGAGTTGTGTGGGTGAGTCACATTGCATAAACACATTAAATCATCATAAGCATAGCATAGCATAACATTCACATTAGCATACCCCCATCATATAAATTAGTATGGGCTCTTTTATATGATGGGTTACCTGGACATCTTAACTTATATGTCGTATGGGCGTTCATATAAGTTAAGGTACGAATCTGTGATGGTAGATTAGTTTTACTTACTGCACCGCATTTCTATTACTGTTTACTTCATGCTCTACTTTACCGTCATTTATTTGCACTATACTGCTAGCTAGTTTTACCGCTTTACTTATACTTGCTAAAATAGTGTCATGTCACCTCTTTCCTTGTTTACTCCTTGTTGTCCTCCGCTTCTTCCTCCCGCTCGGTACCTAGGAATCGTGGAGGGAGGCGAGGACAAAACGACTTAGTCTTTATGACTAACGGTCGGATGTGGCCGTAACAGGAGTCCGAGGAGACGGAGTTGTCCCGCGCGCAGCTGGACGAGATGGTAGGACCTGAGCAGCAGATGCAGCGCACTACCACGACGCCACAGGTTGATGACTAGATAGTTAGATTTCAGCTTTGAGAGTTTGTAGTTTCCGCATATTGTAGAGAGAGAGAGAGAGTACTCATTTTGGATATGTATCGGGCTTAAGCCCTTTTTGCTTGTACTGTCTCTTTTTGGACATTTCTGTTTCATTATATATCTATATGATGTTATGACATGTGGACATGCCTTTACCTCTGTACTTACTTTTGGCATATATTTACTTATGATCGTATAGCCGGCAGAGTCGGTGCTGAGCGGTGTTAGCCAACCCGAGTGTTGGTGACACCGCAAGGCAGCGATTCTGGGCGAAGATCCACCTCAACCGTACGATGCGGGAGAGGTTCGAGTTTTCATATACCCGAACGAGTGTTGAGAGAAGAGATCTTACAAATGGTATCACTGAACGAACGATCATAAGAGAACAGTCCATGACATACTGGGTCACCCCGTCGAGCTTAGTTTGCGGACAAACTAGGCATCGGAAGCTATGGTGTGCCCATGAATGGAATCACATAAAACAGTCCAATAATCAATAAGTAAGACCAAAAATTTTAACTAATCCCTATCTTTTGTAGGCCCTAGTGAGCAGGGAGCCTCAGGTCAGCATCCCTTCCCCTCTGACTACCACTACTTTTCAGCAGTCGGAGTTGGGACAGACGTTAGTAGCCATTTTAGAGACCTTCAGGGCCCAGTCCATCTTGGCACCACTGCCAAACCCGAGAGAGAACTGGTTGAGCACCTTTAGAGGTCTTTCCCCACCGACCTACCGAGGGACAGAGGATGCAGTGAAGAATGAGGAGTGGTTGGACACCATTCAGGAGATGCTGGCCGGCATCGGTTGCCCGGTCGGCAAGGCAGTATTTTTGGCAGTGTCAGCTCTTGATGCACATGCCAAGAGGTGGTGGAAGTCGCTGCTGGAGACCACTTACAGAGATAGGGAGTACTCAGATATTTCTTGGGACGAATTTAGTGCCACTTTCCTGGAGCACTTCTTATCCAGCACGGACAGAGATGAGCTGGAAGAGAGGTTCCTACACCTCACTCAGGGGACACGCTTAGTGATTGAGTACCAGAGGGAGTTCTCCCATTTAGCCAGATTTGCGAGGTCTCATGCCGCAGATGATCGCACTCTTGCGAAGAAATTCTACAAGGGGCTTCGAGACCCGTTGAAGCAGGCACTCTTGTTTGTTTCTGAGGGCAGCCTAACTCAGCTTATCGAGGCGACGGCCAAGTGCACCTTGAAGGTGACAATCGACGGCCTAACGCTCGATGCTCCAGCTTCGGTGCTGAAGCTCGCCGACTTCGACCTTATCTTGGGCATGACGTGGCTCGCTTGGAACCACACCTAGATAGACTGCCAAGCAAAGAGGGTGGTGTTGCGGTACGATACCGCCTTCACGACGTTCGAAGGTATTGGACCGATCTCCCGCTCTTCTTTATCATCTGTTCAGGTAGTCAAGGCCCACGAGCAGGGCGACGCGGTATATCTTGTATGCTTCAAGATGGCGGAGGTGGAGGCCTCCTTATCAGACATTCCCATAGTACGGGACTTCTCCGACGTATTCCCGGAGAAGTTGCCCGGACTGTCACCGCATAGAGAGGTAGATTTTCAGATTCAGCTGGTGCCAGGAGCGAGGCCCGTGTCTCGGGCACCGTACCGCATGGCACCCAAGGAACTGGCAGAGTTTAGGGTGCAGTTGAAGGAGCTAGTAGATGCGGGTTTCGTCAGGCCGAGCTCTTCACCTTGGGGAGCGCCGGTATTATTTGTGAAGAAAAAGGATGGAACGCTCAGATTATGTATAGATTACCGGGAGCTCAATAGGTTGACGGTACGGAACACCTATCCGTTACCAAGGATTGACGAGCTCTTCGATCAGTTGCAGAGAGCTCACTGGTTCTCCAAGCTCGACTTGAGATCAGGATACTATCAGCTACGGATTCGAGAGGAGGACATACCGAAGCCAGCTTTCAGTTCCAGGTATGGATTGCATGAGTTCACAGTGATGCCCTTTGGGCTCACTAATGCCCCATCAACATTCATGAGCATGATGAACAGGGTGTTCGAGGCCTTTCTAGACATCTTCGTTATCGTGTTCATCGATGACATCCTAGTATATTCTAGGTCGGAGGAGGAGCATGCTGGGCATCTGGCCCTAATATTGAGGAAGCTGAGAGAGCACCAGATGTATTCGAAGTTCTCCAAGTGTCAGTTTTGGCTACGGGAGGTGGCTTTTCTGGGGCACATCATCAGTGGAGAAGGACTGGCAGTGGATCCGGCCAAGGTGCGGTCCGTTCAGGAGTGGCCTCAACTGCAGTCAGCTTCAGATGTGCGGAGATTTATAGGATTGGCGGGCTATTACCGGAAGTTTGTGGAAGGGTTCTCCAAGATTGCCCTTCCGCTCACTTCTTTGACCAAGAAGGACGCCCCATTCGTTTGGTATTCGCAGTGTGAGGCGGCCTACTTGGAGCTGAAGGGCCGACTCACCTCTTCCCCCATCCTTGCCCTTCCATCTGGGAATGAAGGGTTTCAGGTTTACACAGATGCATCATTTCAGGGGTTGGGAGCAGTGCTGATGCAGAATGGTCACATGTTCGCGTACGCTTCCCGTCAGTTGAAGGTACATGAGATGAACTACCCAATGCATGACCTCGAGCTCGGAGCGGTCATCTTTACCTTGAAGACCTGGAGGCACTACCTATATGGGGTTCATTGTGAGATCTTCTCAGACCACAAGAACCTCAAGTATATTGATACGCAGAAGGACTTGAACCTACGTCAGCGGAGGTGGTTAGAGTTCTTGTGCGACTACAGTTACACATTGCATTACCATCCAGGCAAGGCCAACACCGTAGCGGATGCTTTGAGCAGGAGAGGAGGTACACCAGGAGCAGAGAGCCGTGTGATGGCTATGGAGCTGACTCAGGCATTGGAGGACATGCACATTTCAGTTGTATCCAGGGCCGACCCCGAGACATATACGTAGTATCTAGCGTCCTTGAATATTGTCTGCGATATTCGGGACCGCATTCGGGAGGCACAGTTGCAGGACCCTGCCTTGGAGCCAGTATTCAGATCGTTGGTGGACGACGTGACAGGGGACTATTCATTGAGGGAGGATCTTATTCACCATCGAGACCGAGTACACATCCCAGCTGGAGGAGGTATTAGAGAGGAGGTGCTTAGGGAGGCTCATTGCTCCCAGTATTCAGTGCATCCAGGGATCACGAAGATGGCAGCAGACCTTCGGAAGGTCGTGTTTTGGCCGGGGATGAAGAGGGATATTATCCAGTATGTGACGCACTGCGAGGGCTGCCAGCGCGCGAAGTCGGAGTGCAGGAGCCCGGGAGGAATGTTACAGCCATTACCAGTGCCTGAGTGGAAGTTTGAGGACATATCGATGGACTTCGTGCATGGTCTACCTCGCTCCCGCTCTGGGAATGACTCGATATGGGTGATAGTGGACAGGCTGACGAAGGTAGCTCGGTTTATTCCAGTACGGAAGGAGGGGCCGGTCGGTGACCTTGTAAGGGTGTTTGTGGAGCAGGTGGTCAGATATCACGGGGTGCCCAAGACGATAGTTTCAGATAGAGACGGACGCTTCACTTCGAGGGAGTGGAAGGCGGTTCAGTCTTACTTGGGATCCCGGTTGACATTCAGAACGACGTTTCATCCACAGACTGACGGTCAGACTGAGCGCACCAACCGGACTATGGAGGACCTACTGCGTTTATGCATTTTAGATACCGGCAAGCCCTGGGAGAGACTGTTGCCCTTGATAGAGTTTTCCTATAACAACAGTCACCAGGCTAGCATTGGGATGGCACCTTATGCCGCATTGTATGGGAGGAAGTGCCGCACACTACTTTCCTGGATCCAGAACGAGGACCCGAGGTCGTTAGGTTCAGATTATATTGATGAGACGGATGCGCAGGTGAGGCTGATCAGGGAGCGGATGCTGGAGGCCCAGAGAAGACATGCGAAGTACTATGATGCGAGGCATCGTATGGTGGAGTTCCAGGTGGGAGAGCGAATGTTCTTGAAGATTCGGCCTATGCACGGGGTTTCTCGAGTGCGGGGGCACAAGAAGCTCTGTCCTCGGTACACGGGGCCTTATTTGATCCTGGAGCGGATCAGTCCTCTGGCGTACAGGCTGGAGCTACCGCCAGAGTTGGAGAACCTGCATGACGTCTTCCACGTCTATTCGCTTCGGAGAGCCCTGCTTTGTCCTGAGCAGCATGTTACAACTACATCAGGCCCGGTGGCGCCCGATCGGTAAGTCATACTAGAGCCCATCTGGATCGACGATACGGAGGTCCGAGTCCTGCGGCGGAAGAGTGTACCGTTGGTGAAGGTGTTGTGGTCCAACAACGGACGAGAGGAGCACACATGGGAGCCCATGGACCTCATGGAACAACGCTACCCAGAACTCTTCACTTCAGGTACAACCTAAACCTCCTTGCAAATTTCTTTTTACATTATATTGCGTAGAACCCGTAGACCCGATCTTAAATTTCGGGGACGAAATTTTTTTTTTTGTTTATTAGGATTTGTAACATCCCCAATCCTACTAGACCCTTTGGAAATGTTAGAGCATAGTGGTGAGATGAGTGGCCACTAGGACCTTAGGCTAGGGTAGAAATGGCTAAGTGCACACCAAAACTCAAAAACCAACCTAGCCCTAAGCCCCACAACTAGGTCAATTGACCCTCAATTGTACAAATTGAGCTCAATTATGTTTCCCTAACCACTAAGGGAGACCAATAGGATGGAAATTGCACTTGGGTGGGACCCAATTGCATGAAATTGACCAAAGTCAAACTTTACCTAATTTTGGTCAAATCTACACCCCTTTGATTAAATTGAACCAATTGGGGCCCCACCATGGACCAACCAATGTTGGGTGATGTCAAGGGACCCATGACACCCAAGTGGAGTCAACCCACTCACCTTGTTGACCAAAGTCAACCATGGTCAACATAGCTCATTAAGGTGAATTCTAAGCCTAATTTGAATGGAACCCAACACCCATCAATTAATCAATTATTTATGGACTTAGGACACACCCTTTTCAGCCTTGGACTGAGCCCAAACCATGGGTTTGATTAACCAAATGAGAGGGGGGACCAAAAGTAATTAAAAAGGCAAAAGATAAAGGTTAAAGCAAATCCCCTCTAACACTCCATCTCCAATCAGTGTTGGACACTCCACCCTTGATTACTAAGCCTCAGAAGGAGACCAGAAGGCCCAACAAGGACAGGGGTGCAGGAGGGTGGCAGCGAGGAGCATTCCGAGAAGGCTTGTATTCAAAACCAGCAATAGAAGCCTCCCCACCTCATTCCAGCCACACCATCAGCTTCAGAAGGGAGAGAGCAGTCAGGAACGACACCTGGAGCAAGGCCATAGCCGGAGAATCAAATTCGAGAGCAGGGTTGCCGGAGCAAAGCTAAACCATGGTGAACCGCCGCCGGAGCCGCCGCCACGCCCCTATCACTGTTCGTTTCTCCTCCTCTCCCCCCACGCTAGCTTCTATAACAAAATGAAGAAGGATCGGGCTCAATTGAGCCCGAATCCATTCCTTAAAACCAAGTTTTTCCGCTCGAAACGGGAAGCCTGGGATCGCCGGAAACCGCCGCCTCCGGTCGCCAGTCGCCGGTAAATGGTAGCCCCGACCACCACAAAGGTGTCGGTGGTGTTGGCCGGCGGTGGTGGTGGCTGGATCGCCGGCAATCTCGGTCGCAACATCGCCCAGCACGGCTCGATCTCAGCCATTGGCTGGAGGAGGAAGATGACTCCCTGGCCGCGGGATCTGCGTCAAGATTCGTGCGCGCCCTTTTTTTATATAAGTTAATTTAATATTTGGAATTATTACCCCTCTTATGTTCAGCCTCCTTCTATAGTTAATTAGAGGTACTTAATGACTGAATCAGCAAACGTGCCCAACATGAAAGTTGTAGGCCTTGATCTTAGTTTTCATTTGGGCTTGAGTTCAGGTCATTTGGTGACCCACAGCTCCCTGGGGGGCTGTTTTTCTAAGACTGGTCCTACACTAGGACAGCCCACTAAAACTTTTTTTTTAGCCTAGATCTCTCAAGCTTGGAAGCTGAGATTTTAACCATGGTTAGGTATACCCTAAGGGTACCCTCTGCCCAAATATCAGTATTTGTTGGGCACTTTGGCCTATAGTTTTTGTGGTAATTAAGATAATTTAATATTGTTGATTTTTGGAGCATATGAAGTCCAAATGACACCAAATTTTGGTGGCATGCTCTTTAATTCATGAGTAGTTCCTGCCTAAATTTTCACTCCATTTGGAGTTGATTTGATATGGAAAATGGGAAACCCTAATGAGGGCCCTTAAGGGTCAAATTAGGGTTTAGGCTACTTTGAGGAGTTGAGTGAGTTGGCCTCCTCCAATCTTGATGACTTTGTAGGTAGTGATATATGGATACATGTGACACTCCCTAATGGAGCATTTGGAACCATTAGGGTAGTGTGTCCTAAAACCCTAAGGGTAAATCCTTAGGGTTGCAATTTAGGGTTTGTGAAGGACATAGTACCAAATGTCCTTGCCTTGGCTCAGAACTTGGTAGACATGTTTTTAGGAGCATGCTATGGCTTAGTTAATTTAATGGAAATATTTAGAGTCTTTTTTGTATTTTACTCTTATTAAATGAAATTGCCTCTATCTCCTTAAATAAATAAAATGCATGGTCAGATGACCTTGTCTGGTTTCGAGATTTTAACGGTGGCTGAATTGGGATGAGAATAGGCTATGGTAATTTTATTATGATTTGTTGAAGTGTTATTCCTTGTGGAGGAATTTTTAAGTGCTTACTAGCTTAGAAGAATTTAATTATGAAAAATGTCAAATCACTGGGCAAAATTATGAAACTTGGTTATCTATCATTTTATGTTGATATATGTCCATGATAATTATTTGAAAGCCTGTGGATTTGTATTTCATGTACATCATGTAGAAATTGGTATTTACTACACTTGGAAGTTAAATCATTTTAATTGGTCAAATCATATGGTAATGATATAAATATTTGGCAGAGGTCTCTAGACCCCCATTTGAACTCATGGTAATTTTTATAGAATTTTCAGATGTGAAATATTATTTTCCTAATTATAGTGGCATTTTGGTAATTATACAACTATGATGATATAGTAGGCCACATGACATCCTGGGGTCATGAAACTCAGTGAACCACCTTGTTATGGAATATTACCTTACTGATAAGTTTCAGGTAGCATGTAGAAGCATTTTGAGGATAGATCTTGTGTAATTTGACTTAATGCCTTAACCACTTTAATTAATAATAAATACCAAATTAATATGGAAAACTATGGAAATTAGAACATACCTTATTAAGGTCAGTGGGTGTCTAGTATAATTATACCAGACCCTGGTGATGAGTTTTTAGAAGGATCCCTTTATGGGATTTGAGGTTAGTTCAACTTAGTGGTCTGTGTTTAGTAAAAATGGAATTTTGATTTTATGACAATTCAGACCCCTAAGTAGTGTTTAGAAGTTATGTACATTCAGTATTTGAGTAATAGTTCACAATGATTCAAGGAGGGTCAAACCTAGGGTTGACATTGAGATTGTGCTAGGGTTAGTGTATGAGGTGTGGAGGTACGTCCAACCCAATTGGGTGGGACGGGTGTTGAGCTAAGTCACTTTAATTATATGAAATAATGAGGGGTGAACTAAATGTTAATCACCAACTAAAGTAATTGCCTAGAGAAAGAGGATGGTGGGGTTGAGCCCATTGAATCCTTAGTACCGTTGGGGGCCCCTTTACGAGGTATACCGCGGGAAGTCCACGATTCACCCTAAATATAATACTAACTTAATTGTAGGCAAGAGTAGCCTAATTAGGACAGCGATCTAGTATGGATCTCCTTCGGGAAGGAGATGGGTTTGAGCAATTTGTGTGTTAGTCCCTGAGCCGGAGGCTCGGGTGGACTTGTTGACATCTGTTACTTATGCAATTAGTGGCGAGTCTTCGGTACTAGGCTAGTCGTGTCACCGACGATAGTACGTTGACTCAGGTGAGGGTGAGGTTTAGTGGGCCGATAAGATTGAGTACCGCGGTCTGGAGGACAATCCCTAATAACCCACCCCGACCTTAAAGTTTGGTGGATTCCAGCAAGAGTACGCAGGGGCTCCGCTATTGTGTTCTTAGCGTTGAGACGTACGTGAGGTCTAGGCTTGGTAGTGAACATACCTGCCTAGGATGTGGAGGGCCCGATCCACTGCCACCGTGAGCCACGACGGTTGGTACCCGAAAGGTTGGCTTCCTTTCTAACAAAGTGATAACTATAAAGGTCTGTGCGCATAGAGTTGTGTGGGTGAGTCACATTGCATAAACACATTAAATCATCATAAGCATAGCATAGTATAACATTCACATTAGTATACCCCCATCATATAAATTAGTATGGGCTCTTTTATATGATGGGTTACCTGGACATCTTAACTTATATGTCGTATGGGCGTTCATATAAGTTAAGGTACAAATCTGTCAGTTCATTTATTTGCACTATACTGCTAGCTAGTTTTACCGCTTTACCTTTACTTGCTAGAATAGTGTCATGTCACATCTTTCCTTGTTTACTCCTTGTTGTCCTCCGCTTCTTCCTTCCGCTCGGTACCTAGGAGTCGTGGAAGGAGGCGAGGACAAAACGACTTAGTCTTTATGACTAACGGTCGGATGTGGCCGTAACAGGAGTCCGAGGAGACGGAGTTGTCCCGCGCGCAACTGGACGAGATGGCAGGACCTGAGCAGCCGATGCAGCACACTACCACGATGCCACAGGTTGATGACTAGATAGTTAGATTTCAGCTTTGAGAGTTTGTAGTTTCCGCATATTGTAGAGAGAGAGAGAGAGAACTCATTTTGGATATGTATCGGGCTTAAGCCCTTTTTGCTTGTACTGTCTCTTTTTGGACATTTCTGTTTCATTATATATCTATATGATGTTGTGACATGTGGACATGCCTTTACCTGGTACTTACTTTTGGCATATATTTACTTATGATCGTATAGCCGGCAGAGTCGGTGTTGAGCGGTGTTAGCCAACCCGAGTGTTGGTGACACCGCAAGGCAGCGATTTTGGGCGAAGATCCACCTCAACCGTACGATGTGGGAGAGGTTCGAGTTTTCATGTACCCGAACGAGTGTTGAGAAAAGAGATCTTACAGATATCCCGCATACTTCTTTCATCACGAACGATGGGTGTTATTGTTATCTCGTAATGCCCTTCGGACTTAAAAATGCGGGTGTAACATACTAAAGAATGATGGATACAGTTTTTAAACATAAAAAGGCAGGAATCTTGAAGTTTATGTTGACGATCTCCTCCTGAAAAGCAAAACATTCTCAATACATTTGAAAGACCTCGTAGAGACGTTCACTACTCTACGGAGGTTCAAATTAAAATTGAACCCATTAAAATGTGTATTCGGAGCAAACAAGGGGAAGTTTCTCGGACATCTCCTCACTCCCGATGGCCTTGCACCGAACCCAGATAAGGTGAAGGCCATCCTCGATATGATTTCTCCTCATAATACCAAGGAGGTCCAGCAACTTGGAGGAAGGTTGGTCGAACTGAGTAGGTTTATCTCTAAGTCAGGAGATAAGAGTGCCCCATTCCTTAAAATACTGCGGGAGGATCAAAATTTGAATGGAACGAAGAATGTAGCAAGGCTTTCGAACAATTAAAAGAGCAGTTGACTTCAACTCCTCTACTTCAAAGTCCTCATGAGGGGGAGATATTATACTTATATTTGGGGGTCGGCCCAGATGCAGTAAGTTCTGTCCTTGTTCGGGAGGAAAAGAAGAAACAATTTCCGATCTACTATGTCAGCCATATCCTCAAGGATGCAGAAACCAGATATTCGATTTTGGAAAAGCTAGCTTTAGCTTTGGTTATGTCATCGCGAAGGCTCTGTCCTTATTTTCAGGCTCATCCTATCCAAATAATTACAGATCATCCTTTGAGAAGCATTCTTGAAAAGCCAGATCATTCAGGGAGGCTAGCTAAATGGGCTATCGAATTAAGCGAATTTGAAATATCCTACATCCCGAGGACAGCAATCAAAGCACAGGTCTTGGCAGATTTTCTGGTAGATACAGCAGAATCTAGTCCTGAACAGGTGGTGAAATCCCCTTTGGCTTGGGTCGTTTATGTGGATGGGGCTTCCGGGAAAAACTCTGTGGGAGCCGAGGTGGTTTTAATCAGTCCAAACGGCATCAAGCTGGAGCAAGCTATCAAATTCTTCTTCCCAGTTACAAATAATCATGCAGAATATGAGGCACTTCTAGCTGGTCTGAGGCTTGCAAAAGTGCTGGGCATAGAGCACGTACATGTTAAAACTGATTCATTTGTAATGGCTTCTCAGGTGTTGGGAAACTACGAGACAAGAGAGCCGATTCTGAGGAAGTATCTGCTGCTAGCCAAAAGGAAATCCGAAGATTCAAGTCATTCATTATCGAGCATATTCCAAGAACACAAAATGAGGAAGCAGATGAGTTGTCAAAGTTCGGTCTTCCATCAGGGGGAGTGACCTTTGGACTTTTCCATCCGGCAACAGATGAAGCGGAACTTATGCAAATCGACCAGAATCCTTCATGGAAGGATCCTTACGAGTTGTTTTTATCAAAGGGAGAGTTCCATCATTCCATCAAAGATAGAAGAAGATTTAGAAGGAAAGCGATGTATTATTATCTGATAGCAGGAGTTCTCTGCAGGAAGACTTTAATCTCTCCCTCAGCGCGGTGTGTTTCTGAGGACGAAATTCCAACCATTCTTCAGGAGGTTCATTCCGGGGAATGTGGTAGCCATTCAGGGGCGAAGACTTTAGAAAAAAGAATCTTGAGGCAGGGGTATTTTTGGCCAACCATGAGGAAAGATGCCGAAGCATTTGCCAAGCGATGTGTTCAGTGTCAAAAGTTCGCTCCTCTTCAGCATCTGCCCGCTCAGTCGCTCAGATCAATAACTGCACTTTGGCCTTTCGCAGTTTGGGGGATGGATCTCGTCGGACCCTTCCCAATGGCTAGTGGCCAGCGGCGTTTTATAATTGTGATGATCGATTATTTCAGCAAAAGGATTGAGGCGAAGGCATTAGCAAAAACCACGACGCAGGTCATCAAGAACTTCATTTGGGGGGAAATAGTATGCCGACATGGAATTCCGATGGCGATTGTCACTGACAATGGTCCACGGTTCAACAATCCAGAAATGATAAACTTTTGTGATCAGGTTGGAATCGATCTTCGGTTCGCCTCAGTACATCATCTGAGGACTAATGGTCAGGTAGAAGCAGCGAACAGGCAAATCCAATAGCTTCTGATGAAAAGGGTTTTGAACCAAAGAGGGAACTGGGCAGATCAACTCCCTTCTATCCTTTGGACCCTCCGTACTACTCCGTCTTCAGCTACGGGAGAAACACCCTTCAAATTATCTCATGGCTCGGAGGCTGTTGTTCCTGTGGAATTTGAAGTGGTCACCCCAAGAATTGTGTATGCAAGGGAAGGAGAAGAAGCCTGGATAGAACATAATGACGAAGCTATTAAATATAGTCTGGATCTGATCGAAGAACTTCAGGATGAGGCAACAATCAGGCAGGAAGAAGTTAAAAGGAGAATGGCCAAGTACTTTGATAGAAATGTCAGGGTTAAGCACTTCGCAGTCGGTGACGTTGTATTAAAGAAAGTTGATGCAGCAGTTAACAGGCAACGTCGGAAAGCTAAATCCCAACTGGGCTGGACCTTTCATTGTCAAGGAGGTGCTAAAAAGCGGGGCTTATCGTCTCCAGACAAGCGAAGGAGAGGACATCTCACGCACCTGGAGCGGTGACGATCTTAAACGGTTCTATCCTTAAAATGTTTTCTCCATTTCTTGAATTTTTTGGAAATTCAATGAAAAGCCCTATACTGACACTTCTCCATGTCTGATGATTCTTTTTTCACTTTTTTACATATATCCTCCTCGCTGAACCACAGAGACATCGCCAAGTTCTGCTCGTACCCTCTCAGATTGTAGTCATTAGCATAAAACCACGAAGATCATGTGTAGCGGGGAGTTTTCGCACACGTGTAGTGGTAGCTTGCCAATTCCCGTGCGGCGGTCTTCAGAATCTTGGATCCCGGCTGATATCTGACACACCCCTGCATCAAGGGAGGTCTAGGTGAATGTTAGCTCTATCATGCCCCGAAAGGGATATAGTTACAGCTTTGATGATCACTATGAGGAAAGCAATGTCGGTATAGCCTCCGCGGCATAACCACACCTGCCCAACTGATCATCTTAGTCTGTGACCATCGAATACTCCTAGGTACTCTCAAGCGATGCCTAAGCGGGACCCACAACTGAGTTGATCTCTCTGAGGAAAGCAATGTTCGCCGTCTAGGCCCACCTGCCCAATTGATCAACTCGGCTTGTAGCCCTAGGCAAGAGAGCAGTCGAGTCGCTTACAGCCCTTATGACCACTTGAGGAAAGCAATGTTCGCCTCTAGGCCCACCTGCCCACTTGGTCATCTGGGTCTGTACTTACTTTTTCTTTATTTCTACAGCTCTTATGACCACTTGAGGAAAACAATGTTCGCCGCCTAGGCCCACCTGCCCACTTGGTCATCTGAGTCTGTAGCCATTTCTTGTTACATTACAGGAAATTATCTCATCTGGTCACTCTAGACCATTTGGGAGAAAAAACAGGATTTCATAGGTACATCACAAACCGGTCGGCTTGAGGCCTAAACCGAGCAGTTTGAAATAAGCAGGTACCATAGCTATCGGGCGGTCTGGTTATTAAATCGGGCGGTTTGAAATAAGCAGGTACCGAAGTTATCGAGTCGTCTGATTATTAAACCGGACGGTTTGAAATAAGCAGGTACGGAAGTATCGGGCGGTCTGGTTATTAAACTGGGCGATTTAAAACAAGCAAGATATCGCAAAATGCCATAAGGCCTATCAAAGTGTGGATCATGGACGTGACCGATAGGTCTTATCACCCGATTTATAATCTATCATCCTTGCGAGTATTAGTTCTACCCGTTCGGGTAAAAACCGGTTCTTCACATGGAAAGTAATTATGATTCTTACAAGATAGAGATCATTACATTATCCGCCCGGATCATATACAGGTCGCACAGATTTATCATTCAAAACTTATGCTCAGGAATGGGACTTTCAAAGATCTAAATTATAGGTCGTCCGAACTCAATACTGAAGTCACGGCTTGTCAATTATTTTCTTCTGATTCGGTATTCTCTATTTTTTGCGAAGTAATTATATATGGTCGGCAAGTAATCGCGCGGCTTGAATTCATATATACAGACATCTGATCACATGAGATACATTCAAGTCGCACAACTTACAGTCAGGGTATAATAATCACAGCGGCTTAAAAGTGCATTCGATTAACTCAGGGTATTCATATTAAGAACCTAGAAAGTTCGAATTTCTATCCGCCCGACTATATATTATAACCGCATCAAATTATTTATTAAGGTATGAATGGTTGATATTCTTCCGGGTTATATGACATTTGCTGAGTCAGGATCACAGAAGCAAGCCGCCCGAACAGGATTTACAACGTTCGAATGGCTATCAGAATTCTGAAGGTTCAGTACCCGAACTGACTGAGTCATTATTAAGCCGCACGACTTGGCTAGAAGAGCTAACTATCCGAAGCAGAAAGAGATCGCAAACAATCACAAGTAAGTCATCGAAAGCAAACGGCTAAATAGGTAAAAACTTACTATTTCATTATCAAAACATCTTTGCATTGTTTTTTAACCGACCCGTTAACAAAATCAAACCGTCGGCTATTCAAAATAAAGACAAAATACAACTATTGGCCACCCGACCTAAGCTTTTTAGATGCAGGAGTGCTCGAGTGCTCGCTGCCATCAATCGAAACACTGGGAGAATAACTCTCGCTGCCCGACGAAGACGAGCTGCCCAGCTCGCCCGACTTGCGCTCGTCCTCTTCTTCAGAATCACTGAACTCAGAGTTCGAGCCGCTCTCACCGTCCTTAGCCGCAGCGGGCTCTTCAGCTTCATCATCCTCGTCATCACTTTTGAAAGAGCACAGTTAACCTCACTAGAATTCTCTAGAGGGGGGGGGGGGGGGGGGTGAATAGAGATTTAAAAATACTTTGTGCTATTATATATATATGTGTAATAATCACAGATTTAGGCTTCCCACACACCAACAAGAATTAAGTAAGTAAAGAAGAAAAATGACAACAAGAAAATCACAGCACAACACAAGAAAATATAGTGGTTCCCCAAACTTTGGGTAGTCCACTCTTCTACCCCCTTGGTAGGAATTCACTAACTTGCACTGAGTCTTTTGATAAGGAGACTCTTAGAACCAGACTGAGTCTTTTGATAAGGAGACTCTTAGAACCAAACTGAGTCTTTTGGTAAGGAGACTCTTAGAACCACTACAACTGAATTTTTTGATGAGAGATTCTAAAAACTCTTTTACACAATTGAAAATAGAATGAGAAGAAGAAGTAGAACAAGTAGTAGAACAGAAGACAATATATGTAAGAAAGAATCTTCTTCCTAGCAAGAAGATTAGAAGCACAAGTATAGTGAATATGATCTCTCTTCTATAGTGAGAAGGAGATTGTAAGCTTTTCTCTCTTTTGTGAGAGCTTTCAGAATTTGCAGCAGAATGACTTCAAAAGGAGAAGATGAAGGCTTTTTCTTTGCTACAGCACACTATCTCTTTTCTCAATTTTCTCACTCTTCACTTGGGAGCTCTTCCTCCTTTTCAAATGTATATGGTGGATCACTTGTTATTATTCTCTGTCGACCTCCTTCTTATTTATAGCTCTGCTTAAAGGATATTGCTAAAGGAGAATAATCAATTAGCAGACAGAGAATTAGAAAGAGATTTAGAGTTTCTATAATCAATATTTCTGTAGAAGGAAAAGAATTCATTCTGATTTCAAATAATATCCATAATAATCTTAATCAAATTAGCCAAGAATCAAATAGAAGGAAAGGCTGATTCAGAATGGCTATAAAAGAATAATATCATTCCATAAAAATCAGATCTACAGAAAGAAGGAAAGAGATCTGGCGTGTTTTTGAATTACTTATAGATATCGACGTGCGTCGATTACTATTCGACGTAAATGTCGATTTCATCCTGGCTGGACGTCGAGAGGAGAATAAGGAAGGTGCGTCGACTAAGATGCGTCGACTTTATCACATGCGTCGACTAGAAGTCAGAGGTACATCGACTAAGATTACGTCGAATTCTTCTTAGAGTTACTTCGACTCATTCTGAGAGAAATGTCGACTATATTTCGACGTTGCGTCAAATACTATTCGTCGCATATTTACTTAGCCTAATTTTTCATACTTAGAATTTATATTCTTCTTAATTCTAGGGGTTAAGATAAATCATTTCCCCAACAATCTTCCCCTATTTGTCTTAACCCTATACAGAGAGAAATTGTATCAGCTTTTATTCAATAAGGCAAAGCATTTATATAGAGAAAAAATATGCTAATCAATCAGAAGATAGAATAAGAAATTATATGAACAAATTTCATGTTCTGTTGACTAATCAGCATTTGAGCATAGACAATTGTTCAAATAGAGTATATCATCATTGTTCAGGGGTAGGAGGAGTTTTTCTCTTCCTAGTAAATACTTTTGTGGGTTGTTCCTTCTCAGTAGCAGGTGATTCCCTCAGCTCCCCCTGAGTCAAAGTAGTTTGCTCCCCCTGGAATGGAACTTCCTTTGAGCCTTTTTCTTCTTCTTCAGTTTCTCTTTTATCTCCAGTTTCAGGTATAACAACATCTGTCTCCCCCTGAGCTTCAGCTTCCTCTTCAGCTTCATTCTCTGCTCTACTTGCCTCCCGTTGCAATAGATCCACTTGTTGTGCAGCTTCTCTTGCTATAATTAGTACATTTGATATCTGCTCTTCAGTATGTAGCTTTGGTACTACTTCATTCCCAATGGTCTTGAGTAGAGCTAAACTATCAAATTTTGAAGAATGAGAAGTTTTGTGAGAGGGAGTTTTGTGGTTGGAGAGCTGCTCTTCATCTAACTTCTCCCCCTTCTTGACCTTCTTAGCCAAGGAGGTTAAGAAAGATCTGGTGACTTTAGAGGAAGAGATAGAGGTCTTCAGGCTTTGCACAGAGGCACTGACCCCATCTATTTGATTCTGCATGTGTAAGATGGAGGAATGAATCTTGGAGCAGTGTCCATCCAGCATTGCTTGGAATCTTTGGGCTGTGGATTGGATGCACTGAGTGATGAGGTTTTCAGTAGATGGAGATGGTTCAAAATGTGGTGGTGGAGGAGGAGAATGTGATGAAGGTGGAGAGGGGACTGTATCATTGTGATGAGATATATTTGATGGAGGAGGAGGAGGAGGAATAAAGGAGGGTTGAGCAGGTGACTGAGTTGGTATTTGTGAAGGTGGGTCTTCAGGAATAAAGGAGGGTTAGCAGGTGACTGAGTTGGTATTTGTGAAGGTGTATGATGATTGTAGAAGAGATGTCTGTATGAGTAGGAGGAGGAGGAGGTGAAGATGGATGAGCATGAGAGATAGGAGGAGATGGAGTCCTTTCAGGAATGGAACCAGGCTTGGGAATTTGCCTGGTCCATTTAGAGAAGAGGGCTATTGACATCCTTTTTCCTGGAGGGATAGGGATTCCTTTTGACCTACATAGGTCAGGGAAGGAGTGGAAGAGTACTTGACTCATGATTCTCATATAGGCATTCTCTTTGTGAGAGTATTTGTAGCCTATCATTTTGAGCAGGAGGCTGGCCCATTCTACCTTCTTCTTCAGCACAAGGGCCCCCATGATGTTCAGTTGTTGTTTGGGTACTGCATCATGGGCAGAGATCTTGCATAGTAGAACTTTTCCTACTATATCTTCCAGTAATCTATATTCATCAGAAAAGTCAATTTTCTTCAGGTGGGTCAATCTTTTGAAAACTTCATGGTGATTAACAGATTCTTGATTTCATCAGGAGTGAGTTCCACAGGTTCATCACCTGATAAGGGAATGATGAAGGAGACTTGTTTAGTTGCTCTTTAGAAACTGATCTTCTTTCCCTATTTGAGTTGAACAAAGATAACATTGGAATGTACCTGATGGAAGATCAAAGGTGGTCCTAATGTGTTCTGCAGAGATTGAGACAGGTGTCTCATGGATTGTTCCTTGGATTTCTCCTTGTTCAGATATCTGAACATGAGTCATGAGATCTGTGAGTTCTGTCTCCAGGAGCTTGCATCTTGTGGAGATGAGCTTGTCTAATCTAGCTTCAGTAAACAGAGTTATGATGCTCTTGTAATTTTCTGCGGCGGCTTGGAAAGATTCGAGGTCAATGTCAAAGCCTGAGTTGGTCTTAGGAGCCATTTTAGGTCAGTGAGAGAGAGGAAGAAATGGTTGGACTGAGGAACAAGAATGATGAAATATGCAGATGTCGTGAAGGTTTCTAACTGAAGAGTCTTTTTAAGTATGGTGAAACGTCGAGACGAGGCACAATTCGAGGCTTATTCGGTACAACAGTGGATGTGACCGAAAATATTTTAGTATTGTCGCTCGTTTTCATGAAGTCGACGTTACGTCGAGTGGAATTCGACGTGAGTGTCAACATAGTCTGGTTTGGGATGATAGGGTTTCCTATCGACGTATGCGTTGATTGGAGTCGATGCATGCGTCGATTTTACTGAGTTATCGACGGTGTGTCGATTCGAAGTCGACGTGACTTTATTTGACAGATTCTGGGTTTTCCTGAGGGATTCTTTCTTCCTAATTCTAAAGTTTTCTAAGTTATCCTAGGACTAGTTTTATGAGCAATTTGATTGATTATGCCAACACTGTTTGGCAGTGTGGCCAATTTTATTGCAAATATAACACCTGATTTTCTTTTGACTAAGAAAATTTGAGTTTAGGGAGGAATATGGATGTTGATTTGGATAGAGATTTTGATTAGGATAGAAATTTTGGTTAGGATAGAAGTTTTGATTAGGATAGAAATTATGATCAGGATGAATGGGTCCTGAATGGGGGTTAAGATGGAAGGTTTTTGGAGAATGGAAGTGTTCTGTCTTTATGTTGCTCTGAGTTTGTATGCGTCGATATCTATTCGACGTATGTTGATAGTTGCGTCGATTTATATTCGGTGCTTTCTCCAGATTGCATTGATCTGGAATCGATGCATGGAAGAAGTTGCGTCGATTTGAAGTCGACGTACTTTTATTCAAGCGTCGAATTGAGGTCGAAGCATCTGAGAGATTGCGTCGAGTAAAATTCGACGCACTATCATTCATGCGTCGATATGAAGTCGACGCAATTGTGTTTTCACAAACTTTATTTTTCCCTTTTTCTGATTTTATTTCTTTATGAGTTGTTTCTCTTGGCCTAGTTACCTTCTCAGAAGAAGTTTGAGAGTCATCAGCTGAATAGTATGATGTTTCATCAAATTAGTTTATTTCCTTGAAGTCTTCTCCCTTATTTTGTAAGTCTTCTTCTTGGTTTGTTGATTTGATGGGTTTAGTAAATTTAACAGGGCTCATCCAAGCAGGCTTGTTGGATGGAATTAGACTAGCCGAGGGATCAGCTCCTAGTCCAAGATTTTTATGTCTTCTTGTTTGTTTTTCTGTAATTTCTGTGAGTGTTTGACTTCTCATTTTTATTGATTCTTCAAAAGCTTTTGCTTGGGATACCTCATTTTTAAGAAGCTGGTTTTCTATTTTAGCCCTCTCTATTTCTTTTTCTATGATGTTAGCCTTTAACTCATATTTTTTAGAACAAGCATCCTCTATATTTCTCTGGTTTTTGATGACATTAATTTGTTCTCTTAGGTTCTTAATTTCTTGTTTAGCTTTTATTGATCTAAACATAATCCTTTAAAATCATTTTTGAAATCATCACACAGAAAATCTATGTCATCAAAAATGCTTACCTCATCCTTATCCTCAGATTCCTCTATGAGAATAGGGCTATTTTCTTTATCATCTTCAGAAGAGATGCTTCCTTCTGATTCTGTCTCACTCCATGATTTAGCACCATGTTCTTCATTTGAGCTTTCAAAAGCCATTAAGCATAGATCTTCTTGCTTAGACTCATCATTGTCACTTTTGGATGAAGTGCTGTCTTCAGAATCTGTTTCACTCCAAGCTTCTGCAATGAAGCCTCTTTCTTTCTTCTTCCCCTTTTCTTGAGATCTTTCTTTTTCAGATCTTTCTCTTTCTCAGTATTTTCTGGACATTCTGGTGCAATGTGTCCAGTTTTCCTGCAGGAATAACAAATGATTTCTTTAGTAGGAGTTTTATCATACCTTGGTTTTGATTCTCTCCTTCTAGACCCATCTGTCCTGACCCATTTCTTGAATCTCCTGGCCAGGAGGCTGAATAATTCTTCTTCAGTGACAGGGGTCTCTTCTTCTGTTGCTTTCAAGGCAATGTTTCTATCTTTTGAGGAGTTTGAAGTGCTTCCTCTTCTTTCCTTCTTTTCTCTAGTTTTCAGCAGTTGCTCATAGGATTTGAGTTTTCTCAAGATGGCATCTGTTGAGATTTCCCTTTGTCCTCTTGTATCTCTTATTGCCCATATTCTTGAGTCCCATGAGCTTGGGAGACTCATTAACAGTTTGTCATTGATCTCTGTGAGAGAGATCTCTCTATGCAGGCTCCTTAATTGATTGATGATCAGACTGAATCTGTTATACATCTCAGATATGCTTTCTTCCTGCTTCTTTTGAAAGTTCTCATATTGGGAGATTAATAGAGCCTTTCTATCTTTCCTTTTATCAGCACTTCCTTCTACCATCTTTGTAAGAGCCTCCCATATTTCTTTAGCTGATTCACAGTCAACAACCTTTTGAAAGATTTCATCTGAGAGGGTTGCGACAATAATGTTCACAGCTTTTGCATCACATGTTCCTGCCTTCTTCTCTTCAGCTGTCCACTCAGCCTTTGGGACAAGTGTTTGGGTCACTTCACCACTTGAGTCTCTTCTATAAGGCTTGGGAGGACCTGTCAAAATAACATTAAATAATTCTTCATCAATAGAATTCATATAAATCCTAATTCTTGTTTTCCAAATTGCAAACTTTTCAAGATTGCACATTGGTGGTCTGGTGGAAGCATAATCTTTGATTTGTGGCATGTGAAAAGAAATAGTTTTCAAATATATATATATATGAGGTAGGATCTTTTTGATCAAGGAGTTATCCTTTTTAGATCAACCTCGCTTTGATACCAATTGAAAGTGCACAGTTAACCTCACTAGAATTCTCTAGAGGGGGGGGGGGGGGTGAATAGAGATTTAAAAATACTTTGTGCTATTATATATATATATGTAATAATCACAGATTTAGGCTTCCCACACACCAACAAGAATTAAGTAAGTAAAGAAGAAAAATGACAACAAGAAAATCATAGCACAACACAAGAAAATATAATGGTTCCCCAAACTTTGGGTAGTCCACTCTTCTACCCCCTTGGTAGGAATTCACTAACTTGCACTGAGTCTTTTGATAAGGAGACTCTTAGAACCAGACTGAGTCTTTTGATAAGGAGACTCTTAGAACCAAACTGAGTCCTTTGGTAAGGAGACTCTTAGAACTACTACAACTAAATTTTTTGAAGAGAGATTCTAAAAACTCTTTTACACAATTGAAAATAGAATGAGAAGAAGAAGTAGAACAAGTAGTAGAACAGAAGACAATATAAGTAAGAAAGAATCTTCTTCCTAGTAAGAAGATTATAAACACAAGTATAGTGAATGTGATCTCTCTTCTATAGTGAGAAGGAGATTGTAAGTTTTTCTCTCTTTTATGAGAACTTTCAGAATTTGCAACAGAATGACTTCAGAAGGAGAAGAAGGCTTTTTCTTTGCTGCAGCACACTATCTCTTTTCTCAATTTTATCACTCTTCACTTGAGAGCTCTTCCTCTTTTTCAAATGTATATGGTGGATCACTTGTTATTATTCTCTGTCGACCTCCTTCTTATTTATAGCTCTGCTTAAAGGATATTACTAAAGGAGAATAATCAATTAGCAGACAGAGAATTAGAAAGAGATTTAGAGTTTCCATAATCAATATTTCTGTAGAAGGAAAGGAATTCATTCTGATTTCAAATAATATCCATAATAATCTTAATCAAATTAGCCAAGAATCAAATAGAAGGAAAGGCTGATTCAGAACGGCTATAAAAGAATAATATCATTCCATAAAAATCAGATCTACAGAAAGAAGGAAAGAGATCTGGCGTGTTTTTGAATTACTTATAGATATCGACGTGCGTCGATTACTATTCGACGTAAACGTCGATTTCATCCTGGCTGGACGTCGAGAGGAGAATAAGGAAGGTGCGTCGACTAAGATGCGTCGACTTTATCACATGCGTCGACTAGAAGTCCGAGGTACGTCGACTAAGATTACGTCGAATTCTTCTTAGAGTTACTTCGACTCATTCTGAGAGAAACGTCGACTATATTTCGACGTTGCGTCAAATACTATTCGACGCATATTTACTTAGCCTAATTTTTTATACTTAGAATTTATATTCTTCTTAATTCTAGGGGTTAAGATAAATCATTTCCCCAACAACTTTCCTCCGAACTGGACCCATCAACTTTGTTCTTCCCTTTGGCTTTCCGCCTGATCTTCTCTAATTTCTTTTGCAAGGTCGGGTAGGCGTCAGAGAAAGTAAAATTCTCAAAACCGGATGCGAGCCCTCTGAGCTCTCGCAGGCGGTTAAAGACGTTATCAATTCCCTCGGCAACATGAGGGAAAAGTTCTTCCTGATAGACCTGGTCGGTCTCATTACATTTTGTCTGCAAAAGAGAGTTAAGGTAAGTGACCGCACGGTCTGGAAAAATCAGAAAGATGGCTAGCCAGGTGATAACTTACCAACTCGGCCTCCTTTAGCCG
Source organism: Dactylorhiza incarnata (assembly GCA_033032865.1). Taxonomy (NCBI): domain Eukaryota; kingdom Viridiplantae; phylum Streptophyta; class Magnoliopsida; order Asparagales; family Orchidaceae; genus Dactylorhiza; species Dactylorhiza incarnata. The sequence continues at coordinate 1,813,303 of JAWHQI010000335.1, forward strand.
CGCGACTTCCTTCTTCATTTCGGCATTTTCCTTCTCTAGATGATCATTTTCTCTGATCAATCTTTTGAAGGTCATCCCCATGAAGGCGTTGGTGATGAAGCTCTCAGCACCAACCCGCGCGGCCTCCCGGGCGAGCTCCTCCTCAGGGATCTTCCTCAGTCGCCTGAAGTTTCGCCGGCCAAACATGGCGATGCTAGCGGCCTCAGCATGCCGGCCCGACTTCTCATTAGCCCAGTGGGGAAGCGCAGTAGAGACCTGGACACCATCGCTGTCCGGGTTCCAGGTCAAGACCATGCGGCCTTTCAAATCTTTCACTTTGCTGAAGGAGCGAAGGGCGGAGAAGTCGCCTGAGGAGGTCGAATCCTCGTCATCAGATAACATCGGCTTGTTTTTGCCCTGCCTTTGTCTCCTCTCGCCCTGAGTTAGGATCAAGCCCCCCCCCCCCCCCGGGCTGACCGGCTTGTTTTTGGGAACAATGGCCTCAGCTATAGAAGCAAAGGGAGTTAAAACAAAAGACCATGCAGTCAACATCGAAGCAGGAAGCGTGTTGAAGAAAAACTCACTGTCTTCAGGCCGGACATTTTCCAGCTCGGCAAGCAGCGGGATGTAGTGGCGTACATTGAGCCGCTCATTCTCAAGAAGTTCAAAGGTCTTCTCCTCAACCGCGCTGATGGCGATTTGCTGAAAGGCCTCCTCTGGCCGCACTTGTGGGTTCGGATTCAATAGGCCAAGTCGGCCTTCAAATATCAAATATCTCTCAGCCTAGGTCGTGACCTTATTCGCTAGGTTAACCATCTTCAACCCCCGACAGCCGAAGTAGAGGTGGCCCTTGAACACGTTCGACTCGGAGTCCGGGATAGCCCGCACCGAGAATATTCTCCTGAAGAGATCCATGGAGAAGCGGACTCTCTCAGACCGCAAATAAGATATGAAGCTACAGATGCCGGCCATCGAGTTGGGGGAGATCTGGCCGGGGACAACTCCGTAGTGATCGAAGATCATGGCGAGCTCAATTGATATGGGGAACTTGAAGCCGCAATCGAAGTGATCGATTGGGATTGCGATTTGATTCAGTCCAGAGGAGTTCATCCACTCATCGCGGAGCGGAAGTCGCGCAAGCAGCGGACTACCTACCATGTGTTTCTCAACAAACTCGTCTAGTTCGGCTTTAGTCAGGCGACATTCCTCGAGGTCCGCCAAATGGAACGCTAGAGCGGCTTCAGAGCGGGTAGAAGATGTCTTCGCAGGTCGCTTCGGCTGGCGCTTTGCTCCCATTTTGAAATTCAGGTGAGAAGGTCTTCGGAAAGGCGCTACTTATAAGAATAGGTGATCTGCATTTAGCAAAAGTCAAATTGCGGCTAGCCTAATCAACCCGCGCGGGCACATTTCCATACAGAGCTAATTCATTAGGAACAAAACCACAAGTAAGATCCAAGCAGACGATTTAAAGAAACAATAGAAATAAGCCGCTCGGCTTATAAAGCAATTCGCAGGCATCAATTCACATACGAAGGAAGAAAGTAAAGCACATTCAAATACACAGACCGAGCGGTCTGAAAGATAGACCGAATGTCATAAAATCAAGCTCAAGCAGTTAAGTCGTCCAAAGGACCGAATAAAATATTACAAATAATTGTCTAAAAACCGCTTATCACTAGCGGGCATCGCTCGACACATCTTCTCTATGAAGTCGCGCGACATGGTCGCCGATCTGAAGGACAGTCCCTTGCATCTGATTAATGATGTGATTAAGGTGGTTGATCATGCTATGAAGCCGCGCAGCATCTCGCTCTACTCGCGCTGCCGGGATCACGCGAGTAGGTAAGACCGTTGCGGCCTCATTTACACTAGCAACAGGGTGGATCATCCCAACTACTGGAAGAGTCGAGCTCGTCCCAGCAACCGGGCGGTGTGACCCACGCCGGCCTTCATCAGCTACATTAAGAGGACGCCGGCTTCCGCCAACCTCCCTTGACAGATGAAAGTATTTGTCTCTATAGTAGGCACAATCCCCCTCGAGTTTGCGGATCTCCTTTTTTCCTCTATCAAGCCGGGCGGTCAGCGCGGCCACCTGGTCTTGCTGCGCCTTCTCCTTCTCTCGGCGCTCTTTCCGTTCGGCCTCCAACACAGCGCGGTTTTCTTTCCGCTCAGCCTCCATCTCAGCCCGCAGTGCGGCCTTTTCGGCCTGGGCAGCCTTCTCTCGCTCCTCGAGAGCCTTCAACTGCTTCTTGAGGGTTTCAAAATTCCTTTGAAGACCGGTCACCTCATCCTCCATCCGGGTATCCGGAATAACTGAGGAACTCAGTAGGGAGGAATCCAGTGGAGGAAGATAAGTCATCAGTTCACCCGGTTTCGGAATAGTCACCGTCATCTGCAATGAAAAAGACAATAAAAAAGGTCGACCGAATATAATTTCATATAACAGGGGGATTATCAAAAGAAGACCGCTCTTTCCAAACTCTCCTCGCTTACAAGCCGCAACAGTTCGGGTAAAATTCGAGCGGACAGATCGCCTTGCTTGTTTGGAATCGATCCTTCGGCGCTGTTTCTCTCCACGATCTCTCACTTTGCCTCCGCTTGGCAGCAGAAAATTGAGCAGCGGAAGGAAAGAAGCTTGGTGACGGATTCAACAAGTCGCGCGACTTGTTTCGAGACCGCGTTTTGAAAAAACGAACAGGGCGGTAATCCGCGACCCCTTTACCTTGTAAGAGAAGATTAGGAGGCGGCAGCGGCGGTTTGTTCAGTTGATCTCTTACTTTCTCCGCCTTCGCTTGTATAAGCCGAAGCCCGATCATCACCGAATCTTCAGGAGCCGGTGCGGCTTTCTCATTTTTGGTCGCGTCCACCGCCAAGGCTGCCTCCTTAGTTCTGGCCGCCTCCTCAGCCAGGGCGGTCTCTTTAATACTGGCCGCATCCTCAGCCAGGGCGGCCTCCTCCTTTCCAGGAGGATCACCAGCCTGCAGGTCAGAAGAAGTTCTCAACAGATCATCTTGCTTCTGGAGGGAATCAAAGTCCCTGATGATATCACTTACAGAGATACTGTGCGCATCAGTATAAACCTGGTTGCTCGACTTGGGTGAAGGAGTAGCTACTCCCTCTGAAACTTCTTTTTCGCGCGACTTGCCTTGCAGGCTACCCGCTCCCGGTTTCCTGGAAGCCGCTTTATTTTTGGCCTTTAGGCTCTTCACCTTTTTCAGAAGCCTGTCCGTCGTTGACTCAGCTCTTTTCCTCTTCTTGGTCGACTCCTGGCCGGCTTGTTTTGAGGAAACCGGGTTGTCCTCAATGTTCACTATCGGGCCCTGCTGGCCGGTCGGCTTGGGGGAGTCAACCGTTTCACCTCCTTCATCTCTCACCTTCAGGTGGTATACACCAGAGGGAGTGATCTCCATTTTAAAAGAATCGTCCCCGTCGGCCTTCGGGATGGCGGCTTCCGAGTCCGTCTTGTCTGGAGGAGGGGGCGGGTTGGTCGCCTTATCAGGAAGGATAGGAGGATGAGCTGGGGGCGGGTTCGAGCAACCCGCATCATTCCTAGTCGATAAATCGACTGTCAGCACAGGAGGCAGGTCGGCCGGCTTACCTGTAGAGGCAATGGTCACTGTATTGTCGGGCTGGGCCTTCCTCTTCTTTTTATCCTTGGGGCGATCTCTCCCGCGGTCTTTACCTGGCTTCTGGCGGTTTTCGAACTGGGCCATATGATCTACCATCTTGACTGGACTGTTTAGTCGGAAAGTTCTAACCGCGAGAGGCGAATAGTTACTCGTGATAGCGTTGCAATTATGAGGAAATAGAAGCTTCCAGAACATTTATAACCCACAAGGCAAGATCGGCGCGGTCTCCGGCTAGAACTAATATTTTCGAAATCTCCTCAGAATTTGAAAATATGTGGTGATTATGTTTACCCAGAAGACCGCTTCCGAATAGCATTACTCGTTGATTAGGCGGTCTGAGGATATAAGTCGCCCGGTTCAGGTTTAACAAGGTCCATCAGCACCAACCAGCACAAACCGGGCGGTCTGACATAATTCAGATCGCCTCCAAAGATTGAAGACCAGCAAAACTCAAGTTCAAAGGGCAAGCCGCGGTCTCAAGTCGGAAACCGCCCGGGTTGCATCATGAAGACTAGCAAGGCCCAAATCCAAAGGGCAAGCCGCGGTCTCAAGTCGGAGACCGCCAGGGCTGTGCCATGGAGACTACCAAGACCTAGTCCAAAAGCCAAGCCGCGGTCTAAAGTCGGAGAGCGCCCGGGTCGCATCATCGCCTTGGTCTCAGCATCTTCAGCCCCTGCTCAAGACAGATCGGAAGCACAAGCCGCCAAGCCGCGCGGCTTCTCTCTTCTCTCCTGTTTGTATCCCGTCACCGCCTGCCCATTTCTCCTGTACCCGGGCAGGCGGTTATTCTATCCCTGCCCATTCAGGCAGGCCCCCAAGCCTATAAATAGGGGGCGACAATGTTCCCAAGACACGCACACTCGAATCCAGGAGCTCGCTTGTTTGAGCTGCGGTCTCGAGTTTCCCGTCTTGCGAATTGTCTGACCGGTCGGCTTCTTCTTTTCTACTCTTGCAGCCCGCTGTAATCTCTTTACCTCAATAAAAGGAAAGCCCGTCACAGGAGTGGCATTCGCCATGACGGGCGAAGTCTGTCCTTGACCACTGTCAGCGGTCTCATTTTCTCTAACCAAAAAGTAACCAGCAGCCCGCAGCCTCCGATTTCCTTCGGAGGTGCGATTTCGGACACAACATCATGCTTGACTATCGAGTTTGCCTCATCAAAGGGAGGTTGTCTCCACCAACTGTAATACCCCAATTTTCATGTGCAAAGAAAATGCAAGTGTGCTGAAGCTAAGGAGCTAGCGCCAGGCGCTAGTGCTAGCGCCAGGCGCTAGTGCTAGCGCCGGCGGTAGCTCTTATCGTCGAATTAGTAGCATATCGACGAAGGGACTTGTGTATCGTCGAAAACATCAAGACACCTCGACGACTGCCAGCGCCGGCGATAGCGCTAGCGGTAGTGTATTAGAGCAGTACCGACTCTGAGCATGGGCCTAGCTGATCCGAACCCGCCCATAGTGGTGGTGAAGAGGTCTCCCCTCAGTGCACCGGGCTATGGAAGAGTGCCGGAACTTTGTGTGTACGGCCTAACTCAAATTGTTTGTCTAAGTTGAAATAAGACAGCTTGGAGGCGTAACTCGGGGAGTATGCCAAAGTGTGCTTTGAGAGCACGAAGCGGATGACTGTGAATGCCTACGCTGGTGTTGTTTGCGAATATATGTGTTTATATGCTGCTGACTCTTGCCTGCAGGGATGGAGTACCACCGCCCCGAAAAAGGGGTGTGGTCGTTATATCTTGGTCAGCTAAAGCTGACCGGTTGCTTGTTTTCCCCCACTCTTTTGGTGGATTTGTTTGTACAGGTCCTGGCGAGACTAGTGGGAAATAGCGGGCTAAAGCCCCTGATGCTGTGTTGGCCCTCGAAGGCCAAAGCTTTTTGTTTACTATTTTTCATGTGTGGTCGGCCTGCGTGCCGATGTTTGGAAGCCACTTTTGATGTAAACAAATTATGTAAAGACCCTTTTTGTGTACTCATTCCTAGATAGTAAGTGGACAGGTTTTTTGTAAATTGGTTTGTACTTAAATATTAAATGCTTCTGTTGTATGACTCTTTGTGCTGAAATGGTTATCATATTAACTGTTTGAAACTAATTAAGTAACGCGCTCTTCTGTTCGTTTAATATGGCGTGAGGTCCCGACCGGACCTACTTCCATGTTCTATGTAACAGGGAGGGTGTTACAAATTGGAATCAGCTACGGGTCTCGATCCCTTTCCGTCTGAATTCGTGGTCGAATTCTTTTAAGGGGTGGTGAGCATGTGTGTGCGTCGTCGTTAAGACATGTAAATAACCAGTAACTGTCCACTTTAGGAATGAATTACACGTATGATTATAGCAACATGATGGAACTTATGTGTTCCTTTGTTGATCCATGCTATCTCTTAGTCTCTAATTGTGTTTTGTACACATGTTTAGGCAGCTGGGAGTGGAGCGGGGCCATCTCAACCCCTGCGTTTGACTGTGAGCAGTGCACCAGCTGAGGTGCCTACTCCTTCTGCTGAGACAGTGAGGATGATAGATGAAGCGGTGTTTGCTATGTTCACTGCACAACCTGGAGGGCATGTCCCTGGACAGCCTCCTACCCTCGGGGTGGCTCCGGTGCCGGTTGTGGCAGCTGAACCTGTGGTCGAAAGACCAGTGCCGGTGAGGGCACGAAGAGATCCGGACCAACGGCTGCAGTAATTTCTGAGTTTCCACCCTCCGACGTACACAGGGGCAGGAACCCCGACTCAAGCTAGCGGGAGTGAGAAAAACCTTGAAGGCCGATGATACGGAGGAAAGTCAGAAGGTTACTTTAGCAACCTTCCTTCTTGATGGGGAGGCGCAGTTGTGGTAGGACGAGTTGGAGTTGCATCAGCTAGCGGGAAGGCAGCTGATGGACATCTCCTTCGAAGAGTTTTCGAGGATATTTTTAGCGCGGTATCTCCCACCTGCTCAACAGATTGAGATGGAGAATCCGTTCAACCGTCTAACTCAAGGCGATAGTATGGTTGATGACTATTTGCATGAGTTTACCCGGTTGGGGAGATACGCAGGCACGACTTTTGCAGATGAAGCTCGTAAGACCAATCGGTTCTACGAAGGTCTGCGGGAAGAGTTGTGTTTCCTTCTGTCGGGGCCAATGACGCAGGGGTTTATGACCCTGGTCAATACAGCTCGTTCCTTGGAGAAGGACATGAAGCGGTCCCAAAGCAGGAAGAATCTAGCTGTGGTAAAGCCAGAGTTCAAAGTACTGAGCTCTGCGAAGTCTGGGCAAGGCAAATGGAGACAAGAGCGAGACCTTCTAGGTCAGCTCAATCTGCTGCATCGTAAGTGACCAAGATGGGCGCTTTACTTCGAAAGATTGGAGGCTAATCCACCAGTTGTTGGGTACAAAATTGAAGTTTAGTACTTCCTTCCACCCTCAAACGGATGGACAGACTGAACGTACTAACAGAACTTTGGAGGATATGCTCCGCATGTGCGTCCTGGATTTCAGTAAGAAGTGGGAAGATCATCTTTTCATGATCGAGTTCGCTTATAATTACAGCTACCAGGCAAGTATAAAGATGGCGCCCTTCGAGGCCCTCTATAGTAGAGCTTGTCGTACTCCCTTGGCTTGGGCGGAGACTGCCGAGACAAAGCTGTTTAAGCGGAAGGAAGTCGAAGATGCAAATTCGACTATTCGAACAATCCGGGAGCGATTGTTGGTGGCGCAGTATAGGTAGGCAAAATACTACAACGCCAAGCACGGGAATGTTGAGTTCGCCATGGGCGACTGGGTATATCTCAAGATCAAATCTTTTAAGGGTGTGTCCAGAATTCGACGCTTAAAAAAGTTGAGTCCAAGATACCTTGGACCGTTTGAGATACTGGAGCGTGTTGGCGAAGTTGCCTATCGACTCGCTCTTTCGATGGAGTTGAGCGGTTTGCACGATGTGTTTCACATATCGGTGCTGATGAAAGTTGTGCCAGAGCCTAGCCATGTGCTTGTGGCTAGTCAGGTGTCGGTCGATGATGGGTTGAAGACGATGGTCACGCCTATTTGCATCGAAGACACTGATGTCAAATAATTGCGGAATAAATTGATCAAGATGGTCAAAGTCCGCTGGAACAACTGCGGTCATGAGGAGCTTACATGGGAACGCGAGCAAACCATGCGTGAGGAGTTCCCCGAGCTGTTCCGTTGAGGTACAAGTCATATTTTGTATTTTTTTGATTATTTGCACTGTTACAATTTTGGTACGAAATTCTTTTAAAGGGGGGGGGGGGGGGGGGGGGGGGGGGATTGTAAGACCCCAATTTTCACGTGCAAAGAAAATGCAAGTGTGCTAAAGCTAAGGAGCTAGCGCCGACGGTAGCTCTTATCGTCAAATTAGTAGCATATCGACGAAGGGACTTGTGCACCGTCGAAAACATCAAGACACCTCGACGACTGCTAGCGTCGGCGGTAGCGGTAGCGCTAGCGGTAGTGTATTAGAGCGGTACCGACTCTGAGCTAGCGCCGGCGGTAGCGGGAAAATCATATAAGCACCCGAATCCGACTTTCCTTCTCATTTTTTTTGATAATCCTCTGCCTTTCTGAGAGCAGTGGGCTGAGAGCAGGGAAGGAGGTCAGTTGAAGGTCGTTGTGCCAAGGGCAAACCCGCGAAGGAGATCTTGCGTGCTTGTGCCATCATCGATTCTGTGGAGAGGAAGCTGTTTCAAAAGATTCCAGCCGATTCCCTCTCAGTTCTATGGCACCGAAACAAGCACCGAGGGTAACTGTTCTCCTCCCCAGTCTTTGGACATGTGCGTCCTTTGATTTGCATGGTTTGGAAGACTTCTACTAATTAGTAGATCGGATCTTCCGGTGGGTTGAAGTTATTCCCCCATAAATTGCATATAGAGTCCGGAATCGAAGTACAGACATAGGCATGCTGTGTGAAGCCCATCTGGACAGGTTGGTCTAGATTGGTGATGTTGCTTGTTGCATGCCGGAGAAGACTCCGTGTATATGCTGTGTTTCGGGTTCTGTGTACTGTGTTGTACATCAAAGGGATTTGGAGGTGTTTACCAGAAAATACCTGAAAATGGTAACAGAATTGAGTTCTATTACTAGCGCCGGGCGCTAGCGTTAGCGCCGACGGTAGATCCAGGTGAGCTAAGATGTTGATTTCTGGAGGTGTTTTCCCAGAGGTAGCAGAACAGGGTTCTGTTACTAGTGCCGCGCAGAACTGGGTTCTGTTGCTAGCGCCGGGCGCTAGCGTTAGCGCCGGCGGTAGCGCCCAGTGCGCAGATTGTGTGAGCATGTGTGACCTAAAGTCCTGGGGACTGGTTGCGTAGCAGAAGAAGCTGAAGGGCCTAACTTTAAGTGACGGACACAAGGTGAAAGCTTACCCGCATTGTGCAGAGTTGATCGCGATGATTGAGCACGGGCCTAGCTGATCCAAACCCACCCATAGTGGTGGTGAAGAGGCCGCCCCTCGGTGCACCGGGCTATGGAAGAGTGCCTGAACTTCATGTGTACGGCCTAGCTCAAATTGTTTGTCTAAGTTGAAATAAGACTTAGCTTGGAGGCGTAACTCGGGGAGTATGCCAAAATGTGCCTTGACAGTACGAAGCGGATGGCTGTGAATGCCTACGCTGGTGTTGTTTGCGGATATATGTGTTTATATGTGCTGACTCTTGCCTGCAGGGATGGAGTACCACCGCCCCGAAAAAGAGGTGGGGTCGTTATATCTTGGTCAACTAAAGTTGACCGGTTGCTTGTTTTCCCCCACTCTTGGTGGATTTGTTTGTACAGGTCTTGGCGAAACTAGTGAGAAATAGCGGGCTGAAGCCTCTGCTGCTGTGCTGTGCTGGCCCTCGAAGGCCAAAGTTTTTTGTTTACTGTTTTTCATGTGTGGCCGGCCTGCGTGCCGATGTTTGGAAGCCACTTTTGATGTAAACAAATTATGTAAAGACCCTTTTTGTGTACTCATTCCTAGATAGTAAGTGGACAAGTTTTTTGTAAACTGGTTTGCACTTAAATATTAAATGCTTCCGTAGTACGACTCTTTGTGCTGAAATGGTTATCATATTAACTGTTTGAAACTAATTAAGTAACGCACTCTTCTGTTCGTTTAATATGGCCTGGGGTCTTGGCCGGACCTACTTTCATGTTCTATGTAACAGGGAGGGTGTTACAAAATACACGCCAGGGCGAAAAATGCGCGCTCGGAATGATAATATGCGCCCGAGCGAAAAATATGCGTCGTGGCAAAAAATGCGCGCCCAGGAGAAAAATGCGCTCCTGGGCTAAAGAATGCGCGCCTGGCCAGAACACACGCACCCGTGCGAAAATGTGCGCCCGGGCTAAAAATGCGCTCCCGGACTAAAAATGTGCGCCCGAGTGTAAAACGTGCACCCTGGCAAAAATTGTGCATCCGGGAGGAAAAATATGCACTCTGCAAAAAATGCACGCCCTGGCGGAAAAAAGCTCGCCCTGGCGAAAAATACGCGTATGGGCGAAAAATAAGCTTCCGGGCGGAATATGCACGCCCGTGCAGAAAATGCGCGCCCGGGCAGAAAATGCGTGCTCGGGTGAAAAAATGCAAACCCGGGCAGAAAATGTGCGCCCATGCGAAATAGGCTCGCCCGCGCGAAATATGCGCACCAACGCGAATAATGCGTGCCCGCGCAAAGAATGCTCGCCCAGGCGAAAATACGCGCCCAGGCGAAAAATACGCGCCAGGGAGGAATATGCGCGCCCGAGCTGAAAATGGGCGCCCGGGCGAAAAATCCACCCACGAGCAAAAAAATTCGTGTCGGGCAAAAATTTCGCTCCCCGGAGAAAAATGCGCTCCCCGGGAAAAATGCGCGCCTTGACGAAAAATTCACCCCTAGGCAAAAAGTGCACCATAGGCAAAAAATGCGCTCTCGGGCGAACAACAGAGTTGGCTCTAAGATCTTTCTATGAGAGTCGAGTGTGCACTGGTAAGAGTGGGAATCGCAAATGAAGACCACGTTGGGTCGGAATTGAGGGAGGCGTGTTTCCTCTATAATCAATTCCTATGAGTTGTGATTTTATGGCCGCCGAACGCTGGATTGAAATTGTTAATTGAATTCTAATTCAAACGCTCCAATTCCGACCTAACGAACAAACCCTTAGACTCCGTTCGGTAGTCTGAAATTGGAATTGAGGAATTGGAATCCAGTCAATTCCAAAACCAGTAGGAATTAAAATTGGCTGAATTCTAATTCCGCTGTTCGGTTGCTGTGCAGAATTCAGTATAAAAATTTGGAATTGGACAATTCTACTGTTCGGCTGTAGAATGGAATTCAATCCTGAAATTAAAATTAACAGAGTAGAAAAACTAATTCACACATAACATATTCTGATGTTCGGCTTTAGCAATGTTCATGCTAACCGTCCATACTTATATAAATTAGAACCAAAAGTGCTTTCAAAATATCCATGCTAACAAATCCCTAAATATGAATTTTGTTTTGATGGTCACTATGCAACCGTGAATCATAACTGAAGAAGTCAAAACCCTCAAAACTGAAAACACTAACCTAGTTAACCCAGTTAATTTCAATTCCAGCAACTAGGAATAAAAGAAAGATGAAGGAAGGGGGGGGGGGGGGGGGGGGGGGGGGGGGGCATATGTGAGAAAACAGATGAGAAACATGAAGAAAAAACAATAAAAAGGGCGGCGGATCGGAGAAGAAGAGGAGAAACAAGAAAAAATAAAGGAAACCTAAAGAGGGCCGACGGATTTGAGAAGAAGATGAAGCATGAGAATAACAAAGAAGAATGAAAAAAGAGAGGAAGAAGTTGTGGGCGAAGCAACGAGGAACAAAGACGAAGACAAATGAGCAGGAGAAAATACCAGCGACGAAGACGAAGCAGCGAGGAACAGCTTTAGCGGCGCCGAATATGAAGGATCGACGCGGGATAGATAGGGTTCCGCTCCGTCAAAACCTGAGAAATCCGTTGTTTACCCCTAAGAATTGGCCCACGCCTTATTTCAATATCGTGTTTTTGGCCCAATTCCAAATCCGCAATAATTCCAAGCAGCCGAACACCAGAATTGAATTCCTCCTAACCCAATTCCAAAACCGAATTCCAATTCTGGTCGGCCGAACGGACTCTTAGAGACTTTCGTAATCTTCTATGTCATCGAATTTTTCTTTTTCTTCCAAGAGTAAGTCTTGTTACATTTGCTAACCTCTTTTGCACAAGTATGTACTTAATGCAAGGCATACCAATATGCCTTATAATGTGGTATTCTATTTGATACAATCCATATTATATGGATTCATCATTTACCAGCCAAATGTCAATCCTGTCTACACATCATGGTTCTTTCTCCATGTAGTATTGTGGCACCACCTAGGTTGGCATCTTTTGCCACCATCCTCCATTGTACCGTTATGCGTTGGTACTAAGGACTTGCACCTCGTCTCAAGGCTATTACGAGCATGTGTGTTGGAACTAAGGACTTGCACCTCGTCTCAAGGCTATTGCGAGCATGCCATGATCTCTTTCTTTGTAGTATATGTGATACCCTTGTCGTGCATCTTCTTTGCCAAGTCGTGGTCCAAGTCTGTTCCATCTTTGTAACATCCATGTCGTCCATGCTCCGCCGTATGGTTGTTGCCACAAAGCTAAGATCCCACGACGCCCATTTGATAATCTCATTGCGCTATGTTTTATTCTCGACATGCTCCCCTTATGCATGCATGCCCTATGTGTAGAGTCATGCTTGTGCCAAGAGCTCCCACACCCAAGCTTTTGATGCATTCAAAGCCTTGTTACACCACCATGTGGCTCATCGTGTCATTTGCATATGTATTGATGGTCACGATTGCGCCATGAACTAGCAGCCCGTGACAAATCGCCGCTAAAATGCCTAGAAATCCGACCGTGGGCATGGGGTCGAGGAGGTTGATTTGAACACGCTGCTTCTTCCATTTATTACGCAATAGCCTCCCGTTCCGTAGAGAATTTCTTCTCCACCATAAACAAGAATCTTCTCCACCCTTTGTAGATCGCCACCGCCAGCTCGCCCTTTTGCATGCTGCAAGTTCGTCACCCCCTCTGTAGATCGAATATCCTTTCTTCCTTATCAAAAAACGAGACTCTCCAATCTCCACAGATCGATGCTCCCCCCGGTTTCTTCCTCAACAATTTGCATCAACGAGTTCTTCCTCCAAGGTAAAAATTTCATTCAAAAATATTGATTTGAATTTTTGTGTGTAGTTGACAACATAAACCTCATAGTTTCTTAAATTTCCCTTGACAAATATAGATTTGAATTTTTGTGTGTAGTTGACAACATAAACCTCATATTTAGTTTCTTAAATTTCCCTTGACATGTCGTCCGACATCTCAATTTTTAGGGCAAATTATACATTTTTGTGCGGATATCGTCCGACATGACCGACATGTCGGTCGACATAAAAGTTTCATGGGAAAAATGATACATTTATATTGTTGAAACCGACAACCGGTCTCCTAAGTTCGGACCCACTGGGGGGTGTAGCCCGCGCCTACTTATCCCTCAGTTACGCTCTTGACTGTGGACGAAGAACTAGGAACAAACCCAAGGCTGTAGCGAGGAGGTCTCGCCGCACACCCGGAAGATCTTAGAGAGCTTCCCCTCCCAAACCAATGCTCAGTCGGTCACCTTGGAGGGCACTAGCAGCCAACCAAAACTTGCCTAGGAGGAGAGAGCCTAAAAGATCGGGTCTCCTCCAAGGTGCCTTTAAGGGTCTATTTATAGATTCTCTAGTCTGGACTGCAAATAACATAAATCTGCCTTTTGGTTTTACTAACCACACACCAAATTGGTCTGCCAACAACCTAACTCCGCTGTTCTGAAGAGCTATTGGCAGCCCATGAAGGGTAACTAGGTAATTTCCCCCTCAAAACCTTCTGGGCGAGTGGTCCGTGAAGGCACCACTCGGCAGGCTTTTCGCACACTAGATTCCACCGGGCGAGTGGTCCGTGGAGGCACCACTCGCCTAATCACCTGGCCTGCTTGGCGAGTGGGACTCCGCCCCTACTCGTCTGGTCTCCCGCGCACTCACCCCTCTGAATGGGAGAGTGCCTTGCGAATGGGACTCGCACTCGCCCAGAGGCTTTCCTACCTCTTCTGGCCTGGGCGAGTGCTCTGCCTGACACAGATCTTGCCACTTGACGCCCTTTGGACCTGGGGGCCCACTCGGCGAATACGAGGTTGTACACAATCCCTGCTCTTTGAGAGCGAGTCCTACGCTCAGAAACAAGAGTCCAACCCCCAGTATTCGGCGAGTGCTTTGCTGACCTGGATGGAATCTTTTTGGTGGAACCCTCCATTTTGCTATAAATACTTCCCTGGTTGCTGCTTCCCAAAATACTTGTTTTCCAAACACTGTTCGCTTTCTTCTTCTCAAAGCTCTCGCTGCTCCAATGACGCTCATTAGGCCGACGCCAAGACCGCTCTCTCAAGGGTTGATGGACCGTCTTGCTGTCGCGCAGGGGGAGATCCCTTCTAAGTCCGCCCGATACGCTCCATGGCTCTCGTCAACGAGAGATCCTTCCAAACCCTACCGACTGAAGAAAGCAAGGGTGGTCCGGCGAGACCTGACGGCGAGGGAGTCTGCGTTCGAGACCCCCACTCTCCAACATCCCACCTGACAACACTGCCGAGGTAATATAATCTTTCTCGCCTTTGAAGCTAACCAGGGCGACGCTACTCCTTGACAATTTTAACTACTCGCAGAACCTGCAGGTGATGGAGGGTGACCCCGGGATTGACCAGGCGTATGCCGCCATTCCCCCACCTATTCTCGGAGGCGTTCCACCTGCCCGGGAGCCCGCCCCTCTCATTACTTCTGGCAGAAACCTGCCCGCGCCTGGTAAGCATTTCATTGTCTTCTCGCCTGACTTTTAACTTACGCCCTTTTTCTGACTCTGGTTTTTGTAGCTCTCACCTTTGGGACCACGAGGTTACCCCCTTCCTTGAGCAACTCTCTCTCCCCCGAGACCACCGTCAACTCCCCAGCTCCGGAGCGGGAACGTTCAGCGGATAAAGGCCCCGAGAACAACTCTCCCGCCGTGGATTTGGCCACCACCTCTGGTGTCGCCGACCAGGTTCAACGCCCTTGTAAGGGGAAATCGCTCCACCCCCCAGCCAACCATTCGCAGGGCAGGCGGGGACCTCTCGCCAATCCCCCGTCGAGCCTTATGTACCTGGTTAGTTGTCCTCACACTAGACTCGAAATTTGTATGACTGGGAAAGGCTAACTTTCGCTCTCGCAGGCTTCCGCCTGGTCCCGCCAGTGGATCCTCAAGAGGAGGAGGGGCTGATCTCGCCACCTCCCTCTCCCTGCGACGTCTCAGATTTTCTCGGCGACCACGAAGATGTCAGGGGCCTGAAGGAGCGGATGACGGAGCTTTTCAGCAAGCTGATCTGGATGCAGCGGGATCTGGCCAATCAGACGGAGGAGCACCGGGCGACCTTTGAGCGTCGGATAGGCGTCCTCAAATGAGACTACACTCATCTTATCAGGGAGATGGAGCGCCTGGGAGGCGGGTGCGATGAGACCTCGCCTGGGAGGCATATCGTGCGGGCTAGGGACCAAATGCGCTTGGTTAACCAAGAATTGACGGTAGTTAGCGCGTTCCACTACCCGCGAGTGCCTCCGAGGACAGGGAGGCGTGGTCGGAGTCGATGGCAGTGGGTACAATATTAAGCCTACCGGCTCTCGCCCTCTGTATTCTCCCGCACCCTCGTTATTTCTCTTTCTTGTACGACTGAATCAAGACAAGACCTGCTGCGTCTCGCGAACTATTTGTGCATGTGCTATTCACTGTCTTTTATTGCTTTTACAAATGCTTTCTTGCGAGTACTTTCGTTCGCGTCGTGCTTTTCGCATTCGCCGGGAGGGCCTCGAGCGTCTCTTTTGCCTTTTATCGCCGGCTTGGCGTAGATGGGCTGGCCCGAACTCCGAGGCGTCATGATAGCGCGGCCGCTACCCGCACCCCACGCATAAAGAATTCTCTTCATTTTTCCTTTTTTCTATAAATAGTTAGCCCAACTACCGCCTTTATTACGCTTCCATTTCTCTCTCTTCTTGCTCTCGCGATACCACTCGCCCTTCTCTCTAGAATCCTTGCGAGACCTCCCCATACTCCAGCGATGACGAAAGAAGCCGATGGCAGGGCCAATTACGCTCAAGCATTCGACAGCCGTGATTTCGAGACCTGCGACCTCTCGGAAGTTGACTTTACCCAGGCCATCGCAGACTTCGTTCCACCCGAATTTGTCACGTGCCGCCCGGGGAACCGAGATCGCATTAATCGGTTCTCGCCCGATACCCTTGCCATCACCCTCAAACATTTCGAGGTAGGGCTCCGCCCCCCGCTGTGGCCAAAGGTGCGCCAGACCCTGCGCTACTTCGGAGTTGTCCCCGCGCAGCTCAATCCCAACTCCATCGCCATGCTGGTGGCATTCGCTGCTACTTGCGTGAGGAGGGGATCGAGTTCTCGCTCCCGGTGTTTCGCAAGCTCTTCAACTTCAGAGCGATCCGCGGAGTGGCGTTCTTCTCCGGGCAGTCCCCCCTCAGTGTGACCGGCGTAGCGAATAAGAACCACGACTGGGTTCGGCGGTTTGTCTTCGTCACGGGAAAATTCGGCAACGTGCCTCTCGCGCCAGTGCTGGAGGATGAGTCGACCTTCCGGCCTCCAGCGCTGGGGGGTTACGAGGCCAAGCTCCATGCCTTCATCCAGAAGCATGGAATGGATGTCGTGCATCTGCGGAAGCATGTCGGTCACTACCGTCGGCTCCGCCGGGAGAGGGTAAGCTGAACTATTTCGACCCTAGCTCTTACTTCTCTTTCACTCGCTTACCCTCTTTCAACTTACTTTCCTTGATAAAGGAGTTCGAAGCCTTCCCCTCCACCCGCCGAATGCGATCATGGAGGTCGCTCCCGTTGACGCCCTTGCCCTCGCGTGGTCCGCCGCCGCGGCTTGCCGCAAGGATTCGCCTCTCGCAAAGTCCAGCAGGCAAAACCTTCCGCAACCGCTAAGGGGAAGGTGGTCGTGGACGAGACCCCTGGTACGAGTGCTTATGCTGCGGAGGACTCAACTGTTCAGATCGACGTTGCGCCGACGGAGCCCTCCTCAAGGCCGGTGCCGAGAGGACATCGAAACTTCCCTCTCGGCGAGAGGTATGCGGATGAGGCCGGCGAGCCTTTGCTTCAGTGGGACCAACGGGCCAACCGGGTCTCTATCTCCAGCCACCTTCCGTCCTGGATGGAGAAGGAAACCACCAGCGGCCAAGCCTATGGCCTTTCCTATGCGATTTACAGCCGCGAGGGCGCATCCGTCTACGATACCGAGTCCACCCAGACTCTCGCGCACGAGGCTGCGCGAGCCATGATGCGTGCTCTCGAGTGGACTCATATGTCTTCTCGCCGCAGCATGACCCTTGCACGGAACATTGTTGAGGTCGAGAAGACCCGCGCCGGCGTCTCCTCCGAGCTTCTAGCCGCGAAGCAGCAACTGGCGACAGCCGAGACCCTTCTCTCCAGCCGCCCAGCCCGAGAGCCACGCTTTCCTTCTTTCTCGCATTAATCTTCTTTTTCTTGCAGGACATAACCAACTATGATACCTTACTCGTGCGAGCGCGCATCCTGGAGGAGCAAGTAAAGGAGCTCGAGGCCGAGAACCAGAGGCTGAGAGATGTCGTTGCTCGGCCACCTCCCGCGGAGCGAGACACTCGGCACCTCTACTCTAACGCCGAGTTCAGGGGGCTGATGCAGAGGTCCGCCCAAGAAGCAGCGAAGCATACACTGGAGGTGTTGCGAAGGGCCGGCCTTTTGAAGGAAGAGGGCGAGAGGATTCTCGCCCACCACTTGCTTTCTGAGCTCTTTGCCCTGGAGGATCCGGCCGACGAAGCCGGCGACGAACGGGAGCTCGGCGACCTCCCCTCTCCGAGCGAGAGCAGCGGGTATTATAGCGAGGAAGCCGACGACCCATGAAGGCTCCTCTCTTTCTTTTTCATTTTGATGTAATGCGAGAGTCATTCCTTTGTAATTTTTCCACAATGAAATGAAATGAAAGACCTTTGCTTCTGTTTGCGATTGATGTTCTTATTGTGTATCTTTCTCTGCATTTCTCGCCTTTATCAGTCGATAGCTCGCGCGCTCGTTCGTTATTTTGCATGCTCTCGTACTTTCGCGTGTGTACCCGCATATCATTTGTTCGACCTTAGAGTCGATGACCCCTAGTCTAGGTTATGACCGAGACACTCTCGACGCGCCAGCGTGCCACGCGGTAGCAACCCTCTCGCACTCGCCCTAGTCTTTTTGGGATAGACGATTTTGTTGATTTCTTGCAGGAACGGAACTGCGTCGAGAACCCACCTCATCCTGCTAAATTCTCGCAGCCCGTGGGTCTGGCCAACATTCCACTGCGCACTCGCCGGGCGGGTGTCTTTCTCGAGCGATATCATTCGCCGACGAGTGTCCCTCCTGATGGCACCACTCGCCGACCTTATGCTGGGACTTACCCTGTGTTAATTCTTCGTCTTGGGTTTCTCCCTTACTTTGCCTTCTTCAGGGGTCCCCACCAAGTGAGCCTTCAGCCCTGCCAGCTAGATGAGAGCCTGGTCAGCGGGTCTGCTCGGGGCCAACCATTGAACCTTTTGAACCTGGCACCGAGTGAGCCTACGGCCCTGCCATCTAGATGAGAGTCTGGTTAGCGGGTCTGCTCGGGGCCAACCTTTGAACCTTTCGAACTTGCCACCGAGTGAGCCTACGGCCCTGCCAGCTAGATGAGAGCCTGGTAAGCGGGTCTGCTCGGGGCCAACCATTGAACCTTAAGAACCTGCCACCGAGCGAGCCTACGGCCCTGCCAGCTAGATGAGAGCCTAGTCAGCGGGTCTGCTCGGGGCCAACCTTTGAACCTTTAGAACCTGCCACCGAGCGAGCCTACGACCCTGCCAGCTAGTTGAGAGCCTGGTCAGCGGGTCTGCTTGGGGCCAACCTTTCAACCTTTAGAACTTGTCACCGAGCGAGCCTACAACCCTGCCAGCTAGATGAGAGCCTGGTCAGCAGGTCTGCTCGGGGCCAACCTTTGAACCATTAGAACTTGCCACCGAGTGAGCCTAAGACCCTGCCAGCTAGGTGAGAGTCTAGTCAGTGGGTCTGCTCAGGGCCAACCTTTGAACCTTTAGAACCTTCCACCGAGTGAGCCTACGGCCCTGCCGGCTAGATGAGAGCCTGGTCAGCGGGTCTGCTCAGGGCCAACCTTTGAACCTTTAGAACCTTCCACCGAGTGAGCCTACGACCCTGCCATCTAGATGAGAGCCTGGTCAGCGGGTCTGCTCGGGGCCAACCTTTGAACCTTTAGAACCTGCCACCGAGCGAGCCTACGACCCTGCCAGCTAGATGAGAGTCTGGTCAGCGGGTCTGCTCAGGGCCAACCTTTGAACCTTTAGAACCTGCCACCAAGCGAGCCTACGGCCCTGCCAGCTAGATGATAGCGTGGTCAGAGGGTCTGCTCGGGGCCAACTTTGAACCTTTAGAACCTGCCACCGAGCGAGCCTACAACCCCGCCAGCTAGATGAGAGCCTGGTCAGCGGGTCTGCTCGGAGCCAACCTTTGAACCCTTAGAACCTGCCACCAAGCGAGCCTACGGCCCTGCCAGCTAGATGATAGCCTGGTCAGCGGGTCTGCTCGGGGCCAACCTTTGAACCTTTAGAACCTGCCACCGAGTGAGCCTACGACCCTGCCAGCTAGATGAGAGCCTGGTCACCAGGTCTGCTCGGGGCCAACCTTTGAACCTTTAGAACCTGCCACCGAGTGAGCCTATGACCCTGTCAGCTAGATGAGAGCCTGGTCAGCGGGTCTGCTCGGGGCCAACCTTGAACCTTTAGAACCTGCCACTGAGTGAGCCTACGACCCTGCCAGCTAGATGAGAGTGATGTTTATGTTATCATGGCACTTTTGAATGATGTTCTCATGACACTCCAGAATGAGTTTAAGTTTTCGAGCATTTTTTATTTATTTGATTCAGGCAGTCTTTCCTATTGTTTTTGTTTACTCAATGATTCTTTAATGAGTTTTTATTTCTTCACCGACAAAATGAGCGAAGATGGTATAAATTATTTGAATGACGAGTCTGAAAGATTCATCAAACAGCTCAATCGAATATGCTTACTATACAATAACGCATTGACGATCTCATTGTCATCCACTCAGAGGGGATAAGTGTGTGGAAGAGTTATTAGTTAGACATCATGTAAGGTCTTATAACACTTTTAGGATGTCATAAAAAATATTCCTCGACATATTTTGAACTCTTAAATGATTTTATGAATTAAAAGAAACTAAGGAATTGCCATACAAAAAGTTTTAATGACCGCATTGGATATTTTAGTAAAGAGTGAGTCAATAAGAGCAACATGTGAAGCATTTCAACATTCAAATGAAACCATATGAAAATATTTTTTTCTTCTATTGGTCTAAGTGTATATCTCCATGTAAATTGTAAATCCAGTCAATATATAGTTTATGGATGTTAATTGAATGATGATTGGTAGATGCCATGCATATTTTAATAATTGTATTGGGGCTACCGATGGAACACACTTAGACGCACGTGTAACTATTGAAAATCAAGTTGCATATAATGGGTGCCATGATACAACCAGAACATATTATGGTCATTTGCGAGTCCAGTATATGCTTCATACATGTTGTGGCATGGTTGGAGAGTTAAACTCATGATAGTCACATTTTTCATCATGTAGTTACAAATCACAATTGTAATTTTTCACACACGCCATCTGGTATGTTCCATTTTAATTGTGTATGAAGTTGCATTTCTGATCTATAGTTTTATAGAAATAATACAATTGTGTGTAAATCTTATAGGAAAAAAATTTATTTTGTAGATGCTGGATATTCGATGCAAAGAATGTATTTAAAGCCTTATCCAAATAGGTCACTTTGTAGTATTATTGAGTGGATATTTAGTATTGTTGCGGAACGCTTAGGGCTCTTGGTAGACCGGTTCACTTGAACCACCTTAGCTCGTGAGCGAACTAAGCGCGCAAACAGTAAATTAGAGATTCGTTGATTGCGCTGGGACTTTTTAGCGTGGAAAAGTGAGCTGCTCCGGGGAACAAAAGTGAGCTGCTGCGTCGCCTTTCGGGATGAAGGAAATCTTCAAGTCGGGAAAGGAAATCTTCGAGCTCCGAAGGAGAATTCCGCAAAAGTCTGCAAGGAGCTCTCCCAGGTCCAGAAGTCAAGGTCCTTTCAAATGAAGCCCCAGGGCCCTTTTTATAGCTTTGGTCGGGGGTAGTCTGGTAATCCTGTCGTTGACAGTTTCCATAAATGCTTGGCGGACGAATCATATTTTCCGGTTTGGGCACACGGATCGCCATTTTTCGTAAATGACCACCTTGCCCTTCGGGCAGCTTGGGCGGCTCGGGCAGTTCGGGCAGCTCTGTTGGAGGCGAAAAAGGCGACTGGCCGTTCCTGAAAAGTGAGATACCTGAAAGACAAAATGTGAGAAGTCAGGAAGACAGAAAGTGAGAAGTCAGAAAGACGGAAAGTGAGAAGTGCGCGCTCAGAAGCGTTCTGAGCGCGCAACGAGCGAGGGAGCGCTCTGAGCGTGTAATGAGCACGTGGGCGTTTTGAGCGAACGGAGAGACGTTCTGAGCGCGTAATGAGCGCGGGAGCATTCTGAGCGAACGGAGAGACGATTGGTCGCGATCCGAGAAGGAAAACGGGGTCCGTCGTTCCTGGCGAGGAGCTCGCCCGAAAAAGGCGCCCCGTGAGTCCCCCTGTCAGAAAGGGGGGAAGGAGGGGGAGGAAACGGTCACCCTCCCCCGCAGAGAGGGAAGGCGAACGGGACGCACTCCCGGGAGACGCGGCCAGGCCGCACCCAAGGGGGGTGCGGCAAGCCACACCCAAGGGGGGGGGGGGGGGCGGCAAGGCCGCACCCCAAGGGGGGTGCGGCCAGGCCGCACCCCACCCGAGGGGGGGTGCGGCCGGGCCGCATCCCTCCCAAGGGGGGTGCGGCAAGGCCGCACCCCACCCCTAGGGGGGTGCGGCAAGGCCGCACCCCACCCGAGGGGGGTGCGGCCAGGCCGCACCCCACCCGAGGGGGGTGCGGCCAGGCCGCACCCCACCCGAGGGGGGTGCGGCCAGGCCGCACCCCACCCGAGGGGGGTGCGGCCGGGCCGCACCCCAAGGGGGGTGCGGCCAGGCCGCACCTCACCCGAGGGGGGTGCGGCCGGGCCGCACCCTATGGGGGTGCGGCGGCGAGGCCGCACCCCGGGTTCGGCCGCACCCCTTGCGGGCGTGCGGCTCGGCCGCGCCCCGTGAGGTGGCGCGGTTGCGCGGGACGGCTTCAAGATGGGAGGCGGTCCCGTTGCCATTCTCGGCGTGGCTCCGTATGGCAACTCTGGCTTTATTTCCCTGGATCCCCTGCCAAACTGGTGGGGGGAGCGCTTTTGGAAATATCTGCTGTCATTGCGGCTTATAAATAAGAGTCCGTTATACGAGCCCCCATCAGGTATGAAAAAGAAATTGTTAATACCACGAGACATGCCCCAATATTATTCAGAAAACAACCGTTTGTTTGTAGTGTCAAATATGATATTATATAATTACAATCATAGACATCTATCATGCGCAATCCTTGTAGCATGTGATGATGATGAGAATTATGCGCATCTAGAAACGTACTTGTAAAACTTGTGTGAGCATTCAAACAATAACAACACATTTTCTGGCGCTAATTCTGAGATGATAAAAGTGAGTGATGCTAATGAAATTGAGGAGTTAAGAAATCCTATGGAAAATTAATTGAAGAATGTTAGGAGGTATTCACTATAAGATATTTATAAATTGGACATTTTTCTGGATTAAAAATTGTCTTAACAACTTTTGTATAGGACTTTTCACGGACTTACAACATTATATTATTTTCTCTTTGAATATTGATGAATCTATTGTATTTGCTTTATCAAACTCAAAAAATTACTTTATTAATGTATCTAAATGGTAATTGCACACATAGTTTATGAAATACGCTGATTGTTAACAATGGATAGAGACAATTCAATCATTTTATTTAAATCGCTAAGATATTACTATATTACCAAATAAATAAAATTGAATATAATTTAGGAGGGGTTCATATTTGAATCAGTAGTGATCCCAAGGTAGACCGGAGTGCTACCTTAATGTCGTCAACACCATCGGCTAGAAGGAGGCGGAGGAAGCCGATAACGTACTAGAAGGGATGACATGCTTGGAAGTGGTATAGGAAGTGGAGGACATTGAAGTGATAGATGTGGGAGGGAGGACCGAAAGCGTCAAGGTCAGTGAAGAGCCGACGGAGGAGGACAAGTAGAAGATCATGGCATGTCTCCCGGAGAACGTTGATTTTTCGCATGGAGCGCTGCAGACATGTCAGGTATTGATGTGAATGTGGCATGTCATCGCCCCAATCTCGACCCAACGGTTTGCCCCATAACACAAAGAAGAGGGTGGTGGCTATTACCTTGGTCGAGCCCATCCACGAAGAGGACAAGATGCTTCTTGAGGTTGGTTTTGTGATAGAGATCAAGTAACCTGACCGAGTCTCTAATATTGTAATAGTGAAGAAGGTTGGAGGGAAGTGGAGGATACCTATCGAATTTTCACTTCTTAATAAAGCTTGATCTAATTAAGGATTATTACCCCTTGCCCCAGATCAACGCACCGGTTGAATCAGCAACCGATTTTATTGTAATGAGCTTTCTTGATGTTTTTCAGGATACCGTCAAATCTGGATGCATCCTCTTGACTGTCGAGACATTTTTTTCCTCACAAACAACGGATGCTACAACTTTAAGATGATGCCCTTCGGGCTCAAGAACGTGGGAGTGACCTACCAAAGGATGATGAAGCCCATCTTCAGGGAGCAGAAGAGGCGTAACTTAGAGGTCGATGTGGATGACATCATGGTGAAGATAAAAAGCATCCAGGAGCATCTCGAATACCTGGCCGAGACCTTTGCTATATTGCAAAAGTGCAATATGAGGCTCAACCTGACGAAATGTATTTTCAGAGATGGAAACGGAAAGTTCTTGGGATATCTTTTAACTCGAGTAGGAGTAGAGCCCAATCCTGATAAGGTGAATGTCATCATGGATGGCAGTGCCAAGAGACACAAAAGAAGTGCAACGCTTGACCGACGAGTTGACTGGCTTAAGCAGGTTCCAATACAAGGCCTGTGAAAAGTTCA
The DNA here is from genome assembly GCA_033032865.1 of Dactylorhiza incarnata. Lineage (NCBI taxonomy): Eukaryota > Viridiplantae > Streptophyta > Magnoliopsida > Asparagales > Orchidaceae > Dactylorhiza > Dactylorhiza incarnata. The sequence goes on from JAWHQI010000335.1 coordinate 1,837,144, forward strand.
CCCTATTTTTTAAGACTCTTTGGAACAATTGAAAAATTGAATCGACTGTGAAAGTGAGGTTAGATCTTACATTTACTCTAGAGGGGGGGGGGGGGGGGGTGGGGGGGAATAGAGTATTAAAAAGTTTTTCACTTAATTTTATAGCGGAATTAAAATAGTGATACATATATGTGTATTGAGTGAGTTATAAAAACAAACACAAAGAGGGCACACAACACAATACAGAGAAATAAACACAACACAGAGGACACAAGGATTTTATAGTAGTTCCCCAATAAACCTGGGTACGTCTACTCTTCTACCACCCTTGGTAGGATTCCACTAGGTTTTTGATCAGTTGCCCTAACACCAATGGATTTTTGTTCAGGTGTCCAAACACCAATGAGCTTTTGATCAGGTGCTCTAACCAAGCTACAGGTTTTTGTTCAGGTGCCCTGCCACCAAGGAGTTAACTTTTGAAGGTAGTTATAACCCTGTACAAGAGGGTATAAAGAGGGTTTAGATGTTCTTCTCTGTCAATAATCTGAGAGAAGACTCTAGTGGAATGTGTTATTGTAAAGCTCCCCCTATTTGATTGAAAATGGTTGACAGTTGAGGATGGAGCTTTCTCTTGAATGTAATATCTTCCTATATCTTCCTGATAGCTGATGAATCTGAGAGACAAAATGTTTCTCAGATTGTTTGTTGCTCTTTGAAGATCTAGAACTTGCAGTAGAGATCTGAGATAAGTATGTTGATGTTATTCTCAGAGAATAAGATGGTGCTGTTGTAGAAGATGAAGATGATCTGTGAAGCTTTTTCTTTCTTCTTTCTGTATTTCTCTCGACAGCTATCTCTTTCTTCTTTCTTGCTGTATTGTAATGTAATAATGTCCTGTAAATCTTCTTCCTTATTCCTTTTGAAATCTCTGGCTAATTTGAAATTCAAATCCTCTGTATAAGGAATATAATATTCTGAATTGAATGTTTCCTTGGAACTGCAAACTGATATTTAATTCCTTTTCCTTTTCCAGTACGCCAAACGGCTATTTTCTCGGGAAGAGAATGGAAAGGAATAAAATAAAAAGGAAAGATAATATCCTTGACTTATCTGGAATAAATATAGCCGTTGATGATAAATCTGAGTTCAGAGAATAATATAACTGATCTTCTGAAATAAATCTGCTGAAGAGAGTTTTCGTCGATCTGAATAAATTTCGTCGAACACAATGTTGAGTTCATCGATATCAAACATAAACTGCTTAGATCTGCCTGGAAGAACTGAGTTCGTCGATCTGAGCATCTTGTTACTTATTCTTCGAGCGCAGAGATGAGTTCGTCGAATGCTGAGAGCATTTCGTCGAACGCAGAGAGGAGTTCGTCGAACGCAGAATGAGTTCGTCGAACGCAGAACCTTGGCTAGTTTGTCGAACGCAGGAGCATGTCGTTTGTCGAACGCAGGATTGAGTTCGTCGAACGCAGTGTGGAGTTCGTCGAACGCAGAAAACTTATCTTTTCCTAAGTTCTAACAGCCTAAAACCTTGACCCTTAAGACTATACATTGGGGTCAACTTAGTCCTAATAAACAGATAGTGATCCTAGCCCAAATCAGTAATAGGGTTGTTCCAACAATCTCCCCCTATTTGGGTTAGGACACTATTTGACAAAAATTGAATAAAACAAACAAACAACAAAACAACAGAGCATATATATCTGACAGATTTTAAATATTTCAACAGATATAAAATATGATACTCTGAGTTTTGAGTTTTACATTGAAAACAAAACTAATAAAAACAAATAAATCAGAACCTTTTGCTTTTCTCTGAATTCTGACACTGCCTTCAGCTTTCTGAATCTGAGCTGTATCTACTATATCAAACAATAGTTCTGAATCTGAAATTTTTCAGCTTTCTAAATTTGTTGATATGAACTGTAGCTTTATAATCTGAATCTGCTTTGCTACCAATCTGCATTTGAATCTGTCATAACTAAATCTGAAACAAAAACTAAAACTGCAAACTGCTGTGAGCTTCTTCATCAAACAACTCCCCCTATCATAAAGAAGTTTCTTCAAAACATCTCTCCCTGACCAAAAGGAGCTTCTTCAAGACATCTCCCCCTGCCTAGTTTCAGGAAGGCCTGAAGCTAGGCCCCTAAAAGAAGGGACATATGAGGAAATAAGGAAGGATGCATTTTTTTTGAAGAAATATTGCTATTGTTACTGCAAAATAAAATAGAGATCAAGTGCAAAGGAACTGGAAAGAGAAGCAGTTTCTGTAGGCATTCAGTCAAAATGAAATAAAAGATTTGATTATAATGAAAGATTCAGAAAAAAAAGCTTCATCAAAACTGCGTTCGACGAAAAATAGATTTTCGTCGATCTCGGTTCGACGATCTAGATGACTTCGTCAATCTCCGTTCGACGAACGACTAGATTTCATCGAGCTCAGTTCGATGAAGAATGGGATAAGTAGAAAATTTAATTTTTTCAATTGATTGAATCTCCATCTATCATACCTAGCTGATTTATAAAGAAGATATGTTTCTTTTCATCCAAGGATTTGGTGAAAATATCAGCCCTTTGCAAATCAGTAGAAATGAATTGTAGACAAATTTTATTTTTATCCATAATATCTCTGATAAAGTGGTGCCTAATTTCTATGTGTTTAGTCCTACTATGGAGTACTGGATTTTGCGCTATAGATATTGCACTAGTATTATCACAAAATATAATTGAATTATTTAGATTGATACCATAGTCTAGGAGCTGATTTTGTATCCACAATATCTGTGAGCAGCAACTGCCTGCAGCTATGTATTCAGCTTCAGCTGTTGATGTAGACACAGATGTTTGTTTCTTACAAAACCAAGACACAAGCCTATCACCAAGAAACTGACAAGTTCCTGATGTGCTTTTCCTGTCTACTCTGCATCCAGCATAATCTGAATCTGAGAATCCAGTTAATTCAAATTCTGAAGCTGTTGGATACCAGAGTCCTAGATTTGGACAACCCTTTATATATCTCAAAATTCTTTTTAGTAAAATTAGGTGATATTCTTTGGGGTTAACTTAGAACCTAGCACAAATACATGTAGCAAACATTATATCGGGTCTACTAGCTGTTAAATAAAGTAATGAGCCAACAATTGCTCTATATACTTTCTGATCAACAGGTTTCCCTGATTCATCATTATCTACAACACCATTGGAGGGAATGGGTGTTTTCATGGTGGAAGCATCAGACATACCAAACCTTTTCACTAATTTCTTAGCATACTTGGATTGTGATATGAATATGCCATTTGGAGTTTGCTTCACTTGAAGACCAAGGAAGTATGATAACTCACCCATACTACTCATTTCAAATTTAGATTGCATTAGGTTAGAGAACCTTTTGCATAGATTTGAATCAGTAGAGCCAAATATAATATCATCTACATAAATTTGAACTAGTAATGTTTGATTTTTATGTATCCTGAAAAATAGAGTTTTATCAACTATGCCTCTACAGAAATTATTCTCCAAAAGAAAATTAGCTAAGGTCTCATACCATGCTCTGGGAGCTTGTTTGAGACCATAGAGAGCTTTATTAAGCTTAAATACATAAGAGGAGTGAGTTGGAGAGATGAAACCTAGTGGTTGTTCCACATAGACTTCTTCTTTGATGTCTCCATTCAAGAATGCACTCTTCACATCCATCTGGTATACTTTGAATTTCTTGAATGCAACAAAGGCCAGAAAAATCCTGATAGCTTCAAGTCTTGCAACAGGAGCAAAGGTCTGATCATAGTCAATTCCTTCTTCCTGTGAATATCCTTGGGCTACCAATCTTGCTTTGTTACTGATTGTGTTGCCTTGATCATCTAGCTTGTTCCTGAAGACCCACTTGGTGCCAATGACTGGATGGTCTTTTGGTCTTGGAACCAAATCCCATACCTTGTTCCTTTCAAATTGATTGAGCTCCTCTTGCATTGCAAGAATCCAATTTGGATCTTGTTCTGCACCTTTTGTGGATTGAGGTTCAATCTGGGATAGGAAACAAGTGTGTATCTGATTTTGGTGTAGTTGATGTCTTGTTTGAACTCCTGCTGAAATATCTCCAATGATTTGAGATATTGGATGATCTCTAACTGTGATGTGGTCAACAGTTGGAGTTGGTTCAGCAATGGTTTTCACTTGAGGGACTTGTTCAGCTGTCATTTGATTTGAACTGTCAGCAAGATCTGGATTATCCTCTTCTTCATTGTCTTCAATATTTTGAGTTGATGGAAGTAGTGATTCTTCATTCTGTAGATTCAATCCATTAAGCTCTTCACATAGATCTGGTACCTGCAAAGTATGTTTGGTAGAGGTGGTGTTCCTCTCCTCAATTAACATGTTAGTCTCATCAAAAGATACATGCATGGACTCTTCTATCTTAAGAGTAGATTTGTTATAAACTCTGTATGCTTTACTAGAAAGAGAATATCCAAGGAATATGTCTTCAGCAACTTTTGCATCAAACTTCCTTAGATACTTCTTGTCATTGTTATACACATAACATTTACATCCAAATATCTTAAAATAGTTAACCTTAAGCTTTTTATTCTTGAGTAATTCATAGGGTGTTTTACCCTTAAGCTTATGTATCAGGCTTCTGTTCAACACATAATTTGCTGTGTTCACTGCCTCTGCCCAAAAAGAGAGTGACAAGTTTGCATCAGCAAGCAATGTAGTTGCTGATTCAATAAGGGTTCTATTTTTTCTTTCAGCTACCCCATTTTGTTGAGGAGTTATAGGAGTAGAGAAACATTGTCTGATCCCTTCTTTTTCACAGAATTCTCTCATCAGAAGAGATTCAAACTCAGTGCCATGATCACTTCTGATCAATGCAACTAGAGTAGAGTACTCAATCTTGATGGACCTGAGAAAGTCTGTCAGAACACTGAAGGTGTCAGACTTGTTCCTAAGAGAGAACACCCAAGTGAATCTTGAGACGTCATCTACAATAACTAGAGAGTAATGCTTCCCTCCTAGACTTTGTATTGCAGTGGGTCCAAAAAGATCCAAATGCAGTAAGTACAAAATCCTAGGTGAATCACTCTTGGATAAAGAATTAAAACTACTTCTAGTTTGCTTACCTAATTGACAAGCCCTGCAGAGTCCTTCCTTCTTGTATGAACCAGAAGGCAGTCCTCTAACAAGATTGTCCTTAGAAAGCTTAGATATAGTTATAAGGTTAATATGTCCTAGCCTTTTATGTCATAATTCATTTGTTTTACTTATAGAATTGAATAAGCAAATATCTGAGTTGGCAGAGTCAAAATTGACTAAATAAATATTTCCATGTCTAATACCAGATAATACATTTATGTTTTTATTATTGGTAATAAGACATAAGGAATGGTTAAAAGTTACCTGATAACCTTCATCACATAACTGGCTTATGCTGATGAGGTTGTGCTTTAGACCCTTGACATAAACTACCTCCTTGAAGGTAACTGCTCCAACTTTGATCTTCCCATATCCTTTGGTTTGTCCACAGTTGGAGTCTCCAAAGATCACTTTGGGTCCAAGCTTTGCCTTATAGTTTCTCAGGTTGGCCTTGTTTCCTGTCATGTGCTTTGAACATCCACTATCCAAATACCATTGTTCATTTTTGCTTGGATAGCCTTGTACCTGCAAAACAGAAAAAATAAACTAGTTGTTCTTGACCCAGACTACCTTGGGTCCTTTTGTTTTTCCACAAAATTCTAAAATGAAAGACATTTCAGGCTGATCCTTATAACCTTGCGGATGATATCTCCTAGGAGGAATTATCCACTAAGTGAAAGGATTCTTAGTATGTGAAGAATAAGAATTCTTTAGATTTTCTATATGTTTTCCGTTCGACGAACTGGGCTGAGTTCGTCGATCGCCGTTTGAATAATAACTATACTGAAATTCTGGCTTCAGAGTTCGTCGATCTCCGTTCGACGAAATGAATTGATTTCGTCGAGCTCCGTTCGATGAATTCTGCTGAATTCTTTTATTCTTAACAACCTTGCTTGAAATATTTTCATCTATTTCTGCAGCCTCTTTGTCCTTGGCAGAAATGAATTTTACTGGTGTAGAAAGTATGTTTTTCTTAATCATAGGTGGCTCACTTGATGATGCACCTAAGCCCAGTTTGCCACTTAATCTGGCATTCACTGTGCTTGTGTTGTCCATCAGTTTGATGCTTCTCCCATTTAGGGATTCTTCAAATTTCTTAGCTTCAGACAACTTGTTCTCAATGAGAACAATGTGTTCTCTAGAGGCAGCCAAATCTTTCTTTAGATTAACATTTTCTTCACTCAGTTGGTTCATTTCAGCCAACTGATTTCTGAGAGAGATTATCTCTTTCTCAGATTTGATTAAATCTAAACAAAGAACTTTGAATTCAATTGAATTAAAATCAAAGTTTGAGATTACCTAATCAGCATCATTGTCAGACTCTGATTCATCTGAGTTGTTTGGTGAGGCATTGATAGCCATCATGCAGAAATTCTTTTCTTCTTCATCATCCTCATCATCACTGGAGCTGGATGAAGATGCATTTTCTGACTCACTGCTTGAGTCATAGACAGCCATCAAGCATTGGTCATTCTCATTTGATTTTTCTTCATCTTCAGAAGAGCTGGATGAAGATTCTGAATCAGTTTCACTCCATGTTTCAGCTACAAACCCTCTGCACTTATGCTTGTGTTTGTGGGAGGATGGCTTGCTGGAGTGCCTCTTTTCTTCTTTGTCTTTTCTCTTTTCCTTCTTCTGATTCTCTGGACACTCAGGCAGAATGTGTCCAGGTTTCCTGCAGCCAAAACAAATAATTTCTTTAGAACTTGATTTGTCATACCTTGGCTTTTCTTTGGATCTTGAATCCTTCTTTCTGAAATCTTTTCTAGCCATCTTATAGAATCTCTTGGCTAGTAAGCTCATAAACTCCACTTCTCCTGGAGCTTTATCTTCTTCTTCAGTAGTTTGGAAAGCTATGCTTCTCTACTTCTTGGATGGTGGAGATGAGGCAGATTGTTCAGCTTCTCTGGATTTGATAAGCTGCTCATAGGATCTGAGTTTGCCTAACAAGCTCTCAGTGGAGATCTCATTAAGGCTTCTGGCTTCCTTGATTGGCCAGATCCTAGAGTGCCATGTGCTGGGGAAGCACATAAGGATCTTATCATTGACCTCAGTGATGGAGATCACTTTGTCTAAGGTCTTCAGCTCATTGATTATGCGGCTGAGCCTGTTGTACATATCAGCAATTGTTTCATTTTCTCCTTTCTTGAAATTTTCATACTGGGAGATTAGGTGAGATCTTCTATCTTTTCTTTCATCTGCTGATCCTTCAACCATATTGTTGAGTGACATTCAGATTTCGCCTGCTGAAGTGCATTCCACAACTTTTTGGAAAATGTCATCAGACATTGTTTGTGCCAAAATATTCATAGGTTGTGCCAAAATTTTCATAGTTTCAGCACTTGTTGTTGTTGTAGGTGTAGGAGGTCCTGTCAAAATAACATTAAAAATATCCTCATCAATAGAATTCATGTACAATCTGATCCTTACCTTACATAGGAGGTCTTGTGCTTGAATATTCTTTGTTTTGTGCCATGAGTTTTTAAACAAAAGAAAACTCTAAAATAAATTTAAGATCTAATTGATCTTTGAATTCAGGTGTTAGCCTGTATACAATCAACCAATCTCTGATACCAATGAGGTTAGATCTTAGATTTACTCTAGAGGGGGGGGGGGGGGGGGGGGTGTGAATAGAGTATTAAAAAGTTTTTCACTTAATTTTATAGTGGAATTAAAATAGTGATACTTATATGTGTATTGAGTGAGTTATAAAAACAAACACAAAGAGGGCACACAGCACAATACAGAAAAATAAACACAACACAGAGGACACAAGGATTTTATAGTAGTTCCCCAATAAACCTAGGTACGTCTACTCTTCTACCACCCTTGGTAGGATTCCACTAGGTTTTTGATCAGGTGCCCTATCACCAATGGATTTTTGATCAGGTGTCCAAACACCAATGAGCTTTTGATCTGGTGCTCTAACCAAGCTACAGGTTTTTGTTCAGGTGCCCTGCCACTAAGGAGTTAACTTTTGAAGAGAGTTATAACCTTGTACAAGAGGGGATAAAGAGGGTTTAGATGTTCTTCTCTGTCAATAATCTGAGAGAAGACTCTAGTGGAATGTGTTGTTGTAAAGCTCCCCCTGTCTGATTGAAAATGGTTGACAGTTGAGGATGAAGCTTTCTCTTGAATGTAATATCTTCCTGTATCTTCCTGATAGCTGATGAATCTGAGAGACAAAATGTTTCTCAGATTGTTTGTTGCTCTTTGAAGATCTAGAACTTGCAGCAGAGATTTGAGATAAGTATGTTGATCTGTAAAGCTTTTTCTTTCTTCTTTCTGTATTTCTCTCGACAGCTATCTCTTTCTTCTTTCTTGCTGTACTGTAATGTATTAATGTCCTATAAATCTTCTTCCTTATTCCTTTTCAAATCTCTGGCTAATTTGAAATTCAAATCTTCTGTATAAGGAATATAATATTCTGAATTGAATGTTCCTTGGAACTGCAAACTGATATTTTATTCCTTTTCCTTTTCCAGTACGCCAAACGACTATTTTCTCGGGAAGAGAATGGAAAGGAATAAAATAAAAAGGAAAGATAATATCCTTGACTTATCTAGAATAAATATAGCCGTTGCTGATAAATCTGAGTTCAGAGAATAATATAACTGATCTTCTGAAATAAATCTGCTGAAGAGAATTTTCGTCGATCTGAATAAATTTCGTCGAACACAATGTTGAGTTCGTCGATCTCAAACATAAACTGCTTAGATCTGCCTGGAAGAACTGAGTTCGTCGATCTGAGCATCTTGTTACTTATTCTTCGAGCGCAGAGCTGAGTTCGTCGAACGCTGAGAGCATTTCGTCGAACGCAGAGAGGAGTTCGTCGAACGCAGAATGAGTTCGTCGAACGCAGAACCTTGGCAAGTTCTTCGAACGCAGGAGCATGTCGTTCGTCGAACGCAGAATTGAGTTCGTCGAACGCAGTGTGGAGTTCGTCGAACGCAGAAAACTTATCTTTTCCTAAGTTCTAACAGCCTAAAATCTTGATCCTTAAGGCTATACATTGGGGTCAACTTAGTCCTAATAAACAGATAGTGATCCTAGCCCAAATCAGTAATAGGGTTGTTCCAACAGACTGCGGAGTGTGAGGAGTCTTTCCAAACCTTGAAGCACCAGTTGAAGCAAACGCCATTACTGCAAGGTCTCGAGAGGGAGAATGTCGTGAAAAAAACTCTTGATTTGATATATCAAATTAAATAAGTGATTTAGGAAGTGCCTTATAAATTGTTTCAAGAGGCTTTATAGTATTGTATAAACAAGAAAGGTTGGCAGTAATGAAGGCTGAAGAAAACATAAAAAAAATCGATAGAAGACTTTGTATGCCGAGAAGTATTTGACATACATTGAAAAGCCAAGTCAGTTTGCGTCGAATTGTATGAAGTTTTTGCAGGAGAAATCAAAGCTTAATATCAAGAAGTTAGCTTACATCAATTTTTGTGTAAGTTGAAATCGAAGTACGTGAAGAAGCAATCGACGGTTAGTCGGACTTAAGTTGAATTCTCCAAATGAATGTCAGCTAGAGTATTGAGTAGATTATGGTCATGATTGAATATCAAATCTAGGCATTGGTGCTCCTCATGTGGGAAAAGAATATGTTGAATCTGAAATGAAAAGGAAGGTGTCAATTAAAATGGACTCCTACCGTGAAATGTGATTTTTCAGTTCATAGATTCAGATAGAATCAATCATAAAGATCGTCTTCTTATCTTCTCCCTCGCGATCTCAAGAAGGACTCGTCTTCTCTCAGAGTCTTATTCTAATTCTTCTTCTTCTCTGAACTAAAAAGGGTAATTCTCTACAAGCCCTCAAGAAAGAAAAGAAAGTTGTTGATCTCCATTCTAACTTCTTCTCAATAGGAAAAGTCGATCAGATTAATCTCATCTACAACTTCCTCAACCATCCAGATCAAAATAGTTTTAAGAATTTAGTGATAGTCTTATGAATCTCTCTTTAAAATAATTCAGTGGTTCTAAGAATCTCCTTATCATAAAATTCAGTAGTGGTTCTAAGAGTCTCCTTATCAAAAGACTTAACACTGTTTAGTGAATTCCTACTAAGAGTTAGAAAAGAGGACGTGCCAAATTTTGGGAACCTCTATAAAATACTTGTGTTGCCTGAATTGATGTACTTTATAGCTTAGTTTATTATATTACATAATCTCTAATTACTGCATTCTTAATCTATGGTATATATTGTGATTGATTGTTGAATATTTTTTTTTAAATTTCTATTCACCCTCATCTAGATTAATTCTCAAGTATTTTTCTGTACTTTCAATTCGTATTAGAGCTAGGTTATTCAAAAAAGGGCCAACACCTTGATTTAATCAAAATCCTCATACCTAAGAATTAGTTCTTGTCAAATCTTACCCAATCATGAGTTCTACATGTTGGGTTTTCTATAACAACAAATCAGATGTGCGCAGCGGAAAGAAGGAACAAGAACAACCCAAAAGAGTTTCGGATCTTGCGATTTCATGAATCAAAAAATAAAAAGGGAAAGCAACACATTGCAATAAATACCTGAAGGGGGTTGATTCAACACACAACCGAGATGCTCCAAAAAAAGATCCCGAAACAGGCTCTGAGGTCCAAGTACTGAAATAGATCGGCACCTCTATAAAAGTCCACACAGTGAAGGAGAACCCCACGAATCTTGTCCAACAAGATCTGGGATGGAGAAAGGATGCCCTCTTCGTCTCCCACGAACTACTAGATTTGACGACAGGGAGAGGCGGCGATCTCGTGGAATGCGGACGGAACCGTCGATGCCTATGCGGAACCCTTCCATTTCGGCTCTATTAGTTTCGCAAAAGAAGAAGATCTACAGGAAACCTAATCGCTTCATATTTTATACTCAAGGCATAAAACATACTATCCACAGACCCAACAGTTTATTGGAGTTAACACAAAAATTCATCGAGTAGACCAAATTCGTCGGAACAATTTGACGATTCGTCGAGTCCATCTAATTCATCGAATACATCACGATCCGTCGAGACAATCTCGACCTATCGTCGAATACAATGCGCTCCGTCGAGACGATCTCTACGTATCGATGGTTCGACGTGACGAATCAATGCGTGTTCCGTCGAGACGAGCTCGATGACTCGTCGAGTACATCAAATTCGTCGAGACGATTCGACGAATTTGACGAGACGAATTAACACACACATATCGTCGAGACAATTCGACGATTCATCGAGTATAAGACAATTCGGCGAGACCCTCTCGACGATTCGTCGTGTACTCTTTTTCTTATCGAGACATTCTCGACGCAACTCCAATTTGTCACAAGATTAGTCCTCCATTCATATCGAATATGAGTAGGACCAATACAATCCTTCATCCAACTTCTCTAACACTTTTATGTGCGACCCTATAGACTCATATTGTGTTGACAGTAAGACTAACTACTTGATTGCTTTGAGATCACCTTGGAAAAACCAACAATCTCCCATTTGATCACAAAGTATCAACAAAAGTCTCACAAACAATGAGCGACATCTAGCAATACATCATTGCTACCCAAGCAATAAAAGTTCATAACTCAATAAGCCTGTCTTGACCAATGTACCAGTGATGTCATGTCCCTTTTTCCATTACATCCAAATATAATTAGAGGCATTGACCGTGTCACCCTCATAATTTTTCAATCCTAGATTCCTGATCTAGAATAGACTGTCTGAAATTGGTGAGCTCAATATCTCATATTGACTCAACCAAGCATGACCATGCATTTTTCAGTCTCATTCACTCAAGGGGCCTTTGGATGTAACTCTTGTCATATAGGAGGACAAATCCCATATTTGTCCACACACAAACACCTAAATGAATCGTAGCATACCTAATAACCACCGTTATCATCAACCTTCTTTAAGGAAGACTTTTGATGACATCAAAGTACGCTCTTCCTCACTTGGTGAATGTTGTGACTTCAGGTCAAACAACCGCAAACATCATTGCCATATGAGACCTACATGTGACAAATTCATATAACAATCCACAAAGTAGTCTCATGGTGGGTCTGTCCAGTACAACTTGTTCACTAACAAGTACCCATGTGATGACTTGATATCACAATATCATGACCTGTGAGAACCGGTCATCGGTCAACACACATGCTAGTCTTAATGTACCATCATTGCCTTTAGCTTCTAAGATGATACATCGACTAGGGACCATTTAAGAATGAAGCTTCTTATATACATAGACCCTCACATTCAAGTCACGTACTTGAATTCCTATGGAAGCAAACATTCTAAGGGCATTTATTATGCTAATTAATCTATCAAATAGAGACAGTTGACATAGTAAAAGAATTTGCCATAAATGTAAAATGAAATATAAAATACTTTATTCATCACATGAATAACAACCGACGCAAATATAATCCACAAGACTCCCACTAGAGACGATCATTCATGTATCTAATACCCATTGATCTAGTATGACAATCATGCTTTCTTTGTGCAAGGGGCTTTGTCAGTGGATCCACAATATTCTCTTCAGTAGGTACTCTGCATATGCTCACATCTCATCGATCGACAATCTCTCGAATAAGATGGAACCACCGAAGTATGTGCTTGAAGCGCTGATGAGATCTAGGTTTCTTAACTTGGGCTATTGCACCATTATTGTCACAGTAGAGAACTACGGGACCAACAATGCTAGGAACTACATCTAGCTCGGCGATGAATTACCTAATCCATACAGCCTCCTCTGCTGCATTTGCTGCAGCAATATACTCGGCTTCTGTCATAGAGTCGGCAACAGTCTCTTTCTTGGAACTCCTCTATCTTACAGCTCCTACATTCAGGCAAAATACAAAACCTGATTAAGACTTTGAGTCATCCTTATCAGTCTGGAAGCTATCATCTGTGTAACTCTTTACAACAAGCTCTTCCTCTCCACCAAACACCAAGAATACATCCTTAGTCCTTCTCAAGTACTTTAGGATGTTCTTGACGACCGTCCAGTGACTATCACCGGGATCAGACTGATACCTGCTCGTCATGCTCAAAGCATATGAGACATCGTATCGAGTACATAACATTGCATACATGATTGATCCAATTGCCGAAGCATATGGAGTCAACTTCATGCGGTCCTTATCTTCCAAAGATTTAGGACATTGGCCCTTAGAGAGACTCACACCGTGAGACATGGGTAAGAATCCCTTCTTGGACTCAAGCATGCTGAACCGTTTCAACTCCTTCTCAATGTATGTACTTTGGGTCAAACCCAACAACTTCTTCGATCTATCTCTATAGATCTTAATACCAAGTATATAAGTCGCTTCGCCCAAGTCTTTCATGGAAAAGCAGTTCCCTAGGTTGTTCTTAACAACTTGCAGGGTCGGAATGTCGTTTCCGATCATCAGTATGTCATCTACATACAAAATCAGGAAGACGACTATGCTCCCACTAATTCTCTTGTAAACACAAGGATCATCTTCGTTCTTGATGAAACCAAACTCTTCGATTTTATCATCAAAACGCAGATTCCAACGTTGAGAAGCTTGTTTCAATCCATAAATGGATTTCTGTAGCTTGCATATTTTAGTGACTTCATTTGGAGATTCAAAACTCTCGGGTTTCTATTTTGACATCCATTTGCCAGATCTCGTAGTCATAATACGCAGCAATAGCAAGCAGAATTCTGATGGACTTAACCATAGCAACAGGGGAAAATGTCTCATCATATCCAACACCATGAATTTGCTTGAAACCTTTAGCCATTAATCGCCCTTTGAATGTCTGTACATTCCCATCCATGGCGGTCTTTTTCTTGAAGACCCACTTGCACCCTATGGGTCGTACCCCTTCAGGTGGTTCCACCAAGGTCTAAACTTGGTTTGCAAACATGGAGTCCATTTCAGATTTCATGGCTTCAAGCCACTTCTCGGAGTTCGCTCCATTCATAGCCTTTTGGTAGGTTGCAGGCTCAACATCATGATCCATAAGCAACACATTACCTATTTGAGACACGAGAAATCCATATCTCTCAGGCTCAAATCTTGGTTTACCAGATCTACGTAGGACTTGTGTTTCTTGAGCAGGTTATCCAGCTACAACTACTTGTAGACCTTGCTCAGGTTCCAACTCAGGTTCGTTTTCAGTTTGTGGTTCTTGAACTTCATCAAGTTCTATCTTTTGCAGTCTTTCTGGATAAGAACTCTTTCTCCAAAAAGATGTCAGTCCTTGCGACAAAAACTTTGCCCTCAGACGGCAGGTAGAAATAGTACCCTTTGGTCTCCCTAGGATACCCCCACTAGATAATATTTATCCGATTTGGGTTCTAGCTTATCAGGCATTTGGCGTCGTACGTATTGTAAGCCCCCCCCCCCCCCCCCCCCCCCCCCCCCAAAAAAAAAAAAAAAAAAAACTAAACCCAGTTCAGGGAGAGGGGGGTCTTACTGTCCAAGACGACCACTTAGTGCTTCCTAGGTGGCAGCAACCCACTCTCTCAAGCACTGAGTGGTCGCCTTGTCAGACACAAGAATCATCACATCACATAGCGGAAGCAGAAGTAAGGGAAATAGATAATGCAACAACTATATATATATCTAACCAAAGGGCCGTAGCCTACTGCTTACATAAACTACCCCGTGGGCTACAAATAACTACAACAAAACGCTCTTTATTTTGCCCTATACTTTAGGACTCACGTCATAGAAGACAGGGGGCGAGGCTGGAGTATCCGATCGGGCAATCTCAAGGGTCGGTAAGTCATCCTGCGATGCGGGGGCTTCGCGCTGCCCCATCTCCTATGAATGGTTATAAGAATAACCATTAGTCACAGAGCTAAGTGGAAAACACATTCCCTCCCCGGATCCGTATCCTGGGGGCGGGCTCAAGTACCAGAAATAGATAACCGAAGCAAGGAAAGAGTTAGAAGCAGGTACATATATATAAATATAGGGCCTTCAAGCGATATTATTAGTTAAATAAAGGGGAGCGCACAACTTATAACAACATTAGTAATCTTATCTTGCACACACACATCAGGTATTCAAACCTGTACACAAGACCCTGTATCGACACAGTTTGGACCGCTTCTCTTCCAGCAGGGTAGCGAACCCCGCGGGCCTCACCGATGTGGCCGTCGGTGACAGTGGCCAGTCCTGCCACTTCTGAGCTTAGTCGTACCATATCACCCAGGCCCTCTCGTACAACTTGATGAACTACTTGGATGTGAGCGACATCCGGCGATTCCGATAATTAGGCCGACCAGTGGAGGAAATTCAGCGGGTACGAAGTGGTGATAACCCGCGGTGCACATCTCCCTGTCGCCATGAGTTGTCAACCCTCCCACACTGGTACGAACGGTTTGCGGGCGTGACCGACCAACCACTTTCACAACAACCAATTTATAAATAGCTTAAGAAGAGAACAAGTACTTCAGGTCCGTCGCGGCTTTCTTGACTCAACCGGTTACTCAACTTTTGGCCAGGAGATGCAGCGGGAGTGGGGCACCTTATTTGGGGCTAACCCTGGAGGAGGTACTCAACTTTTGGTTATCCCCAACTAAGGCCTCACAGAAACACGGAAAGAACCGCTTGCTAGCGCTGGACCTGGGTTAGCACTGTAAGTCTATTATGGTGCAACATAAACTGCAACGTTGAATAATAAGGCATTTAACGAAAGGGAAGGCCGAAAGCAGGGGCCGAAATAACTGGACCAGTGCGAAACTGAAGTATTGAAAGAATCGACAGAAAGCAGTAAATACAGGACCAGTACGAGACTGGAGTATTGAAATGAATAAACCGAAAACAGTAAATACAGGACCAGTACGAGACTGGAGTATAGAAAAGAATGAACTGAAAGCAGTAAATACAGGACCAGTATGAGACTGGAGTATTGAAAAGAATGAACCGAAAGCAGTAAATACATGACCAGTATGAGACTGGAGAACATAAATAAATAAAAAGGTTCGTAGTCCAATCGCTCCATAAACAGAAGGCTTCAATGTCATCTCCGTTCTTAGGAGGAAATTATGTTCCTTCTCCGTTCATAGGAGTCTCATCTCCATTCATAGGAGTCTCTTCTCCGTTCATAGGAGTCTGTTTATCTTAGTTATAGTTCGGGGTTGGCTTACATTTCGTAAGACTTCTTATTATTATGTGCTTTGAGTTCACAACTTTATTTATCGAGTCGCTAATGATTCGTAGTATCGTCTCCCGTTCGTAACCCGATCGTGTGTTTCGATGCCTTTAACTTAATTGTTTTCTCGTAATAATTGGTGAGCCTACCATTTATCTTTAAATGACTCACAAGATTTATAATATACTCCAAAATAACATGTCAAGGGCCCACCAATTTTTCGAATACTTCAGTCCATTTTAGGGTTTTATTTTGCTCGAAGAAATCTTATTTAGGCTTTTAAAATTATCAAAAGAGTTGATAAAAATCCCAAACTTTGATAGCATCTGTAAAATGGCCTAAATTTGAGCCTATAATTTTTTATGAATTTTCCAAAGTGGTCTGAGCATTTAATTCCTCCAATTAAATCTTGTAAAGGCTTTTAAAAATAGCAAACTAATTCCAAAAATTCCCAAAAAATTACTGAGGGTAGCCCTCTTGATACGACACATTTTTCATATTCAAAGTTTTTGCCCTTAAGGCCTAGTTTTGTCTCAGAAAAATCAGGAATAGATTGCTAAGGGGTGGTCTGCGGTTAGCAGTTTCCTGAGTGCAGGAGGGCGTCGACCAGCGCGTGGTCCTTCGATCCCCACAGCGGATCTGCAGCCGATCCGTTGTGGGGGGCGCAAAGTTTGATGCTGGGGGGATAAGATTCCCGCCGTCGTCCGATCTCATCAAGGAGATCAGACGGCAGCTGCTGCTCCCCGGCGATGCAGAGGGTGCCGGCCTCTGCCACCGTCGGGAGGCAGCCGCTTTCCTCCGGCGCTGCCCCCGGTCGACTCGTCGGGGGCTGGCGATCACTCTGGCGGTGGTCCGGTGGCCTGGCGTCGCCGGCCTCCGTCGAATTTAGGGGGGAGGAGGAGGCGGGGCGATGGCGCGGCGCCAAAACTGCGCCACCTCTTCCGCTGGGAGGGCCTCCCTCCGCCCCTGGCTGGTTCGTCGGGGGTGGGGCTTACCTCCGATGGTGGTACGATGGCTAGGTGCCGCAGGCCGCCGCCGGGGGTGGCCACCGAAGCGATACAGGAAAACGCGGGGGAGGGGGAGGGCTTGCGGGTGCCGCCGGAGACACGTTCTCTGGCAGCCCTGCCGCCTCCCCTCGTCGGAGCAGAGGTCCCCGGGTGGGGACCTTCTCCCCCAGCGCCGCCACCAACGCTGGGGTGAGGCTCTCACAGCCAAGCCATCACCTGTGCCTAGACAAGGCTCGGGTGGCGCTGGCGGTACTCCAGCGGGGGGGGGGGGGGGGGGGGGGGGGGGGGCGGGGGGCGGCATGCCTCCGGGGGAGTAAGAAGGGGGAGGGGAAGGCTGTCCACCTGGAGAGGGGGGCTCCGGATGAGTAGGGTCGTCCGGCCATTGGGGTGGCGACGGTGGTGGCTCGGGGAGGGGCTTTCCGGCGGGGTAGGGCTCCGACAGGGAGAGGAGGTGGCTGGAGGGGGGGGGGGGGGGGGGTGTTCAGAAAGGGGAGGGTTGGGTCCCATTTATAGGGAAGGAGCGGGGCCTCCCTTCCTTTTCCCGATGTGGGACTAAAGGGAGGGGTGGGGGGTGGGTGATATTTCTCCCCCTCCCTCCACTACCCTAGGGTGGCTGCCCACCATGGGTATATGAGAGCTCTTCATGATGGGTGGGTGGGGAGTGCTCTTCCTTGGGGAGATTCCAAAAATGTAGGAATTTGGGGTTTTTTGACCAAAGTCAACTCTATGGTGGGGTCCCCCATGTAGGTCAAGGTCCAAGGGGTCCACTAAGACTGACTGAAGTCGATTCCGAGTTCATATGCTCCGTATTTCAAATGTTATGCCGTGGCGGTCTACAAAACCTAAAACGGACATATTTCCCGTATGGCCTCAGATCAGAGTGCAACGAGTTCCATGGCGCTTGTGTCGATGATTCGAGTCTAACGGAACTGACATAAGTCGATTTGGAGTACGTCTGGTCACTATTCCATAATAATGTGGTTGTAACGCGCTACGATACTCAAAACGGTCGTTTTCCCTAAACGAACTCAGATCGGGATGGAACGAATTCTGTTGCGTTCGTATTGGTCGTATGAGTCTAACGGAATTGAGAGAAGTCGATTTGGAGTACGTCTGGTCACTATTCCACAATAATGTGGTTGTGACGCGCTACAACACTCAAAACGATAGTTTTCCCTAAACGACCTCGGATCGGGATAGAACAAATTGCGTTGCGCTTGTATTGGTTATACGAGTCTAACGGAACTAACGAGAGTCAATTTGGAGTACGTATGGTCACTATTCCATAATAATGTGGTTGTGACGCGCTACGATACTTAAAATGGTCGTTTTCCTTAAACGACCTCGAATTAGGACGGAACGAGTTCCATTACACTCATATTGATTACACGAGACCAACGGAACTGACGGAAGTCAATTTAGAGCTTCCTAGCACAATAACCCCTATTCGGGTCACTTTCTATCTTTTGGGGTTACTTTTATTGGGTCCACTAGGGTCTAGTGACCCAATAAAAGTTGAGATGTTACACGTATGCCTCACAGTCCCAAATTTTAATAAAATACATACTTGGACGCTTCCCAGTCCATATCTCATATGGTGTCTTTAGAATCGTTTTTGTTGGAGCACGATTTAAAGTGAAAGCAGTAGTCTCTAGAGCAAATCCCCAAAAGGAAACGGGCAGATCTGCATGACTCATCATCGATCGCACCATGTCTAACAAGGTACGATTCCTCCTCTCAGAAACACTATTATGTTGTGGCATTCTTGGCAGAGTGAGTTGTGATACAATATCACACTCTCTCATATGATCACGAAACTCATGACTAAGGTATTCACCACCTCGATCAGATCAGAGTGCTTTAATTCTTTTTCCCAGTTGGTTCTCTACTTCATTCTTAAACTCCTTGAACTTTTCAAAGGTTTCAGATTTACACTTCATAAGATATATATCTGAATCTACTGAAATCATTAGTAAATGTAACGAAGTAGTAGTACCCACCTCTAGCCATAGAACTCATGGGCTCGCATACATCACTATGTATTAAACCCAAGAGATCATCAGCCCTCTCACTACAACTAGTGAAAAGGGCTTTCATCATCTTGCCTAATAAACATGACTCGCATCTCTCAAATGATTCATAATCAAATGAGTCCAATAGTCCATTTTTATGGAGCTTGGATATGCGTTTCTCATTTATATGGCCCAAACGACAATGTCAGAGATATGTAGGGTTAGAGTCATTAGTTTTTAGTCGTTTGGTATTTTCTATGTTATAGATTGGATGATTTATGTTCAAAACATACAAACTGTTAAACATTTGAGCAACGCCATAACAAACATCATTCTTATAAATAGAACAACAATTATTCTTACTAATAAAAGAAAAATCATTCATGTCCAAACATGAAATAGAAATGATGTTTCTAGTTATAGCAGGAACAAAATAACAATTATCAAGTTCTATAATAAGCTAGTGGGCAAGGAAAGACGATACACTTTTACGGAAACGACAACAACTTTTGCTCCATTTCCGACGCGCAGGTCCACCAAACCTTTACATAGTAGTCTTCTCCTTAACAATTTCTGCATATTTATACAAATGTGAGAACCACATCCAGTATGCACCATCAATATGGGACTAACAGTCTTGGTCTTCTTCATGTTGTTCTCGACAATTCTTAACATGCCTAGGAGCTCGGGCAGTGTCTTGTCTATCTCATTCATGTTGTAGTTCAAGACAAACTGTTCGTAACTGTCTGACAATGATTGCAGGATCAGATCTGTAGCCAACTCTTGGCTTAAAGGAAACCCCAGTCTCTGAAGGTTCTCGATGTACCCAATCATCTTGAGTACATGAGTTCTCATTGGGTCTCTAGCTCCCATTTTACATTGAAATAAAGCCTTAGAGATGTCGAACCTCTCTGGTCGAGCTTGCCCTTGGAACATCTTCTACAGGTGCTCGATAATTTCAAAGCCACACATGGACTCATGTTGCTTCTGAAGCTCAGAGTTCATGTTAACGAGCATAATGCATTCGACATCTAGGGATTCATCTTGATACTTCTTATAAGCATCTTTGTCGGCTCTAAACGAATTCTCGGTCGGCACTTCACGGGGATCCTCTTCCAAGATATAGAGCTTGCTCTCTTGTCTGAGAACAATTCTCAGGTTTCTGTACCAGTCTAGGAAGTTAGTCCCGTTGAGCTTCTCCTTCTCAAGGATAGCTCTCAATGACAAGGTGTAGTGAGATCCACTTGCCATGGAAGTTCTACAAGAATGATGCAAAATAAATCTTAGTATTATATTTCAAAATACATTTTATTTAATAAGGACTTTTATTAAATACTCCCACTATTTTACTCAAATTGATAACCATTAATATCAACTCGGATAGTTTATGCGAGCTACTCTCTTAGTGGACAAGATCCATATTTCACCTCCATCATAAGTCAGCTTTGGCTGATCACCCACAATGTGGTTATTTAGGTAGGCAACTTTTGCTAATTGCATCATTATGCAATTCTTGTATGGTTGGTAAATAACTCTTTATTCGCATCCATCATATGGTGCATGCCAACACTATGCCTCTAGGCACTCAACCTTTAAGGTCACCTAGTTAAGTTGGACCCGATGCCGATAGTGGGATATCACAATTATCCGCTCGCGCCCTTACCAAGATAGATTAATGTACCTTGCTTTGGAAAGCCCACACTTCATCGATGGAGGCAGGAAGAGTGTCATCCATCGGAAGACATCCGTATACTTAATATTGGATAAGGGATTTTAGGAGAAATTATTGACATTTAATCATTATGCACAAAATAGAATACAACATTCACAAATCAAATACATCCCAGATATGCACAAAATAGAATTATCAACACTTTGATAAAACAGGCTAAATCTGAGTTTTACAACACTTCTAAATCTCCAGATTTACATGCATTAGAAACAAACAAAAACTACCCCACTTATGCAGTAGACAAGCTCGTCTCTCAATGTCAATTTAAGACATTCGGTTTCCGAAACCATTCAGATGGACGGTTACTGCAAAGGAGAAATGATTTCTAAAACATGAAAATCACAACGCAATCACATGCGTTCCTGACGGGGTTCTGATTTAGAACACTTCATCAGAAACCTCACAAAACACATCAAAATGATGCTTCAGAAAGAAATCCAGAGATTTAGAACACTTCTAAATTTTTGATTTACACACACTGGATCACTAACCTCCCTCTGATACTACTGTTGGGTTTTCTATAACAACACATCAGATGTGCGCAACGGAAAGAAGGAACAAGAACAACCCAAAAGAGTTTCAGATCTTGCGATTTCATGAATCAAGAAATAAAAAGGGAAAATAACACATTGCAATAAATACCTGAAGGGGGTTGAGTCAACACACAACCGAGAAGCTCCAAGAAAAGATCCTGAAGACAGGCTCTGAGGTCCAAGTACTGAAATAGATCGGCACCTCTATAGATGTCCACACAGTGAAGGAGAATCCCACGACCCTTGTCCAACAAGATCTGGGATGGAGAAAGGATGCCTTCTTCATCTCCCACGAACTGCTAGATTCGAGGCCAGGGAGAGGCGGCGGCGATCTCGTGGAATGCGGATGGAACCATCAATGCCTATGCGGAACCCTTCCGTTTCGGCTCTATTAGTTTCGCAAAAGAAGACGATCTACAGGAAACCTAATCGCTTCCTGTTTTAGACTCAAGGCATAAAACATACTATCCATAGACCCCAAGAATTTATTGGAGTTAACACAGAAATTCGTCGAGTAGAACAAATTTGTCGAAACAATTCGACGATTCGTCGAGTCCATCTAATTCGTCGAATACATCACGATCCGTCGATACAATCTCGATGTATCGTCGAATACAATGCGCTCCGTCGAGATGATCTCGATGTATTGACGGTTCGACGTGCCGAATCAATGCGTGTTCCGTCGAGACAATCTCGATGACTCATCGAGTACATCAAATTGGTCGAGACGATTCGACGAGACGAATTAACACACACATATCGTCGAGACAATTCGACGATTCATCGAGTACAAGACAATTCGATGAGACCCTCTCGACGATTCGTCGTGTACTCTTTTTCTTATCGAGACATTCTCGACGCAACTCCAATTTGTCACATGATTGGTCCTCCATTCATATCGAATATGAGTAGGACCAACACAATCCTTCATCCAACTTCTCCAACACTTTTATGTGCGACCCTATAGGCTCATATTGCGTTGGAAGTAAGACTAACTACTTGATTGCTTTGAGATCACCTTGAAAAAACCAACACTACATACAGATTTTTTCCAACCAGACCACCAAGTTGTAATCTAGAGAAATTTTCTTTATGGGAATCTAGAATAAAATTGTATATAAACTCTATTGATGAAGATATATTTGATTCTGTTCTTTCAGGTCCATATAATCCCACAAAGTTGAATAAAATGGAGAAATAATGTCCAAGACAAATGCTGAATGGAGCGCAGAAGATAAGAAAGTTAGGTCATGTGATGCTAATGAAATGAATATTCTAGTCTCTACAATCACTGATGATATCTACCAAAGAGTGGTAGAATGCCAGTCACCCAAAGAAATTTGGGACTCTCTAGTAAGCATTATGGACTTTCTAAGCTCATGGGATTCTAGAATATGGTATATACGAGAATTTAGATGACACAAGGAGATCACCACAGAGGCTCTCCTAGGAGAGCTAAAGTCATATGAAATGCTCCTCAAAACTACAGGAGAAAATGAATGAAAAGAGACTGTTGCCTCCATCCCAAGGAAGAAATTCATTGTTTTGAAGGCTGCTGAAGACGAAGGCCGCTGAAGATGAAGGCTCAACTCTTGATGATGAATTGATGAGTCTAGTGGACAAAATATTTAGAAGGTGGATTAAAAAAGAAGACTTCAAAAAAGGAGTATGTTAGAACATATGTATGAGAGATTACAAATTTCTAACCATACGTAGTTGTGTGCGCGGTTATTATTGTGTAACTGCACCTTGTGATAATCACGATTAGGAACGGATAACTGCCCGCTATGTTGATGACCAAAAGCATGGACGGTTACTACCTTGTAACTGCTCGTAATGGTTTGGGCGGATAAGCGTTATCTTAACCGCCTATGGTCTGGGTTCCAAAATTCGTGGTGTTGATAAAAACTGGCAGATACAACCTGTGTATCCGCTCCCTGCATTTATTAATAGATGTGCGCGGACACCACTTTGTGTCCATGACTATCTGTGTGTTTTGATATGTATGGATAGTTACTTTTATGTAACCGTACTACCCTAAATTCCTATAATTAGTCTCATAGTCAATTGTAAATTCTCCCACCTCTTCCTTTCTATATAAGATGAGTGCTCCCATATAATATTCAGATTATTTGAAAAAAAAATTATTCATTAGTTTCAGATTCTCACATGATATCAGAGCGTACGATTATGTGACTTCTCTTCGAAACCGCCTGCTTTCCTATTTTCGTGCGGTCCCTCCTGTCACTGCACAACCTCTCCTTCTCTATTGTTTGCTCTCCATCAGTGCGGTCCCTTTAGTCACCGCTCTCTCTCTATCTGACTGTTGCCTTGCGATTATCAGTATTCTCCTACCAGCCTTGTGTATCAGTGTTGTCCCTTTTGTCTGTGTTGTCCCTTTGTTGGATCTAGTGACCAACCTTAGAGGGGGTGAATAAGATTTTCAGTGAATAATGTGAGTTTTAAAAGTTTCTATAGTTGGAATACGCTTTCTGGATGCTAGCGCGGGGCGGTAGTGTTATCGCCGACGGTATCTCATAAAAACCGTATTCACGACCTACCGAAGATCATTTCAGAGTACACACGAAAACTATTTCACCACACAACAAGAGTCATATGTATTTGTAAAGTAAAATGAGAGAAGGTGTATACATTATAATCTTAAATTAATGTTTACAATTACAAAACTAGATCTCCTTGACTCTGGAGATCGGAAGCAACAAATCGAATAACTTTTGGGGTCCGTTTGGATCGCAGGTTTTTGTTTTGAAGAATTGGAATTCAGTCAAAACCAGTAGGTTTTGGTTTGGCTGAATACCAATTAAGTTGTTCGGCTGCAGAAAGGTTTTGAGTTGCAAGAATTGTTATTGGGCAATTTTGTTGTCCGGATATAAGATGAAATTCGTCCACAGGAATTGCATGAAATTAAAAATTCTGTTTAGAAGTATAAAAACTGCAGGCTTAACAACAACACAAATTTTAAAACACTGAAGTTAACACATAATTAAGATAAATATCCTTACACTTTACATAGAATGTGTACATTATAGCATGTGCCCCAAACAGGACATAAATACACAGAAATATATATCTGCCATGATTTTTACATGTATGAACCCTTTTTATTCAACTGATATAATAAACCTTGACAAAAAAACCAAAAAACCTATTTTTGTGCAATTAAAAAAAACAAATAAAAGCAGGAGTCATTGAACAATACAATAACTGACCACTTCATTAGGCTTCCTTTTATTAATGCGCTCTACATCAACATGGAAAACAAAAACCATCTGCGTAAAAATATACCAGAGAACTATAGAGAATGACACAAATACAGAGAAAGCAATCCACAAATACATAGAGCTATATAGAACTATAGAAAGCGGATGGAACTATAGAGAACTATAGAGAAATAACTGGAACTACAGAGAATGACTAGAACTATAAAGATGAACTACATAGAACTATTGAGAACTATAAAGATATAACTGGAACTATAGAGAATAACACAAATACATAGAAAACAATACACCAAACTCCATATGCCTAAGGATATACCTGAGATGGATCAGAATCAGTGGAAGAGGAAGATGAAGGAGATGGATCGACAAAACCACCGGCGAAAAACCTTCTCTGCAGAGTAATGAAGAGGAAGATGAAGGAGATGAAGAAGAAGATGAACATGAAAAAAAAAGAATGGATAAGAGGAAGACTCACCTCACCGCCGCCGAAATCGATCTCAGGTGTAACGTCCCAATTCGCACTAGACCCCTCGTTAGTGTTTTGAGTCACCGGGAGTTGACTCGGGCTCGGTAGAAGCACTAGGACCCTGAGGTGGTCAGGTTTGAGTCACAGTCAACAAGGGTGGGTGCAGCGCTCCCACTCCCTAAAGATAGGAAATAAGGAAAAAACTTACAGAAAAGAGCTAGCGCCGGGCGGTAGTGATACCGCCGGCGGTAGCCTTCAAAACGGTTTGGACTTGGACTTATTTGGATTTCATTTTGAGTCCCGTCGATCAGCTTACCGTCTCGTCGATCGGGCTCTCTTCCCGTCGAATTTTACTTGGCTTTATTTGGAATTCTGTTTGAGTCCCGTCGATCGGCTTACCGTCCCGTCGATCGGGCTCTCTTCCCGTCGATCAGCTTACCGTCGAATTTTACTTGGCTTTATTTGGATTTTTGTTTGAGTCCCATCGATCGGCTTACCGTCCCGTCGATCAGTTTCTCTTCCCGTCGATCGGCTCACCGTCGAATTTTACTTGGCTTTATTTGGATTTCTGTTTGAGTCCCGTCTATCGGCTTACCGTCCCGTCGATCGGACTCCCTTCCCGTCGATCGGTCTGCCGCCAAATTTTACATAGCCTTCAAAACAATATGTGTAACCTGTTGTCGATAAGGTGCTAGCGTCGGGCAGTAGTGATACCGCCGGCGGTAGACTTCAGAACAATGAGTGACACCCATATCTTATCCTTGCTCATTTCAAGGCTGGGAGGTGGCTTAGGCCAATAAGAAAGTAACACGTGGCAGTGTGGTCCAATCCAAAGCATGGGAACTATTTTCCCATTTATTGTAAATCAAATCAGCCACCATTTTCTCTCTCCTCCCTTAGCCGTGAAACTCCATTCCCTCATCCAAGGACTGATCACTTGGCTTCCTCTTCCCCACACCAAAGTATTGAGACCAGCTGAAGGAGATCAAGCTTGAACGGAGGATCGAAGCTTGGCCGACCACCACGATGCCGCCAAGAAGACAAACTCGATCCATGGCTGCAAATCAGGTGACTTCCGCCCCCTCTCCCTTGGTGCTAGATCTTTAGATCTGATTTAGGAGAGATGTCGGCTCAAAACAGCTTGACCTTGGTGATTTTAACGGAGTTTTCTAGGAAGAGACCACGCTAGAACATCTGTTCTAGGGCGTCGCTCGCCGGAAGAATCTCTTCAATCAAGTCCTCTCTTATTTACGAAGCTGTAGGAACTGATTTCGTGAAGAATGGTGGTCTATTGAGGGAGTATTGGAGGAGAGAAGGTGAAATAATATATTTGTGTGCTAGAGGAAGAAGATGAACAAATGTTGTTCATCTGTCTAAAGATCCGTGCAGGATTTATAATATTTAGACATAAATCTATTTTCTGCACACGACGGACTTCAAGCCTATTTTTAGGCATGATCCGGCCACATTCAGGTCTTGCGCTCAACACGAAAGTTGTAGCCCTTGGAAAGACCTTTCCAACGAGTGGTTGTTGCTTTTCAGGGGAGCTCTGTAGCTCCGGCAAAGTAAAATAGAAAATGGCTGTGCAGAAAATGATATGGTGTATGCACAGGACAACTTGTTGTTCAAATTTACTCTACTGGGTTCAAACCCGATTTTATATAGGTTAGGCTTAGATATGGACTTTGAGCTCAACACAAAAGTTGTAGCCCTTGGTGATACCTTTTCGGAATTGGGTGGCACATTATTTTTGGTTGTCTGTAGCTCCCAGAAACCCTGTTTTAGTAAATATTAATGGATATGTACAAAGTTTTAATGTGTTACTGATTTCTCTCAAAATATTTATCGGGTGCCTATGAAATTTGGTAGGAATGTGCCTGATGACGTTGTGATCGCCCCTGTTTAATTTTAGAATTTTTGAATACACATTTACCATGAAATTGCTTGTCGTATCATATAAATGTAGAGCATCGTAAATAGGTATTGCATAATACAATGAGGTCAAAATTTGGTGGAAATGATTCAGGCATTAATTATGACTTATGAGAGAAGTTTCAGTGGATTTGGTTTTGAAATGAATCCATAATTAAATGTGTCGTTATAAATTATTATGCTGAAATGAGATATTAAAGTGCTCATTTGGACAAGGATTTTGGAAACGTGACATTAAACGCACAAGTAGTCCAATAGGATCAACGAGAGTATTTCCCTTATATACATATGCACTGCACGAGAGTTATAACAACTCGGGATGAGGAGCAGTGACGGTTGGTGTGGATTATAGGATATTATATATCCTATGGTGTTCGTTAAGGACCCGATTGGTAGGTCCTCGTATGTTAGGTAGCATCGATTGAACATGAGAATTACTTGGGTGTTTATTGTTCTCACACGATTGTATAATGATCCTTGATGAAGGATTGCTTGTGGAAGATCTATGGGCTCGCCAATCGTCACATCGACGGGAGCTGACAGAAAGATCTTGGCCGGTTGGGTTGGGCTCTTTGTGTTTACTTCCAAAGACCCCTTCCGTTCCATTGACCGATTGGGCTGGGCTCTTGGTGTTCACTTCCCAAGACCCCTTTCGTGTCCAGTATGCAGGTGCTCCGCTGTTGTGTTCTTAGCGTTGATGCGTACGTAAGGCCTAGGTTTGGTAGTGTGCATACCCACCTAGTAGTGGAGAGCCCGATCCACTGTCTCCGTCTAGCCACGACGAGTGATGCCTGAGTGGTTAGCTACCCTCGAAAAGCGGGAAGTACGAGTCTATGTCGACATAGCAAATCATAGTGCGTGAGTCGCCGGGGGAGAGGATGTGAAGACACTTAGTCTTTATGACTAAAAGTTTTTACACCACTATTTTTAGGAGCACACCCAGATGGAGCAGTAGCGCACGGTATAGGAGGACAGCCAGGCCAGGCTGACAGGGCCCGAGACTACGTTACCATCGCTTCCTTCTGTCACAGATGTGAGTGAGTGTAGTGAGATGTATCCCTTGGGGCAATTCTATACTCTGATATTTTGTAGGAGCTTTTATAGCTACCTGTCTTTTGTATATATTGTGAACTTATGCTTTTTGTGGATTTGTGACTTCTGTAGTTTTATTTATTTCGTGATGGGTTGGCATGGTGATATTGAGATTAGCCGGCAGGATAGGCGTCTCCTGGAAAAGGCTAGCTTATGTGTTGGCGCTTCTGCAGGCGGCTGTTCTGGGCATAGAACTCCCCTCGGTCGTGTCTTATGTTTCGGAAGGGGGGGGCTTACAAATGGTATCAGCTTGCAACGATCCTGAGATAAAGAATTCCATTAAACCACAAGGCCACCTCTGCTAACTAAATCAGTTTGAGGACAAACTAATGAAGCGGAAACTGTGGTGTGCCCATGTGGGATTCACATTAAGTATGTCCACTAATCCTTAGAACTAGTGTCAACCTAACTAGGACAGCACCTTATTCTAACTTACCAAGACATTTTGTGGCGTATCCTAGTCAAAAGTCGACCTCAGGTATGGATTTGGTTGACACATGAGGACACACAAAGTGATTATGGGAAGAGTTTAATGTAAGAGTAGATTTTCAAGTCCCACATTATAATGCACAGCTTAGCTTATTGAGTGTTATTACCACCTCTTACCCAGACTAATAGGACATCTGGAAGAAAATTGATGGTCGTAAACTATTATTGAAGTAGTAGGAGACTCGTAAGCCTAATTTTCTTGTCGATAACTTGACACTTTCCATTTTTGTTGTATTAAAGCAATCACCATGACGAATACCAGAGGTCGAATAAGAATTTGAATCTGAAATAGGTCTATTTTTGATTTGTTCACATGTTGACCTTGAAAAGGATGTCGTAAATAGTAACCCTAAGGGCCTAAAGAATGGATTAAGTCCAGGATAAAACTCTGAGTCGAGGATGGTATGCCCTCATAATTGTGTGCACATGTAGGGTGATTGTACCATGTTGGTGGTCGAAGAGACTCAACCCAGGAATTTCGGGGGGCTTATCTCTTCGTTTATTGGGCTAGTGACCTACCGATTGGGGTTTCCCAGGGAATTGAAAATATTCACAATTTTTCAAAACTAGAAGGCCGTAATCCTTTAACAATTGGTTCATCTTGAGCAAGGCGGACTACTAACACCATGTTTTGATTGAGAGAAAATTTCACTATAGGAATATGAAAATAGAACATTTCAAGGATGGACATTGTCTCTCTATGCTTCCCTAAGACTTTGTGAATAAGTAAACAAGAAGAATAGTAAGCTAACCCTTTGGAGTATGCATCTGTATTTGTCTACACGTGGACTTTTGATAACATAATCGTCTGGGGCTTGATGAAATTTTATACATACAAGAGGATATAATAAAATCTTGTATATGGAGGATTGGTATGATGATGACTATATTTAATTAGTAATAAAGACGTGGTAACGTGAGACTAGGAAATTAAAACAACATTAATCCTTGAGGTTTTCGACCTAGAAAGAGGCTATGCATGCCTGAGGTATGAATAACAGGAACTTACGACTTGAATTCCTCTCCGGATAATTACCCAAGGATTTGGGAGTTGTTACATATCATCATACCTGCCTTAGGAAGAGCTCCAGATTGGCGGAGTTGCTGGAGGAACATGATTCCCTTAAGTTTAGAAGTTTAATTGATAATCATTCGTGGTGAAGATAACACAATTAGTATGACTTGTTTGATGATTTGACATCTCAACTTTATCTTAAAATAAACATGTCTTGAGCGATCATTGACAGAGATGGTAGGGCGCTTGGAATTGTTTTGATTTAGTTTATCATATTGTGAAATATGTCTTACTTTTGGTAGTCTGCATAACCCGTGTCGAAGGGAAATCATCTCAAACCTTGTAACTTGGTTCTTGTCAACTTCAAACATATATAAAATGTACCGGTTGATTGGATGTTATTTGTACACGCGCTCATTACAATGAGATGCAACTTGGTCGTCGCCGTAAAAATTTGATTTCTACATCACGGCTGATATACAAGTGCGTCGATACATGGATTTATAGGATAAGAACTCTAAGTCGAGGAATATATGCCCCTAAGGATTTGTGCCCATACATGAGATGAATGTACCATATGGGTGGTGGAAGAAACTTAATCCAAATGTACGGGGGCTTATCTCTTTGTTTATTGGACTAGTTATGTACCGACTTGGGTTTCCCCTAAATCTTATTTTGAAATGGTATGTTACAGACGTATGATATCAAGGTTTGGTTTATTCAATTGGTACGTGAGCGATGATGACTATATTTGGTCGGTGGCTAAGATATTGTGGAATTTGGAATAGGGATTCACAATAGTATTCATTTTTAGTGTTTTGACCTGGAAAGAGGTTGCACATGCTTGAGGTACGGATAGCGAAAACGTACATGTTGAAATCCTCTCGGGATAAGTATCCAAAAAGATGTGAAACTTGATACATACCTTCAGTCATGCCTTAGGAAGGGCTCCAAAATTGGGTGTAATTATTGGAGCATGTTTTTCCTAAGTTTAGCGGGCTTAGTTAATAATTATTTATATGATGAAGTTATCAAAGGTTGTATAACTCGTTGGATGATATAAATCTCCACATTTAAGTATGGAATAAATATGAGATGCACGTGGTCAATAGTATCAGAATAGGGAAGGAGCATGCACATCAATGATATACTACTCACAAAGAGACATCATGTGTTGTCTCAGATGTTTGCGTTGGAGAAGGAGGTAATTAATTAACGCCCACATGAGATGAAGTCATGACATATTAATGCACGATGAGCTCCCTTATGTAAAGAGCAGTTGGAAATTACCAAGAAATGTAGAAATTGCCTCGAAAGCGTCAAAATTTTGGGCATCCTTGGAGGTTGGGAGAATGTACGAACAAGTAAGAGTACGTGTAGCGTTTTACCTCGACAAGGTAGATTTCCAGAGGGTTTGTATCATAACCCAACTGTCGAATAAGGGTTAGGTTCACAGTTGAAGGACTCTTAAATGAACTACCTAAATCACAAAAGAAATTCGGCACGGCTTCTGAGTTCGGTGCAAGTCTAAGTAGGACCTAGATTAGACAAGTAGTACTAGACTCAGGTCCTCTTGTTCTTAGAAGGGAATAATGCGATTATAACCCATGCGAGGCATGGAGTCAAGATTCACCTCCTATTTGATCCTTAGACAATGGTTCGTACTATCATCTGGTCAAATTGCTAAATATCAAAGGTCCAACAAATAATGATTTTTGGAATCATTAAAAACAAAAAAAATTTACTAAGCTTGAATTTTAAGGCAATAACATTATGTTCAAGAATTGGTGGAGAGAAATGGCATAATGTCATGGCAAGTGAGGAAGTGTGATTGCGGGGCTTGACCATTATTTGAAGTAGAATTCAAGTGGTAAACATCCATGATGTTTGACAATTTTAATTATCTTGCCATGACTTGATATTGGAATATAAGGACCCTGGAAAACGTAAAACCTAGTAGGCATCATGCAATGTCTAGGAGATGTGTAGAATCTATATGATCCTTTGGATATGGATCTGATGATTTCAAGAATCGAAGCGCACTTGTTCGACGATATTCTGATCATCCTTGTTCAGTTTCAGAATTGTTGTACTTATGTTTCAGAATTGTTGTACTTATCGATCATAAATAGTTGTGGTGAAATCAGATGAGCTTGAAGTGTGACGAAGATGTTATAAATATCAAATTATGAGTCGTGATACAAATCTCAAGGGGATTTGATTTGGAAATGATCCCTTATTAAATTATGTCCTTATAAATTATTGTGATGGACAAAATGATATTATGCCCATTAAGATCGGTAATCTAGAAATATGCGTATGTTGTAATTTACATTTGATCACGAATTCAATGATATTCGAGGCATGTTGTGACTCTTGTACGAGGTTGGAAAGGGTTAGTAAATATAGTTGGGCAAACCTTAGTAGTGAACCTAAACGTATCACTAACTACTATGAATAGTCCTAAAGGGGATCATAGAGAGTAATTCCATGACTTATACATTTCACTACGTTAGAGTTATGACAACCCACTATTGGTAGCGGTGATGGTTTGATGTAATTGGAAGGATATGGCTATATCCTATGATATATGGTAAGGACCCGGTTGGTAGGTCCTTGGGTACTAATTAGCACCGGGTATACTTATAAAATAAAGAATTGGGTAAGGACTTGGTTGAAGTCCTTGAGTGCTTGTTAGCACGACTTGGTCATGAGAATTACATGTATGTGTATGAATGAGAAACGACTGTATCGATTAACTGCTCATGCATACTCGATGGAGATACAGAATTGGATCATGTTGAGGAAAGTTACAAGCCTCCAACTGTACAAAGCAATAGAAATATTCATCGCAAAGGGAAACTTTGATCTTATCTCGAGCCTGATGGCGTTGCTAATGCTACACGTTATTCGGATATCGATGTCTGGAATTGGAAGAATCAAATTATTTATGCAAAATCTAAAAGCATATAATGCTTTTGGAGGGGGAGTCTAAATTTTATTTGGGAATATGAGTAGTAATCTCATGAGTATTAGGTTCACTGATCTTAAAAGATTTTAGACCAAAGGTGCAATGAAAGTTGGCTTTCGTAATCTGACCTTCAATCCCCATCACCTCAACTTAAATTTTAGGGACGAAATTGTTTCTTCGTTTATTGGATTTGTAACACCCCAATTCGCACTAGACCCCTCGTGAGTGTTTTGGGTTACCGGGAGTTGTCTCGGGCTCGGTAGAAGCACTAGGACCCTGAGGTGGTCAGGTTTGAGTCACGGTCAACAAGGGTGGGTGCAACGCTCCCACTCCCTAAAGATAAGAAATAAGGAAGAAACCTTTAAAAAAGAGCTAGCGTCGGGCGGTAGTGATACCGCCGGCGGTAGCCTTCAAAATGGTTTGGTCTTAGCCTTATTTGGATTTCAGTTTGAGTCCCGTCGATCGGCTTACCGTCCCGTCGATCGGGCTCTCTTCCGGTCGATCGGCTTACCGTCGAATTTTACTTAGCTTTATTTGGATTTCTGTTTGAGTCCCGTCGATCGACTTACCATCCCGCCGATCGGGCTCTCTTCCCGTCGATCGACTTACCGTCGAATTTTACGTGGCTTTATTTGGATTTCTGTTTGAGTCCCGTCGATCGGCTTATCGTCCCGTCGATCTGGCTCTCTTCCCGTCGATAGGCTTACCGTCGAATTTTACTTGGCTTTATTTGGATTTTTGTTTGAGTCTCGTCGATCGGCTTACCAACCCGTCGATCGGACTCCCTTCCCGTCGATCGTCCTGCCGTCGAATTTTACTTAGCCTTCAAAACAATATGGGTAACCTATTGTCGATAAGGTGCTAGCGCCGAGCGGTAGTGATACCGCCGACGGTAGCCTTCAGATCAATGAGTGACACCCATATCTTATCCTTGCTCATTTCAAGGCTGGGAGGTGGCTTAGGCCAATAAGTAACACGTGGCGGTGTTATCCAATCCAAAGCATGGGAACTATTTTCCCATTTTCTCTCTCCTCCCTTAGTTGTGAAACTCCATTCCCTCATCCAAGGATTGATCACTTGGCTTCCTCTTCCCCACACCAAAGTATTGAAACCAACTGAAGGAGATCAAGCTTGGACGGAGGATCGAATCTTGGCCGACCACCACGATGCCGCCAAGAAGACAAACTCGATCCATGGATGCAAATCAGGTGTCTTCCGCCCTCTCCCTTGGTGCTAGATCTTTAGATCTGATTTAGGAGAGATGTCGGCTCAAAAGAGCTTGACCTTGGTGAGTTTAATAGAGTTTTATAGGAAGAGACCACACTAGAACTTTTGTTCTAGGGCGTCGCTCGTCGGAAGAATCTCTTCAATCAAGACCTCTCTTCAATAAGAAGCTGTAGGAACGGATTTCGTGAAGAATGGTGGTCTATTGAGGGATTATTGGAGGAGAGAAGTCAAAATAATATATTTGTGTGTTGGAGGAAGAAGATGATCAGATGTTGTTCATCTGTCTAAAGATCCGTGCAGGTTTTATAATATTTAGACAGAAATCTATTTTCTGTACACGACGGATTTCAAGCCTATTTTAGGCATGATCCGGCCACATTCAGGTCTTGCGCTCAACACGAAAGTTATATCCCTCGAAAAGACCTTTCCAACAAGTGGTTGTGGGTTTTCAGGGGAGCTCTATAGCTCCGGTAAAGTAAAGTCGAAAATGGCTGTGCAGAAAATGATCCGGTGTATGCACAGGACATCTTGCTCTTCAGATTTACTCTGCTGGGTTCAAACCCGATTTTAGATAGGTTAGGCTTAGATATGGACCTTGAGCTCAACACAAAAGTTGTAGTCCTTGGTGATGCCTTTTCGGAATGGGGTAACACAATATTTTTGGTGGTCTGTAGCTCCCAAAAATCCTGTTTTAGTAAATATTAATGTATATGCACAGAGTTTTAATGTTTTTGGTGATGCCTATGAAATTTGGTAGCAATGTGATCACCCCTGTTTAAATTTAGAATTTTTGAATACACATTTACCATGAAATTGCTTGTCATATCATATAAATGTAGAACACCGTAAATACGTATTGTATAATATAATGAGGTCAAAATTTGGTGGGAATGATTCAGACATTAATTATGACTTATGGGAGAAGTTTCAGCGGATTTGCTTTTGAAATGAATCCATAATTAAATGTGCCGTAATAAATTATTATGCTGAAATGAGATATTAAGGTGCTCATTTGGACAAGGATTTTGGAAACGTGACATTAAACGCACAAGTAGTCCAATAGGATCAACGAGAGTATTTCCCTTATATACATATGCACTGCACGAGAGTTACGACAACTCGGGATGAGGAGCAGTGACGGTTGGCGTGGATTACAGGATATATTATATCATATGGTGTTCGTTAAGGACCCGATTGGTAGGTCCTTGTATGTTAGGTAGCATCGATTGAACATGAGAATTACTTGGGTGTTTATAGTTCTCACACAATTGCAAAATGATCCTTGATGAAGGAATGCTTGTGGCAGATCTACGGGCTTGCCAGTCGTCACACCGACGGGAGCTGACAGATAGATCTTGGCCGGTTGAGCTGAGCTCTTTGTGTTTACTTCCAAAGATCCCTTCCGTGCCATTGACCAGTTGGGCTGGGCTCTTGGTGTTCACTTCCCAAGACCCCTTCCGTGTCCAGTACGCAGGTGCTCCGCTGTTGTGTTCTTAGCGTTGAGGCGTACGTAAGGCCTAGATCTGGTAGTGTGCATACCCACCTAGTAGTGGAGAGCCCGATCCACTTTCTTTGTCTGGCCACGACGGGTGATTCCTGAGTGGTTAGCTACCCTCGAAAAGCGGGAAGTACGAGTCTATGTCGACATAGCAAATCATAGTGCGTGAGTAAATCATGGGTGAGTCATCATACATACATTCATTGCATTGCATTGCACCGCATAAAGATCCTCTTTATATAAAATTATATGAGCACCTTTATATGATGAGTTGCTTAATACTGTGAAAGACCATTAACTTATAAACTTGTATGGGCACATGTATAAGTTCAACTTGGTTCTTTATGTACTTTACTCTACTTACACTCTGTTGATGATTATACTGTTAGTATTTCATGTTGTTTACTTATACTTATACTGCTTTCCTATTTCACTGTCATATACACCTGCCCTATTGTATATTACAAATTATATTGCATCTTTCCTTCTTCCCTTCCGCCCGGTGCCTAAGAGTTGTCGGGGGAGAGGATATGAAGCCAGTTAGTCTTTATGACTAACGGTTGTTACACCACTATTTTTAGGAGCACACCCAGATGGAGCAGCAGCGCACGGTACAGGAGGACAGCCAAGCCAGGCTGGCAGGGCCTGAGACTACTTTACCATCGCTTCCTTCTGTCACATATGTGAGTGAGAGTAGTGAGATGTAGCCCTTGGGGCAATTCTATACTCTGATATTTTGTAGGAGCTTTTATAGCTACTTATCTTTTGTATATATTGTGGACTTATGCTTTTTGTGGATTTGTGACCTATGTAGTTTTATTTATTTCGTGATGGGTTGGCATTGTGATATTGAGATTAGCCAGTAGGATAGACATCTCGTGGATGAGGCTAGCTCGTGTGCTGGCGCTTCCGCGAGGCGGCTGTTCTGGGCATAGAACACCTATCGACCGTGTCTTGTGTTCCCGAAGGGGGGGGGGGGGGGGGGGGGGGGGGGGGGGGGGGTCTTACATCAGGCTCGGCGCGACAGGAAGAGGAAGATGCGATAGGAGGGCTGTGAGCGCCCTTTCGTGAAAATCCAGTGTTTGAGACAGGAATTAGGGCTAGGCGTTAATGAAAAGCCTTGGTTTTCCTCAATTCTGTTTCCCGTGTCATTTCCTGCCAACCAAATACATAGAAAGGATTTATTAATCCTGAAAACCAAAACCGCGGAACCAAAAGACGCGCACTGAACGAACCCTTGGGTTTTCTATACCGACCCTCTCCCCGAGGACCGGTTGGCTCTCTCCCTTCCTTCCAAGAAGGTCTTCGAGTCGGCTCTCTCCCTTATCCTCGAAGAAGGTCTTCGAGCCCGTTAGATCTCCCAGATCTAGACGCCCTTCGCGGACAATTTTCCCCGGAATCCGACGACCTCCCCGGTCAATTTTTCACGAACTCCTCCTTGGAATCCGACGACCTCCCCGGTCGATTTCTCCACGATACAAAAAAAAGAAGAGAAATACAAAAGATAAAAAATAAAAGTTTTGCTCACTCAAAAGTTGTCTACGGAGGTGGTGAGCGATCGGTGCTTTTGGTTCACGTTCTTCGTGCACACGATTGTCCTCTGATTCATGTTCATTGTTTGCGCTCTCCAAAGATCTTATTCATGCTTGAATGAGGGAAAGAGTTCCTCTCCTTGGTTGGTGACTCCTTTTGGTAGAGACGGTTATATAGCCTGTTCAGTTTGTTCTAAGGTTCTGCGCCAAATGTCTCACCGAAATAGGAGAAAAGAATTCTCTTTATAAGAGTTTAAATAGGCTACCTACGGCGGTATCGCTAGCGCCTGACGATAGATTCGTTTACGCGCATTCCTCCCAGCTGTCCCGCTCCATGTAAGGAAGGCGATAGAGCTTTCCTTGAGATCATTACTTAACGCGGTGCATTAGAGTTAGTGCAGCGCAGTAGCCTTGGTTGTTTTGGTAACTTGCCCAGCTAGTCGAAAGCACATAAGAAAGGAGACATTCCTTTCCTTCAACACTGGTCTTACCGCGTAGCGGTAGAGATAGCGCGGCGCTGTAGTATCTTTTCCTTCTATGGCCGCATCAATTTCCCGCGTTGAGTCCTCGGATCGCTAACGTGGACATCTAGATAGCGCGCGCGGTAGCAATAACGCGCGGTAGTAGTTGTTGATCTTGGTCTCGATGATATCTCCGTCCAGTCGACATGCAGTCTGTCTAGTTGATCCTTGCTTCTTGTCGACATGCCTAATGCTCGGCATTAGAGATAGCGCCAGCGGTAGCAACTTTATCCAGTCGACATGCATTGTCTCGATGTTATCTTCTATCACGACGATGTTGGACATCTAGACGACTTGATTGCGCTGACGTTAAGTCTAACGCCCAGCGATAACATCTAGTCGATATGATTTATCTCGACAATATTTCCTTGAGGCTAAGCACGTCCAGTCGACATGTAGCCTGAGTTAGCACCCGTGGTTAAAGCTGTCACTTAAAACCGAAAACCGTAATCCGAACCGGAACCGCAAAGAACCGGACCGAACCGTTCGCGAATTATTTGGATTCCAGTTTGAATTTTGGAACCGTGAACAACAATGGTCCGGGTGTGTTTCTTTCATATTATTATCCGGACCGGAACCGGAACCGCAATATATAAGTCTCAAGCGGTTTCAAGATTTTTAGAACCGGACCGAAGCAGAACCGAACCACAACCCGTTTATTATTATTATTATTATTATTATATTGTTATTTTTATAATATATCTATAATATTTATACTTACTATTATGGGTGAAACTAGTGTGGTTTGAACCCAAATCGCATTCGCAACAAAGGGGGTCAATTTTGGACTGAACAAAATCGCACCACACCAAATCTGTGTCATGTAGTTTGACATTGGTGCAATTTGGAATTTGTTTTTGCGGTGTACTTTCGGTTTTCATACAGTCATATAATGTATTTTCAATTTTACTCACATATTTTTCTGAAATATTTTGTTTTAAAAATATAAAGAATATACAACTATTACTTAATATTAATCATGAAAGACAAATCTATTTATAAATTAGTCAAATTGAATTAACTAATATATTCTTCAAACAAAATTTTAATTGTAAAATAAGATTTCAAGAGCAACAATTCGTTCTTTACCCTATGTTGAGTCGTGATCTTCAGCAACATGAACATTGCATCAACATTAAATGATCGTGATCTTTGAATTTTTAAAAATCGGCACGGTCTGGTGCAATTTTATGGTATTGCGGTTTCAATTTTTAACTTTCAGCCCGACTTACTATATATTATACAAAAAGTACTCCCCCTTGTGTAATATGAAATTCCTGCTCCCAGGCCTCAGACTTCGAAGTCCCTCTTGCAAAAAAAACCAAAACGGGTATACTTTTTCCCTCCTGTTTTTTATTTTTGACCTCTCTCATTCATTCCGCTAAGTTTGGTTTTGGTTCTAGTTGGAACCGATTGGAACCGGACCGAACCGCATAGATCCAGACCAAACCGTTAGTGGCCGGTTTGGTTTTGGTTCTTGTTGAATCGTAACCGAAATCGTTAATGCGACTGTTCCAAAAATTATGCTGAAACTGGAACCAGAACCGGAACCGGTCAAACCAAATATTGTTTTGGTTCTAATTTGAAGAATCGTTACCTTAGCGGTTTGGTTCACGGTTTTAGTAGAACCGGAACCGTGATTGCTCTACTCGCAGTATCACTAGCGCCCGCAGTAGCTTACAGAGTTTGGAGTTCTTGTCCGACTTCACACATGTAAGCCTGTACACTAGACCCCAAATATGTATGATCAAATATAACTTGGGATTTGTTATTTATCAAACCCGAGAAATGCAGAACGCATGTTCCAACAAACCCCCTCTTTTGATTATATCAAATCCTGTTCATGAGATATAAATCAAGATCGAGCAGGTATAGTGTAATAAGATAAACATGTAGCATACACAAGTTAAGATACCAGGATTAGACGTGTAAGTGTAAATCGTGCTCGTGCACTTAATGATATGACTCCCCATATATATGTGCTCCCCTATTGATGTGCACTATATCTCCCCCTACAAGTGATCTCCCTTAGATTGACTAGTACATGACTAGTTCTCATGAACTCGTTCGTTCACCCCCTTTGATATTAGCAAAATGGATGAGTATGATCTATTTTGCGAAAATATATTAGAGATGCAGCGGATTAAGCATGTGAAAAAAAATGCGCACACAAAGATAATCATGGTAAAGATAGGGACACCCAAAAATAAAATCAGAGAATTAAAAAACATGGCGTAAAGCACTAAGGAATCAAAATACCAGTTATATTAAAAAACTTGTTATAACACTGGTTATATATAAAAACAAAATCATAAGTTTTGGATAATGCACACAAATCTAAATACACACGATTTTTCGTACAATGTTATGAGATTTATAGAGTTAATAAAAAGAATCATTGTATGTGTCATGGATAACAATCGTGTATGAGAGCATTCGTGCGATAGACATGTAATGTAGTTTTAGTCCAATTCTTATGCATGTAAGTGTTAGATGAAACAATGACACGTGTAAGTGTAGCAGCAATAGAAATAACACTCAGTGAATTTAACATGAATACATTGCCATATCTCAGAGAATATATGTGCTAACACAAAAGTAATGAAGAGATAAATCATATTACGTTTCAATCTACACAAATATCACGAATAGAACCAGTGCACTAACCAATGTTTTTGGTCTTTGCACAAGATCGATAAGATCCATATACCTAAGGTGCTCATCCGTACAACGCTCATTGAGGTTTATCAGGAAGAATAAGTAGTGCTTGGGGGCATCCTTGTGAACTGTAATGATAACATATTATTTTCATAATTTTGCGCACTATCAATTTTTGCATTTTATTTGTCACACAAGGTCCCCAAATCTATCGAAATCTACCCTTATAGGAAGATACACTTTAACTTGTATACAAAGATCGTAACAATATAATTTTGGCCCAAAGTTCTAAGCCCTACATATGAAAGATGAATAACATGATATTGATTAATCAAGTCATGCCTAGCGTGTTATACACAATATCACGAGTTTCAACTTGTAAGCGTGAAATTTTCACTTGAGTGCAATCTCTAAGGATGTGTGCATCGTGAATAGTCATTGTTTTACCTAATTCCTCACACATACCTAGAGGCATATAAGCACACATCACATATCTAAAAGCACTCAAGCGCAAGTACCAATAGATTGAGACACATCATGACAAAAAACATACAATGCAATCAATAATCAACAATCCTAAATCTGAACATTGTATGTAATCTATATGCTTTAAATCCAAGTCATGCATGTCCCAAACCTAGTGATTTCATAAATTTTTTTATTTTATGTTAATCTAGATTTCAAAAGCAAAACAAAAACACACATTTAAAACAAAAAAAAAATTTAGTTTTTGTACTTTGGTAGTTGATTTTAAAATTAAGTTCAAAATTAAATAATGATCTGAAAAACATAATAGTCTTTAAAGAGCCTAGCAGAAATGATTTTCTATGTCAGATAAAAATACAGAAGAAAAATAAGCAAGAATGATATTACTGCTACCGCCTGCGCTAATTACTAATGCGTGACGCTAGTAGTCATAGTTTTAATCCTTTGCACGAAAAACATGGTTTCTGAAGATTTTTCGTTTTGATTTTTATTGATTCATGTTTTCAGATATAAGGGACACCAGATACCACATAAGGTTTTGAAATATCTTGAAAAAGTTGAGGTTTTTATAATTTTGGCCTAAGGTGTCAAGAAGGAGCATGTTCGAACAACCTAAATATGCATGACATAAATAAGTATAGTGTAAAGTAATGATCATGCAATGAATAGAATATAAGTACAACCCTAGATTAACATACCCAAGCTATATGTCTACACCCTAGCCCTGTACTAAGTGACAGATGGGCATGAGGAGTTGCACACATGTCGTAGGTTGGGGTGTTTATCTCATATGCACACAAAGGAACCTGCTCAACCTAACACTCTTTCCCCCTGGTGCCATCGCAAGGTCCCACTGGAACCCTCCCTGATTAAGGACAAGACATGGTTTATATGTTAGCGTCTCTAATGCACACATACCTACACCCCCACTATTGCGAGACACTTTACATGGGTAAATGATCATAGAAATACTACACACGAACATCAATTTGCAAAGGAAATCAAAAACATGTTTTTGTAAATTTCAAGTTTTGAATTTTTATTTGATTTTTCAAAATTTTAAACACAAAATCATAAATTTAAATAAACAGCAATAACAAGATAGAGCGGCAAAGATGCATAAAAGAAAAATCAGATAAATATTACAGGAAAATTTTCAGGAAACACAGCTACCGCCGACGATAGGTTACCGCATGGCGGTATTACATAAGGATTCAATTTTTCGTGTAAATCAGCCCGTTTTTGGACTCTTTCGCTTTTTCTCAATTATGCTCTCTCGTTGTAAGGCCTATCTAAAGGTGCAAAAAAATCAGATAAAAACACGAAAGTTGCTATTTTAGGATTTTTGGCCTAAGACCCCTAATACTCCCAATTTTAACCTACTCGTTGAGAATCATGCATCAGGGAGTAGTTTGGTGAATACGAGGTGTGTATGAGTATATAGATTGTACTACGCGACTAAAGGACCTGTCGTTGTTCCACGACATGTGAATCCAAGGATCACATATCATATTCGACCTTAGCCGAATTTCACACCTATTAAGATGATGAGGGTAAGGATCTGATTACCCAAGTTGTTCCACCCATATTGTAGGTGAAAGACTTTGGTAGCCAGGTTTGCGTTATAGATTTTGAATCTTTTGCGTACATGAGCCAGAGTGTGAATAATTGTTTTACATTTGACACACTTAATGTATGCGGTGGATGTCGCCTTACTCATTTTGAGTGGACTCATGTTGGAAGAAGAATATGAACATGTAGATTCTATATTATTATCTTTTGTTTCAGAATTATGCCTCTTTGCTTGAAAATGGCTACCGACGGCAGTAGTACTATCGCTAGGTGGTAGCTGCTCATTATAATAACCCAGCCCGAATTTTCCTGATCCACGACACTGAGATCCCAACAACATATCCAATGATTTCGGACCTATTTCAAATTTCTGAACAACACTATTCAGGTCATGGGTTCTAGCCTTTAATGCAGTGTTTTCTGTGATAAACATTTCACATCGGTTTGCAAATTCTTTCTCATTATCTATCGTTAATGTTGCCGAGAGACATCTGAAGCCTTTTCTCCAAGTCCTTCCTCTCTATAGTAGGAGTTTCGGTTGAGGAGGAAGTCTTGTAGAGGTGTTCATTGAATTCTTTACTCATACCCAAAGAGTGAGAGCACTCTTGGCAATCAATGTTCTCTTTGCCGTAATTTATAAATCGTTTATTGAAGCTTTCTATGTCTTCTTTCATTTATTCATTTTCAGAAATTAAAAAGCTATTTTCATCAAGAAGATTATCTAATGCATTGCACATACGCTTATATAAAACATAGATTTCTCTATAAGATGGAGGGGTTACCTCAGTGTCGCAATAGACACTAGATTCGCCGTCATATTCTTGTTGATGTGTCCCCAGGAGGCAAAGATTTGCATCATCATCACTGCTTGAACTCGAGGTGCTTGGTTCAGCGGATGTAGTATCATCCCTTGTTGATGCCTTCAACACCTTTTTCTTTTCTTTGCCCCGATTCTTCCTTTCTTTATCTTCATTTTGGAGTTTTGGACACTCTCTCTTGATGTGTCTGGACTTGTGGTAATGATAGCATTCTGGCGTGGATTTATCTTCATCACTTTCCGTCTCCTCCGACAATTTGCTCCGGTTCTCTTTCCATTTGTACAGTTCATCATAAGTTTTCGGAACGTATTCCTTCGTTTCAGATTTCTCATGAATTTCTTGAACCCTTGGACGTAGAAGCTTTCTTTATCATCGAACTCTTCAGACAACTTCTTTTCTTTACCTGCTTTGAGTGCAAGAGATTTCTTCTTCGGCTCTCTAGGATATTCTTCCGCCTGAATTTTCAGTTCCGGCTCATGGGTCTTCAGATTCCCAATGAGGTTTTCTATCTCCAATGCACTAATATCATGCGACTCAGCAATTGCGGTCACTTTCGGATTGAACCGCGGAGGGAGGGATCTCAAGATCTTCCTCACCAGATCTCCATTTGTGAAAGTCTTTCCAAGATACCTCGAGCCATTGACAATTTTCGTGAAGCGAGAGTACATACTGTCCACCTCCTCGTCGATCTCCATGCGGAATTGTTCATATTCAGATTCTAGCCGAAACAGCTTTGACTCTTTTACCTACGAGGTACCCACATGCGTTAGTTCCAATAAACGCCATATATCATATGCAGTTTCACAATTACATATTCTATTAAACTTCGTCTTATCTAGCGCACAAAATAGAGAGTTCACAGCTTTAGCATTATTGGTACACCTCAA
This sequence comes from Dactylorhiza incarnata, assembly GCA_033032865.1. Taxonomy (NCBI): domain Eukaryota; kingdom Viridiplantae; phylum Streptophyta; class Magnoliopsida; order Asparagales; family Orchidaceae; genus Dactylorhiza; species Dactylorhiza incarnata. The sequence goes on from JAWHQI010000335.1 coordinate 1,881,062, forward strand.
CTTTTCTGCATCATCCCACTTGTCCTGCGGTTTTAATAGTGTTTGATCTCCTACCGCGATAGTGGGTGCATTGTATTTTGATTCAACCATGGCCCATACGTCCACGTTTTGAGTCATCAAAAATTTTTCCGTGCGCATTCTCCAATGACTATAGTCATTCCACATAAACAGTGTGGGTCTACTCACTCCTCGTCCCTCAAGGAAGGCACAATTAAAGTTGGATTTTAATCCTTTTTGAAGTAACCTCGCTTTGATACTACTTGTTGAATCTAGTGGCCAACATTAGAGGGGGAGAGTGAATAAGGTTTTTAGTTAATAATGTGAGTTTTAAAAGTTTCTGCAGTGGGCATACACTTTCTGGATGCTAGCGCGGGCGGTAGGGTTACCGCAAGAAATATCTCATAGAAACCGTATTCTCGACCTACAGAAGATCATTTTAGAGTACACACGAAAACTATTTCAAGACACGGAAAGAGTCATATGTAATCATAAAGTAAAACAAGAGAAGGTGTATACATTATAATCTTAAATTAGCGTTTACAATTACAAAACTAGATTTCCATGACGTCGCAGATCGAAAGCGACCAATCGAATAACTCTTGGGTTTTCTATACTGACCCTCTCCCCGAGGACCGGTTGGCTCTCTCCCTTCTTTCCAAGAAGGTCTTCGAGCCGGCTCTCTCCCTTCTCCCCGAAGGTCTTCGAGCCCGCTAGATCTCCCCGATCTACACGCCTTTCACGGATGATTTTTCACGGAATCCTCCCCAGAATCTGACAACCTCCCCGATCGATTTTTCACGAACTCCTCCCTGGAATACGATGACCTCCCCAGTTAATTTCTCCACGATACAAAAAAAGAGAAATACAAATGATAGAAGATAAAAGTTTTGCTCCCTCAAAAGTTATCTACGGAGGCGGTGAGCAATCAGTGCCTTTGGTTCACGTTCTTCGTGCACACGATCGTCCTCTGATTCATGTTCATTGTTCGCGCTCTCCGAAGAACTTCTTCGTGCTTGAATGAGGGAAAGAGTTCCTCTCCTTGGTTGGCGTCTCCTTATGGTAGAGACGACTGGATAGCTGCTCAGTTCATTCTAAGGTTCTGCGCCAAAGGTCTCACTGAAATAGAAGAAAAGAAATTTCTTTTATAAGAGTTTAAATAGGATACCGCCAGTGGTATCGCTAGCACCCTGCAATAGGTCCATTTACGTGTATTCCTCCCAACTATCCTGCTCCATGTAAGGAAGGCGACAGATTTTTTCTTGAGATCATTACTTAGCGCGACGCGTTAGAGTTAGCGCAGCGCGGTAGCCTTGGTTATTTTGGCAACTTGCCCAGCTGGTCAAAAGCAGATAAGGAAGGTGGCAGTCCTTTCCTTGAACACTGGTCTTATCGCGGAGCGGTAGAGATAGCGCGAAGCCGTAGTATCTTTTCCTTCTATGGCCGTGACCAGTTTTTCGTGTTGAGTCCTCGGATCGCTAACGTGGACATCCAGATAGCACATGCGGTAGCAGCAACGCACGACGGTAGTTGTTGAGCTTGGTCTCGACGATATCTCTTTCCAATCGACATGCTGTCCATCTAGTCGATCATTGCTTCTCGTCAACATGTGTAATGCTCGGCGGTAGGTCTAGTGCCAGTGATAACAACCTTGTCCAGTCGGCATGTATTGTCTCGACGATATCTTCTGTCACGACGATGTTGGCCGTCTAGACGGCTTGATAGCGCCGACATTTAGGCTAACGCTCAGCGGTAACGTCTAGTCGATATGATTTATCTCGTTGACATTTCCTTAGGCTGAGCACGTCCAGTCGACATGTAGCCTGAGCCAGCGCCTGCGGTATCACTAGCACCCATGGTAGCTCACATAGTTTGGAGTTCTTGTCCGGCTTCACACATGTAAACCTGCACACTAGACCCAAAACATGTATGATCAAATACAACTTGGGATTTGTTATTTATCAAACCTGAGGGATGCAGAACGCAAGTTACAACACCTTTCTGTTCATCCGATGTATTCTATGGCTACTCCACCAGTCGCTCCTACCCCTGTCCCCCTCTCTTATGGTGCATTTGGCAACTCAATCACTTTGTCCACGTTGACATCCCCGAACTATCCTGATTAGAGTGTCTCGTTTACTTTTTTTGCAATTTCAGAGTAAACACCATCATCTGATTGATGCTCCGCCTACAGCTGACTCTCCTGGCTTTGCTGATTGGGATGTCAGTGATGCTTTGGTCCTCGCTTGGCTTGATAACAGTCTCTCAGATGAATGCTTCCACATCATCTATCATGATGACACTCTCAAGGCTGCTTTGGATCACCTTGCAATGCTCTACTCTAAGGGTGCGAAGGCTTCTCACATATACACCTTGTATGCAGATCTCTTGACTCGGTCGATCCTTACTCCTCATGCCACTTATCAGGAGGTTTAGAATCTTGGAGCTGAACTTCTCAAGCATCGTCCCTTCTCTACTGACCTTGCAACTCAGCATTGTCATTTCAGGAGCTTTTGGTGGTCTGTTTTCTGCATTGCATCCTAGACTCTTATGATATGATTCGTCAGTAGATTTTGGGGAAAGCCGATTCTCCTACCTTGGATGCTACTACCACCCGCATCTCCGAAGTCACTGCTCTCCTTTGTCGTCTGCCGCTTCTATCCTCTTCTCCCTCAGAAAATTTTGCTCACTCTGCTGATTGTGGTGCTTCTTATGGCTATGGTGGTCGTCCTGGGGGTTGTGGTGGCACCCACACTACGTGCTCTCATTATGGTCAGGCTGGTCACACCGCTGAGCATTGCTTTGCGAAGCATCCTCAACTGCGCCCTTATGCTCTTCTTGGCGCCTCGGACTCTGTTACTACTTATTCGGTGGCCACTTCTTCCTCCGGCGGAGGGGCCTTCCTCTGGTCCTCACAGCAATCTGCCTCTGTTGTGGCCTCTTCAGGTAGCGCCCATGTCGCTGAATGGAGTAAGTGGCTCATTGATTGTGGTGCCACCAATCATATGATTGGTAACTCCTGTGTCTTTTCTCACCTTGAGAGGCACACTCAGTTTCCCCTAGTCTTTGATGTTGATGGTCCTCCTTCTCCTGTTTACAACATTGTTATGGCTTTGGCTACCTTCACACTCCTCCTGGACGATACTCTCCACATGCACGTCCCATTTTTTCCTTGCAATTTGCTGTCAGTTCATGCTCTCTGCCAACAACTCAAGTGTTCTGTCTTATTTACTTCTACTACTTGTTGTTTTCAGGAAGATGACCGTTACTGGGACCGAATCTGGAGGTCTCTACTTCCTCGACACCGTATCCGCTCATTCAACATCTCCCGCCTCCGCGTCTCTCCTCCAGTGGAATCTTCATCTTGGTCATCGTCCCCCACGTCTTCTTCGCCAACTCCTGCCCTCGATCAAGACGAACGTCTCTTCCCTCGAGTGTGAAGCTTACCAGTTTGGCAAACATCACCGCTCTTCAAATCCTGCAATGCTCTGTCGCAGCTTCGCTCATCCTTTTGATCTTGTTCACTATGACATATGTGGTTCGTGCCCTACCAAGATTATTGGTAGGGGTAGTTTGTATTTTGTCACCTTCATTGATGACTTCTCTCATTGTACTTGGGTGTATCTTCTCAAAGAATGCTCTGAACTGTTGTATGTATTTACTTCTTATAATTAAATTAACACACAGTTTGGTTGTGCTTTAAAAATGCTTCGTACTGACAATGTTAAAAAGCATGTTGGCCACACCTTATCTTCTTTTTGTATGACTAATGGTATTATTCATCAAACCAGCTATGCGCATACTTCTCAGCAGAATAGTGTTGTTGAACGAAAGAATTTTCACCTTCTTGATGTCGCCCACACTCTTATTTGTCAGATGCATGTTCCTTCGCTCATATTGGGGTCACGTAGTCCTCATGTCTGCATATCTCATCAATCGGCTTCTGACTAACACTTTTCAAGGGAAAGTGTCTTTCTCTCTTCTATATCTGGATGTCATTCCATTCTCTCTTCTCCCTAAGATTTTTGGTTGCACTGCTTTCGTTCACCTCCATGCTCCTGGTCATGATAAGCTCACAACTTGCTCTGTCAAGTGTATCTCCTGGCTATTCCCCGACTCAAAAAGGTTATCGTTGCTATGATCCCATTCAACGTCGTCACTTTGTTTCAGCGGATGTGACCTTCTTTGAGTCTACTCCCTATTTCTCTCCACTGTCTTCTCCTGTCCCACAGGATGCCACTCAGTTTTCTCCCTCCTCCTTCCCTATTATTCATGCTCCTCTTCCTAATATTTTTGCATTGCCTCCTCCTCTTCCCGACTCTCCTCCACCTTCCCCTTCTCTTCCACCCCTTCCTACGTCCACTCCGGGTCCACCTCCAACTCTTAGGACAGCTCTCTCCCCTTCGGACGAATCTGACCTCAAGGATGTTTTGGACCTTAATGCTCTTGTTGCGCTCCGCAAAGGCGTTCGGTCTTGTACCCAACATTCTATTACTAATGGTGTGTTATATGGACATCTTAGCTCTTCTTGCAGCAACTTTGCTCTTGCTCTTTCTTCGACAACCATCCTGACTTCTTATCAGGATGCCCTTGCCTCACCTTGTTGGAAGGCTGCAAGGGATGAGGATATGAACGCTCTGATGTCTCGGGGTGCTTGGACTCTCATCCCTACTCCTCCTGGTGCTGACATTGTGGGTTGTCGCTAGGTCTTCGTCATCAAATATCTTCTCGATGGTACTATGGACCGTTACAAAGCTCGTCTGGTTGTCAAGGGGTTCACTCAAATATATGTTGTTGACTTCTTCTAGACGTTCTCTCCCGTTGCCCAAATCACCACCATTCAGATTATCTTCTTTAGTTTGGTAAATCGGGATTGGCCCATGTCGCAGCTTGATGTCAAGAATTTCTTCCTCTATGGCGACCTACATGAGGGGATTTACATGGAGCAATCTTCTGGGTATGTTGCTCAGGGGGAGTCTCAAGTTTGTAAACTCTAGAAGACTATCTATGGCAATAAGCAAAGTCCTCACGCATGGTTTGACAACTTCAGTTAGGTCATCTACACCATTTGTTTTGTTCACAGCTTTGTAGATCACTCTCTCTTCATCCCCAAGACTTCTCATGGGTTGGTCGTTCATGTAGCTATGTTGATTACATCCTCCTCACGAGCGATGATGATGCTAGCATTGCCTTGACAAAGAAACATCTTCTTGAACACTTTGTCACCAAAGACATGACCCTCCAAAATACTTTCTAAGTATTGAAATTTCGTGCAAGCACAACTCCGTTGTTCTCTCGCAATGTAAGTATGCTAATGATCTTCTAAAAGAGACTGGTCTGCATGGTGCCATAACTGCTCGATATACAATGACGGTTGGTGAGGATAAACTTTGAAGTGAGGATTCTCCTCTTCTTTCTGATGTCACTACGGACCGACACTTTGTTGGCAAACTCATTTACCTAACAATAACAAGACATAATATCTGTTATGATGTGGGCAAGATCAGTCAGTTTATGCAAGCTCCCAGGAAGTGTCATCTGCAAACTGCTCTGAAAATCTTGGAATATGTCAAAGGGTCGAAGGGACTACTATTTCAAAAGAATAATCATCTACGGATAAAAGTCTATTATGATGTCAGCTATGTTGATGATAAAGGAGATCAAAAGTTCACATTTGGGTTTTGTTCATTTGTAGGAGGGAATCTTGCCAGTTGGAAGAGTAAGAAACAAGTTGTACTCTCTAGATCGAGTGCTGAGGCAAAATATAGAAGCATGACTCAAACTACTTTTGAGTTGAAGTGGTTAAGGGTACTTCTGCTAGACTTGGGAGAAGTCTAAAACTATCCACTATCAATGTTCTGTGACAACAAAGTCGACATCTACATATCAAAGAACTCAATCTTCCATGAGAGAACAAAGCATATTGAATTTGACTGTCACATCATCAGAGAGGAAGTCTTGAAAAAACAAATATGCACTCAGTTCGTCACCTCCAATAAAGAATTAGCGGATATCTTTATCAGACGAGCACCTTCATCATTTTTAGACATATGTAACAAGATGCGCATGATCAACATATACATTTTATCTTGAGGGGGAGTGTTAGAACCTATGTATGTTTGGTTACGAATTTGTAATTGCACATAGTGGTGCGTACGGTTACTATTGTGTAACTGTGCCTTGTGGTGATCGCGTCTAGGAATGGATAATCGCTCGCTATGTTGATGATCAAGAGCACGAGAGGTTACTACCTTGTAATAACTCGTAGTGGTATGGGCGGATAAGCGTTACCTTAACCTCTCATGGTCTAGGTTACAGAGTTCATAGTACTGATAAAGACTGGCAGATATTTACGTAATCAGAACCTATATATGTATATATAGCATAATTTCCAAAATAAGGGTGGAAAAATATGTACAAGGTGTCGTTGGGTTTGTGTAAACCATACGAAGCTAAAAAAAATCAACTGAAGTTGATTCCGAGTACATTTACTCGTAATTACTCTCTCGAGTCGTCGACTAGCTCAAAACAACCCATTTTGGCCAACTTTCGCAATTCTTATCAGAATTAAACGAAATGAAATGCATCACACTCGTATCGATCGTACAAGTCTTATGCAACTGGCCGAGGTCAATTAAGAGTTTGTTTGTTTATATTTACCTAATCAGATCGACTTGTAGTTCAAATATGACCTCTTTTTGGCCAATTTTCTCGATTCACGTCTATAACGCCCCAAAAAACTCTTACTGAGAAAGGGGTTTGAGATCTATAGAGCCTAAGGACGTCTCATGCATTTTAGGGACTGATTGGGGGCTTTCCAAAGAATTTCTGGGTTGGTCGTGCATTTTTGTACTCGCACGAGCAATTACATGGTCGTTCGTTAAAGCGCACGATCAAGCCCTTTTCGAGTGGATTCTCTGCCTTTTCTGATTAACTCATGCATGAGCGAGCGCACTAAAACACACAATCGTTTGATCGACAACGTAACTATTTTAGGACATAAATTCTGGGTCGTTCTTTGGTCCGATCGAAGATCTTATAGTTGTTTATTATCTCTCTTGAGTGAGAGAAGGAAGAGAGAAAAGAGGAGGAAAGAGAAGGAAGATCCCGCCATTGGAGGAGCTCCGGAGCTCCAAATTGCGTATCAAGTTCAGATCCACAGAGAGGAGTCCATCACGATCAATTTCATCCCTCTTTTTCATCCATCCATGGCGCTAAAGTGAGCTCCAAGGGTAATGATCCTTCTCCCATGTCTTAGGATGTGTATGTCCATTTTCATTTTGATTTTCTTACATAGGAAGAGTTTCCTTCACTAATTAGTGGAGGATTTGACCTCCATTGGTTCATCCCCGACATGAAATGCATGTAGAAATTTGGTAGTCATTGCGAATTTAGGCATTGTGTCTGAATTATATCCATGGTCGTATGCTCGGATCGGTGATGCTTTGAATGACGTTGCATTTATGGTTGAGCTAGAATGTGTGCCGGAGAATGTATCTGTGAAATGCATCGTATTGATTGTGGGGTTGGGAATATGGAAACTCTTAGAGTACCTATAAGAAACTGTAAGGTTGTGATGTGGTAGAACACAAACCTTCACCACAAATAGGCATGAAGTTGACTTGGACCTCCTACGCCGGTAGTGTGTGCAAAGCTTATGTCATAATGTGTGGATTAGACGTGTAGCATGATGTGTCTTTTGTAGCATTTGTATGTGCTAAATGTTTACGGGATGTGGTAAAACCATATCCGCATCTTGTAGTCGATTACGGCCAGTTGAACACGAAAAAAGTTGAACCAAACCCGCAGCATGCAATTCGGCACGAGGATTGCCCCTCATGAATGATGATTGATCATGTAATGGGTTGTGATAGGCATGATCGCTCAAATTGACAAATGCTCATACATTAACTAAGTTCACATAACTTAGATCGTAGGTAGTACTCATGAGAGAGTGCTCTTAGCATATGTATTGAGTGCATGCAATCGTGTGGTCGTGAGTAAAAATGATGATATATTAGTCTCATGCGTGGTTGTATAAGCGGGTGCACTAAATCTCCGAGTGAACCCAACCATCATCATTTGCATTCCTAGGTTTCTCTTATTTATATTATCAACTTTGAAGATTGATTGTGCTTGAAACTTCATTTTGTGTAGCTTAGATACACTTCCTGTATTTTGCTACATATTGCTTGTTACGACTTACTTGCCAGTGAGTGGTGCCCCTCCCCGGAGTCGACTAGAATGGTCAGGGGGTGGGGGTGGGGGTGGGGTTGGGGGTGTGAGGTGGGATCGTTACGCAGTTTGTGGTCAGGTCATATCTGACATCATTTATCACTTATTTGTATTTAGTGCATGTGTCGATGAACATAGAGGGAAGTAGCTGGCAATAGCCAAAAGCTGAGTTGGCCCAAGAAGGATGGACTCCTTTTACTGCTTTCTTTATTTGTTGGCCTATGAGACAATATTTTGTATTGTTGTTTATGATGTGATGTAAGACCATAAGGATGAAACACTTTGTTGTAACATTCCTTAGTAATTGTGGACATTCATGTTTGATTTTAAAACAAAGCTTCTGTTAGCGTTATTTACCTTGTTCTGTGTAGTTATACTTTTCTAGCATGTGCATTCAATATGCTGTGAGATCACGATCATATCAATGTTATATTGTTTGTACATACATGATGTACAATTTGGTATCAAACTTTAAGATGTCGATCTATAGTCTTTAAGTTTGAGGTCAAACTCTTTTAAGGAGTGAAGTGTACGTGTAGTGCATCTTCCTAAATGACTAAATTTTGAGATGAATGTCCACTTAGGAATCAAAAAACATGCATGTTTGCGGAACCTGATCGTTCATTGCTTGATGTTTGCTAATTTTTTATCAATAAATTGTGTATTTCACGATTATAGGTGACTAGGAGTGGGAGCAGACGAGCAGTGCATTCTCAACCCTATAATATTGTTGAGTGTAGTGCGTCTGCTGAAGTACCATCAACCCTTATACTGAAACGATCTGATTGGTCGCAGAAGCAATCTTTGTCATGCTTAATGCACAACCAGGAAGGCTTGGACCTCTTACTCCTGATGTGGCCCTAGTGTCAATTGTCACAGTTGTTCCCTAATCATGCGAAGGGTCCCCCATGCTAGAGGGAAAAACAGTTAGTATTATATCGTATACATGTGATACTTTTTTTAACATCCACCATTGATTACTAGAACTATATTCAGGGGAATGACAGATTACATTATATAATTTATTCCGGTGAACACTAAAAATCCTGTCAAATGACAGACAAATGTAAAACCTTCAATGAACTCAGTATCTTATGATTTTAAGCTCTATATGTCCAAATCATCATCAGGATCTTCGTCAGAGTCGGGTCGCTCATCATCCGAATCACGGATATAAAGTATCTCGCCCTTGCTCTCGTCATTTTCGCCTTCCATTTTGATGCTCAAAGCATCAAAATCTTTGTTACTGATCTCTGTAAAGTTGCTGTCAACTAAGGATCGCCGCCCATCGTATATATGTATGGGTTCATCACTACCTGCAGTAAATGGATGCATAACTGTTAGCAAATTTGCAATTACTACACCTATAATACACATAATTACTAATTATTCGAAAGAAGACAAAAAACTAATGTTTTAGTACCATTTTTTTATGAGGGTTGATATTAGCGGTCCGCAAATGACTATTCACAGTCCATTATTATTCGCAGTCAATGAATTATATTTGTAGTCCAAAATTATATTCGTAGTCTAAAATTATTGCCCCTTTCCCATTTCACGTCAATGCTTTTCCCATCGTAGGCTCGGAGCCCATTGCGTGCAGGAGAGAGACACAAAAAATAACATGAGACGGAGATGACGGGAGGGAGAAAGAGCTCACACACCCTTGAAGAGATGCGCCCGGCCATAGCGCCCATGGAAATCCAAAGTTCTAAACCCTCAAACTCATTCTGCCACCCGTCACCGTCGACGATCTACACTGAAGTAGCACTGATGCCCGTAGGTCCTCGACTGCCCGTGCAGTTGGAAGACTTGCAACAAAGAAGAGGAAAAATGAAGAAAAGCTTTTTAGCTTCTGTTTGCCCTCTTTCTTTCTGGTTGGAAGAAGGGAAGAATGAGAAGAAAACTCTAAGGGCCTGTTCGTTTGGACGGAATTGGAATTCGATATTGGAATTGAATATTGATAAATATTGTGGAATTAAATATTAGTGACTAATTCCAATTCCAGCGTTCGCCTAATAAACAATATTGTTGAATATTGTGGAATTAATCAATATTTTTGTTCGTTTGTTAAATAAAATTCAATTTAAAAATTGAAAAATATTACGGAAAAACTAATATTTATCACATATATCATAAACAAATATATGTCATGACGGCGATCTTTTCGTCCGAGGGCGATTTTTTCGCCCGAGAACGATTTTTTCCGCTCGGGAGCAATTTTTTCGCACAACCGCGATTTTTTCACCCGGGCGCGCATTTTTTGCCCGGGCTCATTTTTTCGCCCGGGCGCGATTTTGTGTCCCGGGCACGCTTTTTTTCCCGGGCGCAATTTTTTTCCCGGGTGCGGTTTTCCACCCGTCCGGCAGAAAAAAGTTCGCATAGGCGATAAAAGCGCGTCCCAGCAAAAAACTGTTGAGACATGAGGCGGAAACGGGAAGAAAAACATGCCAGGGAAGTAAAATGAGAACACTTTTTCGTTCATAGATAATCAAGCATACATTTTTCACACACTCTTCCTTGCAGGTTTCATTCAATTTATATAGAAGGAAAAACAATTACAAGGAGGGGAAAGCAGTAAAGTCTTCATGATTCCAGAAACGTTGATGCTTCGGCTTCTTCAATTCCAGGTTGCTGACCCTTTGTTTTCTGCGGCGGCTGGAATTAATTGTCCCCTGTCTCGAGCTCCTCCTTCTGTCTTCTTGGCTTCTGATGTGGCTTCATTGTCTCTGCATTAACTCTCTCGACACTCCCCCTTAATGCTGAGATTAATACATTCCTGATTGCAAGATAGGAATGATTTGGAAGGGGTTTGGTCATTATGTCTGCCAGCTGTTTGTTCGTGGGACAGTAGTTCATCTTCACTTGATTAGTCTCCACCAGCTCTTTTAAGAAATGGAATCGAAGCTCTATGTGTTTTGTGCGGCTATGGAAGATGGGATTTTTCCCTATTCCGATAGCAGCAAGGTTATCACACCAAATGGTAATTGGCTTCTTCTTCCTGTGGGGATATAAGTCACAGAACAGCTTTTGTAGCCAAAGTCCCTCACATGCAGCAGCACATGCGGCGATGTACTCAGCTTCGGCTGAAGATAGTGCAACCACCTTCTGTTTCCTGGAGGACCAGGATATGACTTTGCTTCCCAGGAGAAAGATGAAACCTCCCGTGCTTTTTCTGTCGTCTTTATCCCCTCCCCAGTCACTGTCGGTGTAGCCAATTAACTCAGCTTCTTCTTCTTTCTCATATTGCAGTCCCAGATGTTTGGTTCCTTTGAGATAACGGAGAACACGCTTGGCAGTGATGAGATGTTCTGAGCTTGGCGTCGAAAGATACCTAGACAAAATGCTAACAGCATTTTCTATATCTGGTCTTGTATTGGTGAGGTAAATAAGTGATCCAATCAAGCTTCTGTAATCAGCTTCCGGGACTGGTTTAAGTTGATCAAACTGGGAGAGCTTTGTGCTTGTGCTCATTGGGCACAGGATTTGCCCCTTGCATACCAAACTTTTCAAGGAGCTTATCAATGTATCTTTCTTGATTTATGAATATACTTCCTGGCTTTTGTTTAATTTGGAGCCCAAGGAAGTATTTCATATGACCAAGATCACTCATTTCATACTCCTGTTTCATTGTCTTCTTGAATCCCTCTACAATTTCTGTTGTTGACCCTATGAAAATCAGATCATCAACATATAATGTTAGCAGCAGGAAGTGATTATTGGGATAGCATTTGGTGTACAAGGCTGCATCATTCTTGCTCCTTTCATACCCATTTGAGATAAGATAAGAATCAATTTTATGATTCCATGCCCGGGGGGCCTGCTTTAGGCCATACAGAGCCTTTCTTAACTTGTAGACTTTCTCTTCCTCCCCTTCTTCTCGAAACCTTCAGGCTGGTTAACATACACCTCTTCTTCTATGATTCCATTAAGAAAAGCTGATTTCACGTCTAATTGGTGGGCTGGGAGGTCTGCTTGCACAGCAACTGCAAGAAGGGATCTTATGGTTTCCATTCTGACTACAGGTGCAAATGTCTCAGTGTAGTCAATTCCTTGTCGCTGGGAGAACCCTTTGGCCACAATTCTGGCCTTGTACTTCACAATTTCTCCATGCTCATCTTGCTTTACTTTATAGACCCATTTTAGATCTATTATTTTCTTGTTTGCAGGTTTGGGAACTAATTCCCATGTCTCATTTTTCTCCACCATCTTCAACTCAGCTTCCATTGCCTCCATCCACTTTGGATCAATGGCAGCAGCTTTGAAGTTGTTGGGCTCTTCCTTGGTGAGAAGGACAGTATCTGCATATTGATAAATGTCAGCTAAATATTTGTACCTTTTGGGAGATGATGACTCCTCATCTGAAGTAGCTTCAGGAGAAAAGATTTCTCCTTGCTCTTCCTCCATAGATGGTTTGGATGGCTGATCTTCTTCAGTAACCCCATCAGTTGGAGAGTCCAAACATTCCATTGGGTCATGGAATTGGGAGTCTTTTGGAAATAAGGCCCCATGCTGAGTCTGATCCCATTCCCATGTTGCATCATCATCAAAAGTCACATCCCTAGAGATGTAGAGCTGTAAGGTATCAGGATTTAGTATTCTGTAGGCTTTGGATTCCTGACTGTAGCCAACCAGAATCCCCTTTTCAGCTCTCATCTCAAGCTTCTTTCTATCTTCTTTGGGAATGTGCCTGTATGCAAGGCATCCAAAGACTCTAAGGTGTTGCACATCAGGCTTCTTCTTCCTCCATGCCTCATAGGGTGTTGCTCCTTCTACACTTCTGGTTGGGGATCGATTTAATACATAGACAACAGTGTGGGCTGCCTCTGCCCACAGCATTTGAGGCAAGTTGAAGTGGTGCAGCATGGCCCTCATTCTTTCTGCTATAGTCTTGTTCTTTCTTTCTACGACCCCATTCTGCTCAGGTGATCGAGGGGCTGTCAATTCTCTGGTGATGCCATGGCTCTTGCAAAAGTCCATGAATGCATCTCCTGTGAATTCTCCTCCACGATCAGTCCTCAGTTTTCTTATGTTGTGCCTGTAGAATAAGATAATGAAAGCTGCTTAGGTCTCCAATGCGGAGTCCTAACATATATATATATAATATCTCAAAGGAGGATAATTACAATTAAGCCCTACAACAATACACACGCTATATGCAGACCATAAATATACAAATACACGGATAATAATAACTCCAATACTCCCCCTCAAGGTGGAGCAAAGATGTCAATCATGCCCAGCTTGGAAGAGAGCAAATCTGAACGAGTAGAACCAAGGGCTTTAGTGAAGGCATCAGCAAGTTGGTCGGCCGAGGGGACATAAGTAGGAAGGACGGTCCCAGTACGAACGTGATCACGAAGAAAGTGAACATCCATCTCTATGTGTTTGGTGCGCTCATGAAGCACCGAATCCTGAGTGAGAAGAAGAGCTGACTTATTGTCACAATAGAGAGTCGAGCCAGTGGTCAGGGATAGACCAAGTTCGGTCAACAACGATCGAAGCCAAATCAACTCAGTAACACCGTGTGCCATGGCACGGTATTCGGACTCAGCGGACGAGCGCGATACAATGTGTTGTTTCTTACTCCGCCATGAGATAAGATGATCACCATGAAACACACAGAGGCCGGTAGTAGAGCGGCGATCAGTCAAAGAACCGGCGAAGTCAGCATCAGTGAAGCAGGAGAGACTGGAAACACTGTCAGTACGATAGAATAGCCCAAGACCAGGAGCATGCTTGAGATACCGAAGAACACGCTGAGCGGCCTCAAGATGAGCAGTCCTAGGAGAATGCATAAACTGACTCAGAACGCCTACTGAGAAGCTGATGTCTGGCCTCGTATTTGTCAAGTATATCAGGCGGCCAACCAGACGCTGGTACTGAGAAGGGTCTGGTAGAGGGTCCCCAGATTCAGCATGAAGACGATGATTGGTATCCATAGGCGTACGCACAGGACGACAGCCCAGGAGACCAGAATCCCGGAGGAGATCTAAGGTGTACTTTCGCTGGGATATGGAGATGCCCTGTCGGGAGCGAGCCACTTCAATCCCAAGAAAATAACGGAGAGATCCAAGATCTTTTACCTCAAAGGCGGAGCGGAGAGTAGCTTTCACCTCAGAAATACCAGCAGAGTCATCCCCAGTAAGAATAATGTCGTCAACATAGACCAAGACAATAGCACGACGACCCTCTGGCGTGGCGCGAACGAAGCAAGTGTGATCCGCATGACAAAGCCTATCTGAAGAATAACAGTGCTGAACCGGTCAAACCAGGCACGCGGTGATTGTTTCAGGCCGTACAGGGATTTGTGTAGACGACAAACCCTGCCCGAATACTCCCCCTGAAGGGCAAATCCCGGTGGAGTAGCCATATAAACCTCCTCCTGTAAGGTTCCATGGAGGAAAGCATTCTTGACATCGAGCTGGTAGAGGGGCCATGCCCGGGACGCCGCAATGGAGAGCAGAAGACGAACACTCGTCAGCTTGGCCACGGGAGCAAACGTGGCCCCAAACTCATCAGGAGCCTGAGTAAATCCCTTAGCCACCAAGCGAGCCTTGTAGCGATCAATCGAACCATCAGCACCATACTTCACGGTATAGACCCATTTGCACCCAACGGTGCGTTTCCCGGGAGGCAGAGGAACAAGAGACCACGTCCCGGTGTGACGAAGAGCAGACATCTCCTCCTCCATGGCCCGAACCCACCGCGAATCAAGGAGGGCCTCAGCAGACGAAGCAGGGATCCGAACCGAATCAGCAGCAGCCACAAAAACCTGGTAAGAGGGAGAGAACCGCTGGTAGGAAACAACACTAGCCAGCGGGTGCTCAGTAACAGAAGAACGAACACAAGCCCGGTGGCCCTTTCGCAGGGCAATAGGTAAATCATCAGAAGTAGTAGAGGGAGGAGGCTCAAGAGAGTTACCTGCAACCGGAAGGAGCAATGGAGCCGGGACTGAAGGAGAAATGGGAGTAACAGGTGGTGTGGGCGCGCGACGGCGAGTGTAAGTAAGTAGGACGGGCGGGGGTGATGGAGGTGAGACGGCGGGGACGATCGGGATAGGTTGCACAATAGTAGGGGGGGCGGGGTAGTCGAGGGAGAGAGAAAGAAGGGTACTTCCTCGTGAAATGTCACATCACGAGAGTGAATGATACGACGGAAACGGGGATCATAACAGCGATACCCCTTAGTGGTAGTCGAGTAGCCGAGAAAGAGACAACGGACAGCCCGATCGTCGAGTTTTGTCCGGGAAGGACGCCGATCCTGGACAAAACACACACAGCCAAAGACCCGGAGAGGGATGGGAAAAACAGAGGCGGAAGGGTGGAGAAGGCTGTAGGGAGCAATACTGCCGAGGGGGCGGGACGGAGTTCGATTGATAAGGAAGGCTGCAGTAAGGAGAGCAGCACTCCAGTAGGACTTAGGAACATGCATGCCTCGAAGAAGGCATCGAACAGTGTCCAACAGGTGACGGTTTTTGCGTTCGGCCACGCCATTTTGTTTGGGGGTGGCCGGACACGAAAACTGGTGGAGGGTGCCTTCAGAGCGAAGAAACATGTCAAAGGAGCGTGAGGTGTATTCTCCTCCACTGTCAGAGCGAAGAATGTGAACAGACTTGCCATGTTGTGTCTGTATCATAGCAGTAAAGTGAGTGTAAACAGAAAGAACGTCAGATTTACGTTTCAGAAGATAAACCCATAAACAGCGAGAATAGTCATCAATAAAAGTGACAAAGTACGAGAATCCATCAAAAGAAACAATAGGGGCAGGGCCCCAAACATCAGAATGTATCAACTCAAAACAAGATGTAGCACGACTAACAGAAGATACATAGGTACTGCGAGTGTGTTTTGACAATTCGCAAACATCACAATGAAAAGGAAAAGAAAAAGATACATCAGGGCAAACAGATAACATCCGAGGAGGGCTAGCATGACCGAGACGGGCATGCCAAAGCAAACTTGATGACGAAGCAGGGGCAGCAGTGGTGGTGGTAGCAGCAGTGGGAGGGGGCATCACCAGATGGTACATCCCATTCTTCTCAATCCCCGTACCAAAAGTCCTCCTGGATCGCAGGTCCTGAAAAACACAATGATCAGAGTAGAAAGTGACAGAGCAGTTCAAAGCACGAGTAATACTACTAACAGATAAAAGGTTGAGAGCCATGTGAGGTACAAGAAGAACAGAGTCAAGGGAAAGAGAGGAAGAGAGAGAGACAGTGCCCTGGCTGAGGACAGGAGTAAACGAGCCATCAGCAAGGCGCACATCCCGGTGGGAGCAAGGAGCAACCTGGCGCAGGAGGGAAGACGTACCAGTCATATGGTCGGTGGCACCAGAATCAATCACCCAGGGTGACGAACCCTGGTCAACCGTGGTCGCAGAGCAAGCAAACGGAGTACCTGAGGATGAAGAGTTAGGAGAGGCAGTAGTGGAGGACTGAGATTGCTGGAACTGCTGAAACTGCTGAAACTGGGCCAACAGGTGACTGAAATCCGAAGCAGTGACTCCTGAGGGACGCTCGATGGTATCAAAAGACTCGACAGCAGCAACGGTAGAGCGCGGAGCACCAGACGAAGTACGATCAGAACCCCGAAGGTGTGGATAGAGCTGATAGCAACGGCTGCGGTCATGATAGAGACGCCCACAATGAGAGCAAGGGCCAGGCGGACCCGTAGAGCTACGGCCACCGGAGGAGCCACGTCCCCCAGACGGTGTAGAAGAACCGCGACCTCCACGGCTCCGAGAGCCAGAAGTGGGAGGACGAGAAGAAGCAGCAAGAGCCATCTGCTCAGTAGGGAGCGAGGAAGTAGTACGGCCACCGGAGAGGCATGAGTGACGCTGCAAGCGTTTCTCATGCTCAGAGACAATGGAGTAGGCCTCAAGAAGATCTGGCAAAGGAGACATGCCCACAATCTGAGCACGTGTGGACTCATACTCGGAGCGAAGCCCCATCAAGAACTGATAGGTCTCCCGACGCTGTCGCTGTTGCCGGATAAGGGTGACATCTTCGGGAGATTTCAGGGCGCTAAGAGGCTCCAGATCGTTGAGTTCCAAAAAACGATCCTGAAGGTAGGTGAAGTACTCCTGAACAGACCGCTCCCCCTGAGTAGCGGAAGCAATATCCTGAAAGACACCAAAAATCTGGGCATCAACACGTGTATGCCCGAATGTACGCTGAAGTGCGGACCAAAGTTCGGCGATGTCTTCAAAACGCATGAACTGGCCAAAGATACGAGGCTCCATCGAGCACTGGATCCAACCAAGAACCATGAATTTCTCCGTGGACCACTTGACCAAATCATCTTTCTTGTCCGCAGGAGGCTGTGGAGGGCCGCCAGTCAACCAAGAAAGTTTATTTCGACCGGCAAGGGCCACCTTCATCGATGTAGCCCAAGAAGAATAGTTCCGCTCATCCAGAAGGATGCTAGTAATCCGCCTCGAGGAGGATTCGTAGGTGTCCGTAGAAGCCATGAATCAAGAGGCAAGAAACACGAAGATCCCTCCCACAAAGGAGATCGAGGATCAACTGCAAATAGGCGCAGTAGAAATGCTGGAACAGAGGCAAATAGGTGCAGGAAGACCGCAGCAGAAATGCAGTAGAAATGCTGGAAGACGCAGATGAGAGACCGCTGGAGAAATGCTGGAAGACGCAAATAGGCCGCTGGAGAACGCAGATCACGATCACGATCGTCGTCGATGGAACAGAAGCAGATCACGATTGGAACAGACGCAGCCGCAGATCAAGATCGATCGTAGGAAGACGAGGCCGCAGATAACGATCGTCGTCGCAGGAAGGCGAGACAGATCGACGAGGACGCAGATCACGATCGTCGTCGACGCAGGGTGCGTAGCTGCCGTCGACGCAGGAAAACGATCGACGCAGGAAGGCGAGCGCTGGGACAGGCGATGCGGGAAGGCAGAGCGGGAACCCTAGGTTAGCTCTGATACCATGTAGAATAAGATAATGAAAGCTGCTTAGGTCTCCAATGCGGAGTCCTAACATATATATATATAATATCTCAAAGGAGGATAATTACAATTAAGCCCTACAACAATACACACGCTATATGCAGACCATAAATATACAAATACACGGATAATAATAACTCCAATAGTGCCCACTTTCTTTTTCTACTTGAAGCTTGAATTCTTTGAACTTTGTGAAGGCATCTGATTTCTGCTTTAAGAAATATAT
Source organism: Dactylorhiza incarnata (assembly GCA_033032865.1). NCBI lineage: Eukaryota > Viridiplantae > Streptophyta > Magnoliopsida > Asparagales > Orchidaceae > Dactylorhiza > Dactylorhiza incarnata. The sequence continues at coordinate 1,899,489 of JAWHQI010000335.1, forward strand.
CCAGGAATATCGAGAGTAATCATCAATTAAGCTTAAGTAATACCTCATACCTCCAGGAGTTGAAGTTTGAGCTGGCCCCCATAGATCTGCATGGATCAATTCTAGAGGCTTATCAGACCTCCATGAAGCTGAGGATGGGAAAGCCAGACGATGACTCTTCCCATGAATGCAGTCTTCACACTTGTGGTCCTCCTCCTTCAGTTCTGGCAGCCCCTGAGCCATCTCCTTTTGTTTCAGCTGAATAAGATCTCTGTGGTTCAAATGCCCAAGCCTATTGTGCCATAACATTAGGGGTGAGGTGCACACAAGTGCCTCCTCCTCTTTACTTGGAATTTCTAATTTCAGTGGGAACATATTGTTTGGTGTCATTCTAATTGATGCTATGCACACACTTGTCTCATTGTGACTTATGTGGCAGTGATTTTCTTCAAATGTTAGGGAATAACCATTCTTCATCAGCTGCCCTACACTCAATAGGCTTTGGGAGAGGGATGGCACATAGTGTACTCTTTCTATATGCCTTATGTTGCCATCTTTAGCCCTTACAGCCACTGTTCCTGTTCCCTCTATGACTAGTTTCTTTCCATCTCCTAATATCACCTCAGCTTTACTTGCTTCATTCATTTCTATAAAGTTTTGTATGTAGGGAGACATGTGGTTGGAGCATCCACTGTCGATGTACCAAGTTTGGCTTGATGTTTTTTGGGTGCTGGTTTCAGTGATAAATAGTTTCTCAGTGGTGTTTGTGTACTTAACTTCCTCCCTCTTTTCTTCTTTATTCTTGGACCAGCAGTCCTTCTGCATATGAGTGGGTTTTTTGCATCTCTTACATTTAAAGAAGCAGTCCATGGCTACATGGTTTGTTCTTTTGCAAAGGTTACAAAACATTTGTGTGTTGTTGTTATGTTTAAACTCATGTGCTGGTCTCCCTTCATTGGTTCTACCTCTCCCCCTACCCCCCATCCCTGGTTTGGGATTTCTTTGGGTGAATTTTTCTGATATTTTGGTTTTTGATTGGAAAGCTTGGTCAAGCTCATCATTGCTTCTTTTGAGCCTTTCCTCATGAGCTTGGAGAGATCCCATAAGCTCAGTGATGGAAAGAGTTTTAAGGTTTTTTGTTTCTTCTATGGTGGTAACAATTGGATCAAATTTTGGAGGGAGACATCTCAGGATTTTTGGGGCTATCTTCTTATCCTTGAGCTTATCTCCTAAGCTCCTAATTTGATTCACTATACTCATCAGCCGAGAGACAAACTCCTTAACAGTTTCATTTTCTTTCATAGCTATATTTTCAAAAAGTTTCCATTGGTGTTGAAGTTTTATGTCTATTACCTTCTCTGACCCCCGGAATTCTTCTTGGAGTATCTCCCATGCGATTTTTGAGGTTTCAGCCCCCATTATCCTTGGGTAAATGCTCTTGCTTACCCCTTGATGCAGTATAAGGAGAGCCTTTGCTTCTTGCTTGGCTTCTTCCCCCGCAGCTTTGAGTTTAGCAGGATCTTCTTCTTTCTCTTTCTCTTTGGATGAAGTTGTTTTAGCAGCAACTTTCTCTTTGGATGAAGTTGCCGTCTCAATTGCCGTCTCCTCCTTCCTCCCTTCTTTTACTAGCTGCCAGAGCCCTTGGGATTGAAGTAGAAGCCAGATATGAACGGACCAAAATTCATAATGTTCTCCATCGAAAATGGGAACACCAGATTGGGTAAATTGGAACATTTGGGTGGAATTTTGAGTTGCCATATGATGAGAAGAGATAACGGGAAGGAAAAATGAAGCTTGCTTGATTACCCACTCCCTCTGATGGCCTCACATCAAACAAACACGCTCTGATACCAATGTTGAGACATGAGGCGGAAACGGGAAGAAAAACATGCCAGGGAAGTAAAATGAGAACACTTTTTCGTTCATAGATAATCAAGCATACATTTTTCACACACTCTTCCTTGCAGGTTTCATTCAATTTATATAGAAGGAAAAACAATTACAAGGAGGGGAAAGCAGTAAAGTCTTCATGATTCCAGAAACGTTGATGCTTCGACTTCTTCAATTCCAGGTTGCTGACCCTTGTTTTCTGCGGCGGCTGGAATTAATTGTCCCCTGTCTCGAGCTCCTCCTTCTGTCTTCTTGGCTTCTGATGTGGCTTCATTGTCTCTGCATTAACTCTCTCGACAAAAACCGCTCCCCGGTGAAAAAATCGCGCCCGAAAAATAGCCCCCGAGCAAAAAAATCTCGTGGGGCAAAAAAAACTCGCCCGGGCAAAAAAATCGCTCCCGGCCAAAAAAATCTTGCCCGGGCAAAAAAATTGCGCCCGGGAGAAAAAATTGCGCGCGGGGAAAAAAATCGCTCCCTGACGAAAAATTGCGTTTGAGTGAAAAAATCGCGCCGGGGCGAAAAACTATCCCTTGGGAGAAAAATTTGCGCCCGGGCGAAAAAATCGCGCCCGGGCGAAAAAATCGCGCTCGGGCGAAAAATGTGCGCCCGGGCAAAAAACTCGCGCCCGGGAAAAAAATTGCGCGCCCGGGTGACAAAACATGCGCCCGGGCGAAAAACGCGCCCCCGGGTGAAAAACACGCGCCCGGGCGAAAAACGCGCGCCCGGGCGAAAAACTCGCGCCAGAGCGAAAAATTTTTGTCCGGGCAAAATTTGGGCGTCTGGGCGAAAAACGCGCGTTCGGGCGAAAACTCACGTCCGTGCGAAAAACTCGCGCCCGGGCGAAAAATGCGCGCTAGGGAGAAAAACGCGCGCCCGGGCGAAAAACGCACGCTAGAGCGAAAAATTTCCGCCCGGGCAAAATTTGGGCATTCAGGCTAAAAAACGCGCGTTCGGGTGAAAAACTCGCGTCCATGCGAAAAACTCGCGCTCGGGAGAAAAATTGTGCGCCCGGGCGCATAAACGCGCGTCAGGGCAAAAAACGCGCGCTTGGGCGGAAAATTTCCGCCCAGGCAAAATTTGGGTGTCCGGTCGAAAAACGCACGTTCGGGCGAAAAACTCGCGTCCGTGCGAAAAACTCGCGCCCGGGCGAAAAATTGTGCGCCCGGGCGCATAAACGCGCGCCCGGGCAAAAAACGCGATAAATCGAGCGTGCCAGACTCGCCCAATTCCGATATCTCTAGCTAGATTTTGTGCTTAGGCTAAAATCAATTCCATGATATTCAACTCAAATTTCCATTATTAAAGCTACCTAACAAGCGAACGGCGTAATTGAAATTCGACGTCGAATTTCAATTCTAAGTCTTCAATTTAGTCCAAACGAAAGGGGCCTAATGGTGTTCTAAATCCAGAACTCTATTTTCTCAAAAAAATCCAGAGCTCTATTTTCTCAAAAAAATCCAGAGCTCTATTTTCTCAAAAATATGGATGGCATGCCTCCAATGCTGTTCTACTGCTGCGTCACTTTTATCTTACCCAAGATCGTTCTCCCTCTGCTACAAAACAGGAATCTAGGGTTCGAGGGGAAGCTAAATGCCATGGCCGACATAAAGCTGGAGACAATATGTGGAGGAAAAGGAGAAATCATCGTCGTCGGCCAGGAGAAATCGATCCCGAGCGAAGATGGAGGTTGGGGATTGAAGGAGAAGCGGGATGAAGTTTTCGGCGAAAGGGGGTGGTCGTCGCTGGGATGAGGATGTGGAAGGATCGAACCCTAGACGAAGGATGCGACTGGCTTGCGTGAACTCTAAATTGGACTGCGATTATAGGAGTGAATAAAACTTAAAATGTATTGTATTTATCTTAAAACTGGACTGTGAATAGCCATTTAAGGACTGCTAATATTAATTCTCTAAAATATACGCAAATTTTAAGTGCAAGACGAATGGCAGAGGGATTTGCTTTCTCATTGAAGAGCGAAGAGATAAAAAGTGTGCCTTTGGTTAAATGATATGCCAGTATCACAAGAAACATAATATAGTATTATACTGCAAAACAATCATGATACAAATATAAAATATAGGCATATAAGACATGCATGTATGTGATCAATAGTATTGTGCCCGCAATTCGTCAAGATCAGAAATGCATATGGAAGACATCTCAGATGTCCTGCTCTGCGACCTTAAGTTTCTAGCTCGGCGGCCTCAGGTGTCCTGCTCGGCCACCGCGGGTGTTCGGCTCGGCGGCCTAAGGTGTCCTGTGCAGCTCGGCGACCTCGGGTGTCCAGTTCGGCGGCCTCGGGTGTTCAGCTCGACGGCCTCAGGTGTCCAGCTCGGCAGCCTCAGGTGTTCGGCTCGGCTCCTCTGGGTGACCTCCTAGGGACCTTGTCGGGGGGAGGGGGTTCCCCTATCTTTTCCTATAATAGGACCCTATAGTAACTTGTGAAAGGCAGCTCACACCCTGCGAAAAGTCGCCAATTTGAAGATTTGACGACCTCGTCTGCCTTCCCTCACACTTGCACAACACTTTGTTCGGGAGGGGGAGTTCCTATACACTCCTGGGTATGCAAAGGGACATCCACAATGTAACACGACTACCTCGACTGATAATAAAATAGTCGTGCCCTCTCACTTATTCGCTTCATGTCTATGTCTGCTAATTCAGGGGCTAGTAACTTTCGCACATCCTTTTGGTCCGAACTTTGCGAACAGAGATCTTGGCTCTTTGCGGACCGAGATCTGGACCTCTGCATGTGACCCAATTTTCTGGTTCCAACAAATAGTACATGATATTAACCTATCACCAAACTGGTCTTCTTCGTCGACCGAAGGAGCATTCTAGAGTTTAAAGAGGTGTGTGGTTCACTTCTTTAATTGAATTTCAGTGTAAGATCCCTTTTCTTCGGAGAATTGTGTAACTCGGCCACAACACACTCAAATGTGCTCTTCTTTTTATTTTTTATAACATTGACCCAAAATTTCGTTGTTCAGCTGCCCTCCATCTTAAATATTAATTTCGTTGCACTCGCCCGATTCTCTCCCAAATAAGCATTTTTTGCCAAAAGCTACTGCCTCCTCCAATATTTTCCTTTTTATCGTCTTACCATAGAAGATGCTAAGAAGGAATGCTCTAGACTGCACGGTGTGGTATTGCGACCTAGATGCTAAGAAGAAATGCTCTTAAATTGGTCATAGGAAATGAAACTATTAATGTGATCAGTGTTTATGCGTCACAAATAGGATTGAGTGAAGTTATTAAAGTATAATTTTGGGAAGATTTAAATGATTTAATAAGGAAAATCCCACAAAGAGAGAAGATTTTCATAGGAGGAGACTTAAATGGATATATATGGAAGAAAAATACAGATTACACAGCCGTTCATGGAGGATTGAGTATGGAGAAAGAAATGAAGGAAGAACAATTTTAGACTTTGTCGTAGCACATGAGCTAATTGTGACAAATACGCTTTTCATGAAGAGGGGAGAACATTTAATTAAGTTTAAAAGCGGACCAAATAGTCACAAATTGATTATTTTATGACTCACAAAATGGATAAAATGATTTGTAAGAATTGCAAAGTCATACCAGCAGAAAATTTGACAATACAACATAGGTTAGTAGTGTTAGACACATGCAAATTAAATATAATAAATTCAAGACAGACAAAAGTGTTGCCAAAAAATCGGTGGTGGAACTTGAAGATGGAAAAAGAGGTTGCTTTCAAGATAGCAGTTATGGAACAACTAGTTGATAACCCTTATGTTGATCATAGTGTCTCATGAGAAGTTATGTTTTCACATTTAAGAATAAGTGAACAGAATGTACTTGGAGAATCAAAAGGTCGTGCACCGCCAAATAAAGAATCATGGTGGTGGAAAGAGAAAGTGCAAGACAAAGTGAGGGCAAAAGAGGGTCAGCTATAAAACACTCTACACTTATAAGAATGATGAAAACTTGGCAAAGTATAAGGTCGCCAAGAAAGAAGCTAAACATGTTGCAAGTAAAGCAAGAAGCCAAACTTATGAAGAATTTTATAAGTGACTAAATACCAAAGATGGAAAGCGTGACATATATAAAATTGCTCGAGCTAGAGAGAGGAAGAGAAGAGATTTAAGCCAGGTTAAATGCATAAAGGATGAAACAGATATATTTTTGACAAATGATGTGACTATTAAAGAGCGATGGAAAAGATACTATTACCAACTCTACAATGAAACAAAAGATGAACTGAACTTGGAAGAGTTAAGTAAATCGAAGGAGTATAAGAACATAACGTTTTATCGTAAAATTCAAGTATCGGAGGTAAATGTGCTCTAAAAAGATGAAAAATGGAAGTATGGAATTGTCTATGGAAAGAAGGAATTTTGTGGCTTATATGTTTCTTCAATAAGATACTGAAGTCAAAGAGGATGTCGGACCAATGGAGAGGAAGTATCTTGTTACCATCGTATAAGAACAAAGGAGATATACAAAAATGTGTTAATTACAAAGGAATTAAATTAATAAGTCATACTATGAAACTATGAGAACGAGTAATTGAAAGAAGAGTAAGACGAGAGATTAGCATTTCGGAGAATCAATTTGGATTCATGTCAGGGTGGTCGACCATGGAAGCTATACATTTCTTGAGGAGACTCATTGACAACCATCGAGAAAGAAAACAAGATTTGCATATGCTGTTTATCAATCTTGAGAAGGCTTATGATAGGGTTTCAAGAGAGATCTTATGGAGAGCCTTAGAAAAGAAAGGTGTAAATGTACATAATCAAAGATAGGTATAAATTCAATGACGAGGGTGAGGACATCTGGAGGATTAACACAGGAATTCCCTATCATTGTTGGCTTACATCAAGGTTCAGCTTTAAGCCCTTATCTTAGATGAGCTCACAAGACATATCCAACAAGAAATACCTTGGTGATTGCTGTTTGCGGATGATATCATTTTGGTCGATGAGATACGCGAGGGTGTAAACATGAAACTTGAATCTTGGCGAGACACTTTAGAAAAGAAGGGTTTTAGGTTGAGCAGGGCAAAGACGGAGTATATGGAATTAAATTTAGCAGTGCAAGAAGGATGAATGACTTCGTTATTAAGTTGGGTGACCAAGATATTCCCCGCGGTGAGTGCTTTAAATATCTTGGATCGATAGTTCAAAAAGATGAAGGTGTTGATAAAGATGTGATACATAGAATCCAAGCAGGTTGCTTGAAGTGGAGAGGCATGTCGGGGATTTTATGTGGTCGTAAAGTACCATTAAAACTTAAAGGCAAATTTTACTGTACTGCAATTAGACCAGCGATGCTCTATGGTTCTGAATGTTGGGCATTAAATTGTGTACATGAGCAAAAAATGGGAGTTGCGGAGAAGAGAATGCTTAGGTGGATGTGTGGACACACGAGACTGGATAAAATTAGGATGAATGTATCAGGGAAAAGACAGGAGTGACACCAATTGCAGAGAAGATGCGAGAAGCTCGACTAAGATGGTTTGGACACGTATAAAATAGACCATTAGAGGAACTTGTTAGGCGTTGTAGAGTTCAGTCACTAGGCATGTTAAACGGGGGAGGGGTAGACCAATAAAGACTTGGAATGAGACTATAAGGAGAGACATGATGTACTTAGGCATTAGTGAGATTATGACTAAAGATAGGGCACAATGACGCCAAAGGATCCATATAGCCGACCCCACTATAGTGGGATAAAGGCTTGAGTGTTGTTGTTGTTGTTTGTTGTTGTTATATATAGATGATTATTGGGAAACAATCAATATACTTTTGATGCAGAATCAGGATTAACTAGGAAGTAAACAAAGCATTGGATCAAAACACTTCTTTGGTGTCAAAGTCATACCTATGAATACTCTCATGTGAAAGAGTAGAAGGATGCGACCTATTACAAGATAAACAACGCATTACAGACACTTCGAAAGAATTGAATGAGGAGCCGTACGAGGTGATCTCATGTACGGTTCTGTAGAGTGACAGTAAGGGTGACTTATCTGTCAACTTATCCACTATCACCCCCCAAAAACCAAACTCTGCTTTATGTAAAGTTGCCAGAGTACGAATAACCATACAATATGTTGTAGATATCAGCCGACATGTCCGACATGTCGGCCTACATAAAGGTTTGGAACCTAAAACGACATGTTACTGGGTTTTTTTTAGTCGTAACGTTTTGAAAAAAAGGACTAATATATCGGCCCAATAAAACGCGGCATATCGATTTTTATCAGTTACGGTTTTTTAATTTTTTTTCCTTTTATTTAAGAATTCGATTGTTTTAACTTTCTCCCCCCTGTGTCGGTTCATTTCATTACGACGGCTCTCAGTCGTTCTCCTGCCCTAGCTCTCCCTAGCGCTCTCCGCTGGTGCTCTCCCTCGCGCTCTCCGCTGGTGCTCTCCCTCAACTTTCTCGCGCACGTTGGTTGTTCTCTCTCTAGATCTCGACACTCTGGCTCGCTGGTTGTTCTCTCTGGTTCATTCTTCTCCCTGCTAGTTGTTCTCCCTGGTGCTCGTTGGTTGTTCTCACCGGTGCTCTCGATTCCCTCGGTTGGTGCTCTCACTCTGGTTGCTCTCTCTTGTGCTCTTGATTTCCTAGTTGGGGCTCTCATTCTCTCGGGCTCTCGACTCTATCTGCTGGTGCTCTCACTCTCCCGGCTAGTGCATTCTTCTCCCTGCCTCTCCCTCTCAATCTCTCGCTATGTATTCTTCTCCCCACCTCTCCCTCTCAGTCTCTCGCTCTGCATTCTTCGTTTTCTCGTGCTTTGTTGATTTCCTTTCTACCTTGTTGTAGCATGTGGCTGTTAAAATAGGTTGTTTTGCTACCTTGCTGCGCTGCAGCCTTGCCGGTGGTTGTAGCCAGTTGGTCGTGGATTGGTGGTTGCATTGCTCCTTGCTTGGTGGTTGTGTGTGTTTGCTATTTTTATTTGGTTGTTTGCTATTTTTATTCGGCACGTTTATGGTTTTGTTGGTCAACAAATGATTTAAAATACTCATATTAGTAGTTATTTATCCAACTTCATTTTACAATCGATGATGCATGTATATCCAACTTCATTTTCTAGTTGTCTTGCTGCTTTGTGCCTTTTGGATAAATAAAATATTGGATACTTGAATGCTTTGTTCTTTTTGAGAAATTAATTGATAAATAGAATGTTACTAGTATACTACTGAGTACTGATACTTGAATGCTTTGTTGGATACTTTGAATGATAATTGGATGCTTTGTTCGTTTTGATATTTGGGTTCTCTACTTTGAATGATAATCATAACTTTGTATACTAGTATACTACTGATGCAAAATATTGTTGGATAAATAAAATATTGCGTGGATAATTTGAAAGATGACTGAAGATCTAACGATCTAATGAAGTTATGGGGGTTTTCTGATGTTGATTTTTTTAACTAATCAAGTAATTTTGGTTAATTTTTTGTCGTGATATAATTATGTAAAATATTTATTTCATTTCATATAACTAATATTTCTTTCATTTCAGATTCCCTAGAATGACTTCTTTTGCTGGATCTAGTGAGGTGCCCATATCAATGTTACCAACCGGTAGAGATCCATTCTGGGCATTTAGTGAGAAGTTGGGTGCAAACGACACCAATCGAATCAAATGCAACTACTGTAAGCAGATGATGAATGGTGAAATTACACGTTTCAAGCATCACTTGGCTGAGTGGAAGGGTAATGTTAAGTCATGCCCTCAAGTTCCCGCCAACGTTAAGGCGAAGGCTGAGTTGGCCCTAAATTCAAACTTGGAGAGTAAGAGAGCTAAGAGTGCAAAGTTACAAGCAAGCTTGAATGAGGTGGTAGTTGGAGGAGTACATGATGATGAAGTAGAGGAGTATGCAATATGTAGGAGCACAGGTTCTAAGGGTCTAATGGACCAATTTGTTCAAGCAGCTGCAGAGTCTAGCAAGGGAAAAGATTTCCGACAGAGTACGATAGAGAGCAAGTACAAAAAGAAAGCCAGGGATAATGTTGCCGTGTACATAAGTAGATGGGCATATGAAAACGGGATCCTGTTTAATGTCATATGTAACTCCTTCCAGCAGATGGCTCATGTCATTGGGTTATGCGGACCTGGGATGAAGATCCCTACATTTTATGAGTTGATAGAGAATTTTGAGAATGAAGGTAGAGAGGACGAAGGAGATATTGAGCACATTCACGCAAACCTGCAAATTGAATGGCTGCACTATCATGACTGATGCACAGACAGATTGGAAGGGTAGAAGTGTGATGAACATCATGATACATTGCAGTTCCGGAGTGGCATTCTGGCTTTCGAAGAATGTCTCCTCCTCCACACATGATGGAAAGTTCATCTTTGACTTCTTGGATGAGGAGATTGATAGCCCTGTGAGCCCAGGAGAGGGCAGTATCTTGCAGATTGTGATGGATAACGCGTCCAATAATATGGCTGCAACAAAGCTTATGACTTTGAAAAGGCCTAAGATTTTTTGGACTAGTTGTGCGGCTCACACAATTAATCTATTGTTACAAGATATAAAGCCAATAAAGAGTGATATCTCCTTGGGCCGCCAACTCTCTGTCTTCATCTAAGGTCACACCATCTCTCTCGACATGTTTAGAGAGTCGATAAAGGAATTGGACTCTCATGAGCTTATTCGACCAGGTGTGACTAGATTTGGTACAATGTTTCTATCTTTAGAGAGTGTCTTAGAGAAAAAAAATCAGTTGAGGGGCCAATTCACATCTGCAAAGTGGGCTGCAACAAAGTTGGTCAGTAGTGTCGGGGGAATGTCGGTAAAACAATTGCATATTTATTCATTTCATTTGGATATATGTTTGAAGCTGACGCTTTATAGTATTTTCTTATTTTCTTACTTATTTATGTTGCATATGATAGGGCTGCAATGATAGTGATGAGCGCTAGATTTTGGGTGAATGTCGAGCTGGCTGTTGGTATATTCACACAATTTGTGAAGGTTTTGAGAAGAGTCGACGGGGATACACCTTCCAGGGGGTGGTTATATGGGGGTATAAAAAAAGCTAGGAAAGAGATTGATGTTGTTCTCGATCACCAAGAGAACAAATATCTTCTTATATGGAAGTTGATTGATAGCAGATGGGAGAAGAAGATGAGCAGACCTCTGCACCTTGCAGGTTATTACTTAAACCCATATTTTTATTATTTCCGTCGAGTGGAGATTGAGGCTGGCGGAAGGTTTATGAGTGGTTTGGTTGAGTGTCTCTCAAGGATATATAGGAAATATCCTCCTACACAGGATCACATCAGTGTTGAGTTTGATCTTTACCAATATCAACAAGGGTTATTTGGTAAAGACATGGTAAAGAGACAGCTACAAAATCCCAACTTAAATCCAGGTACATTTTAAAATATTTTTTTATTAACTCTAATTTTTAATGATGTATTATGTATAATTGAAATGTATTGATATTTTATTTTTCACAGTACATTGGTGGAGGCTTAACGGTGCTGATACGCCACACCTTAAAACTTTGGCTGTGAAGTTTTTGAGTCTGACTACTTCATCCTCTAGCTGTGAGAGGAACTGGAGCACCTTTGAGATGGTATGCATTAATTTAGTTACTTAGATAAACATAAATATCTTATTATATGATTGTATGCATTATTAAGCATTTTTTTTAAAATTTATAAATACATTCTAAGAAGAGAAATAAACTCGACATCAAAAGATTGAACGATCTTGTTTTTGTAAAGTTCAATGCTTTGTTGAAGTAGAAATATTCAGACACATCTCGAGATCCATTGGCAGCTAAGAGATTAGATTCTGGGAAGGTACAAGAGTGGATGATGAATCTTGATCCTGTGGAGGATGAAAATGATGATGGTGATGATGAAGTCTTTCCTGGAGAGGGGTTGACATGGGCGCAAATTGGAGATATAGTCGACAATGATCATGATGCAAGGAGGCCTCCTAGACTAACTACAGGCAAAGAAGTAGCAATTAGTTATCAAAGAAAGGAAAAGAGAAAAATATCTGAGGTGGACGAGACAGATCTAGAAGGTTCATCAGATGAGGACCATATTCTATCTACTCTGCCGACTATAGATGAGTCTATAAGCGATGAAAATTGAAGAATAAGGTATGTTTGAAATTTAATTTTTAAAATTTTAATGTCATAGAAACAAAATATAGTTGCAAGTTTCTTAAAATTACTAGTTTTACAAATTTTCTATTATTAAAGTATTGTATGTTAAATGTTTCATAAAAATTTTAATATTTAGAAGTTCAATGAGTTGTAAAATAGCTAGTATTGTGGTATGTATACAAAAAAAATATTTAATTATATATATAATTAATTAATTATTAAAACCCGATATATGAATATCCCCGATATATAAAAAACCGACATGAAAACTCAAACCGACATGAAAACTCAAACCGACGTGTCCCCGACATCCGACATTTGCAACATTGAGACGTATGATCATCACGCTTCAACTGGGTTATTCTAATTCATCTCTGATAGAGAAAAGAACTTTAAGCAAAAGACTTGGACTCTATTTCATACTTAATTTTTTCTGCAATGGTGTTTTTGATTCACTTCACCGCAAAAATGGAACTGTTTGAGTAACCTCTATTTTGGAGCTCTGGTATGGTAGGAATGGCCAAAAACTTCATTTTTAAGATCCACCCATCGGAGTTACCCCGCCGCTCTCCCAAACTGAAGATTTTAGGGCAACCTCGAAAGCATCTTCTAGAAGCGTTTTAACTTTTAATTGGAGACTGATTATTCATGAAGGGATGCACCTTGAAGATTCAGAGATCCCGTCATAAAGATTTTTCATAAAAAAGACATTACCCAAAACCAAGGCTGTCTGCAGGTTTACAGACAGCATTGATTAGGCCTAGTAATTACATTTTAGTTACAAAGTTGAGCATCTCATTCTTCTCATTCGAATTAATCTCTTCCTTTCAACTAATTGTATGCAGGTGTGATTCAACGTTTAATGCATAATATGTGAAAACTCAAGGTCATTGCGAGAGATTTAAGGAGAAATGCATCGGTAGAACAAACAAGATATAATCGAGAGACAAGTGTTATGGGCTTCTCCGGTAATGATGTTGGGATATCTTCGGAGGTGGCGGTGGAGGCAGAAATACAAAGGAGCCGAGCTCAACTCACGGAGAATGCGAGGAGGAAGAGGGTGGAGTCTTGCTCAACCTAACCCTAAAATGGGGATGAAGAGGAAAGAACTAGAGAGAGGAAGAGAACTTTCATAATTCATTCCTAGCTATTCATGACCCAACGGGTCTCTTAAATAGAATTACAAAAATAGCATAAGCGTAATAAGTCTGAACAGTTGGACTTATATAAAATATTAAAATGCTTAATATAAACTAATATAATAAACTGACTAGGACCTGGCAGTTAAACGTGACATGCGTTGACACTGAAATAAAAATGAAACATAAATAAAACTGGATAACTGGTCGTGTGGACCATAACATCCCACTCGGCCTTCAAATCGAGTTTGTCCTCAAGCTCGAACGCGGCACACACAGTTAGATCATCTGGCTCCTTAATTTCCCTCCTATAGCAGAAGTTGCATCGAGCGACAAGCCTTCATCGTGCACTACAAGGATGTTTGGGACGTTGCTGGAGAATCGTTGCGTGCATAAAGGCAAAATCAGCAAATCCAGATGGTGATGGCAGGGTGGTTGAGGACCAAGGACTACAAGGATCTGGCGTAGCAGAGGCGCTTTCAGAGGGGAGACTGTCAGATATAATATCTGGAATGAGGGTAAGTGTGCCCGGTGGACGGTCGAGGCCGATGCAAGACCTTGTTGGATGTGAGATACGGTAATTGAAGGCGGTAACGCCTACTGAGGGGCGGTCACTTGAAGGAATGGCTCTAGAGGGGCCGGTAGAATAGGTGACTGGACTGGAGGCGAGGATGGGCTGAGAGGTGTATGGAGATTGGTGGAGCTTCTTTGGGATCTGGTATGATAAATGGTTGCTCCAATGGGATCGCCCCCCCCCCCCCCCCCCCCCCGAAATAGTGTCTTTCGATGCTGGCGGTGAATCACAAAATCATGACTTGGTGCGATGCTGACATCTCCAAGAATCGCTGCAACATTGAACGGATGGCAATCTGCTCTTCGGAGCTCATCGCCATGACAACGTAATTAAGTAATTAAATAACTAATCAAACTAATAATTAATTAATTTAATCAATTAAGTGGAGTAAGAAATCCTGGAGAACTTACTGTTGCCGCCGCTGGCCTCGTGAAACGGTGCACTGTTGTTGTTTAGTGGGTCTAGGAAGGGAAGGGTGCAAATGGGATTGCAGAGGAAGTCGACGAGGCTTGCAAGAGATCGGCGAGGTAACAAAGGCTGCATAGGATCGATAAAGGTAGTTCGACTAGATAGCTAGGGCTACGCACGACGTCGTCCAGCCCTGATCGACAAAAACTGAACCTTGGAAGGGCGCCGAAGCTGAGCTCGACATTGTAGAGTGGTTGCAGAAGACGGGGAGCGCAAATCCTAGTTCGTCGAGCGTAGAGAAGCATAGGGACGAGGAACCTTGGGTGTCGTGATCGGCTGGAAATGACAAGATGGAAGGGTCGATGATGGCTCCCCTTGCAAAACTAGGACTCACTTCCAGTGGTAGCTGAATGGATCGTGTGAGCGTCTGCTGTAATTGGAAGAGGAGGATTGAAATGCGAGACTTGTTTAAGCGGATGTTCAACGGTTCGAGTCTACTGATTATGGAAGAGAGTAGGAAGACCGAAGGGCTCTGATACCAAGTTATTATGGGCTTCTTTCGTAACGTATCGAGATCTCGTCGGAGGTGGTGGTGGAGGCGGAAATACAAGGGAGTCGAGCTCAACCCACGGAGAATGCGAGGAGGAGGAAGAAGGGGGAGCATTGCTCAATTCTAACGATACAATGAGGACGAAGAGGAAAGAACTAGAGAAGGAAGAAGAGAACTAGAGAGAGAGAACTTTCATAATTTCATTTCTAGCTATTCATGACCCAAGGAGTCACTTAAATATAATTACAAAAATGACATAAGTGTAAGAAGTCCAAGCAGTTGGACTTTATATAAAATACTAAAACGCATAATATAAACTAATATAATAAATTGACTCGGACCGATAATTAAACTCGACAAGGGCAGGCGGAGACATTGACATAAAAAAGAAACAGATAAACTGAATAACTGGTCGTGTTGGACCATAACAACAAGCTCATGTCAATTCCAAGAAGCTTCGTCCTCCAAAGAGCTCCTCTCTCAAAAGAGAGCTAAAAGACTAATGATCCAAAACATATCTTCATTGTCATGCTAGGGCTCCTTATATAGATGGTAATCCGCTACAAGAACAAAGACACTAAAGACAAACTACATAATTAATTATGAATGTGTATCATCCATAAAAGAAAGTCATGTCTACGAGTGAACTCTCTCCTAGTGAGTCCCATCTGAGTGTGTGTTCTTGTTTGTAAGGCGTATTCGTAACAATACACCAGTCCTAAAAATTAACCTTGTCCCTAAGATCGAGCAAGGTGGAGCATAGTTGAAAGCCTACATAATGATGGAAGTGTGCGAATCGGGCCAAAGCTTTAGCCAGAATTGTGATGAAAGAAATAATGACAAATCAACGTTGTAGGGACCTTTTGTTATTTTGGCCGCGACAATAATATCGCTAAAAATTGTGAAGTGTGTAATATGAATGCGGAGACGGCGCCGGTGGCGGAAAGTAGTAGCTATATGAAATTAAACAGGAGACATGCGACCTAAATGTGGAATTATCTATGAGAAGCAGGAATTGATGGGATCCATTATGATCTAAAAGGTGAAAAGAGGGTTTGTTTGAGTGCCTGCAAGAAATTAGCAGTGGCGGAGAAAAGATTGAAGGGAATTGATGTGTATGGAGATATCTATTATGGGGCCCATGGAAAGGAGGGATTGAGTGTGATATATTAAACAGAAAGAGGGGAACGTCTGAGGGGGGGGGGGGGGGGGGGGGGGGGGGGCACGATATAGAAGGGTAATGACGACAGTGTTGGTGGGATAGACGTGCGTACAGAGCTTGGAGTAAAATCCAGAGGTAAGAGCGTGTGTTTTGCGCTGATGATGGGTGTGGGAGGCGACATGGCGTCTGTGGTGGGCCTTCTGCGTGTGATTTGAAGTGATGTGGGAGGCTTAAGGGCTAGATACGTAAGAAGAAGTGGTGGGAAGGGTGGGTAAGTGCCGATGAGTAGAGCCGCAAGTTCTGTTGTCGGAAAGGGAGGGTCTTGCGCCAGCTTTGCATAGAAAGGCGAAGTTCCATCGAGCGCCAAAGGAGATGGAAATGGGGTTGTCATGCTTGGGGGAGGGTTGACGAGGAACGACATGAACGGCGGAGAGAGAGGACACAACGAGTGGAAGCAAAAGGGTTCGAAGGGGCTGGGGATAGGTCAGGTCCGGTCCAGGGATGTGGGTGGCGATCCACAAAAAGGTGGTTCTAGACGATGGAAAATTCGTAGATCGAAGATTGTTTTAGTTCCTCGGCCCATGATAATTGCAGGCCGACACGTTAAACGTTGTCATTGGTGAGTCTGGAAAAGGATGTGGCTGCATGGGCAACAAGATTGGAGCAGATGGGCGAACTCCCGAGTGTTCTGCAAACTCGAGTAACTCTTTAAGACTAGAGCACATCGTAGCGGTGGAGAGCCGCACAGAGTTGACAGATTTCAGCGTGAATGACGGTCATCTCATGAGGAATCTGCGGAGAGAGAAATTCATTACAAGGGAGGCAAATGATGACGTGAGATTGTTGGTTCCAGACTTCCAGGCGGGCGAAGGGCGGCAAGTCAGATCAATTGTTATGAACAAGAATCTTCTATGAGCCCAAGGGAGAAAACACATAGCGATTGTGAGAAACTTAAAGCGAAATGTATTAACGGCAGAACAAACATAATACAAATGGGAGATAAACTCTCACCAACTCTCGGAGATTGGATCCTCCAAAGAGCTCCACTCTCAAAAGAGAGACAATACTAATGATCCAAAAGATATTTTACACTCATGCTAGGCTCATTATATAGATGGAAGACCCGTTACAAGAAAAAAACACATTAAAGACAAAATACATAGTTAATTATGAATATGACATCATCCATAAAAGGAAGTCGTGTCTACAAGTGAACTCCTGCACAGTGAGGCTGATCATCCAAGCGCATGTGTCCTCGTCCGCATGGCGTGTTTGTAGCAGAGCCACTCTCCACCATAAATATTGCGACTGAGATGCTATTTAGATTATGTTCACCGTGGAATCTCAACCCCGTAACATTCGTAAGCTCTATTCCTAATGCAAAGGATTTGATCCCCCCTATTTTTTTCTTAGTAGGCCTCCACTCCAAATGCCAAATGGGATTTACATAATCTTTGCTCCAAGAATTTTTGATGTTGGCTCTCACCTCCACGAGAACCGCCGCTTGAGGAATTCTTGGTCTCAAATTGCAATCTAAAATGTAGGAACTAAGAAACACGAATACTTGCACAAGCGGTAACGACAATCCTTATGTGTTCTCATTTTAAATATTTTATTTATTTTCCCTTTAAAGGTCATTATTGTAATATTAAAAGAGGGTTTCCACTCTCTATATAAGACGGTGACTAGAAAGTCTCAAGTATCTTTGAATCTTCGGGTTTTTGGATTTCTCCTTTGCAAAGGGTCTTCGGGAGGGAACTAAGATTCGGAAGTTAGGCGTGGCTATTCCACCTGATTTTGTATCTTGATTCCGGATCAGGTGAAAATATTATATCCTGTTCTTGATACATGGTTTATATACGTTTCACATATTATTTGTCACCGGTAAGCAGTGCTCGATTTTGAGCCATGGCTTAAATGTCATACCTTGGTGTTCAAATGGAAGGACAACCCTTGCCCTATCATCTCTTTCCTTTTCTGATAGCAGGAGATTAAATTGCAACTGTTGAAACCAAGGGATGCATTAGAAGTTTGATTGAAAAAGACCTACGAATAAATCATTTCATCCTCAGGCCAAAGTTTTAAAGAATCACGCAATGTGATCTATAGTGCATACCTTTGGCAGTCGTGTTTGGCTTACCACGTTTTCTGATGACGGAGCTGTAAATGAGATTCCATCTTGATCCATATGAAATTCTTCATTCTGAAAAATCCTCGTCAAATTGAAAATTATTTGCTCAATACTTTAGCTTTTATCCGGAATGAAAGGTTAAAGGAACCTCGAGGAGATGGATTGATAGCCTACAAATAGTTTCACTCTTCCATTACGACGCTTTAAACGAACATGGAACCTTCCTTTTTGCGAATTTCTTCCGAGACAGAACAAGTTCTCTGAGCCCCTTTTCCCTTCAGTTGTTTGAACCATTGGCTCAAGACTAGCTACTATGGAAGAAACATATTCAAGAACTGCAGTGGACCTGGGCTCATGAAGGTCAGTGTGCAGCAGCCAAATCATGCATGAAACTTGACCTGCAATCAGTAAACCAGTATCATCTTTATGTAAGATTATTTACTGGGACCTCTCCTCCAACTTTGCATAATTACAGGGACTTCCCATGAGGATCCTCTACAGTTTATACTGGAAATAAAATAAAAAACCTAGAAAGTCTTTCAGTTTTTTTCTAATTTTGATAATTTTCAAAAATGGTGGGGAGGTTCCTATTTTTATGCAAAGTTGGAGACATTCATCTAAATTAAGTATAGCAGAGAATGCTTATATAGGGCCATTCACCGGAACCTCCTCCTATATGTTTGCAAAATTACAGGTTGCACCTCTATATCTTTTGAAACTACAAATACCTCCACTATAAGTTTACATTTCATAACATGCACACACAAAAATACCCTCTGAAAATTTCCTTCAGGGGGTATTTTGTGCATGCATGCTATGCAACGTAAACTTACAGGGGAGTTTTTTGTGATTTCAAAATATAGAGGGGTGCAACTCATAATTATGCCAACTCTCAGGGAAGGTTTGGGCAATTAATAGTAACAAATTATTAAAAAGTTGCTCGGAATTTTACAAATACATGCAAGAACAGAACATACAAAAAGGGATGGTAATTATGTTAGACAGCATGGATTTTCTGTGAGTATACACAAAAAACTCAGTATTATGGTTCTTCGTCATTTGCATGTTTTCTGTTCTCTTTGAAGTACATTCTGTCATTCTGAACGGGCTTCGAATTTAATGGTTCAATTAAGTGGGCATGGTAATTGAGAAGAACTCATTGGCCATATTTCAGACTCATAATAAGCTAAAATTATGACACACAAAAAATAACCTCATCCAAAGTAAATATAAACGTAAGATAAAACATATAAATAGGATAAACAAGTTTTATTGTTATTTTTATTCATACTATTAAATTTTTTTAAGTATCAGAATAAATAATGTTTTCAAAACACTTGAAATTTTTTAGATTTAGAACTATTAAGGGCTGATTTGATTCCATAGGTTTTACTTTTGTGAAATTGAACACTAATGGTCTAATCGAATGATGTTTTGCATTATAGTTGCAATCAATAGTGTGCCTAACCTTGTTTGTCAGCCATGATGGAAGTTGAAGCTGATAAACACTTCATCATGGAGAAAATTAAGGGGTTCATCTATATTGACATTAGTTCCTACTTCACAAACAAGTAGCAAACAGTTATTGAAGGGCATCATAAACAACATTTAATAAGCTAGGAATGACAAATAGGATCCATTGTCCTGCTTGAGTCGGAGTGCATAAATGTGGGATTGCTGCAATTCATAACATTTTGAAACATCGGGTTGTTCCCAGCATGAAAAATCCTCCTTGTTTTGCAATGGAATAATTATCATTCTTATTTTTTTTCTACTATTATTCTCATTCCAAATTTGTTCTACTTCAATCAAAATACATGTATTCCAATCAAAATAGACTATTGACAATGTAGCTAAAAGCTCTTCAAATGCCCATCATTTAATTACCAAAATCTTACAATGCAGAGATTAACACAGGACAAGCGTATTGAGATGGATATTTAACTTAATTCTAAATGACAGTGCGGGAAGATACAAAATAAATAACTAGCAGTAACAAGTATCCTAAGTCCTAACAATGATGCAATACAATTGTATGGTTCATCATGCAATAATACCCGATATGTACAACAACAACACTCAAGCCTTTATCCCACCATAGTGGGGTCGGCTATATGGATCCTTTGTCGCCATTGCGCGCTATCTTTAGTAATAATCTCACTAATGCCCAAGTACATCATGTCTTTCCTTACAGTTTCATTCCAAGTCTTGTTGGTCTATCCCTCCCCCGTTTAACATGCCTCATGGCTAAACTCTCACAACGCCTAACAAGTGCCTATAATGGTCTCCTTTGTACAAGTTCCGTCTTATCTCTAATACATTCATTCCTAATTTATCTAGTCTCCTGTGTCCACACTTCCACCTAGGATGCAGGCGATCGAACGGAAGTGACGGAAGCGGCGGAAGGGTCGAGCGGGATTAGGTCTTCTGGCTCTGATACCAAGTAGAAAGGAAGAATACTTTGATAAAGAACTAATTGAACCCTTACTCACACATATACATGAGTGAGGGAGAAACCTAAAAACAGAAAAAGACCAAAATACCTTCAACCGGAATTAATACAAATAATAGCGGGACGACTTGAAATAATATGAATTACAACCTAAGGTTGCTAGCTCCTTTTCTATTAACCCTTACTCCTGCTCATTCTTCGATTAATCTATAGAAATGAAAAAACTACAGCTAAAAGGAACCCACGAAAATTTCACATTTTCCAAACCATTATTCGATATATCATCCCCACGTGAAAAAATGCATTCCACAGCAATAGTCTTCTACAAATTTAAAACACAACAAAACTTCAAACAAAATAATAAACCAAAAATACTTTCAATCGTAGCTCTGAAGGGATGATTTTTTTTTTTTTGAAAAGTGGGGTGCATCAAAGAAGAGATTTTCTTACTACAAATGCTACAACCCTTGAAGAAAATGCATAAGCCATGAGTAAAATTGCACGGATGAATTAGAAAACATTAGTAGACAGTAGTTTGACAGATAACCACAACTATGCAGATCTGTGAACTGCAACAGAAGTATGTTGCAGTCCAGTGAACTACAATAGAAATAGTTGCAGCTGTAGTTCGGCTAGAAGTGTAACTGAACTGCAGCTACAGTTCATAACACTAGCAGTTGCAGTTCTAACTGAATGATGGTCCCTGCATTTCTAACTGAACTGCAGCTGCAGTTCAGTGATCTGAGTTGCAGTTCAGTGATCTGCAGCAGAACTGCAACTGCAGTTCCCAAATGAATTGCAGCTGCAGTGCAGTAATCTGCAGATAAACAATAACTGCAGTTCTGAAGAAGTGTGGGTGCAGCTTGCACTAAAATTCGGGTGGGTGCACTTCAGCGAACCGCGGTTACTGTTCAATTAACTGCGACTGTAGTGATTCATTTCAGTGTGCGAGTTATACATGCACTCAAAGCAGGGAGGTCATGGAAAAAACGCAAGTGCCCTTGGGCAGAACAATAAATTGTAATGATAAGATATGAAGGTGCTGCGGCAAGATTATACTAAAAAAACAATAATGTTAAAAAGTTGACTATGCGTACCTCGAGTAATATAGAGATTAGGCATGCAAATATTTGTTTGTTTGCCAATATTCATGGGAAAAAATTTAACTCATAGCAAACTCTAATCACATCGCACATGTAACAGGCACAATAAGGAACAGCATCTATATTGATGAATAAAATAGTTGCGGAATTGAAGCAGAATATTGCACGAAGAACAAAACAAAAAAAGACTATTAAAGCGCATGTGTTATATTCACAATCGAGGAATAGAGGGAAGATATAAATGCAAGCAGCGGTGGACTAAATAGTTAACTATAATGATAGGATATGATGGTAGTGAGAGCCAAGTAGGCTGAAACTAGTATATCTAGGTTCATATAAATTGCACAATTTCCATTGATTGAAACTATCAACTGCATAATGTCCAATTAAGATCAAAATCAATTACATGTACCAAATATGAACAAAATAAACCTACTCAGTGTATATTATATTCATACAATTCATGAATATAATATACGATTTGTAATGTGTAAAACCGAGACACGAAAGACAGAAGATATGAAATTATTTCTTATTAGACATGCGCGAAATTGTATCGGCAATTCAAATTCGACCAAACGAACAATAAGGTGATGAGTAATTTAGCAAGGAAAAAAAAGTAAAGTCAGGTGCGTGATTATTATTTATGTCATATTATCTTTAAATATTTGTACTTATTGAAGCCACCAACTCAAATATTTTCTTGATTTTCAAGTGTAGAAGTCTTCATGGTCGTCTATCGTGCAATTTTTGACAATAATCTTCATGGTCTTCTCTGAAACACCTCGTATAAAGTAGCATACAATTGCTCGTGACTGAAGATGTGATTTGGAAGGTAGATTCCGACATTTCCAATAGTTTGTCATGGGGTCTTGTTAATTATTAGTGCAAAGCTCAATCACAGTGAAAATTAATTTCATGTTACTTCAATTGACATTCTAGCATCTTTTGCACTCTCCAGTGGTATACAACAACAACACTCAAGCCTTTATCCCACCATAGTGAGGTCGGCTATATGGATCATTTGGCTTATTGCGCCCTATCTTTAGTTATAATCTCACTAATGCCTAAGTACATGTCTTTCCTTATAGTTTCATTCCAAGTCTTTTTTGGTTTACCCCTCCCCCGTTTAGCATGCCTAGTAGCTAAACTCTCACAACGCCTAACAGGTGCCTCTAATGGTCTCCTTTGTACGTGTTCGAACCATCTTAATCGAGCTTCTCGCATCTTCTCTACAATTGGTGACACTCTTGTCTTATCCCTGATACATTCATTCCTAATTTTATCCAGTGTCGTGTGTCCACACATCCACCTAAGCATTCTCATCTCAGCAACTCCCATTTTTTGCTCATGTACATAATTCACTACCCAACACTCAAAACCGTATAACATCACTGGTCTAATTGCAGTATGGTAAAACTTGTCTTTCAGTTTTAATGGAACTTTATGATCACATAAGATCTCAGACACGCCTCTCCACTTCAACCAACCTGCTTGGATTTTATGTATCACATCATTATCTACACCTCCATCTTTTTGAACTATTGAACCCAAATATTTAAAGCACGCACTGCGGGAAATATTTTGGTCACCAAACTTAATGACAGAGTCATCCGTCTTTCTTGCATACTAAATTTAAGCTCCATATACTCTATTTTTATCTTGCTCAACCTAAAATCCTTCTTTTCTAAAGTGTCTCGCCAAATTTCAAGTTTCGCGTTTACACCCTCACACGTTTTATCGACTAAAACAATATCATCTGCAAACAATAAACACCAAGGTACTTCTTGTTGGATATGTTCGGTGAGCTCATCTAAGACAAAGGTAAAGAGATAAGGGCTTAAAGCTGACCCTTGATGTAAGCCAACAGTGATAGGAAATTCTTGTGTAAATCCTTCAGATGTCCTCACCCTCGTTACTGAATTTGTATACATATCTTTGATTACATCAATATATGATACATTTACACCATTCTTTTCTAGCACTCTTCAGTGGTAAGCGGGAAAGAAATACCTTAACTCCCTTGAATTGTCCCACCAATATATCTGTTTCAATGAGATTTCCATCAAAACTCTGACATATAAGCCTCATATCGTTGCATAATCCAATCTTTGGGTTTATATTTCAGAGAAGTATAATTCGAGAATCATGTTTAAAGCTAAGCTTGTGTGGTGGTAGATTACTAGGATTAATAGAGTTTAAATATATTGGTAGGCATAAGTTTGGAACATTGTCGCCCATAGAGTCAAAAGAATATTGTGGTCTCGAATTAAGGGAACAAATGTAGACAATTTTCATTTAGCTTGTCAACATCTCCGTTCAATGGAATTACGAGAGCTTTTAATTTTCATATAATCAATGTCAGCATTAGTAAAATCGTGAGTGTATAAATTAAGGAAGACAAAGTTCATCAAAATATCAATAGAATGATCGTCTTCACAAGGTACAACCATCGAATCAAGAATCTGAATCATGTCATGCACTATGGTGACCTCAGTTACTCGCCATCTCCAACCCTTAGTAAGAATTTTGAGAGTTGAACATCACTTTGTGCCCTAATGTTGTTTGTGCGGTGTTTCCCCTGGAGTCGTAACAATGTGTGGTATCAATAAACGGACTAATTTACGCAGATTAGTCAAGCGGGTGTCTGCAATTATTTGGGTTAAGTGACCAACATAAATAAAAAGACATTTGAAATTGTGTTTTTTCCATTATGAGATGTGCTCGGTTTAGATAAACCATTCGGTGGCAAAGCACTAATCATGGGTGGCGATTTCCGCAAGTTATACCTGTTGTTGTAAATGGTACTAGATTAGAGATAATTTGTGTAAGCACTTTGGAATCGTATTTATGGCCAGATGTTAGGTTACTTCAACTAACGGCCCGAAGTGA
Organism: Dactylorhiza incarnata; assembly: GCA_033032865.1. Taxonomy (NCBI): domain Eukaryota; kingdom Viridiplantae; phylum Streptophyta; class Magnoliopsida; order Asparagales; family Orchidaceae; genus Dactylorhiza; species Dactylorhiza incarnata. The sequence continues at coordinate 1,923,882 of JAWHQI010000335.1, forward strand.
TGTTTAATTCTCCGAGTTCTTAGTAAATGTTGGAGACGGTGAGGAGCCAACCACAGAGTATGACATGATTCAAATTCTTGATTTGATTGCTATACCTTGGGAAGGAGATCATTCTATTGGTATTCTGATAAACTTCATCTTCCTTAATTTATACTCATGTTACTAATGTTGTCATTGATTATATGGAGACTAAATCCCTCGTAACCCCACTGAACTAAGTGTTAAAAAGCTAAATGAAGAATGTCTATGTTTGTTCCCTAAATAGGACATCACTTATTACTCTTTTTGACTCAGAGGGCGAAGATGTTCGAAACTTATACCTACCAAAATTTTAAACTACTAAACCAGGTAATCTACCTCCACAAAAGCATACCTTGAAACATGGTTCTCCAATTATGCTTCTCTGAAATATAAACCCAAAGATTGGATTATGCAATGGCACGGGCTTATATGTTGGAGTTTTAGAAATCTCAGTGAAGCAGATTGATAGTTTGTTTAGGATGTAGTCTTAGTCACCTAGAGGGGGGAGGTGAATAGGTTTCTTTTTCTTTTGGCTATTAACTAGCTGTTTTCTGATTTTATGTTAGTTATTATCAAGCATCCAGAAAATACACAAAGATTTATAGAGGTTCCTCAAGACAGGGTGTCTTGAGTAGTCCTCTTTCCCCCTTCACCTTTCTAACAATGATTTAGATAATGCCAACACCTCCAAACTCAGCTCCAAGAGCTTACAACACAGGTCCCTCAGGATCTCTCAGGTCTTCACAAACCCTACCCCAGGCCCAACAGCCCTCAGATCACCCACTGATCCTACACTCAAGCTGACCTCTCAGCTCTACTACCCAGGCTAAACAGCCCTACTTCCTCAGGCAAAGATGCCCTACAGCTCTGAACTGTTAAGTTCCTGCAGTAATAATAATGTATGATTACAAAAGAAGACAAAATAAACTTAGTCTTCTGTTGCAGAACAACTGATGTGGCAATCTTGAATCTGGGATGAGTTCAATGGACTCAACTTTGATTCTTCTGATCCTTTTCTTTAGAGAAAGAGTGAGGATCAACTTGCTCTGTCTTGAGTTGATCAAGAGGAGCAATCTATTCTCTCCTTGCAGCTTCAGGAAACAGGAAGTGAGCTTTCTTGGCTGCCGTCAATGGAACAGTAAACTTGTTCTTTTGTGTGCTGGAGAATTGGAGAGAGCAAGTATGCTTCTACAAAGCCCTAATTTTCTCTTTTATACTTCACTGGTCTTCAACGGCTATCATATGTCCTCCTGACACAGCATGGGAGTGATTGGGACATCCTCTCCTGTTTTACAGGTGTTGCGCCAAAAGTAAAACCCGTCAGTCCTTTTGAATCTGTCTCAGCGGTTGGGCTGAGACAACTTCCAGTCTCAGCGACATCTTCTATCCCGTCCCAGCGGATCCGCTGAGACAGACAGTTGTCTCAGCGGTTTTCTTCTATATGCAGCTCAGCTGGCCCAGACTCCTTCTCAGCGGCTCCTGGCCTTGTCTCAGCGGTTCAGCTGAGACTGAGAGCTCGTCTCAGCGGTTTCGGCAGCAAGCCAACTGAACTCACTATATACCCTGGTATGACGTAACCCCGCATAGTCATGAGATGAAATGGGGTTTATCAAATACAACTTGTACTTAGCATTGAGTGTGAAACCTCTTCAAATCAAGGGAACATTGAGGGTCATATTCCCAACAATCTCCCCCTATTTGAAGAAGGCAGAACACCCTCAAATGCTAAAATACATAACTCATAAATTCTAGATATGTAGCATTACTAAAAAGAGTTCATCATATCATGCTCATTGCATCAGAAATATTATAACATATAATGTTTATGAAAGTTATATTACCATAGAGTTTAATCACTCCAACAGTATGATTTGATAAACATGATAATGCAGCACAGATAAATTTAACCAATAATAACAGGGTTAAAATTTAGCTAAATCTCAGATTAGCAATTCAGATAGGGTAATAAATCATAGTTCAATTTGCATTCACATATTCATAAAACATTTCAGACAAATAATAGTTAAACTTTCATCCAGCCATTCATAAGACATTTATACATTCATTTAGAGTTTTCTTTTCTTAGAAGAAGAGCACTCAGGAATGTCAGCATCTGCTTCTTTTCCTTTAGCTAAGGCCAGTTGGTCTGTTGCAGCATCCATGTCTTCAGCAACCACTTCTTCTTGAACTGGAAGCCCCTTATCTTCAGCATCTTTAGCCATGTCTTCAAGGAGATTTGTGGTTGTGTCTTTTTCAGCATTTGCAGCTTCAATCTCAACAATTCTCCTTTTGTTCTCTTGCCTCTAGAAATACAGAAATGGCTTTGGGATGTATCTAGAAGGCATTCTTCTTGGGTTATCTTTTCTTACCAAATTAGTTTTGAATACTTTTTCTCTTTTTGTATTTCTCTTTAAATGCCTTATCCACTCTTCAGATGGATAGAGCTTATCAAAGTCTTTTCCAATTTGACCATGGCTTAGCCAGACATTTAATATTATTTCTTTGGAGTCATCACTCTAATACTCATAATCAGGGTCTCTATTCAACACATCCCTTTGCCTAGTCATGTATTCTTCAGTCAGTAATACATGTTCTCTCTCTCTTCTCTTTTTCAATCTCTCATTCTGGGCAATTGCTTCTTGATGTGGGAAATCCCAATCTTCTGCCCTATTGACATCTAAGAGAGGAAGATTCAGTGTCAGTCTTGTACCTTGTAGAACTTTAAGGGTAAGATCAGAATTTATAAAAGCATTTGTGTCCTCCCCCTTTCTGGCTTCTTCATAAACTTGTTGATGAATGTCTTGCTTAGCTGTTGTTATAGTGCCAGATAAGGTTTAGAAAACATTCTCAAAGTCTGCTTGAAGTTCATCTTTGAGATTGACTACCCCAGCATTCAGTTGGGTAGTAGTGACTGTTTCAGCAATGGATTGGAATACATTGGCAATGTCAGTCTTCAGCTCCTCCTTGTTCCTGTCATCCTCTTCATTCAATTGTAATGCAGTTGAGTAGACAACTAGACATACTCTTGGATGTGATTGGCTGACTTTTCTATTACTTCATCTATTTGGCTGACAAAATTTTTGACATAAGTTATGTCTTGTTCAGACATTTGGAGGTGTTTGTCCATGGATCTGAGTATAGTATTCTGCGAAATTACAGTCTTCTCGGCTAGATCAAACCATTTGGTCATCTGTTTGTTCAGAATACCAGTGTCTTCCTTAATTTCCTTGACCTGATTCAGTACTTCAGTCTTTACAGTTATCAGGGACTGATCTATATATGCTTTGACTGTTGTAACTGACTGGTCTACATAGGTCTTTGTTGAGATTCAAAATATTAGGGTGATTAAGAAAAGGAGGCTCTCCCCTATATATATAGGAGAGATATACAAGGGTAAGAAAATGTGACATAACAACGCATATTCCAACACTCCCCCTCAAGTTGGGCGTGTGATATCTTGCATGCCCAGCTTGCACATAATTTTTCCAAACACGTTCTGACTCAATCTCTTGGTGAGAACATCCGCTAACTGTTGATCTGAAGGAACAAAAGGTGTGCTCACAGCTTCTCTTTCTATATTCTCTTTGATGAAGTGACGGTCAACCTCCACATGTTTAGTGCGGTCATGTTGGACAGGATTGTGAGCAATGCTAATGGCGGCTTTGCTATCACAGTAAAGCCTCACGGGATCCTTGTTTTCCATGCCAAGATCTTTTAGGAGAGACTTAATCCACAGTCCCTCGCAAATCCCATGAGCCATGGCCCTGAATTCTGCCTCAGCACTAGACCTGGCAACGACATGTTGTTTTTTACTCCTCCACGTTACCAAATTACCACCAACTAAAGAACAGTACCCAGAGGTGGACCTCCTGTCGTCAACTGAGCCGGCCCAATCAGCATCTGTATAGACTTCCACGGTCAACTCTTTTCCCGGGGAGAATAGGATACCTTTTCCAGGAGAGGACTTGAGATACCGGAGGATTCGATGAGCAGCTTCTAGGTGACGGGTTCGAGGTGAATGCATGAACTGACTAATAACACCAACTGCATATGAAATATCCGGGCGAGTATGAGATAGATAGATAAGGCGCCCTGCCAATCGTTGAAACCCAGTGATATCATCTACCAATTCCCCATCATCTTTACCCAATCTGTGATTGACTTCAATTGGGGTATCAGCGGGTCTACACCCACTCATCCCACATGATTGGAGCAGGTCAAGAATGTACTTTCTCTGAGATATGAATATGCCATGATTTGATCGAGCAACCTCAATTCCCAGGAAGTATTTGAGATTTCCCAGGTCTTTTACTTCAAATTCCTTTGCCAACCTCTGTTTCAGGTTTTGAATTTCTTCAGTGTCATCACCCCGTGATAATGATATCATCCACATAAACAATAAGGACAGTGAGTCTTTCATGTTTGTGCTTACAAATAAAGTATGATCGGCATTGCTCTGGGAATATCCAAACGCAATCATAGCTCTGTGAAATCTCCCAAACCATGCCCGAGGAGACTGTTTTAAGCCATATAAGGCTTTCTTCAACCTGCATACCTTTCCACCAGATCCGGCTATGGTAAGACCAGGCGGTAACGACATGTAGACCTCTTCTTCCAAGTCTCCATGGAGGAAGGCATTTTTCACATCTAACTGAGTCAAAGGCCACCCTTTGCAGGCAGCACACGAGAGCAACACTCGTATAGAATTCATCTTCGCCACAGGAGCAAAGGTTTCTTGATAGTCAATCCCCATAGTCTGAGTGTAGCCCCTAGCCACCAGGCGAGCCTTGTATCGCTCAACAACCCCTTGAGAATTCTGTTTGATGGAGAACACCCACTTACACCCCACCACAGTCTTGCCAGGTGGCAACGAGACCAAGTCCCATGTGCAGTTCTTCTCCAGAGCCCCCATCTCCTCAAGCATAGCCTCTTGCCACTTTTGGTTAGTGATAGCATCCTGCCAAGTAGAGGGAATAGAAATAGAGGAGAGGGAGGCAATAAAGAGTTTATGTGAGGGGGATAATGAGTTATAGGACACAAAGTGGGACATCGGATGTTGGGTGGAGATACAGTTACCTTGAGTCCCCAAAGAAGGATCAGATGTTGGAGCGGGTAGCCTGAGAGATGTCGATGTACCTTGACCCCTCTTTCGCCGAGTATACACCTGTAAAGGAGGAGCGGCCACAGGAGTAGGCAAGGATGTAGACATAGCAGGCATAGGCACAGGAGTAGGAAGATATGAGGGAGGAATAGGTAGGGGAAGAGAGCTTACTTCCATTGGGCAAGTCTCCCCCTGAAGTGAGGGCTCGTAGAAGGACTCAGACTCCCGAAACGTGACATCCATAGTAACGAATATTTTCCGGGAAGCAGGATGGAAACATTTATATCCTTTCTGGGTAGGCGAATACCCAATAAAAATACACTTGATGGCACGAGGGTCAAGTTTTGACGTGGGGCGAACATGGACAAAACACACACACCCAAAAATACGAGGAAGGAGTTGTGTGGGAGAGACGGAAAGAGCCGCAAGAGGGGATTTGTAACCGAGGACACGAGTCGGCAGGCGATTAATAAGATACGCCGCCGTAAGAACAGCATCCCCCCAAAAATGTTTCGGGAGGTGCATCTTCAGGAGGAGGCATCGCGCAACCTCCAAAAGATGACGATTCTTACGCTCGGCGACCCCATTCTGAGCCGGAGAGTAGACACATGATGTCTGATGTATAATGCCCTGATCACTAAGATAACGCTCAAAGGAAGAGTCAACATACTCTCGACCATTATCACTGCGCAAAATTTTAATGGCAGCATTAAATTGAGTGGTCACCATCTTATGAAAACGTTGAAATAAGGGAAAGATATCATTCTTGTTTTTCATTAAGTAAACCCACGTACAACGAGAAAAACAATCGATAAATGTAACAAACCAGCGAAAGCCCGAAAGAGAGGCAACAGGGCAAGGACCCCAAACATCAGTATGAACCACAGCAAAAGGAGAAGAACTAGGAGTGGACACATGATTAAAAGAAGCACGATGATGTTTACCAAGAACACACACATCACATGTAAAAGTTTTTAAAGATACAGTGGACATATTTGGAAATAAAAGGTGCATAGTAGAGGTAGAAGGATGGCCCAGGCGGCAGTGCCAAGAGTCCACAGAAATCTGAGCAGCAGAAAGGGCCTCCGGAGGTGGAGCAAGGCTGGAGGGGTCGAAGAGGTAGAGGCCATCCCGCAGTCTACCAGAGCCAATCACCGTCCCCGTCTTCAGGTCCTGAAAGACACAGGAGGAGGGAAAGAATGTTACAGAGCAATTCATGGAATTAGTAATATGACTAATAGAAAGCAGGTTGCGGGTAAACTTAGGAACATGAAGCACTGAAGAGAGGGTGAGGGAGGAGCAAGGGATGGACCCTTTCCCGGCAATGGGAGACAAGGAGCCATCAGCAATGCTCACTTTGTCCCTACCAGACAAAGGTATATAAGATACAAAACCTGTAGCAGAGCCAGTCATATGGTCTGTGGCGCCAGAATCAATGATCCACTGGGTGGGAGAGCAAGCGGAGGCAGAGTGAGCACCTGGAGTCCCCTGGTGGGCATAGGAAGAGCTAGCAGACTCAGTCGAGTGGCCAAGCATAAAGCGACGGAAGGCTTGAATCTCCTCAGCAGAAAGAGCGGAAGGAACTACAGGGGCATCAGATTCCTCATAAGAGGCAGGACCATCAGTAGCATCAGTGAGATGAGCCGAGCGAGAAGGACCAGACCGACCCATAGTGCGCCCAAATCCACGGCCACCACGAGAGGAAGGTCCACCGCGAGGAGAAGGAAAGCCATGAAGCTTGAAGCAAGTGTCCCGAGTGTGACGTGCCTTCCCGCAATAATCACACATCAAATGGTCCTTGTCCATAGGTTTAGATCTAGTGTCCCGGGTAGAGCGACCACCGGGATTGAATCGAGCAGCAAGAGCCGAGCCATCAGCAATAGTATCTGGTAGACGAATCTGCCGGCGATCATATTCTTGTTGAACCAAGCTATATACCTCGGGTAAGGAAGGCAGAGGAGAACGGCCAAGAATCTGAACACTGATGGGATCAAGGTCACGGTGGAGACCATGAAGAAATTCGAAGATCCGATTGCGCTCCTCCCGGGCACGAACCAGCACTTCATCCTCAGGGCAGACAAGAGTAAGGGCGTCAAAATGATCATATTCCTGGTACAGCTGGGTAAACTCCAGGTAGTAAGCAGCAGGGGGCCGATCCCCTTGACGCAGGAGGAAAATCCGACGCCGCAATTGGAAGATCTGAGCGGCATTCCCGCGACAGGAGTAGGTAATCTCGGCACGTTTCCAAATGTCTGCTGCCGTATCCAGGAATAGGTAGTTGCGGGCAATAGACTCCTGCATAGAGTTGGTCAGCCAGGACATTACCAAGGAGTTCTCAGATTCCCACTGGGGCCAATCCAGAGAGGAAGCAGTAGGAGCCCTGGTAGTGCCGTTGATGTAGCCAAACAGACGGCGGCTCTTGAGGGCCAGAGTAACGGAGCGAGCCCATGGAAGATAATTAGTGCCATCCAACTTAATAGTAGTAATCTGAGGAGTCCCGTGATCATGGTTGGCACGAAGAGATCCCGTGGAAGAGTTGACCGTAGAAAGAGGAGGATCATGAGGAGCACTCCCACCGGAGGAGACATCCGGAGTCTCACTACTTCCTGGCATAGCAAGGGAGGAAAAACAACACAAATCCGGGAGCCTAGAAATGGAAACTCTCACTCATAGAAAGAGGAGATGCGTCGATGGAACACAATACCCAAGAAGGGAGAGATACATTCCCACAAAAAAGGAGAGCGGACGCCGGAAGAGCAATCACGGACTCAAGCCTGCATAGATCCGGCGCCGAGAACGGCTCAAACAGCCATGCGGATGGGGCTTCGCCGACGGACGAGAGAGGACGACGACGGGGCTGGAGAAAAGGCTGTCCGACTACCCGACTAGGACTAGCGGGCTGGAGAAGACGGGAGAGCGACCGGCGAAGCGACTGGAGAGTGACTGGCGACTGGCGGAAGCGGGCGAGCGGGATTTGCCGAGCGGAAGCGAGCGAGATCTGCCGACTGGAGAGCGGGAGAACCGAGCGAGCGGAAGCGAGAGTGGCCGACGACCTCGCGAGCGCTGAGAAACGAGCGGGATTGGCCGACGACGACGAACACGGGAGACGCGTTAGGTCACGCCAGGCTCTGATACCATGTTGAGATTCAAAATATTAGGGTGATTAAGAAAAGGAGGCTCTCCCCTATATATATAGGAGAGATATACAAGGGTAAGAAAATGTGACATAACAACGCATATTCCAACAGTCTTCATGGAAGTGAGATTATTCTGTAGCATCAGGTTAATAGCATGAAGAATATTCTCATTTGATGAAGTGGAAGTGGAGGCTTGCTGATCAGTGATTATTGGGGCTGGGGACCTTTGTGGACTTGGAGGAGGTACTATGTTGAGTACAATCTGCACTGCAGGTTCAGGCAGTACTGCAACTGGTGCATCCACCTTCTCAGCAAAGGCAACTATATCATCAATGTGATCTGGATGAATTCCATCATTGTCCAAATCATCTTCATCACCATTATCTTGCTCCTCCACCTCAGAGAGAGCATCTTTGTCAGATGAGTCCAGGAAGGCTGGGACAATTAGTTGGAGTTAGAGTTAACTACTTAGAAAATTCTAAAGATGGGATTATAAGGCTTACCAAGAACTTCATCTTTATCCGCAGTTGGCTCTTTCTGCTTCTCCCCCTCAGATGGGGCACTAGATTGTCCTGGTGAAGGTAAGGACCAGAGGGCTGGTTCATTATCAGGATTAAGCCTAATTCTTTCTTTAAGATTGAAAATAAATCTGTCAATCTGACCTTGTAAATCTTGAGGTGAGGGCATTTTGTCCTCATCATCATTATTGATGTTTGTAATATCTAAGGAGGCTGTTTTTGTTGATGCTCCCCCTCAGATGGAGCACTCATTTGTCCTTGAGGAGCTATGGTCCACATTATTTAACTGTCAGAATTGACTACCTAATTGATTGGTTATGATCTATTAATTAAATGAGTAGTGTGAAGTTTGAAAGATTAGTTACCAGGAGTTATATCTTTGTCCAGCTCCTGTGGATGGATACTGTGGAGCATCCTTGTCAAGATTGTTGTGTGATCTAATGTCAGCACCAACATCTTCATCTTTGTCTGAGGTGTCAGACTCAGAGCTTGACATAATCAGTCTAGGTTTCTTTGTGGATTTAGATGCTTTTTTGTCTTTTCCTTTAGCCTCAGTGGGCTGACTCACGGGAAGCACCCTGGTAAACCTTTCTAATGTTTTAATATCCATTCTTTTGAGATAATGAAGGTGTGCTCCTTTGGATTTGCTAAACTTGTCAGGGTAAGTTTGGAGGAGATACAGGGAAAGAATTCTGCCCATGTTGGGTGCCTGTAGGCATTCCTTGATTCTTTGAAATAGGACTTCTCCCCAAGAGGTTTTTCTTTTCAGTATTATCCTTGTCATGAGGTCAAACATGTATTGTGATATTGTGTCATGAGACCCTGGTTTGCAAAGGATAGCTTTTCCCACAATATCTGATAAAAGTTTTCGCTTATGGTTGAAGAATTTCCTTTTCAATGATCCAGTTTTGGTATCATTGTACTCGGTCCATTTCAGAGCTTTCTTCTTATCTTTCTCAGAGATTTCATCCTCCTCACTTGGACTGCAGGATGGGAGATGTAAACCTTTTTCAAGCTTTGCAGAGGTGATCTTTATTCTGTCTTCTCCAATCTTTGACTTGAGAGATGATTTTGAAGTGGATAACTTATGCATTCCCAAACCATTCCAGAACTTCAGTTCTGAGAATGACACAGGGTTCAGATAGAAGAAATTCCAGGCCTTGGTCTGCAAGGAGTTGAATCACTCCCTTGATGTCTTCTGGAGCATGAGCAAACCCATCCCTGACTATTTCATAGCCTTCAAGAAGATCCTTAGAGCTTTTGAGAGCCATTGTTGCTGTAGAAGAATACGCTGGGACGGAAAGGGTTCGTCTCGGCGGCTAGGAAAGAAAAGTCGCGTACCTCTTACTGATTAAAGATTGTTTATTTATATGCCTTAAGTCTATGTTAAGATTAACCCTAATCATTAGATTTAATTGCTCTTATAGTTGTAAGTAAAGTTGGTCCAATTTGGGGTTGCATTTAGACAGTATTATGAAATCAGCCCGTCTCAGCGGAACCGCTGAGACGGCAACCTAAACGCTGGGATAAAACACTATCAGCCGCTGGGACAGTTTTAGCCGTCTCAGCGGTTCCGCTGAGACTTTTCTCAGCTGTCTCAGCGGCTTAGCTAAAACAGACTTGTCTGTTCTAGCTGATCTCTTACCTGATCATTAAACCTAGCGAGGTCTGAATGTGCTGTGACCTTATCCTATTACCAGGGGTTGATGTGATAAGATTTTGAATTCTAACTTAACATGTAACATCACATAGAAGAGTTGAAAGAAAGAATTATTCAATGTTTAACATTCCTAGTTCAATCTTGAAGAAATTAAACTTGGCTTCATCCAATGGCTTGGTAAAGATATCAGCAACTTGATTGTCAGTGGGGACAAATTCAAGGCAGATGTCTTTACATTCAACATGTTCTCTTATAAAATGATATTTTATCTCTATGTGCTTAGTCCTACTATGTGAGACAGAATTCTTAGCAATAGAGATAGCACTGGATGAGTCACAATAGAGAGTAGACTCACTTACCTTAAGGTTGTAGTCCTCTAACTGATGTTGAATCCACAATAGTTGTGCACAACAACTTCCTGCATCAATGTATTCAGACTCAGCAGTGGATATTACCACACTTGTCTGTTTTTTGCTGCTCCATGATATCAACCTCCTTCCTAGGAATTGACAAGTGTCACTTGTGCTTTTCCTGTCTTCTTTACAGCCTGCAAAATATGCATATGAAAATCCAGTTAGTTCAAAGTCATTGTTCTTAGGGTTCCAAAAGTCAAGATGTAGGCTGCCTTTAAGGTGTCTCCAAATCCTCTTTGCAGCTGAGTAGTGAGATTCCTTAGGGCAAGCCTGGTACCTAGCACACACACATGTAGCATACATAATATCTCGTCTACCAGGGGTTGATGTGATAAGATTTTGAATTCTAACTTAACATGTAACATCACATAGAAGAGTTGAAAGAAAGAATTATTCAATGTTTAACATTCCTAGTTCAATCTTGAAGAAATTAAACTTGGCTTCATCCAATGGCTTGGCAAAGATATCAGCAACTTGATTGTCAGTGGGGACAAATTCAAGGCAGATGTCTTTACATTCAACATGTTCTCTTATAAAATGATATCTTATCTCTATGTGCTTAGTCCTGCTATGTGAGACGGGATTCTTAGCAATAGAGATAACACTGGATGAGTCACAATAGAGAGTAGACTCACTTACCTTGAGGTTGTAGTCCTCTAACTGATGTTGAATCCAGAATAGTTGTGCACAACAACTTCCTGCAACAATGTATTCAGACTCAGCAGTGGATATTGTCACACTTGTCTGTTTTTTGTTGCTCCATGCTATCAACCTCCTTCCTAGGAATTGATAAGTGTCACTTGTGCTTTTCCTGTCTTCTTTACAGCCTGCAAAATCTGCATCTGAAAATCCAGTTAGTTCAAAGACATTGTTCTTAGGGTACCAAAGGCCAAGATGTAAGCTGCCTTTAAGGTATCTCAAAATCCTCTTTGCAGCTGATAGTGAGATTCCTTAGGGCAAGCCTGGTACCTAGCACACACATGTAACATACATAATATCTGGTCTACTAGCAGTTAAATACAATAAGGATCCAATGATGCACCTGTACATGGATTCATCAAAGGCCTTGCCCTTCTCATCCTTGTCCAGGGTGATGTTGGACCCCATGGGAGTTTCATGGTGGAAGCTGATTCCATCCCAAACTTCTTGATAAGCTCCTTAGTGTACTTGGTCTGAGAGATGAATATACCTCATCAGACTGTTTCACTTGGAGGCCTAAAAAGCACTTGAGCTCTCTCATACTGCTCATCTCAAACTCCCCCTGCATTAAGTTGGCAAACCTTTTGCAGAGGTTGTCATCAGCAGACCCAAATATTATGTCATCAACATATATTTGGACTAGAAGACACTTGCCCTTTGTTTCCCTAAGAAATAATGTATTATCTATCTTTCCCCTCAAGAACTTATTCTTGATGAGAAAGCTAGACAATGTCTCATACCAAGCCCTGGTGTTTACCCGAAAAACCGCTTCTCGGGTTGGATCATTCTCGGACCGGGCGAACTGCTGGGTCAGGCCGCTGGGTTCCAGGGTCAGTGGCTCTCAGTTCAGGGTAAACCAGGCCAGGTGGTCTGATGTCATTTTCGGACCGCCCCCAAGAGTGAAGGTCGTCAAGGGCCAAGGCAAGAAGGCTATCCGCGGTCTCAGGTAGGAGACCGCGCGGGTTGTGCCATAGAGACTCAAGGTTCAAGCCCGGAGAACAAGCCGCGGTTTCAGATCAGAGACTATCCGGGTTGCCTCGTGAAGATCAGCCAAGCCATGTCCAGAAGGCAGACCGTGGTCTCAAGCCAGAGGCCGCTCGGTCTGCATCCTTGACTTGGTCCCGGTATCTTCAACCTCAGGTCAGACAGGTCGGAAGAGCAAGCCGTCAAGCCGCGCGGCTTCTTTCTTTTTCTTCTTTGTGCATCCGGTCACCACCTGCCCGTTTCTCCTGTACCCGGGCAGGAGGTAATTATATCCCTGCCCATTCGGGCAGGCCCCCAAGCTATAAATAGGGGGCGGCACTGTTCACAAGACACGCACACTCGAATCCAGGAGCTCGCTTGTTTGAGTTGCGGTCTCGAGTTTCCCGTCTTGCGGACTATCTGACCGGCCGGCTTCTCTTTTCCTACATTTATAACCGCTGTAACCGCTTCATTTTAATCAAAGGAAAGCCCGTCGCAGGAGTGGCATTTGCCGCGGCGGGCGAAGTCCGGCCTCGACCGCTGCTAGCGGTCCGAATTCTCTAACCGAATAGTAACTGATAATCCGCAACCCTCGATTTCCTTCGGAGGCGCACTTTTGAATCGAACAGAAACACGCGACCTTCAGATCGCGGACGGTCAGTGAAATCTTTGGTTCAGAATGTCAGACCGCCAGTTCCCTCTAAGAGACCGATCCGACCATAGCGATGACTCTTTGTGGGAAGCTCTGGAGCGAACAAAGAGAGAAGCCGACCAGGCCCAGAAAGCAACTGATCAGCGTCTGGACGCGATCAGTCAGGCTCTAACTCTGTTAACCGAGCGGTTAGCCCCCCAGCAGGCCGCGGCTAACCAGGCAGTAACTCCTGCCCTACCTCCTCCACCTCCATACCCATTTCTGCAAGTCGCCCATTCCCGACCACCACAAGAAGGTTCTGCGGCTCGGCAGAATTTTTACCAAGAGGCCGCGCACGGTATGCCGGCTCGGGCCCTCGACTTCCAAGGGGCGGCTTCTCAGGCCGCTCACTTTTCCTATCCGCCTGAGGTCGCCGCCTACCAATCCTACCCGGCTGGAGCCCCTGCCCGCTCCTATCAGGCGGCCTGTCCGCAAATGACCGCAGCAGAGATCCCCTACCACCCTGCTTTCCCTCTGTACGAGGATACCGAGGAAAGTTCTCCTTTCACGGACGAAATCCGAGGAGAGCCGGCCCTAAATAACTTTCGAGAACCACGCCTATTAACATATAGTGGGGAGTCCGATCCGGCAATTCATCTCCAAGCATTTGAATCGGCTGTTGCTCTGAGGACCATCACCGATGCAACTAAGTGTAAGCTCCTGGTAACGTCCTTTGATGGACAGGCCAGAGAATGGTTTTATGGACTGCATCCTCGATCCATTAGATGTTTTGCGGAATTGCGTAGAGAATTCCTGCTTCGATTCTCTACCTCTAAAAAGAGGAAGAACGGTCCGGCAGCCCTATTTGAGATACGGCAGCAAGAAAACGAAACGTGGGCCCGCTTCGTCGACCGTTTCCAAAGGGAGATAATGGAGGTGCAAAACGTCGATCCGGAATTGTACAGGGTCGCTTTGATGCATGGCCTTAGGGAGGGGCCGTTGAAATTTGAAGCCCAAATCAGGGAACCAAAGACATATCAAGAGATGATTAGTCTGGCTAATAAGTTTATCAGGGGGGAAAAGACTAATCCTGGCTATGTTGCCAAGTTGCTCAGCGACAATGATCAGTTTAGTTCCACATCAACCCATCAGCAACGCTACAATCATCCATCTCGGCCTGACTTCGAACCTCGTGCTCAGAGGGGAAGAAATCTTAAGCCTAAGCAACCATTTCTTGGCCATCAACGGTTTCAGGATCAGAAACCGTCGTTGGCCATCGCACCCACTCAACCCATGGGGATTCCGCAAATAATGCCCGTGTATCTGCCGCAGTACATCGCACAACCATCCCCAACTATCCCGTCCATCCGATATGATGAATCACAGGAGTCATTCACCCCTCTTAACGTCACCATGAACGAGGTCGTTCAAATTCTCCAAAAGAGGCCTGACTTCAAGAGGCCCCCTCCTTTGAAATCGGAAGTTCGCAATCGGAACCCAAACCTCTATTGTGAATATCACAAAGAGGAGGGGCATCAGACTGAGGATTGCCGGGCCCTCCGGTGGTTGATAGAAAAACTCCTGAAAGAGGGGAAGCTCCGAGGGTTGATTCGGCAAGAAACCCCGGTTGAACCACGAACCGAGAAGAAGAAGGAAGCGGTCGAAGTGACCTGGGAGTGTGCTGATGTAGAAGAGGCAGGTTGTTATGGGGATATACATCCTGCAACCGAATGTATAGAAGTGAATGATGTTGGCCCCCTTGGCAACGTCTATTGCATCCATGGTGGAGCAGGGGTAGAATCCTCTCGGAAATCTAGCATCGGGAGAGTTACAAAGCAAGAAGTGGTAGTCGCCTCCACTTCTGCTCCAGAAAGGGCAGTCGTTACTTTCGGCCAAGAAGATCTTCCCCCAAATGCAAATCCTTTCGATGATGCAGTAGTGATAAAGGCGGTTATTGAGAACTACACCGTGCATAAAATTCTGATTGATACCGGCAGCTCGGTTAATCTCATTTTCCGCCAAACATTTGAAGCCCTTAAGACTGGAAAGTCTTTGCTCTCCACGGAAGGGCCCCTCTACGGCTTCTCAGGAGAAAAGAAAGAAGTGGAAGGGTGCGTGAAGCTTTTGGTGTCGCTGGGAGGCATAACGAAGCTGATAAACTTTGTAGTAGTGGAAGCCCCGAGCAGCTACTGTGCAATCTTCGGAAGACCAATCCTGAATGCTTACAAAGCAATAGTATCCACTTTTCATTTGGCCTTGAAATTCGCTGCCGAGGGGCGTCAATATCGGGTCCGAAGTGATCCAAAGGTTGCTCGTGAATGTTATGTGAAAACAGTTAATGTGATCACCGAGGCACCACTTCACAAGGTTCGGGATGACATCCATGAGGTATCCAAACTCCCTGAGGAGGCCGAGGAAAACGCAGAGCGGAGAGGGACGTATCTGGAACCTGCCCAGGAGACCCAAGAAATCCCTATTGCTGAAGAGGAAGGGAAGAAGCTGATCATCAACGCCGAGCTATCAGAAGAAGAGAAGGTTCAGTTGATCTCCTGCCTGTTGGAGAATCTGGACATCTTCGCCTGGTCAGCAGAAGATATGCCTGGAGTAGATCCAGATGTTGCGTGCCATCACCTCAACATCTCTCCTAAATTCAAGCCAATCCAACAGAAGAAGAGGGAGGTAGCAACCAAGCTGGCGGTACCCATCAAGGAAGAAGTTGCAAAGCTTCTTAAAGCCAATTTCATTTCTGAAATCCAATACCCCACTTGGATGTCAAATGTAGTAATGGTGAAAAAATCTGGGGGGAAATAGCGCATGTGTGTAGATTTCACAAAGCTCAATAAAGCGTGCCCCAAAGATTGTTATCCCTTGCCTCGGATAGATGTTTTAGTAGATTCCGCAGTGGGATATAATTTCATGAGCTTTCTAGATGCATTTTCTGGTTACCACCAGATTAAGATGCATAAACCCGATATCCCGCATACATCCTTCATTACCAACGACGGGTGTTATTGTTATCTTGTCATGCCTTTCGGACTCAAAAATGCGGGTGCGACATATCAAAGAATGATGGACACGGTTTTTGAAAAGCAGAAAGGAAGAAATCTTGAAGTATACGTCGATGACCTTCTTCTGAAAAGTAAAACTTTTTCAATCCACCTGAAAGACCTCGTAGAGACGTTCGCTACTCTGCGGAGGTTCAAATTAAAACTAAATCCATTGAAATGCGTGTTTGGGGCAAACAAAGGGAAATTTCTCGGACATCTTCTCACCCCTAATGGCCTCGCGCCAAACCCAGATAAAGTAAAGGCCATTCTAGACATGACCCCTCCTCGTAATCAGAAAGAGGTGCAACAACTTGGGGGGAGACTGGCAGGATTGAGCCGATTCATTTCTAAATCAGGAGATAAAAGCGCTCCATTCTTCAAGACACTCAGGGGAGGATCTAAGTTTGAATGGAATGAAGAGTGCGATAATGCTTTCGAACAGTTGAAAAAGCAGTTAACCTCAACCCCTCTTCTTCAAAGCCCTCGCGAAGGGGAAACATTATTCTTGTACTTGGGGGTGGGCCCAGATGCAATAAGCTCTGTCCTGGTTCAGGAAGAGAAAAAGAAGCAATTTCCGATATATTATGTCAGCCACATCCTCAAAGATGCGGAAACTAGATATTCAATCCTGAAAAAATTAGCCTTGGCTTTGGTCATGTCATCACGAAGGCTCCGCCCCTATTTTCAAGCTCATCCTATTCAGGTGGTTTCGGATCATCCACTAAGAAGTATCCTGGAGAAGCCGGATCATTCAGGAAGATTAGCCAAATGGGCAATCGAGCTGAGCGAGTTCGAAATATTGTACATTCCCAGAACGGCAATAAAGGCGCAAGTATTGGCAGATTTCTTGGTAGACACGATGGAGTCTAATCCTGAACAGGTAGTACAATCTCCTTTGGCTTGGATCATTTATGTGGATGGGGCTTCTCGCAGAAACTCCGTGGGAGCCGGGGTAGTTCTGATCAGTCCAAATGGCATCAGGCTGGAGCAAGCTATCAAATTCTTCTTTTCAGTTACAAATAACCAGGCCGAATACGAAGCACTCTTGGCCGGCCTGAGACTCGCAAAGGAGCTTGGGATAGAACATGTTCATGTGAAAACTGATTCTCTTGTGATGGCTTCGCAGGTTCTAGGGAACTACGAAACAAGAGAACCGATATTAAGAAAGTATCTATTCCTAGCTAAGGAAGAAATCGGGAAATTCAAATCCTTCATCATCGAACACATTCCGAGAACACAGAATGAAGAGGCAGACGAATTGTCAAAGTTTGGTCTTCCATCAGGAGGGGTGACCTCAGAACTTTTTCATCCGGCAACGGAGGAAGAGGAGCTCATGCAGATCGATCAGCATCCTTCCTGGAAGGACCCTTATGAATTATTTCTGTCAAGAGGGGAGTTTCATCAATCGATCAAAGACAAAAGTAGATTCAGGAGAAAGGCGGCCTACTACTACTTAATAGCAGGAGTTTTGTATAGAAAAACTTTGATTTCTCCCTCAGCACGGTGTGTTTCAGAAGAAGAGATCCCGATCATACTTCAGGAAGTTCATTCTGGGGAATGCGGTAGTCATTCAGGGGCAAAAACCTTAGAGAAAAGGATCCTGCGGCAAGGATATTTTTGGCCAACTATGAGAAAGGATGCTGAAGCATTTGCCAAGCGCTGTGTACAATGTCAGAAATTTGCTCCTCTTCAACATCTGCCCGCTCAATCGCTTAGGTCAATAACTGCACCCTGGCCCTTTGCGGTTTGGGGGATGGATCTTGTCGGACCCTTTCCAATGGCTAGCGGCCAGCGCCGCTTTATCATAGTAATGATCGACTACTTCAGTAAGTGGATTGAGGCAAAAGCATTGGCAAAAACTACTACTCAAATTATCAAAAATTTCATCTGGGGAGAAATAGTCTGCCGACACGGAATTCCGCTGGCAATTGTCACTGATAATGGACCGCAGTTCAATAATCCCGAGATGGTAAACTTTTGCGATCAAGTTGGAATAGACCTTCGGTTCGCCTCAGTACATCATCCAAGGACCAATGGTCAAGTAGAAGCTGCAAACAGGCGAATTCAGCAACTCCTGATGAAAAGAGTTTTGAATCAAAAAGAAAATTGGGCAGACCAACTTCCCTCCATCCTTTGGACTCTTCGCACTACCCCATCTTCAGCTACAGGGGAGACACCATTCAAATTATCTCATGGCTCGGAGGCTGTTGTTCCTGTAGAGTTTGAGGTGGTCACCCCAAGAGTTGTGTATGCCAAAGAGGGAGGAGAAGCATGGGTAGAATACAACGATGAGGCCATCAGGTATAGTCTGGATCTGATCGAGGAACTTCAGGACGAGGCAACAATCAGGCAGGAAGAAGTTAAGAGGAGGATGGCAAAATATTTTGACAAAAATATCAGGGTAAAGCAGTTTGCAGTTGGGGATTTGGTGTTGAAAAAGGTAGATGCTGCGGCCAGATCTGGTAATGTTGGAAAGCTGAATCCCAACTGGGCAGGGCCTTTTATTGTCAAAGAAGTATTAAAGAATGGGGCCTACCGTCTCCAAACCGGCGAAGGAGAAGACATCGCACGCACCTGGAGCGGTGACGATCTTAAACGATTTTATCCTTGAGCTATCTCTTTCATTCTTTACGTTTCTTTTGGTATTAAATGAAAAGCCCTATACTGACACTTCTCCTTGTCTGATGGTTCTCTACATTATAAATACATATATACATATCTCACTCCCTGAACCTCTGAGATATCGCCAAATTCTGCTCGAACCCCCTCGGATTGTAGTCATAGCATAAAACCCACCAAGACCATGTGATGCGGGGAGTTTTCGCACACATGTAGTGGTAGCTTGCCAATTCCGCTGCGGTGGTCTTCAGAACTTTGGATCCCGACCGATATCTGACACACCCCTGCATCAAGGGAGGTCTAGGTGATTGTCAGCTCTATCATGCCCCGAAAGGGATATAGTTACAGCTTTGATGATCTTTCTGAGAAAAGCAATGTTCGTCGTCGAGGCCCACCTGCCCAACTGATCATCATAGCCTGTGACCATCGAATACTCTTAGGTACTCTCGAAACGGTGCCTAGTTGGGCCCACAACTGAGTTGATCTCTCTGAGGAAAGCAATGTTCGCCGCCGAGGCCCACCTGCCCAATTGATCAACTCGGCTTGTAACCCTAGGCAAGAGAGCAGATGAGTCGCTTACAGCTCCTATGACCACTTGAGGAAAGCAATGTTCGCCGCCGAGGCCCACCTGCCCACTTGGTCATCTGAGTCTGTACATGTTTTTTCTTTTTTCTCCCTACAACTCTTATGACCACTTGAGGAAAGCAATGTTCGCCGCCGAGGCCCACCTGCCCACTTGGTCATCTGAGCCTGTAGATTGTTCATCTTCCCTACAGGAAGGCATTCACCTCTGGTGGTTTTTTATATAAACCATTCGAGAAAAATATTATTAGAATAGGTGCAGGTGTTCGTCTACCCTAATAAGGGGTTGTGATATTAAGACCAGGCAGTCTGCACTTTTAAGACCGAGCGGTCTGATTGAGTGTAAGTTTGGGTATTTCTGGATTTAATTATATGATTGCCCGGGTTGCGTTCTAACCGGGCGGGTTTATCCATCTTTTATAAGTTGGATATCTCTGGAGCTAATTATATGATTGCCCGGGTTGCGTTCTAACCGGGCGGGTTTATCTATCTTTTATAAGTTGGATATCTCTGGAGCTAATTATATGATTGCCCGGGTTGCGTTCTAACCGGGCGGGTTTATCTATCTTTTTATAAGTTGGATATTTCTGGAGCTAATTATATGATTGCCCGGGTTGTGTTCTAACCGGGCGGGTTTATCTATCTCTCCATTCTATTAAATTGGATATTTCTGGATCTGGATATATTGCCCGGGTTGTATTCTAACCGGGCGGACCTATCCATCTTTTATTGAGTTAGATATTTCAAGCTCTAAATATATGATCGCCCGGATTATGCTCTAACCGATTGGGTTGAGTTATTCCTTAGCAAACGTTCTCTGGATACAATGGATTACTCGCCAGGATTGAATTCAAACCGCGCAAAGTTATTATTCATTATTTATATCAGCAAGGATAAGATATCTCTGAATGATAAGAAGCCGGCCGGTCTGAATTGCAGTCGCACGAGCCTATCCGTTATGGATCATATTATCAGATATCGGATATCCAGAGGTCTAAATGAGTAACCGCACGGCTCAATCATAGAGAACGAAAGGTAAAAAAGAAAAAAGAAAGACAAAATAGCAACCACAAGTAAGTAACAATAGATGGACAGTTAGACAGGTAAAATTTCCATTCATTTTTTAGAATATGTGTTAACAAAAATTTAACCGCCCGGCTAACAAAAAAGACCGGCGATTATACAAAAATAAAATTAAAACAAAGGCATTATTCTGCCGACTTCTTCTTCTTCTTCTTGACAGGAGAACTCGAGTCCACACCATCAACATCAACGTCGGGCGAATAACCTTCACTTGACGTGGAAGAAGAATCCGATGAATCGCTACCACTAGACCGCCCGGTCTTGCTAGCGGAGCCAGTTGTTCCAGAGGACAAGCTGTCCTCATCATCATCATCATCGTCACCGGCATCATCATCCGCGTCGACCTCCTCAGCGGCTCCACCACTTCCATCACCTCCTTGATGGAGTACAATCTCCCTGCCCGCATCGGCTTCAGCCTCCTCGCCCACCTTGGCTTTTCCTTTCTGCCTTCGGCTGATCTCATCAAGTTGGACCTTCAAAGCAGGGAAGAGGTCGGAGAAAGTAGTACCCCCGAATCCTTCGCACAGACCGCACCGGTCTTCCATAAGACCCAAAGCTTTGTTGATCCCTTGGGCCACATGAGGCAACACCTCGTCTTGGAAGGCCGGGTTGGTCATCTCATATTGTTTCTGCAAGAAAGGAAAAATAAATTAGGTCGCTCGGTCTGAACAAAAGAAGCCGCGTCATCATTTGACAAACTCACCGCCACGACTTCTTGAAGCCGCGCATTCTCTTCTTGAAGCCGCACATTCTCCGCGACCTGCTCCTCGTACTTCTTCTCCAGAAATTTCTGGACAGAAACCAGCCGCCTGAACGACAAGGCCATGAAGTGATTGGCCGCGAACCCCCATGCGCCGGCTTGCGCCGCTAGCCGGGGAAGCTCTTCTTCCGGAGTTTTCTTCAGCTTCTTCAAAGTCTTTCGACCATACATAGCGGCCCCGGCGGCTAGCGCATGGCGGTTAATCTTGTCACTTCCCCATGGAGGAAGTGCAGTGGATACCCGGATGCGGCTCCCATCCCTATGCCAGAGGACAGTCGGGTTGCCCTGCAGGTCGGGCGGGTTTCCGCAGGAACGAAGAAGTTCGTATTCATCAGGAGACGTCGGGCCCTCTTCCTCTGATGATGGCGACCTGTTTCGCCGCTGCCTTTTCTCTCTCTGGGTCAAAACCGGGCCGGCCGGAGTGACCGGCTTGTTCGCAGGGACGATGTGGGCAGCTGCAAGGTAAAATCAGAAGTTTAAACAAAGCAGTCCGCGCGGTCATATGCAAGCGGTCTAGAGGAACTTACTATGCTCGGGGAGGACGTCCTCTAGCTCTGAGAACAGCGGGATGTAATGATTGATGTCCAACCGCTCGTTCTCAAGAAACGTAAAGGTGTCCATCTCGATCTTTCCAACCTGGGGGATCTGGAAAGCCTCTTCCCCCCGAACTTGCGGGTTGGTTTGCAACAGCCCGAAGTTGCCTTCGAGCATTACGAACCGCTCCGACCAGTCCGAGACCTTGTTCGCCAGGTTAACGATCTTCAGTCCGTGGCAGTCAAAGTAGAGGTGCCCCCTGAAAGTAGAAGTCCCCACGTCGGAGACAGCCCGCACCGAGAAGAACTTCCTGAATAGGTCAAGGGAAAAACTGGTTCGCTCGAACCGAAGGTAGGAAATGAAACTATATATGGAGGCGATGGAGTTCGGTGGAAGTTGGCCGGGTACAACCCCGTAATGGTCGAAAATGGTTATGACTTCAAGTGGCAGCGGAAATTTGAAGCCATATTCAAAGTGGTCGACCGGGACGGCTATTTGGTGCGGATTGGAAGAGTTAATCCGCTCGTCGCGCAAAGGAAGCTGCGCGAGCAGGATACTCCCTGCCATGTGTTTTGCAATAAATTCATCCAGTTCGCTCTGGGTGAGTCGGCACTCTGGGTGGTCCGCCGAATGAAAGGCCAAGGCCGCATCCGCTCGGACGGCTTTAACCTTAACAGGCCGCTGCGACTTGTTCTTAGATCGCGCCATCTGGAAATCGTAAAAATGACTTCGAAGAGTCCCTACTTATAGATTTTTACGATCTGCAAATAGTAAAACTATGTCGCGGCTATACATTCTAACCGCGCGGTCAATAGCCTGCATGGTTAGATTCACCAGAAAAACAAAAGAAGCAAAGGTATTCAGGAAAACAAGAGCAAGCATACATCACAGATCGTGCGACCTGTAATCAGTTCGGATAAAACACAGAAGAAACAGAACACAAAATACAGCGGTTAAACAAGAACCCGCACGGGTTATTCAAATCAAAGACAAGATAGAAAGGAACATTGTCTAAACAAAGGCCGAATCAACAAGCCGCATTCATAATACAAATTGTTCTCAAAAGCCGGTCACGGCTGACGGTGTTCTGGGGAGACATCCTCTCTGTGAAGTCGCGCGACCTGGTCGCTGGTGGTGTTCAGAAGGGAGTAAATCTGGCTGGTATGATAATGGAGGTGGTTGATTGTGCTATGAAGCCGCCCGGCATCCCTTTCAACCCGCGTAGCGGCAATCATGCGGGGGGTTGCGGTGGCTTCATCAATCATTGGATCAGCCGCCCGAACCGGGGGAGGATTTGAGCCCGCCCCAACAGTCGGGCGGCTAACAACCTGCATTCCATCATTCATACTTCGCCGGCCCGCAGCGACTTCCCTGGTTAACCGCAGGAATTTATCCTGGTAATATCTCGAGTCATCCTCGAACTTAGCAGACGCTTTCTTCTCCTTCTCGAGCTGGGCGGTCAGAGTAGCGACTTGCGCCACCTTGGCTCTCTTCTCGGCCTCCACTGCAGCTCGCGTGGCCTCCACCGCAGCTCGCGCGGCCTCAAGCTGAGTCTCCAGGCCATTCTCCCTTTCTGTCCTGGACTTCCTGTCGATCTCCACCTGCGCCTTCAGCGCCTCTTCAGCCTTCTTCCTCGCCATTCGCTCGGTCTCCAGAGCAGCCCGAGTGCCGGCCTCCCGGTCTTCCACCTCCTTCAAGCGGGCCTTCAGGTTCGCTAGATCTTCCTCGAGATGCTCGAACAATTGCGGCCCTTCTTGCGAAGTCGTCGCACAGGTTGATATCGGGGGAACTAATGGAGGCAGGCTGGCCTCAAGGTCGCCCGGCTTCGCAATCTGATCCCCGCTATCTGCAAGAAGCCGCGCGGTTATAAAAAGCAAGAGCATGCAACGTCATATATATACAAAAATGAACATAAATATAAGATCAATGCATGGGCGCACAGGCCGCTTAGACTGTTCCGGGTCCATCCTCCGTCGTTGCTCACGCCAGAGTCTCTCCATACTCTGCCTAGCGGAAGAGGACCAGGCCGCTAAGGGAAAAAAGCTCGGCGGCGGGTTCAGTAATTTATTGCGGCGAGGCCGCGGAATGAAGAAGCGGATAGCTTCATAATTCATGGGGCGCTTACCTGGCGCAAAAGGATCAGGCCGCAGCGGCTTGTTTAAAACCCGCTCCGCCCCTTCCTTCTTCACCATCATTATCTCCTCCCCGGTCATCACCGGGGGAACCTCCGCCTGCACTTTCAACACCTCTCCGAGTTCCCTCGCTCTTTCTTCGACCTCCAAGGCGGTCCGGGCAGCAGCTTCTCGCTCTTCGACCTCCAAGGCGGTCCGGGCAGCAGCTTCTCGCTTTTCGGCCTCCGTCTGAGCGGTCTCCTCAGGCTGGGCTGTGTTGTCTGTAATAGGGGCAGTTCGCTTTGAAGACATCGGGCTGTCAAGAAGCTTATCTCGCCTCATCAGCTCATCCATATCCTGAAAGATCCCATTAAGTGATAAGCTACTCGCCGAGTCCGGAAGCAGGTCGCCCGGTTTCGCATCAGGGGTAGCCGGCGAGTCATTTACCTTAGTGGATGGAGGAGTCGCTAGGCCAAGCTCCTCTTTTAGTCGCGGATTGGTCTGGAGGAGGGACTCGGCTGGTTTCTTAAAAGCCGCCCTTTCCTTGGAGGCTAGTCTCTTAACCTTCTTGGTTATTCGCTCGGTCACTGACCCGGTCTTCTTCCTTTTCTTCTCTTTCTTACCCGGAGCTGGGCTAACTTCTTTGGGGGGACTGGGGTAGTCGTCCACGGATAAAGGAGTACTCAGTTCGCCCGGCCTTGGAGAGTTAACCGCCTCCTCCCCCAAATCTCTGACTAGCAAGTGAGGATTCCCGGATGGGGTGATTTCCATGCCAAACGAGTCGGTCTCGCCGACCTTCTTCGAAGGGCTACCGGGGTCAACTTTTCCAGAAGGGGCGGCCTCTCCTTTGTTCAGCGGGCTAGCAACCTATTGGCCAAGGTCTCTGGGAGGAATCAGCGAGTCGCTGAGGGGAGGCCCCGAACTGTCCGTTGCGGGCTCCGCGGGAGTCTTGAGGGTTGTTGAGTCCACGACGGACTTGGGATTATCCGCCGCGGCTTTCTCAGCCCGCTTCCTCTTTTTTCGGTCCTTCCGGTCCTGCTTTTCCTTCTCCTTTTTCGACTTCTCCGTCGATTCGCGCTTTTTACCTTCCACCTTCTTTTGATCTCCGGCGGGATCCACGCGGTCTAACACGGTATCTAGGAAGTCCATTGTTGAAGGATTACCGGTCTTAAAAATTCTAACCGCAACTGGCGAGCAATATCCCGTGATTTCAGAAAAAACTCTGCAGAATGAATTCTCTGGCTCTCTTATAGAATTCAGGGCAAGTCGGATGCGGTCTCCCGGCTAAAGCTAATATTTTCGAAATTCTCTTGAGATTTGAAAATATGTGGGGATTATGTTTACCCGGAAAACCGCTTCTCGGGTTGGATCATTCTCGGACCGGGCGAACTGCTGGGTCAGGCCGCGGGGTTCCAGGATCAGTGGCTCTTAGTTCAGGGTAAACCAGGCCAAGTGGTCTGATGTCATTTTCGGACCGCCCCCAAGAGTGAAGTTCGTCAAGGGCCAAGGCAAGAAGGCTATCCGCGGTCTCAGGTAGGAGACCGCGCGGGTTGTGCCATAGAGACTCAAGGTTCAAGCCCGGAGAACAAGCCGCGGTTTCAGATCAGAGACTATCCGGGTTGCCTCGTGAAGATCAGCCAAGCCATGTCCAGAAGGCAGACCGTGGTCTCAAGCCAGAGGCCGCTCGGTCTGCATCCTTGACTTGATCCCGGTATCTTCAACCTCAGGTCAGACAGGTCGGAAGAGCAAGCCGCCAAGCCGCGCGGCTTCTTTCTTTTTCTTCTTTGTGCATCCCGTCACCACCTGCCCGTTTCTCCTGTACCCGGGCAGGAGGTAATTATATCCCTGCCCATTCGGGCAGGCCCCCAAGCCTATAAATAGGGGGCGGCACTGTTCACAAGACACGCACACTCGAATCCAGGAGCTCGCTTGTTTGACCTGCGGTCTCGAGTTTCCCGTCTTGCGGACTGTCTGACCGGACGGCTTCTCTTTTCCTACATTTATAACCGTTGTAACCGCTTCATTTTAATCAAAGGAAAGCCCGTCGCAGGAGTGGCATTTGTCGCGGCGGGCGAAGTCCGGCCTCGACCGCTGCTAGCGGTCCGAATTCTCTAACCGAATAGTAACTGATAATCTGCAACCCTCGATTTCCTTCGGAGGCGCACTTTTGAATCGAACACCTGGGGGCTTGCTTTAGACCATAAAAAGCTTTCCTAAGTAAATATACATGATTAGAGAGGGTTGGATGCACAAAACTTGATGGTTGTTCAACATATACCTTTTCCTTCGCGTCACCATTAAGGAACACTGATTTGACATCCATTTGATATACTTTGAACCCCATGTGGGCAGCATAGGCAAGGAATAGCCTAATTGCTTCTAACCTTGCAACAGGGGCAAAGGTTTGATCAAAGTCTATTCCTTCTTCCTGTCTATAGCCCTTGGCTACCAACCTTGTCTTGTTCTTTATGATTGTGTCATTTTCATCTAACTTGTTCCTGTAAATCCATTTGGTGCCAATAATATTGTGTCCTTGAGGTTTTGGCACCAACTTCCATACCTTGCATCTCTTGAATTGTAGAAGTTCTTCTTGCATTGCTTGAATCCAAAAGGTGTCTTGGTTGGCTTCTTCAAACTTCTTGGGCTCCATTTGTGATAAGAAGCTCAATAATAGGGTCTCATTATGAGCCCTACTTCTGGTCAGTACACCTTGGTTCTGGTCTCCAATAATTTGTTCTTTTGGATGATCTCTTAGGTACCTTACAGCTGGAGGCAATCTGTCCTCAGCTTGCTGTAACATTTCTGCTGGTTCAGCAGTGTCTTTAGCACCTTGGACCTCTTCCTCTTCCGGAATTGCTGCATCTGTATATGTCTTGCTACTGCTGGGTGTGTCTTGCACAGACATCTTTTCCATATCCTTCTCATTTCCTGTCAAAATAGAAGAGCTAGACCAGCCCTTATAGATTAGGCTGATGTCATCAAATGCTACATGCATAGACTCCTCTACAACATGAGTTTTCTTGTTATACACTCTATAAGCTCTACTATGTGAGTTATAGCCAACAAGAACCCCCACATTGCATTTCTCTGCAAACTTTATTATTTGAGATTTTCCATTGTTTAATATGTAGCATTTTGAACTAAAGATTCTAAAGTATGAAATTGTAGGTTGTTTGCCTTTCAGAATCTCATAGGGAGTAATTCCATGGACCTTATTGATGGAAGCCATATTAAGAACATAATATGCAGTATTGACTGCCTCAGCCCAGAAGTATTCTGGGAGTGAGGAGTCGCTAAGCAATGTTCTTCCAGTTTCTATCAAGGTTTTATTCCTCCTCTCAGCCACACCATTTTGTTGTGGAGTCCTTGGGGAGGAGAACTCTTGGGTGATACCATATTCTTGACAAAATCTTTTCATGGCTTCAGATTGAAATTATGTACCATGGTCAGTCATAGTCCTGACCACAGCACATTGTAAGTCATTCTGAATAGCCTTGACATGATTTATAAAGACATTCAATGTATCTGATTTCTTCTTAAGGAAGAATACCCATGTATATTTTGAGTGATCATCAACAATCACCAAAGTATACAACTTCTCTCCTAGGCTCTGAATTGGCAAAGGACCAAACAAGTCCATGTGCAAGAGATATAGACATCTTTCAGTGTCTTTGGAGCCAATACTTTTAAAGGTGGCCCTTGTTTGCTTACCCATTTGGCAAGCATGACAGGGACCACTTTTAATACATTTTAAATTAGGACTATTCCTAACAAGGTTTTTAGAGAATAGTCTATACATTGTCTTGTAGTTAATGTGGGCAAGTCTATTGTGTCATTGAATACAAAGAGACTCATTTTCATTAGCTACTAGACATACAAATGAAAGAGAATTACTGCATATAAGTCTAAACAATAAACATTTCCACTCCTAGTGCCTGAGAGAATGGTCTCTAAGTCATTAGACTTTTTGATCAAACACTT
Source organism: Dactylorhiza incarnata (assembly GCA_033032865.1). Taxonomy (NCBI): domain Eukaryota; kingdom Viridiplantae; phylum Streptophyta; class Magnoliopsida; order Asparagales; family Orchidaceae; genus Dactylorhiza; species Dactylorhiza incarnata. Next base: position 1,951,742 of record JAWHQI010000335.1, read on the forward strand.
GTCATTGTGGAATTCAATGACATAGCCTAGATCACATAGTTGACTTATTCTTACAAGGTTGTGTTGCAACCCTTCAACATAAGCTACCCTTGTGATTGAAACTAAGTCATTGGAGATCATACCATATTCTTTGGTGATTCCTCTTTCAGATCCACTAAAGATGACTTTTGGTCCATTCTTCACAGCTTTGTAATCCTGTAGAAGATCTCTGGTTCCTGTCATGTGCCTTGAGCACCCACTGTCCAAGTATCATATTTGGTTGAGGCTGGTACTTGAACTAACCTGCAAGAAGGTGTTTAGTTACCCTTAGGAGCCCAAATAATTTTGGGTCCTAGGTCCTTGTTAGCATGATGAGATGACCTCACAACAGCTGCACTCTTTGCAGGAAGGCTTTTCTTTGCACTTGGCACATTGTGATTGTACCAACAATCTATGGCAAAGTGTCCCACTTTACCACAGCACCAACATTCATGAATATTGTATCTCCTCTTCTGAACATTTTTTGATGAAATAGCATTACTGTGCTTATGTTCAGGAGGGGAGACAGCATCATTTTTCATATTTCTATCAGCAATGATCTGGCTGAATGTTAACCTCTGTACAATCTTGGCACCCTTTGTCTTAATGGCATCAACTTGCTTTGCCTTGGAGGCCAGGCAAAATTTGATGGCATCAGACACTGAGCAAGAGGACTTGTCTACAACAGCAGCCATGTTCTTTGCTGGACAGTGCTTGGAAGAACTTGCTTCCATACTCCTGAATGATGAGGCTGTAATACCAAATACAAATGGTCCAGGTTGGGCCATTTGAATTTCTTCATGGGGAGCCTTCATGGCTCTCATTCCCATACCTTTTCTTCCACTATAGGAAGGAGTGTTTTCCTATAGGAATGAGTGTTTTCTTTCCTATAGGAGCTTCCATTCTTCCAGTGACCATAAATGCTTTCATGATCATACATGTTAGTAGGAAGCAATACTTCTGAAAGGTGGTATGAGGCTTAGCCTTGTCCTTGCTCTTTTCTCCACTCCCTTCTCCTACTTCCATTTTGTTGAACCCTAGTCCTCTCCTATTGGTTTGAGAGAAAAAAGTGTCAATAATAGGAAGCACAGATTTGGGCTTGGAGAATTGAGTCACTAGGCCCTTTTCTTTCACAAGCTTCTCCTCAAGGTCTTTGATGACCTTGTTCTTTTGGGATATGGTGCTTAAATGCACAATTGTTATTCCCTTAAGATGGCTTATTTGTCTACTCATTTGAGCCACCATGGAGGGTGACTCAGTGCACTCTTTCTTAACCATCTTAAGGGAAGCAATTTCTTGGGCTTGCCTCTTGGCCAGCTTCTTGCTCTTTTTCAGAGCTTCCAAGAGAGCACTATACTTGTCAATCAATTGATTGACATCTTCCTCGGATTCTGAATCACTTCCACCAATTGATGAAGGTGTTTCAGATTCTGGGGTTGTCTCATAATCAGAAGAGGAGATGGAGTGAATTAATAAATGTTCATTGTCAGAGTTGTTCTGATTGTCCTCCTCATCAGTAATGGTCATGAGGCCTAGCTGAACATTGTCCTCTTCATCCTCCTCTATATCACTGTCTGAATGTGATAGAGGGGCCCTGATTCCAATTCTGGCAGCAAGACAATCATCTTCCTTTTCTGCTGCAAACAGCCCAATATAGGCTTCTTCTTCAGAATCTGAATCTGAGGATGAGGATTCAGATTCACTCCAGCTTTTTCCTTTCTTTGCTAGGAAGGATTTTTCACCCTTCCTATCCTTTTGGTGGTGATTTTTCTTGTCACCCTTTTTCTTCCTTTTGACTGGACAGTCAGCTATGACATGTCCAGGCTTGCTGCAGCAATAGCAAATGATGTTATTTGAAACATGTTTACTAGATTTAGAATCATACCTGTCACCCTTTGGGTGCTGCCTTTCAAATTTGATGTGGCATTTCTTGGAGTGTGAGGAGGAGGGCTTGTTCTTCCACTGCTTCCTCCTCATCATCTTCTTGAACTGCCTTGAGAAGGCAGCAAACTCTTCATCAGATGAAGAGCTGTCTGAAGTGCTGTTTTCAGGATTATCTGATTCAGCACTCCTTCTTGGAGGAGACACCATCCTGCCCTTGCTTTTCTTGGAGCTGTCAGCCTTGAGAGCCACAGATCTCTCCCTTGCATGAGCCCTTGCTGAGGTGTCCTCTTCCTTTCTTGCAGATAATTGTATCTCATAGGAGAGCAGCTTCCCAAACAATGTATGAGTAGGAGTTTCACCAAGCTTGGCCACTTCCCTGATGGCACAGATTTTTGTGTCCCAGTCTCTAGTTAGAGATCTAAGGAACTTATCATTAAGCTCATAGTCACCGAACACTCTTTCATAGGTTCTTAGTTCATTGACTATCCTAAAGAACCTTTCATAGCAAATGGAAATGCTCTCCTGGCTCAGCTGCCTGAAGGCTTCATATTTTTGATTGAGGAGTGACTTTCTATCATCTCTCACCTCAGCTGTTCCTTCCATATATACCACTAATGTATCCCACATTTCTTTGGCAGTTGTGCAGTGTACCAAGTTCTGAAATGTAGAGTCATCAATTGCATTAACAATTATGTTTTGTGCTCTTTTATCCATAGTGAACAGTGCAAGTTCATCCTTGGTCAAGTCATTGAAGGCCTTGGCCACTCTCCTTGTTGGATCTATGGTGGAGGCAGTTTGAAAGGTGAAAGGTCCTTGCTTTACTGTGATGTAAATCCTTGGGTCAGATGCTTCCATAAACAATCTAACCATTTGTTGCATATGGGCAACTTCATGGATCTTATCTCCTTCTGCAATCTAATGGAGGTCATTGGATTGAGATAAGACTATTCCTTTATAGGATCTGGTCAGACAGTTATGTCCTTCTTGACCAACTTAGCTTTGATACCACTTGATAGTTTGTTTAGGATGTAGTCTTAGTCACCTAGAGGGAGGGTGAATAGGTTTCTTTTTCTTTTGGCTATTAACTAGCTGTTTTCTGATTTTATGTTAGTTATTATCAAGCATCCAGAAAACACAAAGATTTATAGAGGTTCCTCAAGACAGGGTGTCTTGAGTAGTCCTCTTTCCCCCCTTCACGTTTCTAACAATGAGTTAGATAAGGCCAACACCTCCAAACTCAGCTCCAAAAGCTTACAACACAGATCCCTCAAGATCTCTCAGGTCTTCACAAACCCTACCTCAGGCCCAACAGCCCTACCTCAGATCACCCACTGATCCTACACTCAAGCAGACCTCTCAGCTCTACTACCCAGGCTAAACAGCCCTACTTCCTCAGGCAAAGATGCCCTACAGCTCAGAACTGTTAAGTTCCTACAGTAATAATAACGTATGATTACAAAAGAAGACAGAATAAACTTAGTCTTCTGTTGCAGAACAACTGCTGTAGCAGTCTTGAATCTGGGATGAGTTCAATGGACTCAACTTTGATTCTTCTTGTTGGTGCCAAAAATGGTACCTCCAAAATTCACACTAAAGGGGATGGGAGAAAACTGCGAAGTGCAGGTTACTAAGACAGAAGATGCTGTAACAAAAGGAAATCGATCACGAAATGGCGATCACGAAGAAATGAGACCGCTTACACAGGTTGTAAGCTGGAGCCTCGGAGCAAAGGTCCCTTTTCTGGTACCCCTACCCCTCTATTTATAGACGAGGGGGCTGCCCAAACGGGCAGAACTGAAAACTACGGGCTGCCCGGGGTACAGGAGAGCCGAGGCAGGAAAATGGGGTACAAATAACAAAAATAAGGAGAACGATCAGACCGCTTAAGCTGGCGATCTCACACTGCCCTGACCGCTTGGCACTTAGAAAATTTCAGTCGAGGAGGCAGCAGGCGATCTGAGCGGTCACCGAAACTGAGACCGCTGAGACCGAAAAATTTGACCAGCAAGAGGAGGTCGCGGGCTTTCCGGACAAACATAATCCCCGCACATTTTTAAGTTGCACCTGGAACTTCGAAAATGTGAGCTTTGACCGCTGAGACCGCGACCGTCATAAATGCGGCTTGGTCTATAAATACCGGCTGAAACCTTCATTCTGCAAGACATTGAGATATTCCAATCCTTGAGCGGTCTTTGAAAATTAGGCAGGTTCGATCTTCTTGCAAAGATGACCATGCTCGATCTCTTAAAGGTTCTTCCATCGAAAGTGAACTCTCCTGGGAAAAAGGAAAGTGTCAGCTCAAAGAAAGGAAAGAAAGCGCCAAAAATCTTAACGAAAACGAGCACTTCAAAGGAGACCGCCCGATCTCCGTTAAAGAAAACTGAGCTTCCTGAGAGTTCGATTGTGCCGGTCTCTGTTGCTTCTGAACCATCTAATACTTCTTCAGATCCTGTATGGAAATTGCCTGACTTTTCCATTTCTTTTAATTGTCAGAAATCCCTGGAGGCACTGGATCAAACATCTTCCAAACTTCCTGAGACCGCCTCTACCGAGGTCATTCTGGTTGGGCTGCGTCAGAAGAAAGCCGAGGCCGAATCCTTGAGGCAGAAGATTGCTGACCAGGAGGCCGCTGCGAAGGGCAGGAAAAGAAAAGATTCAAGTCCATCTAGTTTGACTTATAAGAGAAGCAGAAAAAATGAGGAAGGAAAAGACGTGACCGCCATGGGGGCGACCGTATTTCCTGAATCTGTCGACCTGGAAGACTCCGCGGAGTTTCAGAAGGTGAATGCTAAGGGCGATCTCCCCTTCCTTCCCGCGGTCTCAACCTTACCAAGAGAGGATGATTCTGGATTAATCGCCTACCTTGATGAGGTTTCTTCTAATAATTCATCTTTTTCATCATTGCAGGTGTTGGATCCCTTAGAGGCTTCAGCTCTCAGAAATGCCGCCGTTGATGAGGAGATCGCGGATAGGGAGAAGGAGATCGCCGATAAAGTAATCAAAGCAAAGGAAGAAAAGAAAAGAGAGATAGAAGAGGTGACGAGGAAGAAGGAAAAGGAGGTAGAAGAGAAAAGAGAAAAAGAGGAAAAAGAAAAGAAAGAGAAAGAAGAGAAGAAGAAGAAAAAAGATGATGAGAAGAAGAGGAAGGACAAGGAGGAGAGGGAGAAAAGAGAGAGAGAAAAGAGAAAGAGGAAGAAAGGAAGAAAGAAGCGGCTAAGACCGTCGAGGAAGAGAAGAAGAAGGAGGCGGTCAGAGTTGCTGAGGAGAGAGCGGCTCTGATCGCCGAGGAGGAACGGAAGAGAGAGGCGGTCAGGGTTGCTGAGGAGAGAGCGGCTCTGATCGCCGAGGAGGAAAGAAAGAGAGAGGCGGTCAGGGCCGCCGAGGAGAAGGCAGCTCTAATTGCTGAGGAGAGGAGGAAAGAAGCGGTCAGGGTCGCTGAGGAAAAGGCGGCCCTGATCGCTGAAGAGAGGAAAAAGGATATGGTCTTGCAGACCACGGAGGACAAAAACGCTGAGGAGGAGATCGCGGAGAAGCTGCAGATCGCTAAGGAGAAAGCTGCACTTTCTAGCGGTCTCCTAGACGATTCTCTTCAGGGAGATCGTTTGAACAAGGCTGCAGCAGATCGTGCGGCGGCGGTCTCGATTTTGCGAGCTGGTAAGGATAAAACGATTCCCCAGTCAGTTGAGTTCCTTCCATTACCTACAGTTCGTCCTGTTTCTCCTGAAAGAAAACGTGAGATCGTCTTTATTGAGACCGACGATATCCTCTTGAGTAATGAAGAATTAAAAAGAAGAAGAAAAGAGGGAGAAAAGTCGCAGAAGAGAGATTTGGAAAGAATGGATCTGGAGCGTTTAAGGGGATCAGATCGCCTTTCACTGACCGCAGATCCCGCGGTCACTAAAGATACCAGGAGAGCTTTACGTGACTGCGGTCTCAACTTCTTTCCAAGTACTCTTTCTGTTTATTTAAAGAGCTTATCTGATCGTATGTTCATGATTGAAATAACCCATCTCTTGTGACCGCAGATGACCATGATGCTGAGATCGAGGAGGGAGAACTTCCTCAGCACATCATCTCCCCTCAGCTAACCAACATTCTTAACCCAATGTTTGAGGACGTTCGTTCTATGCTGATGAGGGAGCGAACTCAGAACGATCAGATTCGCGATCTCGAGGCAAAATTGCGCACCAATGAGAAGAGGATTCGAGAAGAATGCGATCTGAGGGTTGCAGAGATCGCGCGAGCTCTTAAGAAGGCTGAAAAGGAGGCTGAGTACTACAAGGGGAAGGCTGCGGCGCTGTCTGCGGAGAATGAGAGGCTGAGGGGCGGTCATGGAAAGATGCTGATGCGACCGGGTACCTCCAGCGATCATCCAGCGGAGAGACCGCAACCTGAAATTGTGCTGATCCCTATGGAGCAGGTGGACAAGGAGATGTCAAAAATTCACCGATCTGCAATGCTGGCCAATCATAGCTTGGTGTCGGTTATGCCCGCAGTGAACGACATGCAAGATGTCGCAGCTCACATAGGGAGAAACAGGCCTCCTAGGAGATGAACATTTAATTTGAGACCGAGCGGTCTCTGGATTTAAACAATATATTTTGTAAAATTTTACTATTATTTTTCCATATATTTGTGTGGCTGTTTAATTTTAATGTTTTGTGCGGCCTTGATTTGTAAAGTTTCGATCTCTTTATGCCTGGGTTGCCTGTATTGCTGCTGTGTTTTTATTGATTGAGATCGCCAACCATAGTACGCTTTTACATAACTTTGCACAGGTCGAGCAATCTGAACATTTTTTACTGGGCGATCTACAAGAGGTAATGATTACGAAATGACCCTTCGTCTTCTATAAATAGCCGTCTTCATGACCTTTATTTTATGCTTTCTTGAATGCGCTCTAAGCACCGATCTCAGCGATCGCTAAAAATGGTGTCCGCTCGTGCTTCTTCTGCCACCATCTTCCTGAATGCCGATCACAAACAAGGTCGTTTATCAAAGGATGAATATATTGAGTTTATAAAGAAATATATGATCCAAACTCAGGTAGTTGTGAGACCGCCAACTGAACAAGAAAGGTTGAACTTTGTGGAGGAGAAAAAGTTTATCATTCCCATCGATCACTTTGATAACGGGTTGAGGATTCCCCTCCTATGGGAATGGCTAGAGATCTTGGAATATTACGGCTTCGTGCTCGCCCAGTTGGCCCCGAACTCCATCGGTCTGGTTAATGTCTTCATCAATTACTTGAGATCGGAAAGGGTGAAATTCACAATGAATCTGTTCCGCGCAACCTTTACCGCGAAGATTTTGAAGGAAGGCAGAAAGAAGGAAGAGCTTAAAGGGTTGATGTACTTTTCAGCAGATGGAATAAAAATCCTGAATCTTCCTAATAAAATCTCTTTCTGGACAGAGAGATTTCTTGTCTTCGAAGGTGACCTTGGCGGTCTCAGGAACTCACCCTCTCCGCGACCTGACAGCATCTTTAAGAAGATAAAAGCGGTCTCAGAAGAGTAGCTGAAAAATTTTGGCTTTCTTGGCGGGCAAGAGGATCGATCTTGTTCATTATCTAGCGATATGGCCCGAGATCGCCGAGATCATCCCAGCTGAAAGTAAGTTTTTCTTGCGGTCTCGAATAATTTCCTTTCATGTCTTTTGTATGTTTTTTCCTAACTTTTTCCCGACTTTTAGCGACCTTTGCGGTCCCTGCACAAGATCCTATCTCCCCAGCTGCAGAAGTTCTTACTCAGAGGGAGAGGAGGCTGAAGCGTGAGGCCGACGTGTTCGGCATCACTTCTGAGACCGCCGAGCGAGTTTTTCCCTTGGTGAGTTTTAAAAGAAAAATGAAGGACATCAAAGGAAAACCTCTCCTCAAATGGGCGGCCAAAGGAAAGTCTGTGAAGGTGTCCACTGATCTGCCCTTGTGGAGCGGGAAGGTGACCCGTCACGCATACGCGGTCACTTCGGCTTTGTACGGGAGAAAGAATACAAATGAAATATTGAATATTGAGACCGATGCGCTCCCCGACCTCTGTGCCCAAGTGACCGCTAGAAGTACAATCTTAAATCACCATATGGGGCGGTCTCTTCGCAGCGCTCTGGACGAAATAACTGCATTGCAAGAAGAAAGAAAAGTGAGAATTTTACTTATATTTTATGAGCGTGTTACCTATGATCGCGCGGTCTAACATATATCTCTTTTGCAGCAATTTGAAAAAGCAGCTTATGACCCTGAGAACCCAGCTTTCCAGAGGGCTTTGATGCACCATATAAAAGAGACCGCCGACCAGGTGCTGGATGAGGTTCGTAACCGCGGTGGATTTACTGAAGAATTCAAAGATATCTCGTTCGCCGATCTCTTCCCTGATGCGGCACAAAGAATTGAAGAACAATCTGTGACTGCTGAAGAGACCGTGGATGTTGCTGATGAGTCCGCTGATGCTGCTGATGAGACCGCAGGTCAAGAGGAAGATGTCGTGATCGAGGACAAAGAAAGTGGAAGCCGCTATACCCTTGGCCTAGATTCCAGTTCGAGCTCAAGCTCTGGATCTAGAATTCCAGGGAATAGTTTAGAAGAATCTTCTGCAGAAACCGGTTCTTCCCCCTTGAGTGAGCGGTCTTCTAAAAGGTCAAAGAGAGAGTGAATTGTAATGATATTCATTTTTTTCTTTTTTGGAGACCGAGCGGTCTCGTTGTAATAGACATTTTAGAGAATATATAAAAATTGGATTTCTGCTAGATTCTGAGTGAACTTGTTTTTAATGTGTATATTTATTTGTTCTTCTGAGTTAGAATCGGCATTCGATCTCAATGCCCTAGGTTTATCACATAATTCTATATCAACATTAAAAAACTTCAGGTGGCGATCTCTTGGAAAAACACTAAAGACCTTGAAGGAAAAACCGATACTTTATATACACAAGACTACTCTGCGATCTTGAGATAATCAGATCACTAAAAGAAATTCAACAACTTAACTGTGATCAGAAAATAGCCAACTTATCTATAATAGTCATGCGGTCTCATATTACACAGGTCGCAATATAAGGAAACTATAACTTGAAGATGATTTGAACTCATTACACTCTGGGTGATCGGCGCCCAAATAATTTTCAGGAAGCCCGTTTGATGATCCCTTGATAGCCAAGATCATTACTTGAAAAGGAAAATAATTCTTCATGAACATACAGTTCAGTGATCACATTATATTCAGACCGCCATTTTGAAGAAAAAACCCAACTACTTGGTGAGGAATAGAAAACCATGATTATTCCCTGTTGCTTTGAATAACAGGAAATATTGGAATCTCAAATTTTTCGAGATCGGGCCGACCTCTATCAAGCTGGCATAAGAGATTTCTGAATAGCGACCTCAATTATCCTGAAAAAGTTATATCCGGCGATCGTAAATGACTCAAATCGCTCTTTGGAGAGAGTAGGAAAGAAGAACATGCGGTCTCATAAATTGCTGACCGCCCGATCCCAGTACAAAGGGATGAATAGGATTTTTTTTTTTATAGTAAGAAGATGGGAAAAAGGGATCTCAAAAATGATCCAAAAGGATGGTGTGGTCATGCCGCGGAGGCTATACCGACATTGCCTTTTTAAAAGGATTACCGAGTTTACTGCAAACATGTCAATCTAAGGTTCAGGCGACGGTCATGGATGTTTCTGACCGCCCCTTACCTAACCATGCTTCAACGAGTATTCGAGAGTTACAGACCAAAATGATCGGTAGGGCAGGTGTGGTCATGCCGCGGAGGCTATACCGACATTGCTTTCCCTGAAAGATCATTAAGGTCGTAACAATGTCCTTCCTAATGCATGACAGAGCTGAGCCAGCCACCTAGACCCCCTTGAAATGCTGAGGTGTGTCAAATGTCAGCAAGGACCCGGTATCCTAAACTCCCACCGCTCGAGCTTGGCGAGCTACTGCTACACAGATTCGAAATCTCCCCGACATCTGTGGTCCCGGCAGAATTACACGTCGAGCTAACAAGTCGAGGGGGAAGATAGTAAGATCCGTCGATGTCTCACTTGACAGGTTTTTGGCTTTTCAAAAAATAACTTATTCTTAAAACTTGTCACCCATCACTCGTATTGCGAATGCTTTGATAATACCTGCGTGATGTTTGAGAGAAGAAAAGTGAGAAAGAGAATGAGTGAATCGGATACGAACATTTAAGAAAAGAAGAGTTTGAGATCATCTCCGCTCCATGAATGAGACAATTCTTTTCCTTCATAAGTTTGGAGATGGTAAGCACCATTTTTAAGCACGCTCTTCACCACAAACGGCCCCGCCCAGTTTGGGTTAAGCTTTCCAACTGAACCAGCTCTTGCTGCTGTATCTATTTTCTTCAGGACTAGATCCCCAACAGCGAACTCTTTGGTTCTTACATTTTTATTGAATAGCCTCGCCATTCTTCTCTTCACCTCTTCTTGCCTGATGATTGTCGTATCTCTCAACTCCTCAATTAAATCAAGGCTGCATTTTAGCTCCTCATCATTTCCTTCCATCCAGTCAATTTGATTCTGTTGCGCCAATAATACTCTTGGGCTTTTTACTTCAAATTCCACCGGAATAAGGGCTTCGGAACCGTGTGATAATTTGAATGGAGTCTCTCCAGTAGCAGAACTTGGAGTTGTCCTCAAGGCCCATAAGACGGAAGGTAGTTGTTCTGCCCAGTTGCCCCTGACATTTTCTACCTTCTTTTTCAAGAGATTTATGATGAGTTTGTTGGCGGCCTCTACCTGCCCATTGCTTCTTCGATGATGCACAGAAGCGAAACGTAGCTCAACGCCAATTTGCTTACAGAAATTAATAAGAGTTGAATTGTTGAACTGAGAACCGTTATCCGTGATGATTGCCATTGGGATTCCGTGCCGACATACTATCTCTCCCCAAATAAAATTTTTCACGGCTTGAGTCATAATTTTGGCCAATGCTTTTGCCTCTATCCACTTGCTGAAATAGTCAATCATGACTGAGAGCTCGTCTCAGCGGTTTTGGCAGCAAGCCAACCGACCTCGCTTCATACCCTGGTATGACCTAACCCTGCATAGTCATGAGATGAAATGGGGTTTATCAAATACAACTTGTACTTAGCATTGAGTGTGAAGCCTCTTCAAATCAAGGGAACATTGAGGGTCATATTCCCAGCACAGATATATCGGGGTGACAATTCAAGGAACTCATGGTATTTCTTCCATGCATACCACTGAAGAGTTCAAGAGATGCTAGAATGTCAATTGAATTAACACAAACCACTGAAGAGTTCAAGAGATGCTAGAATGTCAATTGAATTAACACAAAAGCAATTTCCAGTGCGATTGAGCTTTGCCTAACAATTAACACGACTCAAGGGCAAACTATTGGAATTGTCAAAAACTACCTTCCAAACCACAACTTCATTCACGCGCAATTGTATGTTGCTTTATCCCGAGGTGTTCCAGAGAAGGCCGTGAAGATTTTAGTTAAGAATTGCACGGTCGACGGTCATGAAGGCATCTACACTAGAAACATGGTGTTCAAAGAAATATTTGAGTTAGTGGCTTCAAGAAGGACAAATATTTAAAGGTAATATAGAGTAAATAATAGCAATATACTTGGCTCCACTTACTCTCCCACTAAATTGTTCTTCAGCAAATTTTTCTTTGGGATGAATTTATATTGCAAATAAAATTCGTGCATGACTAATAGAAATAATTTTATATCCACAGTGTTCCGTTCCATTGGTTTACACTTTACGAATCGTATATTATATGCATGGGTTATTTGAATATAATATATACTATGTTTATTCTGTTCATCTTCAGTACATGTAATTGATTTTAATCTTAACTGGACATTCTGCAGCTGATATTTTCAATCAGCGGAAATTTTACAATTTATATGAACCAAGATATACAGCAGTTTCAATTTATCTCGCTCTCTAGAATTACCAACATATCATATCGTCTTAGTTAACTATTTGGTCAATCTCCTCTTGCATTTTTGTGCTATGTTCCATGATTGTAGTTATAACTCATGCGCTTTAATGGCTCACTTTTTGTTTTTGTTTTTCGTGCATTATCCTACTTCAATTCTGCAATTATTTATTTATCTATATAGATTTTGTTTCATATTGTGCCAGTGGTGTTGACACAAAAATTGTACCTCAAAAACTCACACTTCAAAAGGATGAGGGGAAACTGTGGAGTGTCGGTTACTTGGGTCAAAGGATGCCAGAAGAGAGGTTGCTGAAGAAAAAAACTGCTTTGATTGATCTCAAAAGGGTTACAGGAAGGTCTAAAATAGGTCAGGGTGAGAGGTAGAAAAGTGACAAAATTCGAGACCGCCTATACAGGTCATAAGCTGGAGGCTTGAATCCAAAAGTCCTTTTTCTGGTACCCCTACCCCTCTATTTATAGACGAGGGGGTTGCCCAAACGGGCGGGTCCAAAAATAACGGGCTACCCGGGATACAGGAGAACCGGGGCAAAGAAGAGAAGATACATGGGGTGCAAATAGCAAAAGGAATGAAAACTTCAGACCGCGCGGTCACGCGGTCTTGCTGGAAACTAACCGCCTGTGCCTTAGAGGTTTTGCCGAAGATGAGACAGGCGGTCTGAGCGGTCTCAGAAAATTGAGACCGCGGATGCCGGTAATTCTGATCGAAAAGCTGAGGATGCGGACTTCCGGGCAAACATGATCCCCGCACATTTTCAAGTTTCGCTAGAACTTCGAAAATGTTCGCTTTGACCGCGGAGATCGCGACCGTCATAAATGCGGGAAAAATCTATAAATACTGCTTCAAGGCTTCAGAATTCAGAACTTTCCAGAAAGAGTTGCGAGCTAGCCCCTTCAGCGATCTCTTTTATTCAGGTCGTTGTGATCTCTGACGATGGACATGATGATGGCTCTTGATAAGCGGGCGAAAACTCGATTTTCGCCTAGGCAAGCCTATTTAAAAAGGAGAATTGACGGAAAGGAATCAGCGAGCTCCAAGAAGACTTTGGCGGTCAAATCCTCCAAGGCGCTAGCTAAAGGAGAGGCTCTGAAAGAGATCGCTGGTTCTCCTACAAAGGAGAATCAGCAAGAGCTTACGAAAGACGGAGCGGTTTTGGCGGTCTCAAATGTCATCGACCTGACGACCACCTCTTCAGGGCCACCTGAGCTGAAACTTCCTGAAGTCACGATCACCTTGGACAGTCAGAAGTCAGTTGACACCCTTAACCAGACCGCCATCGAGTCTGGCGAGACCACCTCCTTCGAGGCCATAAAAGTTGGGATGCAGAAGCAGAAGACCTCAGCTGAAAGGCTTAGGCAGCAGATAGTGGAGCAGCAGGAGGCTGCAAAAGGAAAAAAGAGGAAAAAGACAGATTCTTCTGTAAAACTGCAAAAAGAAGAAAAAGTGATGAAGATGAATAAGTGACCGCCAAAACCGCTTTGGTCAAGCCAACCGTCATGTCTGAAGACGGCGGTCTCGGACATTCCCGCGAGGATGTTTCTGCTAAGGTAAGTAACCGGGCCGGTCTCTCTTTTCCTCTTGCGGTCTCAACGTCTTCAAGGGGGGAAGACTCCGAACTGATAGCTTACCTTGATGACTTTTCTTCTAACGATCTTCCATGTTCGGTCTCGCAGGTGGTTGATCCTTTCGAGTCTGAACGACTTCGAGAGGTCGCCGAGGAGAAGAGGAAGATCGCTAAGAAGGCAACAACAGATGAAGAGGAGAGGCAAAGAGTAGAGGAGTGGAAGAAAGAAGAAAAGGAGGAGAAAAACAGAAAAGAGGCAGAGAAGAGAAAGAAAGAGGAGGAGGAGAAGGCAAAGGAGTTGATCGCAGAAGAAGGAAGGAAGAAGGAGAGAGAGAAGAAGCTGGAGAAAGAGAGGAAAACCATTGAAGAGAAGAAGAAGAAGAAGGAGACCGCGGAGACGGAGGAGAAGAGAAAAGAGACCGCTGGGAAGAAGAAGGAGAAGGAAAAAAGAGAAGGAGAAAGAGAAGGAGACCAGGAAGGAAACCGGGGGAGAAGAGGAGGAAAAAGTGATACAACAACTTAAGAGGAGAAGGTCGTGCTGACCGCCAATCTGACAAAGCTTTTTGCTGGCCAAGACGCCAAGTTAACCCAGGCAACGGCAGACCGCGTGGAGGTTGTCTCTGCTCTGCGACCTGGTAAGGCAAAAATGATCGCGAGACCGCCAACTTCTCTTCCTTTGCTCGCGTTTCGACCCCAATCTCCAAAGGAGCGGCGTGAGATTGTCATCATTGAAACAGATGACATTGAAACAGATGATATTCTCATTAGTAATGCAGAATTAAAAAGAAGAAGAAAAGAGGGAGAGAGATCGCAGAAAAGGGAGTTGGAAAGAATGGACCTGGAGCGCTATAGAGGATCAGACCGCCTTTTGCTGACCGCAGAACTTGCGGTCACCAAAGAAGTCGAAAATCCTTTGCATGACTGCGGTCTCCCTTTCTTTCCAAGCATACTTTCTGCTCGATCTCTTTTGTTTTATGAATAGTCAATCGAGCTAATCATTCTTTTTTTTTACCACAGATATTGAAGAGATCGAATCGGTCCCTGAAGAAGGGGAAATCCCGCAGAAGCTGACGATCCCTCCACAGTTCGCAGACATTGTCAAACCTATCTTTGAGGATGTTCGCACTATGCGGGCTCGGGAGCGGGTGTTGGAGGACCAATTGCGGTCTCGAGAGCGGGCGATGGAGGACCAATTGCAGACTCAGACCGCTGACTTCGAAGAAAAGTTGCGCGCTAATGAAATGCGAGTGCGCGAGGAGTATGAGTTGAAGCTTGTCGAGCTCAACAGAACACTCCGAAAATCCGAGAAGGACGCAGAATATTACAAGGGGAAGGCCGCTGCCCTGACCGCTAAGGTCGCTACGCTCAGAGCTGGTCCTGCCCACATGACTTTGCGCCCGGGAACCTCTGGCGGCCACCAAGAAGAGAGGTCATCTTTTGAGATCGTCGTGGTCACCTTGGAGCAAGTGGACAAGCACGTCGCCAAAATTCACAGAGCGGCGATGTCAGCGCATCAGAGTATGGCGGCCACAATGATCGCTGTCAAAGAGATGCAGGACGTCGCCGCTTTCATTGGCAGGAAGCACCCAGCGAGAAGATAGATTTTCATTTTTCTTTTAAGCGGTCTCAAGAGACAATAAATTTGAACAATTTGACTTTGTCTGTAATATATGTTGATACTTTAATTCTCTTTCTATGCGGTCTCTGCAATGTTGTGATGTCGATCACTGTAGTTGTGTGTTGTCTGTTATTTTTCTTTCCGTATTTTTTACTTGCTGTTTGGGATGGTGCGGTCTGAATTTATTGAAATCGATTGTGCCGCTTGCTATTTTTCACTTATTATGCAGGTTCGATGGTCTGCGAGATTTACTGGGTGGTCTCGAAATTAGTCATCATGACGAAAATATCCCTTGACTTCTATAAATAACGGAACTTAGAATCGAAGTTTCACACTTTAGTGAATGCGCCCCAAGCACCGATCTCAGCGATCTCGCAAAATGGTGTCCGCCCGAGCTACCGCTGCTGAAACTTTTGTGAACGCCGATCACAAACCGTGCAGACTTTCTCAAGATGAATATGTGTCTTTTCTGGAAAAGCACATGATTCAGAATCAGATCATCATGAGATTGCCTCGAGAAAATGAAGGGTTGAATTTTGGTGCAGAGAATAAGCTCATCATCCCAATCGATCATTTCGATTGTGGTCTGATGCTTCCCCTTCCCTGGGAATTTCTGGAGGTTATGGAATATTATGGAGTTGTGTTCGGACAACTGCCGTCAAATTCTATCGGTCTCATGTCAGTTTTCATTAGCTACTTGAGATCGGCGAAGATCAAGTTTACAATGAATTTGTTCTCGCCACTTTCACAATGAAGTCGCTGAAAGAAGGGAGGAAGAAGGAAGAATTCAAAGGGCTGATGTAGTTTTCATGCAATGGCATCAATGTTTTGAATCTCCCAAACAAGATTCCTTTCTGGACGGAAAGGTTCTTGGTGTTCGAAGGCGACTTCGGCGGTCTCAAGACTTTGCCGTCTCGCCGGGGAGAAGGGGTTTTCAGAAAACCCAAGGCGATCTCAGAAGAGGAGCTCAACATCTTGGCCTTCCTGGACGACAAGCACCTCGACCTCTGTCATTACTTGGCGATCTGGCCTATAGTTGCTGAGGTCACTCCTAAAGAGAGTAAGCAGCTTTATGCAGTCTTCTGCGGTCTCACAATCATTTTCCTTTCCTTTTCTCTCTAATCATTTTGTTTCCTTTCAGCAACCATTGCGGTCCCAACAGTCGATCCCGTGGCGCCGGATGAGGAAGTCCTCACCCAAAGAGAGATGCGGCAAAAGCGAGACCGCGAGAGGGTGACCAATGAGACCGCCCAAGAATCTGAGTCCGCCAGCGAATCCTTTCCTCTGATAGGATTTTGTGGAAAGATGAAAGACACCAAGGGCAAGCCCCTTCTCAAATGGAATAAGAAGGGAAAGAGCGTGAAGGTGTCCATCGCCTTTCCTCTTTGGAGCGGGAAGCTGACTCGCCATGCCCAAGCGGTCAGTTCTGCGCTATATGGCGATCTCTTGAATGTTAGATCGCTTTTTCTCATAATAATTCAAAAGATAATGATTTCAAACACTTGAGATCGCCTCTTTATAAAATGTAGATGATTCCAACAATAACTCTGACGATAACTGCTCGTAAATGGCGATCTCCAATATTTGAGATCTTTTGTAGAAAACCTTGATAGATTTATATCAGAGATGAATAAGCGGCGATCTTAACTTCCTCAGACCACTCCTTAATAGAAAGGATAGAAGAAAAATCCTCAGATGGCGGTCTCGAATACTTCAGACCACCCGTTAATGAGAAAGGTAAGTAGAGAAAACTTTTAGGCGACGGTCTTAGATTCTCCAGACCGACCCTTATAAGTATAGATAATAGAGAAATCCTTAAGTGATGGTCTTAAATTCCCCAGATCGTTTCTTAACAGAAACATGTATAGAGAAAACTCAGGCGGCGGTCTTAAATGATCCAGACCGCCCCTTAATTGAATAGATAATAAAGAAACACAGGCGGCGGTCTTAAATGCTCCAGACCGCTCCTTATAGGAATAGATAATAAAGAAACACATGCGACGGTCTTAAATGTTCCAGAACGCCCCTTATAGGAATAGATAATAAAGAAACATAGGCGGCGATCTTAAATGCTCCTGACCGCCCCTTATAAGAATAGGCAGAAATCCCGAACTGGCGGTCTCAAATACTCCAGACTGCCCCTTTACTGAAAAGATAGAAGGTGGAGAAGACTGAGATAGAGGAGAGGTGTACAGACCAAAACGATCAATAGGGCAGGTGTGGTTGCTGAAGAGCTACCGACATTGCTTTTCCTGGAAGGGACCTTGGCGGTCAGAAGAGAAGAGGTGTACAAACCAAAATGATCAAAAGGGCAGGTGTGGTTGCTGAAGAGCCACTGACATTGCTTTCCTCAAGAGATCATTAAGATTGTAACACCCTAAGAAGAGAAGCAACCTTGACGGTCAGAAGAAGAAGAGAGGTGTGCAGATCAAAATGATCAAAAGGGCAGGTGTGGTTGCTAAAGAGCCACGGACATTGTTTTCCTCAAAAGATCATTAAGATTGTAACACCCTAGCCACTCCAGGGCTCAGGCGACGGTCACAGATGCTCCTGACCGCCCCTCTTGGCTATCCTTTAACCAATGAGTATTCGAGGGTCACAAAGCAAGATGATCAGTAGGGCAGGTGTGGTTGCTAAAGAGCCACCGACATTGCTTTCCCTAAGAAGGATCATCAAGATTATAACGATGTCCTGTAATGCGTGACAGAGCTGGACATTCACCTAGATCTCTCTTGATGCAGAGGTGTGTCAGATGTCAGCAAGGACCTGGTATCCTAAAGATCCTCTGCACGAGCTTGGCGAGCTACTACTGCACAGATACGAAATCTCCCCGCTATCTGTGATCATGGTAGATTTACATCTCAAGCTTCAAGTCGAGGGGGCAACAAGTAGGATCTGTCGATGTCTCGCTTGGTAGAATTTTATCCTTGCCAACAATCTATCTCGATACTTACTTTTCAATACATAGAGAGAGTACAAGAGGTTACATCATCATCGACACTTGCAAGAAAAAATAAATGAAAAGAAATGAAAAGACAAGATTATCAAGAAAAGAAACGCTTCAAATCATCTCCGCTCCAGGTGTGCGACAACTCTTCCCCTTCATAAGTCTGGAGACGATAAGCACCGTTCTTGAGCACTTCCTTTATGATGAATGGTCCCGCCCAGTTTGGGTTGAGCTTTCCAACTGAGGCAGATCTTGCTGCCGCATCTACCTTCTTGAGGACTAGATCACCAACAACAAATTCTTTTACTCTGTCGTTCTTATCGAAGTATTTGATCATTCTTCTTTTTACTTCTTGTCTTATTGTTGTCGTATCTCTTAGCTCTTCAATAAGATCAAGACTGCACTTCAGCTCTTCATCATTTCCTTCCATCCAGCTATCTTCATTCTGCTTAGATAGTAGCACTCTTGGACTTTTCACCTCGAACTTAACTGGAATAAGAGCTTCTGAACCATGAGATAGCTTGAAAGGAGTCTCTCCAGTAGCTGAGGTTGGAGTTGTCCTCAAAGCCCAAAGTAGTGAAGATAGTTGTTCTACTCAATTGCCTCGAAGATTTTCCACTTTCTTTTTCAAGAGGTTTATGATCAGCTTGTTAGCAGCCTCCACTTGTCATTACTCCTTGGATGGTGTAATGAAGCAAACCGCAGCTCGGTGCAATTTGATCACAAAAATTTATCAAGTCGGAGTTGTTGAACTGAGGACCGTTATCGTTAATGATTGTTAGTGTTGTAGATGTCGGCCGACATGTCCGACATGTCGGCCGACATAAAGGTTTTGGAGATAAAACGCAACGACATCGATATTTTAAACAAAAATGCCATTTTTGAAAATATCGCCCGATATATCGGTTTAACCCGATATATCTGGCGATATTTCGCGACCGATATATCGTTTCGTGCATCTCTTTAAGTCTAGCGTCGACGACTTTCTCATCTCGCTCTCATTTGGTGATCTTTATGTCGTTTATTGCAGTCGACGCCTCTTTGTTATGTAATTTATAAACATACATTATATGTATATATGTTTATTTTGTAGTTTATAAACATAAATTATGTATACAATTATACTTATTTATAAAAATTGTGTATATATATGAATAAATTTATTTTAATATTAAAATCCGACATTATAAAATATCTCCGATATATCCCCCGCAATCCGACATTTCAAACTCAAACCGACATGAATACGACATCCGACATCTACAACCTTGATGATTGTCATTGGGATTCCATGCCTGCATACGATCTCTCCCCAAGTAAAATTTTTCACGATTTGAGTAGTGGTTTTGGCTAACGTCTTTGCTTCGATCCACTTGCTGAAGTAGTCGATCATTACAAGGATAAAACGGCGTTGTCCACTAGCGAAAGGGAAAGTCCAATCAAATCCATTCCCCAAACTGCAAACGGCCACGGAGTTGTTATTGATTTGAGTTGTTGAGTTGTTTGATGCTGAAGATGAGCAAACTTTTGGCATTGAACACATTTCTTCGCAAATTTCTCAGCATCCTTTCTCATTCGGGGCTAGAAATAACCTTGTCTCAGAATCCTCTTCTCCAAAGTTCTAGCTCCCGAGTGGCTGTCACACTCTCCAGAATGAACCTCCCGAAGTACAATTGAAATTTCTTCTTCAGAGACACATCTTGCTAGTGTTGAAAGAAAAGCCTTCCTATATAATACTCCTGCGATGAGGTAATAATATGTTGTTTTCAACTTGAATCTCTTCTTATCCTTCACTGATAGGTGGAACTCCCCAGTTGGGAGGTAGAGGATGAATGGATCCATCCAAGATGGACGTTGAACTATTTGCATAACCTCTCCTTCAATAGCTGGGTGGAAAAGTTCTGAGGTGGTTCCTCTTGAGAGCAGACCAAACTTTGTTAGCTCATTCGCTTCTGCGTTCTCTGGTCGTGGAATGTGTTGAATTGTGAAGCTTTTGAACTTGCCTATCTCAGTTTTCACCAGATTTTGATATTGATTCAAAACATGATCTCTAGTATCGAAAGTTCCATTTATTTGAGATGTCATAACTAAAGAATCAGTTTTAACTTTTACGTCTTCAATACCCAACTCTCTTGCAAACCTGAGACCTGCGAGTAATGCTTCATATTCTGCTTGATTGTTTGTGGTTGGAAAATAGAACTTTAGAGCTTGATCTAGCCTAACCCCATTTGGGTTAATCAATACGACTCCTGCTCCTGACGAATTCCTTCCTGAAGCTTCATCAACGAAGATTGTCCAAGCAATAGGTATTCCGACCACTTTTTCTGAATTAGCTTTCGTTGCATCAATCATAAAGTATGTTAACACTTGGGCCTTGATTGCTACTCTGGGTATATAGGAGATGTCAAACTCGCTGAGGTCTATTGCCCATTTTGCCAATCTACCTGAATGCTCCGGTTTTTCTAGCACATTTTTAACGGAAGATCCGTCACAACCTGAATAGAGTGAGCTTGGAAATAAGGCCGCAACCTTCGAGCTGAAGTCACAAGCATCAATGCCAACTTCTCAAGGATCGGATATCGAGTTTCCACATCCTTTAATATCTTGCTCACATAATAGACTGGAAATTGTTTTTCCTTGTCTTCTCCGACCAACACTGAACTGATTGCGTCAAATCCGACTCCAAGATAAAGAAAAAGGTCTTCGCCTTCTCGCGAGCTTTGGAGCAAAGGGGTTGATGTTATTTGTTTTTTGAGCTGGTTGAAGGCATCATCACATTCCTTTGTTCATTCAAACTTTGCTCCTCCACGGAGAGTCTTAAAGAATAGAGCACTCTTATCTCCCGAGCGAGATATAAAATGGCTTAGGCCTGCCATTAATCCGCCTAGCTGTTGAACTTCTTTAGATGACCTCGGAGGTGCCATATCTAGAATTGCTTTCACCTTGTCGGGATTTGGTTCCAAACCCTTCGGAGTGAGGAGATGGCCAAGGAATTTTCCCTTGCTCTAAAAACACATTTCAACGGGTTTAACCTCATATTGAAGGTTCGAAGGGTTGCGAATGTCTCGGCGAGATCATCGAGGTGAGCAGAGAAAGTTTTACTTTTTATTAGGAGGTCATCGACATAGACCTCTAAATTTCTTCTTTTTTTATTTTTAAAGACCGTGTCCATCATTTTTTGGTAAGTGGTTTCGGCGTTTTTCAGCCTGAAAGGCATTACAAGATAGCAAAAACATCCTTCATTGGTGATGAATGAGGTGCGAGGGATGTCAGGCTTATGCATTCTTATTTGCTGATAGCCAGAGAAGGCATCTAAAAAGCTCATGCAAGAATACTCTACCACAGAATCAACTAATGAATCTATCTGAGACAAAGGATAGCAATATTTCGGGCAAGCTTTATTAAGTTTTGTAAAATCAACACACATTCTCCTTTTCCCCCCAGATTTTTTTGCCATTACAACATTCGACACCCAATCCGGATATTGAATTTCCTGGATGAATTTGGCCTTCAGGAGCTTTTCCACTCCTCCCGGATGGGTTGAGCTAAGGTCACCGCCACTGCTCTCTTCTTTTGCTTGATAGAAGTGAAGTTTGGGTCGATGTTGAGGTGGTGGCAGGCAACGTCAGGATTGACTCCTGGCATGTCGTCTGCTGACCAAGCAAAGACATTCAGGTTCTGCAGAAGGCAAGAGATGAGCTGACTCTTATCTTCTTCAGATAGCTCTGCATTGATAGAGAGCTTCTTGCTCTTATCTTCTTCGCTGATGGGAAAGGCTTGAGTCGCTTGGGCAGGTTCTAAGCGAGCTTCATCTCTAGCATCTTCTTCCATTACTTCTTCTGCAGCTTTGGCATGATCAGAAATTTGATGTGCTGAAGAAGTTTCAACTATCTTGGGAGGAGATGATTCGGTCACATTAACTGTCTTCACATAACACTCCTGAGCTTTCTTCGGATCACTTCTGATTCGATATTGTTTTCCATTTAAAGCAAACTTCACAGCTAGGTGGTAAGTGGAAACCACCGCTTGATACTCATTCAGAATTGGCCTTCAGAAGATTGCGTTGTAGCTGCTCGGAGCTTCAACGACTACGAACTAGACCAACTTCGTGATTCTTCCAAGTGTCACCGAGAGCGTGACATTTCCTTCCACTTCCTTTTTCTCCCCAGAGAAGCCGTAGAGCGGCCCTTTGGTGGTAAGAAGAGTCTTTCCAATCTTCAGGGCCTCAAATGCCGGCTTGAACAATAGATTCACCGAGCTTCCAGTATCGATCAGAATATTCTACATTGTATAATTTTCAATTACCGCTTTAATGACTACAGCATTGTTGAAAGGATTGGCGGTGGGAGGAAGGTCATCTTGCCCGAAAGTGACCATCCCCCGAACAGGAGCAGAAGAGGAGGTAGCAGCGACCTCTGAACGATAGACTCTTGCGAGACTAGCTTTCCTGGAGAATTCAAGCCCTGCTCCTCCATGAATGCAGAAGAGGTAACCCAAGATACCTTTATTGTTAGCTTCCACGCATTCATTTAAATAACCAATGTTGTCAAGGCCAACGTCGTCTACCTCCTCGCACACCCAGCGAACTTCCGCTACTTCATTATTCTTTGAGGTTGAAGCTTTTGAAGAATCTCCTTTCAGGACCAGGTCATGTAGCTTTCCTTCTTTTAAGAGCTTCTCCATCAGCATGCGGAGAGCTCGGCAATTCTCTGTCAAATGCCCTCTCTCCCTGTGATGTTCACAGTAAAGAGAGAGGTTTCTGGACTTTGGATCTGACTGCAGAGGAGCTGACCTTTTGTAAAAAGACTGCTTTTGTAGGATTTGCACTACTCGCTCATGGACAGATTGAGCTCGGTAAAAGACTCTTGAGAGTCGTTGAAAGAAGGCAGTGAAGAGGTTGGTAGAGGCGGCTGGCAAAACTGGACCTGATGAACAGGTGTTGGTTGAAGGGCTGGAGCAACTGGGGTTGGCAGCAGAGGTCCCTTTGGTTGGAACTGTTGATGACCCTGATACGGAAGGTGATGGCGGAAGTTCCTCCCTCTTTGAGCTGGAGGCTGGAACTCTTGACAAAGAGGTTTTGTCGACTGCTGCGCAGGATAGAAACCAGCAGAGCCTTTCTGGCTAGCTCTGGACGTCAAGTTGAAAGCATAGTTGGGGTTGCTGATTTCTCCTTCTATGAACCGGTTTGCAATGTTGATTAGCTCTTGGTAAGAGCTAGGCTCCCGGGTGGTGACTTCAAACTTAAGAGGACCTTCCTGGAGGCCATTCACCAAAGCCACCATATAGAGAGAGGGATCGACGTCCCTTATTCCGAGGATCTCTTTGTGGAAGCGATCCACAAAGCGAGCTAGGGTCTCACTTTCTCCTTGCTTAATTCTGAAGAGGGTTGCGGGGCCACTCTTCCTTTTCCTTGAGGTTGCAAACCTCAAAAGGAGCTCTTGCCTCAGAACGACAAAGCAGGTGATGGATTGGGGAGGTAGTTTGTAAAACCACTCCCGTGCTTGCCCATTTAAGGAGGTGATCAAAATCTTGCACCCCATCGCATCTGAGAGAGACCTCAGAGCGACGGCAGACTGGAAAGCCTGAAGATGAGAGACTGGGTCACTCTCTCCAGTAAACATGGGCAATCGGGGCTCCCTGAAGCCATTGGGAATAGGCTCCCAGCGCACTCTGTCAGTGAAAGGAGAAGGCTCTTCTGCTTCAACAGCGTCGGAAGGAGCAGAAGGGAAGGCAGCAGCAGAAGATAGAGGATAGGCATAATCCTCCTGGAAGTTCAGCACTCTGACTGGAGTTCCATGAGCTGTTGCTCTAAAGAAATCTCGGCGAGCTGCGAACTCCTCTGCTTGAGACCGCAGAGGAGCTGCGGGCTGAGGAACCGCGCGGTCTGGAGCGTGACCGTCGGCTAGGGGATCAGGGATGACGACCTGATCGGTCTGAGGAATGATCCTCTGGGAGATCGCGGCCAGGATCTCGTTCATGGTTTCAAGCTGTCGGGCGGTCTCCTGCCGAGCCTGGGCGGCCTCTCGGCGGGTTTGCTAGAGGTGAGCTCGAAGCGAAGCTCAAGGGCTTCTAAGGAGTTCGCACTGCTTGAAGAAGAGTGACCGCTAGCGAGCTGACTGGGTTGGATCTCGCGGTCTGACATCTTGTCTGTCCGCTGGTTTCACCTAAACACTCTGATCTGAAGGTCGCGTGTTCATTCTGTTGGCACAAAAATTGCACCTCCAAAACTCACACTTCAAAAGGATGAGGGGAAACTGTGGAATGCTAGTTACTTGGGTCGAAGTATGCCAGAAGAGAGGTTGCTGAGGAAAAAACCTGCTTTGATTGATCTCAAACGGGTTACAGGAAGGTCTAAAACAGGTCAGGGTGAGAGGTAGAAAAGTGAGAAAATTCGAGACCGCCTATACAGGTCATAAGCTGGAGGCTCGAATCCAAAAGTCTTTTTTCTGGTACCCCTACCCCTCTATTTATAGACGCGGGGGGCCTGCCCAAACGGGCGGGTCCAAAAACAACGGGTTGCCCGGGGTACAGGAGAACCGGGGCAAAGAAGAGAAGATACATGGGGTGCAAATAGCAAAAAAATGAAAACTTCAGACCGCGCGGTCACGCGGTCTTGCTGGAAACTGGCCGCCTGTGCCTTAAGAGGTTTAGCCGAAGATGAGACAGGCGGTCTGGGCGGTCTCAGAAAATCGAGACCGCAGAGACCGGTAATTCTGATCGAAAAGCTGAGGTCGCGGATTTTCGGGCAAACAAGTGGCATGTGCTCTGATCGAGCTTTTCTATGGGTTGGTTATTTCCCATGAAAATTGATTGCACGCAAGATAACGTATGTATGTCTATTCTCCACATCTACTCGATAAACGCGAGGTCAACTTTTCAACTTCTTTCTTTAGCATAATCTATCTGCAATACCTTCGTATTATATCATTACAATTTAATGTTCTATCCAAGGGCACTTCCATTTTTTACATGACCTCCCTTATCTGAGTGTATGTATAACCTGCGCACTGGAGTGAATCACAATTAACTGCAGTTAACTGAACCGCAATCGCAGTTCGCCGAAATGCACCAGCATTTCAATATGAACTGCAAGTGCACTTCCTCGGATCTGCAACTGCAATTCAGTTGCATATCACTGAACTGCAACTGTCAGCTGTAATTCACTGAACTATATCTACAGTTCAGTTGCAAATCATTGATCTGCAATTGTAATTCATTTAGAACTGCAGTTGAAGTTCCACTGTAACTGCTAATGTTTTAAACTGCAGACTGCGGGTGTAGTTCAGCTGCACCTCTAACTGTTCCGTTGCAGTTCATTGAATTGTTATTGGAGTTCAAAATATTGCAACTGCAATTCACAGATCTACAAAACTGTGGTTATTTGACGAACTATTGTCTACTCATGTCTTCTAATTCATCTGTTCAATTTTTCTTATGGTTAATGCATGTTTCGTAAAGGAAGGTAACATTTGTAGTTTAAAAATTTCTTCTTTGATGCACCACATTTTTCAAAAAAAAATCCTCCCTTTAGAACTACAATTGAAAGAATCTTTGGCATATCATTTGGTTTGAAGTTCCGCAATGTTTTAAATTAGTAAAAGACTATTGTTGTGAAATGCATTTTTTCATGGAGATGATATACAAAAAATTGGTTTGAAAAACATGAAATTTTCCAACGCACAAGGTATATTGTCGGAATTGTACCGACACGAATGCAAGTCTATGTGAGTGGTGCGGGATGAATTCAAACAAACTCAATCTAAATGATGTGTGTATGATTTAATTTGATCATGAATAGATTCTAGCAAATAAGATTGCATTAGTTTAACAATCAAACACAACATTCGCAATAATTTTCAAATACATAAGCAAAGTTGCGTTCTCCTTCACACGAGAGGTTTCAAGCTTAACTTTCACATATGGATTTTGTAGAAAAATAAGAAACTGAAATAAGAGCACATATAAGACAAGATACCTAACTACATCTGAATGTCCATAGATTACTCAATATAGAAAAGGAAACAGAGTAAAAAAGAATATACTCACAAGCATAAGACTAAAAAAGAATATACTCACAAGCATAAGACTAAAAAAGAATATACTCACAAGCATAAGATCATGCAGTAGAGGGAAATGAAGGATGGATATTGTACATGGGAGAGGCTTCGACTGCAGGAACCAGGGCAAGAACGGGGTTTGTTGTTTGCGGGAAGGGAAAGGAGGAAGAGCTTGAACCAAAAGTTGGGCTGAGGTGGAGTGCTCAACTGGGGAAGGGTTGCGGTTTGATGTAAAGGATGGAGGAACCCGCGGCAAGGGTTGGGGTTGAAGTGGAGTGCGTGAATAGGAAGGGCTCTGCTTGTGGGAGAGGGGTCGCTTGGCTGTAGCAAAGTCGAGCGACAGAAAAATTGCAGATGCGAGGAAGAAGCGCTGAGGGGAGGGGTCTAGAGGGAAGGTTGTTGCTAGAGGCGTGTGATACGCGCAAATATAACACTAATTTAAAGGCAAGTGCACATGTCGACCAAGTAATACAATGATAAGTAAAAGTATCATCCCACGAAGATTGAGTTAAACAAGTACTGAAATGTGCATTAATTCTAATTTTATTTGGAAAATCAATTTTTGGAGGTGATTCAAAAAGTTATAAAAATCAATCTAAGTAATTCAACAAAATTAATTAAAGATAACAATCAAGAGTGCGAGCATAATTAAATTTAGGGGAGAGAAAATTGCTAGGGTATCTGGTTTCACTGATAATTTCTAATATAGAAATTATATTATTTTAAAGTAATTTCTATTTCATAAAACACTCAATATCCTTTGGTCTGGGTAAATTGAATCTCCTCCATCTATTTAATATTCTTTGATCCAGGTATACTAAAATAGAGAGATGATGTAAATCTTAAAATTATAAGTCTATGACTACTGTGTGTATTAATGAATATTGATCCTATTTCGTTAAATTCACGAAATAATTTGCGCAAGCATGAATGCAGAATTCTAAATATACGAGATCTTTGCGACAAAAATTATACTCACCTGAAACGGAAATTATTTGAAATAGTAAAAACTTCTTATAATATCATTTCAAATAAATTCACGAAATTATTTGAAATAGAAAAAACTTTCGATATCTTTAGAGAAAAAGTCGGAACGAGAATGCTGAACAGAGAAGTTTGTCATGGTCGATCGTGGATGGGGTGTTGTAATCGAGCGGCTATAGATGATGAGAGGGGATCGTGGGGGAAAAGTAGGGGCTACGGGAAAATAAAATGGAAAAACGAAAATGAATCGGGACATCTCACCTCGGGGTCTCGCGCCGTCGCACTGTGAAATGATTGTCGGCTATAGAATCTCTCACAAGGCTAACAATGCCTCAAAATGACAGCCATCACCCTATTTATAGTGAAAGGTGACATGAGCATCCGACATGAACGACTATGATTGGATGTTACACTCGTGTCCGAATCACACTAAACAAAGTCCAAAAAAAACATACAAAATAATAAAACGGCGATCAGGATGAGCTCATGGTCTTGGATCGCCGATCTGATCAACGCCTCCAGAGCAAATACGCAAATGCGGTCCCCACCAAGTGGTGGTCAAATGGCCAATGTTGATCTTACGGCTGATCTTCATCATTTTATTAGGTTCCTTTTAGCTGCATTGTATTTCATTTCTACATATTAATAACATCGTAGATTAGGTGGGATTAAGTGTTGGCAAAAAAGGAGCTAGCAACCTTATACGCCCAGAATGAAAAGCTACGATTTTATTTTGCTATTTTTGTTGCAATGAGACTTGTTGGAACCAGTGTTTGGCCCAACGAAGAGTTCGGACCCCTGTGAAGGGGGGCAGTTAGCGCTTACTGATCCCACGGAGGAAGCGGACCGAGGACTTAGAACGAGAGACACGACCCTTGGCTACAAAGTGGAGGTCCCACCACACACCCGGAAGATCCATTGAGCGCTTCCCCTCCCAAGCCAAGACTGTAGTCGGGCACCTTGGAGAGCTGAAGGAGCTAACCAAGAAAAAATCTGAGGAGAAGCAAAGATCTAGCCTGCTCCCCCAAGGTGCCCAAAAGGGTCTATTTATAGCCTTTCTAAACTGGTCTGCTAATAGCGGGATTCAGCCTTTTGATTTTGCTATACGCACCCCAAATTGGTCTGTTAACAACCACACTCCGCTGTTCTGGAGAGTTATTGGCAGCCCACCAAGGGTATCAGGGTAAATTAACCTGCAGCCCCTGTTGGGCGAGTAGTCCATGAAGGTGCCACTCGCTAGCCTCCTTGCGAGCTGGGCTCGCGAGACCTCCTCTTGCGAGTAGGGACGAGCCCCCACTCGCCTCGCCAGATTGACACTGCGAGCCCTCACTTAACTCGCTCTGGCTAAATGCACCCCAGAGCGGTCCTTTAAAACTCACTAAGTTGTCGCCGCTCGCTACTCGCGAGCGAGATCCCTGATCCGCCTCGCCTTGCCCTGGCTGGGTGCCCGCCGCGAATCGGCGAGTACTCCCCAAATTGCTTGTGATTGATTTCTCCGCGAGTCGGTGAACACTGGGTTGTACACAATCTCCGCTCTTCACGAGATTATGCTAAGCTCGAGAAGAAACATCCAACCCTTCGTGTTCGCCGGACGAGGATGAGCTGACACGAATCTTTGGTGGGTCCCACCCCCAGCGCTATAAATACCAACGTCTCTGGGTGATGAGGGACCCTTTCTTTCCTTCCTTTCCTTCGCTACTCGCGACCGCATTTGTTTAAGATGCCCATCTCGGAAGAAGCTCGCGCCCGCTTGGCAGAGTCCCGCGCGAGGGGACACTCTGTCACGGATCAGCTCGTCCCCTGGGGTGCCCGGCGGACCCCTCCACCCCTCCCCAACGTGAAGAGGGGGAAAGCAGTGCGGCGGCATTTCAGGACGACTGGGTCCTCCATCCGGGACATGTTGCATGATCCCGCACTCGCCGGACAGATACTCGGATTCGCATGCCTTTTCTCCCTTATCTTTGTGCAGACATTTTAATCTTCAGAGCGCGTCTCTGGCGGGAGTCCTTGCGAGCGGGACTCCAGACGATACTCGCCTCCCCTCTCCTGGGGGAAACAATTCGGCGGCCGCTGACACGGATGTCATCGACCTCTGCCTCTCGCCACGGCATGGTAAGACTCTGATATTATCCCCTTCGCGAATTCCCCAACTGACTTTTTGCATTCTTGGCAGAGAACCTCCTCGAGACTCCCGGGAGGGACGCCACCCCACCGGGTTCGCCGCCCCCTCTGAAGTCTCCGCCCCCGCCGGGCTCGTTGCCTCCACCGGGCTCGCAGCCCCCGGTTGATTCGCTACCCCCGCCGGGCTTGCAACCCCCACCAGGCTCGCATCCTCCACCGGTCGTGACGGTCTCCGTCCCCGGGTTCAATCTCCTGGGCCATCAAAGCCCCGGCAGCTCGCCTCCCGCCGACACCCGGGTCGCAAGCAACCTCCCCCACATCCCGGGCCTGGGGAAATCCGTCACGCTGAGATACGCTGACGCTTTTCAGGGGCAACTGAGCTGCTCCCGCCAACGACCTGGTAAAGCGCTCGCGATCTCGTTAGGTTGGTCGGTTACATTCAACAGATTGTTTCTCGCTCTGTTCGCTAATTCTCTTCTCGCAGGTGTCCAGGAGTTTTCCGCCGAGCTGGAGTTTGGAGAGGAGGAGATGTCGCCCCTGCCTTCGCCGGACAAAATTGCTGACTTCCTCGGCGATCCCCGGGACCCTGAAGCGATGAAGCGGCGAGCCGCGGACGTGCTCCAGAAGCAGGGGCTCATGCTGCGAGAATTGTACAACCAGGCGCGTGAGGATAGAGTGGCCTGCGAGGAGCGGTTCGCCACGATTGAGGATGAACTAGCCCGAGTTCTCGCCGAGCTGCAGACTGACGCCCGCCACGAGGCCACCTCTCCCGGGGTGCACCTCTCGCGGGCGGAGGACCAAGTCCGGCTGCTGCTGCGCGAGCTCCGTGCGGTCCGCGTGTATCACTATCCGCGCGTACCGCCGAGCTCGGGGGTGCGAGGACGAGGTCGATGGAGGTGGATCCGCTATTGATCTCCCTCACACTCGCCTGATGAACTCGCAAAATAACCTATTGTTCATTATTACTTTTATTTTCTGCGACAACTTGCAAACTATGATATCAATTTGATGTCTCCCAAATAATCACGGGATTTTTCTTTCATCATTACTCGCTCTATGTTGTTGCTTTCTATTGTATTCGCTAATCCCTTTTATTCAACGCCCCTCTCTCGCGGCTTGCCTGGGACTCGCTTCACCTGACAGCGATCCGTCCCCGCTGCATCGCTGCGAATTCTCTGGGAGTGGGCGGGTTCAAGTACCGAGGAGCGTCACGGCGGGATTCGCTATCCGCACCCCTGACGCCTTGATTCCTCCCCGCCGCCTTTAGTTTCTTATAAATGGGTCTGTCATCAATAGTCAACCACCGCATTCAACTCTCTCAACCTCTCTTTCTTTCTCGCGAGCTCTCGCCTTCTCGTTCTCGCACTCGCTTTTGACTTAACAACCATGGGTGGTGATGGCGATACGGAGGGCCGGGCGAAGTGCGCTTTCACCTTCTGCGATCATACGTTCTTTTCCTGCTCGCTGACAGAGAGCGAGTTCCATTCTACCGTGGCGAATTACAACTCGCCTTCGTTCTCTGCTCGCCGTCATGCGAAGACCGAGGTCATAAATGATCTCCACGAGGACGAGCTCGCCATCTCTGTGGCCCACTTCGAAGTGGGCCTGCGGCTTCCTCTCTGGCCGGAGATCAGCCAGGTATTCGCTTGATCCTTTTTTCCTTTCTCACTTTCGATTAAGATTTTCTTTCTAATTGCTTTTCGTGAATCCTTCAGCTGCTGAAATACTACAGCGTCATCCCGGGCCAGATGACCCCGAACTCCATCGCGGTCATGGTGGGGTTCACGTGCTACTTGCGCGAAGAGAGGATCGAGTTCAGCCTGCCGGTCTTCCGCAAGTTGTTCTCCTTCAGGGCGAATAAGGAAGGGACGGCCTTCTTCGCGAGCCAGCATGCTAAGGTTCACGAGATGGTGAACAAGAGCCATTACTGGACGCAGAAGTTTGTGTTCGTCAAGGGGACTTTCGGCAACGTCCCCTTCTCGCCCGTTCAGCGGAACGAGACCACCTACCGCCCACCAACGCTCGGCAGCCACGAGGCCGAGCTTTTCAACTAAATGTCAACCAACTTCGAGGCCGGCTACCTCTGAAGGAACGTGGACTTGCTACTCCCCGTGCCGCCCGGGGCAGGTTTGACTCGCGCTCGCTTCCTGTCTCGCAAGATTCCCATGATTTTTCCTAACCCGCCTTTTGTCATTCGCAGGGGAGCGAGATCTTCCGCTCCACCCCCCTCATGCGAAGGCCGCAGCTATCACCCCGGGCTTCCAGCTTGCTTCCGTCGCTGCTGACGCCTGCCGCAAGGCCCCAAGCACTTCCTCCGCCACCAAGAAGCGGCCCGCACCCGCGAGCCGCGGGTCGTCCCTCAACCCTCCGCCGCCAAAGAAACAACGGCCCTCGGCCCTCGCCAAGGGGAAGGGGCCCGTTAAAAGTTTGACCGGGGTTGAACCCCCAGTGGACTCTCTCGCCGATAAGGGAGTCGGGGAGACCCCCGCGGTGGCCGCCTGTGTGTCGACCGCACCCGCACCGGCGGGCCACCACAACTTCTGCCTCGGCACCAGGCATCACGACGCGGCCGGCGAGCCCGTGTTGGAGTGGGACTCAGACTCCAATAGGGTCTCGATCTCCACCCTTACCCCCTCCTGGGTGGAGCGGGAGGACATCGGAGGAGACACCTTCGCCTTGTCCTTCAGTCTCTATGAGCGGGAGGATGTTGCGGACTTCCACGCCCTCTCCTCCCAAGTGCTTGTGTACGAGGGCGCGCGAGCTCAACTTCACGGACTGGAGCTCGCCCATAAGGCAGGTCGTCGCTGCCTAACGACAGAGAGGAACTCCGAGGAGCTAAAGCGCGAGCTGCAGGAGGCGAAGAAGGAGCTCGCCGAGCTGAAGGAAAAACCGGTGGTCTCCGAGGGCCTCCTCGAGAGCCTGAAGGATGAGATGGTAAGTCTGCCGAGAACCCGCTTGTTACCTTTCGCAACGTTCCTTTTTAATTCACTCGCCTTTCGCAGGACCCCGAGACTGCGAACCAGCTCCTCGCTCGCAAGACGGAGCTGGAGAAGGAGCTCGCTATGCTGAAGGCCCATAACCAAGAGCTCGTCAGGGCTGCCCTTCCTCCCGCCCCTCGCAGCCACAGGACCGTGAGGAACCTGAAGCGCGCCGAGGAGGAGATGCTGCGAGACAATGCCATTATGGTGGCGCGACATATCTTTAATACCTTGAAGGGGGCCCAGCTTCTCGCTGCCGATGCGGAGGGACTCACAGTCGAGGAGGTCATCCCAGAGCTGTTCGAGCCGATCCCTCCCAGTGCAGATAACGAGAGCGAGAAATCAGGGGACGAGTCTTGAGATGTAAACCTTTTCCTTTTGAATTTTCTTTTGTAAGGCGAGAATCGCCGCCCCTGATGTAAAACCCTTTTTGTAATGAAGTGAAAAATATTTTCTAAGTCTTTTATGTTCAATTTTCACTTTTCTCGCTGCCATTTGCTTACGTGCTCGCGCCGCGACAAAACGCATCACGCGCGCACCTGCGCTTTGCTCAAGCACTCGCTGACTCTCGCGCGCGCATACTCGCATTTGTACGCATTTGTATTCTGGCACGCACCCCACGCGCACCTGCGTATTGCTCAAGCACTCGCGTGCTCGCCCCCCTTTGTGGGACTTGGCCGAATTTTTCCTTTGCATTCGTTCCAACAGGGTTCTCGCCTGCGAGCTCTTCGCAGAGGCGAATGCCCATTCCGGTAGGCTCATTCGCATACACTATCCAAGAGCCTTGCCACCGATTTTTCCACCTCCCCGCTGATGAGTTCTCGCCTGCGAGCCCTTCGCCGCGGCAAATGCTCATTTCGGCCGGCTCATTAGCATGCACTAACCAAGAGTCCTGCCACGATCTTTCCATCTCCCTACTGATGAGTCCTCGCCCAGGTGTTCTCGCCAAGCAAGTGCCTGCTTTGGCGGGCCTACTCGCAAATCCTGGCCACTAGAGCCTCTTGAATTTCTTTTCTTGCCAACAAAACGGCTTACGATCCCTCCAGCTAGGTGAGAGCCTGGCCAGGAGACCCGTTTGAGCCGATTCACCTTGTCCACTTTCACCTGCCTCCCCTATCCAGGAATCAATCCCCCCCCCCCCCCGATTAGTGAGAGCTCGGCGGCGGAGTTGACCTGGGGAAGTTGAGTGCTATCAGAAACCCTGCCAGCCTCTCCGGAGATCAGTCTGACCCACCGTCTAATGAGATCCCGGCAGCGGAATCGATCCGGGGCATTCCAGCTCAATCTTTCCTTAGCCAGCCTCTCCAGAGATCAACCTGACTCACCGTCTAATGAGAGCCTGGCAGCAGAATCGATCTGGGGCATTCCAGCTCAAACTTTCCTCAGTCAGCCTCTCCAGAGATCAACCTGACCCACCGTCTAAAGAGAGCCCGGTAGCGGAATCGATCTGGGGCATTCCAGCTCAAACTTTTCTCGAGGGTCAATGATTAAAAAAGAGACATTGAAAACAACATAATGACCAATCGATCATATAATAAACCAACGCAAAAAGTTTAAGGATAAAAACGCTTCAGGTCATCCCCGCTCCGAGCTCGGCTGAGAGGCCCTTTCACATCCTGGAGGTGGTACCCTCCCGACTTGAGCACTTCGTCTACAATGTAAGGCCCCTCCCAGTTGGGGTCGAGCTTTCCCACTGCGGACCTCTCCCAGCCGCATCAACCTTTTTCAAGACTAAATCCCCCTTCTCAAACTGCTTTACTCGGATATGCTTGTCGAAGTACCGAGCCATCCGCCGCTTGACCTCCTCCTGTCGGATGGTGGCTAGGTCCCGGAGCTCTTCTACCAAATCAAAGATAGCCTCTATTCTTCCTCGTTCTCCAGTCTCCATTCTTCGTCTCCTTCCCCTGCGGTCACCACCCTGGGTGACTTTACCTCGAACTCTATAGGAAGCACGGCCTCGGACCCATGGGAGAGCTTGAATGGGGTCTTCCCGGTGGCCGTGTTTGGTGTGGTTCTCAAGGCCCAGAGGACCGAGGGTAGCTGTTCTACCCAGTTGCCCCTTAGGTTCTCGACCTACTTCTTTAGCAAATTCACGATTATTTTGTTCGCCGCCTCCACTTGCCCATTGCTCCTTGGGTGGTGGACCGACGCGAACCGGGGATCTATGGCGAGCTGGGTGCAAAAGCTGACGAACTCGTCGCTGGCAAACTGCGGCTCATTGTCTGTGACGATGGCTAGTGGGAGCCCATGTCGACAGATTATCTCTCCCCATATAAAATTTCTGACTACCTGAGAAGTTACCTTAGCTAGTGCTTTCACCTCCAGCCATTTGGAGAAGTAATCGATCATTACAAGCAGGAACTTTCTCTGGCCGCTCGCTTGGGGGAAGGGACCCACCAGATCCAATCCCCATATCGTGAAAGGCCACGGAGCTATGATGGTCCGGAGCCTTTGGGCTGGAAGGAGCTGGAGGGGAGCATATAGCTGGCACTTGGGGCATTTCTTGGCGAACTCTGCCGCATCTTTGCTGAGGGTGGGCCAGAAGTAGCCCTGCATCAACACCCTTCCTTCCAAGGTCCTGCTTCCCGAGTGGCTCCCACATTCCCCCGAGTGGATCTCTTCGAGGACCCTCGGGGCCTCCTCCTCCGACACACAGCGAGCCAGGAGCCCCGAGAGGGTCTTCCGGTACAGCACACCTGCACGCAAGGAATAGTATGCCGATTTATACCTGAGCCGTCGCTTGTCCACATCCCCTTCCGGGAACTTCCCCGGTGTCAGGAAGGTGATGATGGGATCTATCCATGATGCTCGTCGATCTACCTCCATCAACTCCCCTTCCTCGATGGATGGTCGGAAGAGTTCCGACATCGTCCCCCCTGCCCGGGGACCGAACTTAGCTAGGAGGTCAGCCAAGACACTTTCCTCTCTCGGCACGTGTTGGATCGAGAAGGTGCGGAACTGTCCGATGACCCCTTGACCTTCTCCAGATAGCGTTGGAGGGTTGGCTCCTTTGCCTCAAACTCCCCCCTGATCTGGCACGCCACCACCATGGAGTCCGTCGAGACCTCCACGTCTTGCACACCCAACTCCCGGGCTAGTCGTAGGTCTGCTATCACCGCCTCGTACTCGGCCTGGTTGTTGGTGATCGGGAAGTGAATGTTGATGGCTTGCTCGATCCTTGTCCCTTGGGGGCTCACTAGGACGACCCCCCACCCCCCAAAAGAATGTTTCCCTGATGCTCCATCAACCAACATCTTCCAGGCTACCGAGTGGGGTGGTCCGGCTTCTTCCACCTCGGTCACGTAGTCAGCTAAGAAATCCGCCACCGCTTGCACCTTTATAGATAGCCTGGGCACAAATGAGATGTCGAATTCGCTTAGCTCTACTGACCACTTAGCCAACTTTCCCGAGTGCTCTACTCCTTCCATGATATTGCGAAGAGGATGATCGGTCACCACCTGGATTGAGTGTGCCTGGAAGTAAGGCCGGAGCTTCCGGGCCGACACCACGAGGGCGAAGGCCAGCTTCTCTAAGATGGGATACCTAAGCTCGGTCTTCCTTAGGACCCGGCTGACATAGTAGATCGGGAGCTGTTTCTTCCCTTCTTCCCGCACCAGCATGGAGCTCACCGCTTCGGGCCCTACTCCCAAGTATAGGGATAGGTCCTCTCCCTGCCTCGGTCCCTGAAGCAAGGGAGCCTGAGTAAGCTGCTTCTTCAATGCTTGGAAAGCCCCCTCGCACTCTGGGGTCCACTCGAACTTTTGATTCCCCCTTAGCACCTTAAAGAATGATGCACATTTCTCTCCCGCGCTGGAGAGAAACCTGCTTAGCCCAGCTAGCTTCCCGGTGAGGCGCTGGACCTCCTTCGCATTCATCGGCGATCCTAGCTCCAAGATCTCCCTTACTTTGTCGGGGTTAGGCTCCACCCCGGCTGGGGTGAGCAAGTGGCCTAGGAACTTCCCTCGGCTAGCCCCGAAGACACACTTCTGGGGGTTGAGTTTCATCTTGTAGCAAGGTCCTCCCCTTCTGTTCCCAAAAGTTTCTTCGAGGTCCCGAAGGTGGGAGTCGAGGTCCCGGCTCTTGATCATGAGATCGTCGACGTAAACTTCCAAGTTCCTGCCCTTCTGTTCTCGGAAGACCCTGTCCATCATCCGCTGATACGCCCCTGCATTTTTTAGCCCAAAGAGCATCATCTTGTAGCAGTAGCACCCATCCCCTGTGATGAAAGAGACATCCTTGACGTCGGGAGGGTGCATGAGGATCTGATGGTAACCTGAGAAAGCATCTAGAAAACTCATTAGAGAAAAACCGACGGCTGAGTCAACCAGCGCGTCGATCCGAGGCAGAGGGTAACAATCCTTAGGGCATGATTTATTTAGCAAAGAAAAGTCTACACATTCTCCACCTACCATCCCCCTTTTTTACCATCACCACATTGGAGACCCAGCCTGGGTACTGGATTTCCGATACAAAGCCCGCCATGAGGAGCTTGCTCACCTCCTCCCGGATGGGCCCTTCCAGCTTGTCCGCGGTGGACCTCTTCTTCTGACGGATGTGGCGGGTGCTGGGGTCGAGGTTGAGGCGGTGGCAGGCCACATCCGCGTTGATCCCGGGCATCTCCGCTGCACTCCAGGCGAAGACGTCCATGTTCACCTGAACGCAGGCCAGGATCTTCTTTTGCTCCTCAAGGCTGAGCTCCCCACTGATCTTTACTTTTTCTATCACTCCCGCCCGGGAAGTGATGTCCAGCTCCATGACCTCATCCACGACCTCCAGCCGGGACTGCTCCCCCCGATCATCCTCCTTCCTCTCGCCGCAAGCAGGCACTTCGGCCTCTCCTTCCTCCATCTCCTCTTCCCGGACTTCCAGCAACTCCTCTGCCCCTCCTGCCTGGGCCTCCTCTTCTCCTCCTCTTCTCTCCCTTTTCTTCTCCCAGACCTCCAACAGCTCTTCCGCCCCTCCTGCCTGGGGCCTCCGTCCCGGGTACTCCGACGACCCCCTCCACTTCCGCTCTCTTCTCCATCTCCCGGTCCATCCCTTCCGCCTCGACTTGCCAGGTGGTGTTGACCGTGGTGACATAGCACTGCCTCGCTACCTTGGGGTCACCCCTCACCCGGACCTGGATCCCTCTGACGCTGAACTTGAGGCATTGGTGGAAAGTGGAGGGGACGCACCGGAACGCGCTGATGAGGGGTTGTCCAAAGATGGCATTGTAGCTGCTCGGAGCGCCCACAATGACGAACTGGCAGTTGCGGAACTGCCCCCCCCCCCCCCCCCCCCCCCGAGGACGACGTAGAGCCCTACTCATCCTTCCACTTCCTTTCTCTCCCCCGAGAATCCGAACAACAGGCCATCTGAGGCCAACACCCTTATGGACTCCACCTTCATCTCGTCAAACGCCTTCTTGAAGATGACGTTGACTGAGCTCCCATTGTCCACGAGGATTCGGGAAACGGTGAAGTTCTCGATGGATGTCTGGATAACCAGCGCATCGCAGAACGGGTCCTCGTGACCCGGCATATCCTTCTGTGAGAAGGTGATCTTCTCCGCTGGGGATGGAGCTTGAGATGTCGAAGCCACGCTCCGATGATACATGACATGGAGGCTCGCCTTGCGGGTCGCCTCGATCCTCACACCCCCATGGATCACTCTGATCCCCCCTCGGTTCCCACATCGGCCCGGTCTTCACACCTTTCTTCTTCCTCTTCTCGAGGCAGGACCTCCTCGATCCTCACCGGCCACTGCTCCCGCTGCGCCGGCACTCTGGTTCCTCTCATCTCCAGGAACTCCGGCCATGTGGCCGTTGCGTGACCTTCTTCCTGGTGAAAGTCACAATATGGCAACGCCACCTCCCTTCTCTCGGCCTCCGCGCCACGACTCCTCACTCCTGCTCCTGCTCTGGCTCCTCTTCTTCCTATTCCTCTTCCTCCTCGCCCGATCGCCATAGCCTGCTGAGGCGGGGGAGGCAACGGCCTCGGACCCTGCCTCCACCCGAGCTGATGAGGTCTTCCTTGACCCCCATGGAAGTTGCCTCCTCCCTGCTGCCTCCACCCCAACTCTGGGGCCCTCGGCTCTTCCCTTCTCCGAACCTCCTGTTGCTTGATCTCCGGCTCACTGAGCTTTGCTAGCCTCTTTGTGAACTCCGGGTTAGTTGACTCGCTCTCGATCTCTTCCGCCGCCCTCTTCATCAACTCCTCGAAGGACAAGGGGGCCTTCCGCTTCAGACTCGTTTTGAAGAATCCCTCCCGCAGCCCCACCGTGAAGGCAAGCTGGAGGGTGAATCCCGGCACCTCCTAGATGTGGAGGACCTCTTCCTGGAACCGGTCCACATAGTGGGCCAACGACTCCCCCTGCCTCTGCCTGATATTGAAGAGTGCCTCAGGGTCCTTCTTCCTCTTCTTCGAGGTCGAGAAGCGAAGCAAGAAAGCTGTAGCGCAGGCCCTCAAAAGCATAGATCGATCCCCTCGGGAGCTGGTGAAACCAGTCCCTCGCCTTCAACGTGGTTGCGAAGAGTCGGCAATTGAAGGCGTCTGACAGGGGCCTGAGGGAGACCATATCTTCGAACCACTGCAGGTGCGGGACGGGGTCATCCTTGTCGGTGTAGTACATCATATCCGGCTCCCTAAACCCCTTCGGGAGTGGTGCCGAGAGCACCAACTCGCAGAACGAGCTTCCTCCAGTCGTCGTTCTCGCCTGCTCGACCCGCCCCACGAGCTCCCTGACTGGGCCCGCACTCGCCAAAATAGTGCTCGTCGGCACAGCGCTCGCCGGAACAGCACTCGTCGGAGCAGCGCTAGCTGGGGAAGCACTCGTCGGAGCAGCGCTCGCCGGACTCGGAAACAACTCTCGCAGCGCGAGATCTCGCCCTGGTGCCTCGCCGGCCACTTCCTTGCCAGCTCTCTGCCCCGGGGCATTCTCGCCAACCCCCGACGGCTGGACGACCTGAGGTGTTGGGGTCACGAACTCGCTCCGCGCTGCGGCGAAGGCGAGATTGATGGTCTCGAGCACCTCTCTGCGAAGATCCGCCAGCATCTCCGCTGTCACTGGTGGGCCAGGTGGTGGCGACCCCCCGAAGTCGCCCTCTCGCTCACCCCCTCCGACCATGTTACCTCCACGTGAGTTTCTTGCACTTGCTGCTGTCCACGCTCACCGCACCAAAAATGTTGGAACCAGTGTTTGGCCCAACGAGGAGTTCGGACCCCTGTGAAGGGGGGCAGCTAGTGCTTACTGATCCCACGGAGGAACCGGACCGAGGACTTAGAACGAGAGACGAGACCCTTGGCTACGAAGTGGAGGTCCCACCACACATCCGGAAGATCCTTTGAGCGCTTCCCCTCCCAAGCCAAGACTGTAGTCGGGCACCTTGGAGAACTGAAGGAGCTAACCAAGAAAAAACCTGAGGAGAAGAAAAGATCTAGCCTGCTCCCCCAAGGTGCCCCAAAGGGTCTATTTATAGCCTTTCTAAACTGATCTGCTAATAGCGGGATTCCGCCTTTTGATTTTGCTATACGCACCCCAAATTGGTCTGCTAACAGCCACACTCCGCTGTTCTGGAGAGCTATTGGCAGCCCACCAAGGGTATCAGGGTAAATTCATCTGCAGACCCTGCTGAGCGAGTAGTCCATGAAGGTTCCACTCGCTAGCCTCCTTGCGAGCTGGGCTCTCGCGAGACCTCCTCTTGCGAGTAGGGACGAGCCCCCACTCACCTCGCCAGATTGACACTGCGAGCCCTCACTTGACCCGCTTTGGCTAAATGCACCCCAGAGCAGTCCCTTAAAACTCACTAAGTTGTCTCCACTCGCTACTCGCGAGCGAGATCCCTGATCCGCCTAGCCTTGCCCTGGCCGGGTGCCCGCCGCGAATCGGCGAGTACTCCCCAAATTGCTTGTGATTGATTTCTCCGCGAGTCGGTGAACACTGGGTTGTACAAAACTCATGCTCAGTTTTGATTGTATTCTTTTCTAAAGATAGTATCTATGATTCAAATGGTGTTGTTTTTGCTCGGATACATCGAGCTGTATATCTTCTATGATTATATTAAAGATAGTTTGCCTTTAATGTTACTCATTTTTGTGTTTAGTTTAATTTTCTTATTGTTCAGTTACAACGTTTAAAGAAGCTTTTTGAGTCCATGTTGCAAAGTGTTTCTAACAATTCTTATTTTTCTGTTTACAGCTTTTGAAAAAGCTTTTCAAGTCAATAGCACTTCATGGTTCGAAGAAGTTTTTCCAATTATAATCTTAAGAAAAACTACAGGAAGTAAAGGTGAAAATGATTCATTTTCTCATGTTGTTAACTCTTAATTTTCACGTGATATTATAATAGAGCACCCATTAACCCGAATTCACTTTCGGTTCATTATTTTTCGGAGATGTTAATTATATTTATATTATAATGACATTTTATTAATCCGAATATTTTACTTTCATTCGCTTAAATTTTAGTAACGTTTGACTAACTCGGGTACTTTTTTTGACCTTTTTAAAATTTCTATTTAGGAGCAAATTATATAATGTCTACATGATGCTTTTGCTATTGACAATGGTATATGATAGTATATTAGGCTGACAAGTCTAAAGAAAAGAAATCTGACAATATTAATAGGGTTTATAAGGGCAAAATGGTGAATATATCTGACGAGGAGATTGATGATGACAAATATGGTGGTGCCTATGACCAACCTGTCCCCAAATGGTCCAACCATCCATGTCCAAACTATAAAGGGCTAAGGATGGTAATATTGAAGATTCCTGAAGGCTTGCACGAGCATGATGAATGACTTTGTTTATCTGGAAACGGCCAAGTCGAAGACGTTCCTGGTTCCAAATTCTTATGATATTGGAGCCCTTAAAGTTGGTATAAAATTTTTTGAATAATATCATGTCTTTTCACGTACTCCAATTATTTAGTTAGCTTCCAATGTTTCTGTAATTTTTCTATTAAGGTTTACTTGCTATTTAAAGTTCTCTGAAGAAATATAAATAATATTTCTCTAATATATAAGCTTCAAAATTATATGATCGAAGTAGTGCGTGAAAGTAATCTGATATATGCACCCCAAAAGCATTCAAGCATGGACAAGCCTGTGCCCCACAACTTCAATAGATCACGAGCTATTTTTATTTTCTTTGAAGTGGCGTAGCCCGTGAGTCGGAAGCAGTCGAGCACGAGTGAAGTCTGTGCACCCAAAAGCATTCAAGCATGGACGAGTTAAATTTCTATAGTTTCTTTATTCCCCCTGCCGACTGCTTGGAATCCTTCTCAAGCACCCCCAAAGTACATTAACGGGAGGAGCCTATGCGCCCCCATGACAAGCTTGTCAGGATCGAGATCTTACGTAAGATCGGTCGGCAGTGGTACAATCGTAAAACGTGGGATCGACACGAAACGGTAAGATCTTACTTATTATACAAAATTAAAAAAAAAACTAATTTATATATTAAAATATCTAGTAGATCAACAATCATAAAACAATATATATATAAAAAAGTTCAAATGCATAGTAATTAGTAAATAATAATTAGTAAAAAGTTCAACTGCATAATAATTAGTAAATAATAATTAGTAAAAAGCTCAACTGCATAGTAATTTACCTCAGTCAAAATAAAAATAAGTCATCTAAGCTAAAGTCCTCCGAATTGCCTAATGAAGCATCTTCGTCGCCTTCATATATCCCAAGATCTTGTTCTCCTCCCCCTATGTGAGCAGCTACCTCTTGGTCCTCTTCAATATCCAAAGGCTCTATGTCAAGATC
Organism: Dactylorhiza incarnata; assembly: GCA_033032865.1. Taxonomy (NCBI): domain Eukaryota; kingdom Viridiplantae; phylum Streptophyta; class Magnoliopsida; order Asparagales; family Orchidaceae; genus Dactylorhiza; species Dactylorhiza incarnata. The sequence continues at coordinate 1,993,615 of JAWHQI010000335.1, forward strand.
TTCATCATCTTCATCGGCAACAATCCACTCATTATCGGATGGAATATCATCTAAATTATGTGCATGAGTTTTCTTCAACTTGCTATTGGTCAAACGAGAATTCGCCATCACAAAGACAACATCATTCATTGTCTTTTGCTTCAAACGATTTCTTCTTTTTGTGTGTACCTAGAAAAAAAATCAATTAGTATACAATACTTTTGGTGAATGGTGATTAAAGATATTTAATAAAATTGTAATTATACCCTTTCAAATGCACTCCAGTTTCGCTCACATCCAGAAGAACTGCACGTCAAGCTCAATACACGTATTGCAAAATTTTGTAGTTCCGGATGTTCTTCTCCATAAGAATCTCACCATGCCGCCAGAGTTTTGATATTAATACCAGTTTTGGCTACTATAGAGCCAAAGAATTTTTTCCTATTCTTAAAATCCTCCAATTGGGCATCAATCTTTGAAATTTCATCAATATCTCCCCCGGTCATTCTTTCTAAACAGTCATATAGTCCTCGTTTCACCTCATAATCAGCTTTAAATGACGGACTATAGTGAAATTGAGGGTTTAGATAATAACATGCAGCATGTAATGGTCTGTGCAATTGTTTGTCCCATTGAGCATCAATCACATCCCAAACTGGTTGATAACTAATCATTACAAATACTGGAATTAGTATATAAGGAAAAAATCTCATATCTATAATACTTGAAAAAAGAAACTAATTGACTTACAATTTTTGCACGTCATTAAAGGCATGGGCAATGCGTTCTTTTGCTCGATCCATTTCCTCATATATATATCCCATAGCAGGCTTCTCATATGAATCAACCAAACGAAGCACCTTCATTAAGGGATAAGCACCATTCAAACAAATGACAATTTTCTTCCAAAAGTCTCTATCCATCACCACCTCCTCAATTAGTTTTCCTTCACTTGAACATGCAGGTCGGCTAGCTTTCCATTCATCTGAATTGAACATTCTTATCAAAGCAAGTTTGTTCTCATGAAGGCAGCCCAAAGTTAAGTATGAAGTGGCGAAACGTGTCATTGCCGGTCTCACCAAATCTCTGTCCTTAGTGAAGGTTTTCAATAAAGATATAGAGGGATGTTCTGGAATAAATATATGTCGTGATTCTCTTTGCTTTAGGAATTGTATCATGATGCACTTGTATCTTCTTCTCAAAATCCTCTAGCATCAAATCAATACAATGAGCAGCACATGGAGTCCAATATAATCTTTTCCTCTTTAACATTAACATTTCTCCAGCAGCTTTGTAATTTGCAGCGTTGTTCGTCACCACCTGGACAACATTCTCTTCACCCACCTCATCAACAATATCGTCAATCATCTTGAAGACATTTTCTGTTGTTTTGGATATATGAGATGCATCAATGGACTTTAGAAATATAGTTCTCATTGAACTATTCACTAAGAAATTGATCAATGTTCTCCTTCTTTTATCAGTCCATCCATCTGTCATTATAGTGCATCCCATTTTCTTCCAATGAGCTCTATGTTCTGAAATATTCTCCATAGTTTGTTGATATTGTTGCTTCAGATATTTCACTCTGATATCATGATATGATGGAGGCTTAAAACCCAAGCCATGTATTGATATAGATTCACACATCTTATGAAATTCTTGACTTTTTACCACATTTGAATGCTAAAGCATTGTTGTAGATGAATGATGTTATATCATTGCATGCTTCTTCATGCAATCCCTTCTTGAAAATTGAATTGATGGTAGTTTGATTCGAACTTGCTCCACTTCTCTTAAAAATTCCAGTTGAGCTTCTATCTTCCCTTTTTCCTCTTCAAATCTCCAACATCCTCTTCTTCTTCTACTTGGGGGATTGTTTTCTTCAATAACTTTTGTTGTAAACCAACAACAATCTCCCATATTTCTTTCTTCACTTCCTCAGGAACAGCTCTACATGCTCCAACATCTTTTTGAGTACCCGTCAAATGATGCTTCAATCTATAAATTCCCCCGGTCACTGTTTTCTCACAAAATTTGCACTTTATTTTTCTCTCATCTTCTTCAACTGGGCTGCCATACTTCCATCCAATATCACTCTTACTTCCAGGAGCATTTTTGGCCATTTTAGACCCTTTGCTAGTGGTGGCAAGAGCTTGAGCATTGCTACTACCAACTGCACTACTTGAAGAAGCACCACTTGAAGACATTTTTTAACTACCTACTCAATACAATTATACAAATCAAACCATAAGCACATGAACGATGAAATGACGAAAGAGTGAACGACTTAACTGAGGAAATATATGTATATATATCGACTTACAATTATTGCAGGAGGAATGCAGACAATCAGTGCAGCTAGTCCATAGTCCAGCGTCTGTGAGGAAGAGAAAGAAATGTAAGCATACACTGATAGGTCAGCGGCTGTGAGGAAGAGAAAGAAATGTTGGAAATCGCTAGTTACTCCATCGTCGAGCGGCTGTGAGGAAGAGAAAGAGGAAACCGCTAGTCCATAGTCCAGCGTCTGCTCTGCGGAGGAGGAGGAAGAGGAAAGTCCAGCGTCTGCTCTGCGATTTTACCTTCGTCGAGCGGCCTGCAATCTGCGTAAAATAGGTCGGCGGCTGTGATGCAGAGGAAGAGGAAGAGGAAAGTCCAGCGTCGAGCAGCCTGCAATCTTGCCGCCGGAAGAAGAGGAAGAGCGTCAAGCGTCGAGCAGCTCTGCATAAATTTGGTCGTCCTGCGATTCGTAAATGATGTCCAGCGTCGGGCGCACGTCCCGTTTTATTCATACGCGTGAGGCAAGATCGCTCAGGATCGTAAGATCGTGCGATCTTACGATCCTGAACAGCGATCTTGCCGATCCTAACCATCCGGCGATTTTAGCTTCAACGCGGATCGTTGCCCCAAAAAATAACATAAGATCGTGTGATCTTACATGTAAAATTGCGTTTTTGAAAACCTTGCCCCATGGCAGTCAAGGAAGCTTGTCTGTCCCAAAAGTATCCACGCACATGCGGAGCCCATGCGACCGAGAGCAATTGTGCACTATAGGTGGCTTACACCATCACAAAAGAGGAAAAAAAGACATTATTTCACTTTTTAATATAATATATAGATGATTATTTTAAAAGCATGATCACCCAAGTTTTTCATTTTAATATAATATATATAGATATAAAAAGAACCACAGATTCAATAAATTATAATTAGAATTAAGAGTATCATGAAAATTTTAAACAAACTCTAGATATACCTTGGCTTCTAATATTGCTAATAAAACCTGCAACCAATTGCAATGAAGCATATCTTAGCATGGTACTAATCTGCAAAAATGAAGAGAAAAGTAAATAAATAGGTGACAAACAGTGAAAAAATGCTTACCATTGATAGTGACATGATAATGTAGAGAAGGTAATAACAAAATAAAATCCAGCTGATTTTGAAGATTAAATCATATATAGCATGGACATCCCTAAACCTGGTGTGTCCAACACATGCTGGTCACAGAAGCATGGGCATTCCACAGACACACCGGACACTTGTCGAACAAGCGGCAAACATCTGTAAGACATGGACTTTTCGATATTCTTTAATATAATAAATATTAAGATCTTATTAACTAATTTTAAAATAATATATAAAGTTTTAAACTTAATATTACAATAGAACTTAAAACTAAAGGTTAGAAGTTAAAAACGTAAAACTTAAAACTTAAACTCAAAATTAACGTATGATTAATCTCTCTATTATACCTCTTGATGGGTAGTTAGTTGCATACTGAAATGTGAATTTTTCTATGGGATTGGGCATTATGATATTATGTTTTTTTTCTTTTTATGGTACACAACTCGGGTGATAAAAGGAGGATCACTGAGTCAATCATAGAATGTAGATGAACCTCCCCTTCACACCTACCAACCGGGACAACAACATAACGAAGTGGATGAACCTCCAGACTCAGCATCCTCTGAATCATTCGCAGACCATGACTGATGGAGATCGATTGCACAACATTTGAGAGATTTATGAGACTGATGACTTTTGGATCATCAAATGGCCGATCGGAGACCGTTATCGCGTTCGTCGCGCTCTTTCATATTTGAATGTATTTAATTTTTATTTTTTGGACTTGTATTTTGAGAGTTAGGTTAAATTATCCATTGAGAGATCGTGCTCATCAGATATATGTAACCTAATCCCCCACCCCATAATAGAACAACAGCCGAGAGATTTGGGGATCGAGGATTTACGATTTTCCCCGGGAGACAACCGCTCGATCGACGGCTCGGTGCGACGTCGAGCCTCCTGAATCCCACCTCCGAAGGTACCAGCTCTCATGTGTGCCGCCTCTCCTGCATTTAACGACTAGGTACGAGCCATCCATCTCTCTCCCACCTCTTCCCCAACACCGACAGTCGCCTCCTCCTTGGACAAAGTTCATATATGTTGTCACCGCCTTCCCTTGCCTTAAGTGTCGCCTCTGCCTACCCTTACATCCAGTGTCGTTGCCGCCTTCCCTTGCCCCCAGCGTCGCCGCCGCCGCAAATCCAAGCCAACAGTGCCTTCGGCGACTCCACCCCACCCAGTTGCAGCATTTCTCCCTCCTCCAACGTCGTTCCAACCACATTCAGCCCACCAACAGCAGTCTATCTCATTCTACCTCCACCAACAACAACCCCAAGCCGTCCCTATCATCCTCACCTCAATACTGACCCCCTCAAAGGCCCTGCCCTGCCAATATCAGCTTTCAAAAGCCCATTCTCCCCTCCAACACCCCCCAAACAGCAGCGTCACCTACGGACAACCACCGCCACCATCGGATCTTCCCCACCCCCTCCATCATCGATTGCTTGGTGAGTTTTTTACCTCCATTTTCATTTCTCCACATTGTACGGGCTCCTTGTATTGTTAATAATATTTACCCAAATTAAATTAATTATTTCACTTACCAAAGAAGTGTATTTCTTATTCGCCAAGTACTTTGAATTCTGATGCACTCTCAATTAATTTGCAATGGTCTTTGATTACTTAATTTGAATATATGCGGTTAATTGCGATTAAAGACACGAGTTATAAATTTTATTATTTAATTAATATCTCGTCGAAATTAATTGCTTGACAAAAATTTTGCATTCGAATTAGGTTTAGGGTTTATGTCGTAGTATCTTGTTCATTGTATTGTGTTTGATTGCATTTCTCTCGCATCATTAGGGTTGTCGTTGGCTCCATTCCATTGATCATGAGTACTTGCATTTTCATTTAGGGTTAGAGCATTGTGCATCTGTCATATGTATATGCATCCTGCGTCAATGATCCAAGTCATTGACCTATCTATTGTTCTCAAGAAGGGTAAGCAAACTTGCACTACACACCTTATTTTTGGCTTATGTTTTCTATGGTACTTGGGAGATTGTCTCTCCCTAAAGGAAAGAAAATATTTCCTATAGAGACTAATGGTACTTGGGAGATCATCTCTCTCACCCTAAAGGAATGAAAGTGGTTCCAATAGATTTAATACAGTAAAGTAAATTTGGATAGTTCTTTAGTTCGTCTAAAAGCTCGTTGTTATGGACCCGGATATGACGGACCCACGGTGGGGTCGCACGTATCAACGTCGCATCCGTGCGTCGAAAAAATGAGGGTTACTTTTAATTTTGGTGGCATGAGCGTTATTTTATTTTGGTTGTCGCACGCTCTTTTATTTCTGCACGTTTTAATTAATTTTATCTCATTTGTAGTAAGCCTAGGTGAGGGGCGCGAACCATGGTTTGGATTCAGTACAAGGGTCGGTGTGGGGGATGAGTTGGGGCAAGCATTATCAAATTTTTAATTTTCTTCTCTCTCTCTCTCTCTCTCTCTCTCTCTCTCTCTCTCTCTCTCTCTCTCTCTCTCTATCTATCTATCTATCTATCTATCTCCCCAAAAACCTCTCTTCCCTTCTCCTCTTGATAACCCTAGCTCCCACCCTTGCCCGCATCGTGCATCGCCGCTCACTAGAGCTTCTTCCCATTCCACCGCTGGGAACTCTCGCCGCCCTCATCATTACTCCACCATGAACTGGGAAGGGGAACGCCAACCCCGTGTGGAATTTCTCCCTTTCAAGAGCACTCACTCGATTGCAATCCGGAGCCCATAACACTCGCTTGGCCAGAAAAGGGTACAGTCAAATATTTAGGAATTATTTAGAGATTATTTCTCCTGTTACCAAAATGACTTATTCAGCTAATTATTTGTCCTATTACTTCTCGCAACTTATTGTTGTATTAGCTAGATGTTTCAGATGCCTTCATGGTGATTTAGATGAAGAAGTTTATATCAAGCAAGCTTAGGAATTTATTGCTCGGGGAGTGTTCCAAGTTGAGAAGTCATTATATGGTCTGAGATACTACTCACCTAGAACATCGTTTGAAAAATTATTCAACTGTTAACATGATTTGGGATAGTTCAGTGCTAGGTAACCGTTTAGTGTTCTAGCATCATACATCTATTAAGAAATTACTATTTGTTGTGTACGATGTGTTGGGTTTTCTATATACCATTCAAAATGATAATAGCATATCAAATATGCGCAGCAGAAGAAACAAAAACAAGAACAACCCAAAAGAGTTACGGATCTTGCGATTTCATGAATCAAGAAATAAGGAAAACAACACATTGCAATACCTGAAGGGGATTGAATCAATACTCAACCGAGGTGCTCCACAACTGAAATCCGGAGAACAGTCGTTGAGTCCCAAGCGCAGAAATGGATCGGCGCCTCTACGGGAGTCCACACGAGCGAAAGGAGAACCCTAGCTTCTTGTCGCACAAGAACTAGGTCGGAGAAGAAAAGTCCTCTACGTCTCCCACGAACTGCTAGGTCCAACGACAGGGAGAGGCGGCAGCGACGTCGGGGTGCGGGGACAGTCGATCGGAACTCTTCCGTCGGAATCACGAAAGGCTTCTGTCGCACTTCAGAACTCTTCCGTCGCACTTCAGAACACTTCCGTCGCTCTATGGATTCGCAAAAGGGGATCGCCTCTTTAGGTCGTAGAATCGTATTCTATTTATACCCAGGCGAGAGAGATGTTATCCGCACACCCACGACATATATTGGAGTAAAACAGAATTCGTCGAGTGAACATTTCACTGAAGAAATTCGTCAAGTAACAAATTGAATTCGCCGAGTAAACTTTTCAATGAAGAAGTTCGTCGAGTATAATTCAATTCGTCGAGTGAACCATTCACTTCTCGTCGAGTACAACTCAATTCGTTGAGTGAACTTTTCACTTCTCGTCGAGTACAAGTCAATTCGTCGAGCACATGAGTTTGTCGGATTCGTCGAGTCAATCATGGATTCGTCGAATCAACTTTTAATTCGTCGAGTCAACATGGATTCGTCAAGTCAACATGGATTCATACATTCGATGAACTGAGGTAAGATTCGTCGAGACATTCTCGACGACTCGTCTCGAAAACTTGTCAACACGCTCCATACAGTATTCACAATACCTGTGGAGCATTCATTTGACTCGACCCAACTCCAATAAGTTGTATGATTGGTCCTTCACTCGTATATGAGTAAGGCCAATACAATTCTTCCTTCAACTTCTCCAAACACTCTTGTGTGTGACCTCATAGGCTCATATCGCAATGGCAGTGAGACTAGATGCTTGATCACTTCCAGATCACCTTGGAAACACCAACAGTCTCCCACTTGATCTTGAACGTACCAAACAAAAGTCTCACAAATAATGAGCGGCATCTAGCAATGCATCATTGTTACCCAAACAATAAGAGTTCATAACTCAACAAGCCTGTCTTGACCAATGTACCAGTGCTATCAGGTCCCTTTGTCCCTTACATCCGGATAGAACTAGAGGCATGGGCCGTGTCACCCTCATAATTGTTCAATCCTAGTTTCCTGATCTAGAATAGACCTTAAGAGAATGGTAAGCCAAGGTTGTCAGGATCGAGATCCTAGGTGGGATCGTTTTGGGGGTTGGATCGGATCGGATCGGATCGTAGGATCGGATCGAGGATCGTAAGATCCTACTAAAATCATAAAGTAAGACTTTAATGTTGAAATTGAAGTTGATATCACTCAATTATATCAAAAATCAATACAAAAAGAGTAAAAGACAATCATAAAAGCAATAATTGGACAATTCAATGATACACCAGTAACTATATTGCCTAGCATTTGCATATACTAACCAAAAATGTAATAAAAATATTACAAGGTATAAAAAAACTTAAAAAGATTCACTAACCTTGATGAAAAGTGAAATCTGAACTCTGAAGTCAATTCTGGATGAACTGATGAAGGCAGATGGCTAGGACTCTGGAAAATAACCAATTGTTGAAACTTGAAATATAATATAATTATATGGTAAAAGTTATCTTATAAGTTATAAATATGAGTTCAACGACAAGTCGATGACAATTAAAAAGTACAACAAAGAGAAGACAGTAAATATCAAATGTTATGTAATGTTCATCACTTCATAGGTCATCCAAATCTAATAGGCCTAGAAAGCCAATAAGCATCAGTACAAATCCTTAATTGGAACGTCGACCATATCCTCGTCATCAAGTATCACATTCTCCTCATCATCACCACTGTCATTCTCATCATCATCCCATTCACCCTCACTAATGTACTCGGTAGCATCGAGGTCACTGCCCCTTGTAGTTAGATCTTCAATTCCGCCTAAAATAAAAAATTTAATTAAGAAAATAGAGGACGTTATATAATCTAATTGGAAAATTATGCATTATCAAATATTAAAATAGTTTAAATTTGTTTTTAAACTTACATTCTTCATTCAATTGGGGTTCAACAGTCCTTTCAGTGCTATCATCACTGAATGTTTCCTGAGTATCTCTATTTCGAAGAATCCCCAACCAGTTGCCTTTGCGGGGAAGAACTGGATCTTCCTTCTCTGTGATCCATTCATCATCAGAAGGGATATCTTCAAAATTAAAAAACTTCTCCTTCACCTGCATATCCCTTCTATCTTGTCTTTCCATCAATTTTTTGTTATACATCACAAACACTAAATCATTCATCTTCTTTTGGTGTAGCCGATTTCTTCTTTTCGAATGGACCTTTAGAATAAAAATTGAAATGACAATAAGAAATTATATAACCATGCTTTTAAAAATACAATGATACAACAATAATGGAACTCACCATCTCAAATGCACTCCAGTTACGTTCACAATCCGATGAACTACATGTCAGACTTAGAACTCGAATTGCAAATCTTTTTAGTTCAGGGCATTTATCTCCGTATGAATCCCACCAATCAGCTGTATATGAAAATGTTGTAAATTCATAAATATAAAATTACATTACATGCATTAATACTTTTAAGAGAACATAAAATTGATTTTTTTTACCTGGAGATCGTTTGTTCCTAGTTGCTTTTGCCGACTCTAGTCCAAACAACCCTTTTGCATGTTTGAAATCATCCATCTGAATATCTATTTTTGTTCTCTCTTCTTCATTCGGAATCATTCTTTGGAGACAACTGTAAAACCCCAATTTAACTTCTGCATCGGCCCTAAATGATTGGCTAAAGTGATAATGAGGATTCAAATAATATGTTGCTGCATGTAATGGCCTATGAAGTTGACTTGCCCATCTCTCATCAATGATGGCCCAAATTGGTTCATATCTACAAAAAAATATATTAAATAATAATTGCTTTGATACTTCAAACACATTCAAACTTCAATTTAAAAATTAAAACAAATAAACTACTTACTTCTTCTTGATGTTATCAAAATTAGTTTGAATCTTCTCTTTTGCTCGATCCATCTGCTCATATATAAATCCCATCATAGGGGGTCTCAGAATCAACCATTCTAAGGACTTTGATGAGTGGGAGAGCTGCTTTTAAACAGATAGTAACATGAGACCAAAACCCAGTTGCATTCAAAATAATTTTTGCAATAGATTTCCCCTCCTTAGAACCAGCAAATCTACTCGACTTCCATTTTGCAGAAGTAAACATCGTCATCAAACTGCCCTTATTCTCAGAAAGACAACCCAATGTCAAATAAGCTGTTGCAAATCGAGTGACGGCAGGACGAATCAATTCTCTTCCCTTGGTAAAATCAAGCAACCATGTGTGGAGCAAGGTTCTAGAGTAGATGTACGTTGTTACCTTTCTACCTTTTGCTATTGTTACTTTATGTAAGTCAATTTTTTTCTCAAAATCCTCTAAAATCAGATCTATACAATGTGCAGCACAAGGCGTCCAATATAAATGTTTTCTCTTCTCCATTAACATTTGTCCGGCTGCCTTGTAGTTTGAAGCATTATCCGTAACCACCTGCACAACATTTTCTACCCCAATCTTCTCCACAACTTCATCTAACATTTGAAAAACCTTATCCGCAGTTTTGGAAAAATCAGAAGTGTCTATCGACGACAAGAAAACGGTATCTTTTGGGCTATTTACTAAGAAGTTGCATATGGATCTCCTTTTCTTATCGGACCATCCATCCGACATAATCGTACAACCAACTTTCCCCCATTCCACCTTATAATCTTCTAGTAACTCAAGAGTTCTCTCCACCTCTTGTTTTAGGTATTTTACTCTAATATCATTATAAGATGGTGGTTTCATTCCTGGGCCATGTTGGCCGATTGCTTCCACCATACTTATGAATTCTGGGTTCTTAACACAATTGAAAGGAATTGCACTTGTATAGAAAAAATGAGCAATTTGTTGGCAAGCCTTTTCACGTGCATCTTTCTTGAAAATATGACTAATAGTAGCTTGGCTCGATTTTCTAACAAAAACATCCATTGCCTCTTTTACTTTATGTTTTTTTTCTAAACCCAATTCTAATTCTACATCATCATTAACGGCCTCCTCAATACTTCTTCTCTTCTTAACTACTTCCTCCAGAAATCTGGATGATTTCTGTCCAGAAGAAGAAGAAGAAGAAGAAGAAGAAGACTTACAGTGGGAGCGGGAGAGGGCAGAGCAGCGATCGAGGGAGCGGGAGAGGGCAGAGCAGCGACCGAGGGCAGCGGGAGAGAAATAGGGCATCTGCCGAGTTGCGGCGAGTTTTAAACTAAAGCGCCCGGATCGTGGAATCGCATAGGAATCGCGATCCTAACGATTCCACGATCCGGATCGCGATCCCACGTGGATGCGCCCAAATTTCGATCCGGCTTAAGATCCGGATCGAATTGTAAAATCTGGATCGTAGGATCGTGCGATCCTACGATCCGGATCGCGATCCTGATAACCTTGTGGTAAGCTCAATATCACATATTGGCTCAACCCAGCATGGTCATGCATTTCTCGGTCTCATTCTATCAAGAGCCCATAGATGTAACTCCTGTCATAAAGGATGACAAAATCTCATATTTGTCCACACACAAACACCCAAATGAATCGTAACATACCCAATAACCACTCTTATCATCAACCTTTCTCAAGGAAGACTTTAGATGGCATCAAAGTACGCTCCTCCTCACTTGATGAATGTTGTGACTTCAGGTCAAAGAACTACAAACACCATTGTCAGTTGAGATCTACTTGTGACACGTTCATATAACAATCCACAAAGTAGTCTCAAGGTGGGTCTGTCCTGTACAACTTGTTCACTAACAAGTACCCATGTGATGACTCGATATCACAATATCATGACCTGTGAGAACCGGTCATCAGTCAACGCACATGCTAGTCTTAACGTACCATCATTGTCCTTCAACTTCTAAGATGATACTCCGACTAGGGACCATTTAAGAATGAAGCTTCTAGTAAACATAGGCCCTCACATTCAAGTCACATACTTGAATTCCTATGAAAGCAAACATTCTAAGGGCATTTATTATGCCAATTAATCTATCAAATAGAAACTATTGACATAACAATAAGAACGTGTCATAAATGTAAAATGAAAAACACAGTACATATCACAATTCATCAAATGAATAAACAACCAACAAACATACAATCCACAAGGCTCCCACTAAAGACGATCATTCAGGTATCTAATACCCATTGATCTAATATGACCATCATGCTTCTTTTGCGAAGGCATGGCGCGTCAGCTTCCCACTCCACAGAGGGAGGTCGGTAGACACCTTCACACTCTTGCCTTTAGCGCCCCACTTGAGGAGGGCTTCCCCTTAGTATCCTTCAGTTTTTCCCGAAGCCATCCAGAGGTAAAGGCTTGCGGGCAGCCTCTGACTCGCCGTCGGGCTCCGCGGTCTCCCTTTCGCGGTCTCTCTTCTTCCTCATCTCCCTTTGAGTAAGCACCTCTTCAGCTGGTGCCACGGGATCGACTTCGGGGACCGCAAAGGTCGCTAAAAAAAGAAAAGTGTTAGAGAAAAGTCAAAGGAAAAAGTGATGAGATCGCAAGAGACCGCTAGAAGCGTCTTACTTTCTTCAGGAGTGATCTCGGCGATCTCTGGTCAGATCGCCAAGTAGTGGAGGAGATCGAATCGCTTGTCCGCCAAGAAGACTAGAAGTTTGATTTCCTCTTCCAAGAGGATTTTGGGACCGCGAAAGACATATTCAGCTCGGCGGGACGGCGTGGATTTGAGACCGCCGAGGTCACCTTCAAACACCAAGAACCTTTCTGTCCAGAAAGGGATCTTGTTCGGGAGGTCAGCACCTTGATCCAGTTGCAAGAAAAGTAGAGGAGACCTTTGAACTCCTTCTTTTTCCCCTCCTTCGGCGACTTCACGGAGAAGATCGCGCGGAACAGATTTATTGTAAACTTTATCCTCGCCGATCTCAAATAGTTGATGAAGACGGTCATGAGACCGATTGAGTTCGACGGCAGCTGGGCGAACACTATGTCGTAGTATTCCATCACTTCCAGAACTTCCCAAGGGAGAGGGAATGTCAGACCGCAATCGAAGTGATCGATTGGGATGACGAACTTACTCTCCTCTCCAAAATTCAAGCTCTCGTCTTCTGTTGGCAGTCTGACAACGATCTGGTTTTGAATCATATGTCTCTCCAGGAAGTTCAAATATTCTTCTTTGGAAAGGCGGCATGGCTTGTGATCGGCATCGAGGAAGATTTCAGCAGCGGTCGCGCGAGCGGTCACCATTTTTGGAGTTCGCTGAGACCGATGCTTTGGACGCATTCAGAAAGTATGAAATGAAAAATCCAAAGCCAACTATTTATAGAAACTGAAGGATAATTTTGAAATGATTACTTTTTGAAGACCGCCCAGTAAGCTACTCAGACCGCTGAACCTGCATGAATTAAGAAAGATAGCAAGCAGTATAGTCGGTCTCAATAAAGTAAGACCGCAGCATTTCAAGCAGCAATACAGAAATAAGCTAAGAGAAAGAGATCGGCATCATAGCAAATATAGAGATCGCATAGAATGAGAAAACAGATTGTCGCAATATATTACAATAAGTCCAGATTATTCAGAGCTAATGTTTTTGAGACCGCACAGAATCAAAAATTAGAGTCCATCTCTTCACTGGACGCTTCCTCCCAACAAAAGTCACAATATCCTACATCTCATTGACGGCGGTCAAAACAGACGCCAGATTATGATTTACTGACATTGCAGCTCGGTGGATCTTCGCCATCTTTTTATATACCTGCTCCATGGGGATGACAATGATCTCAGAGGTCGGTCTCTCTTCTGGGAGACCGCCAGAAGTTCCAGGCTTCATCGTCATTTGGGCAGGACCGGCCCTAAGTGTCGCGACCTCAGCGGCCAGAGCGGCGGCCTTCCCTTTGTAATATTCAGCATTCTTCTCCACCCTCCAGAGCGCCCTGTTCAGTTCGGCATTCTTCAACTCGCACTCCTCGCGGACTCGCTTCTCCGTGGCGCGCAGTCTCTCTTCAGAATCAGCGATCTGAATCCGGAGCTGATCATCCCGAGCCCGAAGTAGATCGTCTTGTGCATGCTCCCGAGCTCGCATGGTGCGGACATCCTCAAACATGGGCTTGAGAATGTCAGCAAGCTGCGGTGGAATCACCAACTTTTGTGGAATCTCCCCTTCTTCAGGAGACTCCGCGACCTCATCAGTATCTACGATCAAAAGCAGAGAACGGTTAGCTCAGCAACAACAACTCAAAAAAGGAAGAGTTCGCGCAAACAGAATACTCGGAAAGAAATCAAGACCGCAGTCATGTAAGGCATTTTCAACATCTTTTGTGATCGCAAGGTCTGCGGCCAGCAAAAGGCGGTCTGATCCCCTAAAGCGCTTAAGGTCCATTTTTTTCAATTTCCTCTTCTGCGACCTCTCTCCTTCTTTTCTTCTTCTGCTTCTTAGTTCTGCATTGCTGACGAGGATGTCATATGTTTCAATGATGACGATCTCACGCTGCTCTTTTGGAGATCTAGTCGAAGAGCAGGCAGAGGAAGAAATTCTGGCGGCCTCGCGATCAGTTTTGCCTTACCAGTCTGCAGGGCAGAGACCGCTGTCGCGCGGTCTGCTGCTGTCTTGTCCAACTTGGCTTCTTGGATAGCAGAAAGATTCTTCAGACCGGCGGATAGCGCGATCTTCTCTTTCTTGACCTGTCGGACCCCTTCTCCTTTCTCCTCTTCCTTCTTCTCCTCCTCAGTGGGCTTCTTCTTTTTCTTCTTGTCCTTCTTCTTCTCTCCCTCTGCAGCGGTCTGCGCTGCCTTCTCCTCATCCTCCTTTTTCTTCTCGGCGGCGATCAGTGCTGCATTTTCTTCCTTTTCTTTTCTCTCCTTCTCTGCAGCGGTCTGCGCTGCCTTCTCCTCCCTTTCTTTCTTCTCTTTCTCTTCCCTCTCCTTCTCCGCCTCTGCTTTTCGCCTGGCCGCTTCTTCCGCGGCCTTCTTCCTCTCTGCGATCTCCCGCTCTTCGGCGGCCTCCCGAAGACTCTCAGATTCAAAAGGGTCGAGCACCTGTGAGATCGAATGTACAAGGCCATTAGAAGAATCATCATCAAGATAAGCAATCAACTCTGGGTCCGCTCCTTTGGAAGAAAATGAGACCACAGGAGGAAAAGGGAGGTCGACTTGCTCACTTACCTTCTCAGAGTCATCCACAGGAGGATGTCCCAGACCGCCATCTTCAGGGAGTGTGACCGCCTCCTTAGCGGTCACTGCTTTATTTTCGCCACCTTTCCTTTTTTTGGCAATCTGAACAGAAGAGTTTGTACCTTTCTCTTTGTCCCATTTGCAGCTTCCTGCTTGTCTGTGATCTGCTGCCTGAGTCTTTCAGTTGAAGCCTTCTTCTCCTGCATCTGAGCTTTGATAGCCTCAGTAAAAGCGGTCTCGCCGGTCTGGACAGCGACCTGGCTGAGAATTTCCTCCGACTTGTTGCAGTCAAAGGTGATAGAGACACCTTGGAGATTCAGCACAAGGGCCCTGAAGAGTTGGTCGACAAGTCGACAACATTAGAGGCCGCCAAGACCGCGTCCTCCTTCAACAATTCTGCTTGTTGTCCTTCGGGAGGAGCGTCGACGGCCTCATTCACCGCATCTCCTTTTGTCGAGGCCTTGACCGCCAGCGCCTTCTTGGAGCTAGCGGTCTCCTTTCCTTCACCCTTTCCCTTTGGGGAAGCTACCTTAGGCGACCCCTTGGTCTGTGCCCGCTTGGTCAGAAGAGACAACATGCCCGCCATTAAGAGATCGCCTCGGTCTAAAAAAGAGTGATCGTTGATAGCTCAAGCTCGCAGTTCCTTCCAGAAAGTTCTGGATTCTGAAACCTTGAAGCCGTATTTATAGATTCTCCCGCATTTATGGCGGTCGCGGTCTCAGCGGTCAAAGCGAACTTTTCTGAAGTTCCAGCGAAACTTGAAAATGTGCGGGGATCATGTTTGCCCGGAAGCCCGTGACCTCTCTTTTTCGGTCAAAATGGTCAGTGGTCTCAATTTTGGGAGACCGCCCAGACCGCCTGTCTCGCCTCCAGCAATTTTCCTAAGACACAGGAGGTCAGGCTACAGCGAGATCGCCAGACCGCGCGGTCTAAGGTTTTTTTCTTCTTTTTTGTTATTTGCACCGCCGACCCCACTATGGTGGGATAAAGGCTTGAGTGTTGTTGTTGTTGTTGTTGTTTTGTTATTTGCACCCTCTGTCTCTGCCCCGGTTCTCCTGTACCCCGGACAGCCCATAATTTTTGGATCTGCCCGTTTGGGCAGCCTCCGTGTCTATAAATAGAGGGGTAGGGATACCAGAAAAGGGATTTTTGCTTCGAGCCTCCAGCTTGCAACCTGTGTAAGCGGTCTCAATTTTTGTCACCTTTTCTACCTCTCACCCTTACCTGTTTTGGACCCCTCTTGTAACCTTTTTTGAGATCAATCGAAGCAGCTTTTCTCTCAGAGATCTCTTCTCTGGCATTCCTCGTCCCAAGTAACCTGCACTCCGCAGTCCTTCCCCATCTCTTTCTAGTGTGATTTTTGGAGGTACAATTTTTGTGCCAACAGATAATTCATGAAGAATACATGTATGTTTTTCAAAGCATTATGTCAAACTTCTATTGCTCTAAGTTTGAAGTATGAATTTTTTCTATGCAATTAATTTTCATGTTCGTCTATATACATATGAAACTTCATGGACTTGTAGCATTCTTAATTTTTTTATGTCACATGTCTATGAATATTAGTGATGGTAGAATTTATTAAACATAAAATATGCAAATAATAGTTGTAATTAAACTATTATCTATATATTAGCAAGTCGTATTTGTAATACCTGCTAAGCGTAATTTGTCTTTTGTGTCTTTACTCATGTATATGTATGAGTATAGGCTAGTATCACTTAATTGATTATCGGAATATTTCATTCTACTTGGTATCAGAGCTTTGTGCCCTAACACTCTCCCTCATGCTCCCGTCTTCGCCGCTCTCTTCTCGTTGAAGCCCAGTCTTCAATCGACAGCCCCAGGCGACCTTGTATTACCTTTAGCGTACATCGTAACCGATGCTTGCGGGCGCAGTACTGATGTCGAGCCTGGGCGGTCCATAGGCAGGACTGCCCCGCCGCCTTTCGCTGAAGAAGTTAACGCCGCCAACTTCTGATGATGCTTATTGCCTCATCGCCGCCCACTTGTGCTTCCTATGCCACCGATGTCATCTGAGCAGTGCCCTGATGGATCCCACCGACTCCGTTGATGCTCCTGCGTGTTTTTTCATGCTACTAAAATACTGAGCCCTTTGTTGGTTGTCCTGGCTTCTGCTTCCCTTGCTGAAATACCAAGTCTTCTGCTGAAATACCGAGGCCTCTGCTTCCCTTGCTGTTGGAGCCCGCAGACTTCCTCTATTGTTGTCTGCTGTTGATTTCCTCTCAAATCTCACTTGGATGCCTATGATTTTGTGTTTCCCTCTTCGCTCGGTTTGTTTGACCTAGCGTGGGTATTCCCCATTCCCATTTAATTGTGCCAATATGGGTGATTCTTCAATTTCGTCGTCAAGCGTATTGATGCCACAAATAAGTGATCCTCAGAGGACTCATGGCCACAATGACTCAAGATTACCATCGTGCCATTTGATGAGACAAATTATCTTGAATGGTCCCGAACAGCGCAACATGTGATTCGCAAACATCAGTTGTTCGGATGCATTGATGGAACATTCATGGAACCATCCAAGACCGATCCCTCTTGGAAGCGTTGGGATTAAGAGAATTCTCTTGTCGTCTCTTGGATCCTCCATTCAATGTCCGCGAAGGTATATCGGAGTTATATGTTGATGGACTATGCCTATGAGTTCTAGACTCGGGCACGCGAAAACTACTCACAGATTAACAGCTCCACCAAGATTTACAGGCTTACTCGTCGAAAATTGGAATTGCGCCAGGGATCCTTGAATGTCTCATATATTTCGGAGTTTGAGTAACTATAACAGGAACTTGACTTTTTTGAACACTTTACCGCTACTTGTACTACAGATGTGGTTCAGTTGCAGAGCAAGGAAGAACGATGTCGCTTTCATGTCTTCTTCATGGGTTTGAACATGGAGTCAGATACAGTTCGGACTCATCCATCGCTCCCTTATCTCTTCCCTTCGGAAGGCATTTAGTATGGTTCTGGTGGACGAAGACCATCTCAAATCTCTCAGTACGATTATCCCTCCTGATCGCTCTGTCTTGTCCATCGTTCGGTGCAATATCAGATCTTATGTTCCTACGTGTGACTATTGTGGTCGTAGAGGGCATATTCGGGATGTGTGCTTCAGACTCCATCCTCGCTCCATCAGGACGTAGTAGTGCTCCTGGCCAAGGGGGTTCTTGACCAGGGGAGTCGAGACCTCATGATGCTGATTATTCCACAGAAGTGTATGAGGAGCCCTCTCTTGCTCCTTTTATAGGGACCTTTACAGTGGATGAATTGGATGCTCTCAGACGACTACTTCATTCCCGGACAGATATGTCTTATGGTGTTTCTACCTCCTTTGTCACCGCGACTATGCCCAATGTGAATGTTGCTACCACCATTCCATCTGATTGGATCATCGACTCAAGGGTCATCGATCATATGACCGGATCCTCCTCAGATTTTGTTTCGTACACTCCTTTGTTTGGTAAGGACAAGGTTATCTCTGTCAATGGCACCTTGCCCCCCATTGCGAGTAAAGGCCACATCTCATGCTCTCCGTCCATTTCTCTCTCATTTGTCCTACATGTTCCCTCTTTTCCTCATTATGTGCTTTCGATTAGCGATATCACTAGATCCCTTAATTGTTCAGTAACTTTCTTTCTTGACTCTTGTGTTTTTCAAGAACTAGGTATGAAGCGAAACATTAGCAGTGGTAGGAATAGTGGTGGTCAGTACTTCCTGGATTCCCAGCTACCATCACAGGCTCCTTCGTCTACTACTGATACGGATGTCCGATGATGGCATCAGCGGCTCGGATATCCCACTCCTCTTTATCTTTAAAAATTGTTTCCTTCTTTTTTGCCTTTTATTAAATCTGGATCTTGTGATGTATGTGAGTTTTCTAAACATGTTAGACATAACTCTTCGCACTTATCTTCTCCTAGTACCAGTCCTTTTGTTGTCATACATTCCGATGTTTAGAGTTCATCTCTTATTTTATCATTATCTGTTTTCATTGGTTTGTCATTTTTATTGACTGTTTTTCTCATACTACTTAAGTTTATCTTTTAAAGAAGAAAAGTGAGGGTTTTTTTCTTGTTTTCAAGCCTTTCATTAGATAGTAATGACCAAGTTCAAGGGCACTATCCTTGACCTCCATTAGGGCTAAGCCCGCCTCAACCATAACCAGATCTTTCGTCTCTTCATGTCCATTAGGCGACTGATAGCATCCTCATGGGATTCCCACGAACTACCATCTCCGATAAGTGAAGCTCTAGGGTGGCTTAGAATGGTGTGGCGATCAAATCCTCCATTACCTTATTTTTTCGAATCCTATCAGCGATGCTCTGTCCTTCTATCATTATGGAGGGTTCTTCTGGCTCTTCATCTAGCATTCAGGTATCATAGGTGCCTTAATTGAGAAATCCCTATTGAACTCATGGTCATTCAGGCTCTCTGAAGATTACCATCGTACCGTGGATGGTAATAACTAGCATGAATGGTCACAAGCATCCCAACATGTGATCTGCAGTCATCAGTTGTATAGATATATTGACGGGATGGTAGTTGAGCCACTACGAATTGATCCATATGGAGGAAGTGGGATTCAGATAACTTGTTGAAGGTCGTGTGGCTTCTCCACTTTATGTCATCTATTATATATAGCAGTTGCATGCTTATGGACTCTGCATATGAGATCTGTACTTGGTTGCTTGAGACCTCCCAAATTGTGAGTTCTACTCAGGTGGATGAGCTCACCCATCGGGTCCTCGAGCTGAAGTAAGGATCCATGACATCTCTACCTATTTTTCTAAATTTGAATGGTTGTGTTGGGAGATGGATTATTTTGAAGATTTTAATCATGAGGGCAATACAGATGCACTAAAATTGTGAAATAAATAAGATCGCTTCTGAGTGTATGTATTTCTCATGGGTTAAATAAGGAGTTTGAAAATATGTGAACCCATGTCTACATCGTACTCCTGTTCGGCCTCTCTGAGAGGCATTTTGTATGGTCTTGGGTGATGAGGACCGACAGAGATTCATGAGCTCTACTACACTGATTGACCATTCTGCTCTCGCAGGTTTTGACAGTGATTCCCCTTCTACTACATTGATTGAACGCATCGGGGCTTATGTTGCTTCATGTGACCATTGTTGCTTATGTTGATTGGTGCTTATGTTCCTTCATATGACCAATGTGGGAAGATGTGTATCTTGCTACCGATTATACCCCCCATCTTGCCCACCTGATAGGGGAATTGGTAGATGTGGTCGGTGTTGGCAGTGGTGGTAACATAGGTTTGGGTCTTCAACTTTAGTGTGCAGCCCACACTACTGAGCTTCATGAGCATCCTGCTCTTTGTCTGGATTTCTATCTGTTAATGAGCTTGATGATCTTCGATGACTTTTACAATCTCAGGGTGATTCTGGAACAGATGCCTCCTCCACTACCTTTGCCACCTCAAGTATACCATGTGCAAGCACTGCTTCCACCTCTTCCTCTGAATGAATTATTGACTTCGAGTTACTGATTATATGACCAATTATCCTCAGGTTTTGTCTCATACACGTCTTTGTCTGGACATGACAAACTCATTGTTGTTAATGGTTCGTCCTCCCTATTACGCCAAAGGACAAGTACTCTTATTTATGTTTCATCTGTTTTACATGTCCCTTCTTTTCCACGTAATCTTCTTTTTATTAGTCATATTATAAGATCTTAGTATTGCTCCGTAACTTTTTTACTGATTCTCGTGTCTTTCAGTATTTGGCTTATACTTCTTGAATCAAGAGCTGACTTCCCATGCTCTATCTAGTTGTGTTCTCACTCTTGAAGACACTCGGTATTAGAACCAGCATCTCGGGCATTCATCGTCTTCTTATTTGCAAAAAATATTTCTTATTTTAGTCATATAGTTAAACAATTAACTTGTGATGCATGTTTACTCTCTAAGCATGTTCCTTATAGTCATTGTCATAAATCCCTACCTAGTTTGCGTCCTTTTGATATCATCCACTCTAATGTATGGAGTTCCACTCCTGTTTTATATTTATGTGATTTCTATAGTTTGTTACTCTTTTGATTGCTTTTCTTGCACTACATGGGTTTATTTGCTAAAGAACAAAAGTGAAGTGTTTGATTGATTTAATATTTTTCAAAAAATGGACGTAACACAATTTAAAGGTGTCATTCGCAACCTTCGTAGAGATAATGTGGGTGAATATGATGACCGGGGGAATGTTTGGGTCTTAGCTAATCATTGCATCATCCGTCAAACTACTTGTGTACACACTTCCACAAATAATGGTGTCGCCGAACGAAAAAGTAATCATCTTCTTCAGATTGCACATTGCTTACCTATTACCATGCATCTCCTAAAATCATATTGGGGTGAGGTTGTGTTAACTGTGACTCACCTGAACAATCGTCTTCCCTCCAAGGTTCTTGGTTAAGCTACTCTCATAGGCCATCTTTCCACTCAATGCTTGGTTCACACATCTCATCTCTTTCCTCGTGTTTTTAGATGTATGTTTTTTGAATATTCACCGGCCTCATCGTGATAAATTAGATCATCAAGCTCATAGATGTGTTTTCGTTGGTTACTTCTCCACTACGAAAAGGTATCATTGCTATCACACTCCCTCTCGTCATTTCTTTTGCACCATGGATGTCACCTTTTGTGAGGGGTTTTATTTCCTTGCATCGACTCATGATATTCATCAGGGTGAAAAGTGTGATGTTACAGTGTCAGAAGCAATCAATGATGATGACATTCCTCTTCACCTTCCCATTATTTGTCCTATTCAGAAACCTTCTACTCATACCTCTTCTCCAGCTCCTCTGCCTACATATATACCACCTTAGTGTAAACTCATATCTCCTCTTCCAATAGTCTACCATCACAAAAATGTAGGTACAAAGAAGGCATGGCTCTTTATTATTCAGCATTTGTCAATGCATGTGTCCAAACTAGATTCTTGAGATGATCTTCATATTCATATCGCCTACCTGAAAGTTAAAAAATGGTTGTACCAATCATCATATCTCAAATTATGTGTATTATCATAGTCTTACGACTCTTACCCCTAAACATCAAGCTTTTGTCACTTCATTATCCTCAATTATTGTTCCTAAGCATTGGCAGGATGAACATGGTATATCAGAATGGGAAAAAGATATGGTTAGTAAGAAGTTTGTTGGATAAAGGTGAGTATTCTCCGTAAAGCAAAACAAAAGTAAAGTTGTGGAACGATATAAGATAAGATTGGTAGTGTAGGAATATGCTCAAGCTCAAGAGGTAGATATCAGGAAATATTTGCATCAGTTGCGAAGATGGATTCCATTAAAGGGGTTGTTATCTTATGTGGCATGCCTAGGCTAGGAATTTCAACAAATTGATGAAAAAAGATTTTTCTCCGTGATGACTTAGAAGAAGAGGTATACATGAAATTTCCCCTGAGATTCACTCAAAAAGGACAATGAGTTGTTTGTTGCTTAAAACAATCTCCTAGGGCATGGTTTCAAAGATTCCACAGAGCCATGGTTTCGTTTAGATATAAAAAGGGCACTGAGATCACACCTTGCTTATTAAGAGCTGAACCATAAACTCTCAGTCCTCATTGTACATGTTGAGAACAATGTTATCATCAGGAATGATATTAAGGAGATTACCACCCTCAAAACTCACTTATTCAAGAAATTTGAGATGAAGGACTTTGGAAAGCTGAAGTATTTTATTGGAATTGAAACTGCAAGATCCAATAGAGTGATTTTTATCTCTCAATGAAAATACTTCCTAGATCTTCTACAGGAAATCGGGATGTTTGATTGTGCCCTAGTGATACCCTAATAAAAGTCAAAATAAAATTAATGAAGATAAAGATGGAGATAGGTCGACATTTCTAGCTAAGAAAGATTGGTCAGGAGGCTTACCTAGTTATCGCACACACGGTCTAAATCATATGTATTTTAGGGATGCTGAGCAGATACATGCATTCCACTAAGGTTCGTCATCAAGAAGCGGCACATCAGGTTCTGAGGTGCCTAAAAAAGCTCCTTGCCATGGAATCATTTTTTTAAGGAATGACCATATGAAAACTTAGGTGATCACTGGTGCTGATTAGGCAAATAGCCAAGATAATAGAAAATCCATGTTGGACTATAGCACCAGTGTAGAATCAGAATATAGGCCTCTGTGAAAGCATATGGCTGAAATCTACTCTACAGGACCTTGGGTTTGTTGTATTATGACAACAAAGTTGTTATTAGCATAGCCCGCAATCCAGTGCAACATGATAGAACTAAGCATGTAGAAGTGGACAGAAACTTCATCAAAGATCATTTATAAAAAGGAAATGTTGCTAATTTGTTAGGTCACTCTAAAGACCAGCTAACATATGTCAAAGCTCTTAGTTGTTACATGTTCATTGATGATATATTCAAGTTGGGATTGATTGATTACTTTCCTAACTAGAGGGGTAGAGTTGAATACTTATAGTATGTGGTATTTCTGTAATATTTTGGTGATGACAATAATGTGAGAAGTGTAATATGTGAAATACCTATATGTTTATAGGCATTACTATGGAATGAATTAGTAATTTTTTTCCGCTCAAACATCTTTCTTACGTAAGTATGTTTGCCATAAATTGTCTTAGCTAGCATGCAGTTAGTTGTTTGTCCTGCATCAACATTACATATACGCCAATGCCAGAAGTGACAATTTAAAATATAAAGGGTTTTGAAGATGGATAAGGCCAATACTAGAGTATTAGTGATGTAGGATAGACTACATGGTGCACAAAACCAAGACTTCTAGGAATAAAAGTAGACTTGACACACTAACCCAAATCTAAATGCAATGATACCGTCGGAGACGGCGACAGATTTATTAGAGCAATAAAGTTTTCAACCCACGCAAATATTTTAAAAACAGAAATAACATTCAGTAAGCAAACAATTGACGGCTTTCCTCTGCTCGGAGGGCCATGGCAAAGCGCGCGGCGAATGAATCTCACCTGCAAGTAGTAAGCATATCGCAGCGAACTTCCACAAACAAGATTCCCAAGCAAATAAAGTGTCCAATCCAATAAAAGATGCTGAATAAAATAATCCAATACAATAAAGACTCACCAAGTAGTGGGCTGACCAAGACACTGAAGAATTCGGAGCCGGATATGCGTGGACGATGATCCGAGGTGGAACCGGAGGCGGAAAAACGACGTAGGTGGCTGTCCTCGGCGGTGGAAGGTGGAAACGGACCGGAAAAGAGTATATCTGGCAACGTATGGGAAGATCCGGGCGGGGGAGGGTAGATCCGATAATTTGAGAGGGGATCCGGGATAGGGAATGATGACCGGGTGAGGGAAAAGGTGGATATGGGTTGGATTTGTCCAGATCTGGATTGATTTGGACAACGGGGCGGCTGGAGGTGGTTCCACGTAAGTAGGCAAGGCGGGAACAACACCCGGATGCTGTAAACAGCAGGCCGGCTGTTGGGGGGGGGGGGGGGGGGGGGGGGTTGAAGGCGGCGGCGGGTAGGGGCTACTGGAGGAGGCCGGCGGCGGCTATAGAGAGGCGGGAGGCTGGCGGCGGCTGTAGAGGGGCTGGGAGTGGGCGGCGGCGACTGTGATGGAGGAGGAAGGGACGGCGGGTAGGGGCTGCTGGACAGAGGAGCGGTCGGCGGTTTGGGGGTTGTAGGGGCTGCGGAAGGAGGGTTGGGAGGGGAAAGAAGAGGCTTAGGGTTAGGGCACACCTTGGGGGGAAAGATACACACCTAGGAGTCGTCACCTAGGGCTCCACGGAGTCGGCACCGTGGCGGGATCGTGGAAATCCGGGAATTCTCTTCTCCAAATCCTGCAATAATCCCAACCAGCCCACTAACTACGTATTTATAATAAAAGAAGAATTTGGAGTTCATTGCAGAATTTGGAGAAGAGAATTTCCGGATTGTCGCGATCCCGCCATGGTGCCGACTCCGTGGAGCCCTAGGTGACGACTCCTATGTGTGTATCCTCCCCTTCAAGGTGTGCCCTAACCCTAAGCCTTTCCTTTCCCTCCCAACCCTCCTTCTGCAGCCCCTACAGCCCCCAAACCGCCGGCCGCTCCTCTGTCCAGCAGCCCCTTCCGGCCGCCCCTACCTCCTCACTCACAGCCGTCCACCCCCAGCCCCTCTACAGCCGCCGCCAGTCTCCCGCCCCTCTACAGCCGCCGTCGGCCTCCTCCAGCAGCCCCAACCATCCACCACCTTCAATCCCTTCCCCCCCCCCCCCCCCCGCAACAGTCGGACGGCTGTTTATAGCAGCCAGGTGCTGTTCCCGCCCCGCCTACTTACGTGGAACCACCTCCAGTCGCCCCCTGTCCAGATCAGTCCAGATCTGGACAAATCCAGCCCATATCCACCTTTTCCCTCACCCGGTTCTCATTCCCTAGCCCGGATCCGCTCTCAAATTATCGGATTTACCCTCCCCTGCCCGAATCTTCCCATACGTCGCCGGATCTACTCTTTTTCGGTCGGTTTCCACCTTCCACCGCCGAGGACAGACACCTACGTCGTTTTCCCGCCTCCGGTTCCACCTCGGATCATCGTCCGCGCATCTCCGGCTCTGAATTCTTCAGTTTCTTGGTCAGCCCACTACTTGGTGAGTCTTTGTTGTATTGGACTATTTTATTCAGTATCTTTTATTGGATTGGACATTTATTTGCTTGGGAATCTTGTTTGTGGAAGTTTGCTGCGATATTCTTACTACTTGCGGGTGGGATTCATTCGCCGCGCACTTTGCCTTGGCCCTCCGAGCGGAGGAAAGCCGTCAATTGTTCGCTTAGTGAATGTTATTTCTATTTTTAAAATATTTCGTGGGTTGAAAACTTTATTGCTCTAATAAATCTATCGCCGTCACCGACGGTATCATTGTATTTAGATTTAGGTTAATGTGTCTAGTCTACTTTCATTCCTAGAAGTCTTGGTTTTGTGCACCCTGTAGCCTATCGTACATCAGTTGGTATCAGAGCCCAAGGTTTGGGTCACGTTTATGCTCTGTAGTGGTAGGGCTTATAGATCCCCAATGTCTGGCCCTAACGTCACCGAGGATCGAGCGAATAGTTCGAATTCAGGTGCATCATTTGCGGAATTTCAGCGACTTATTCTCGACCGTTTCGATGCCACGGGCACTCAATTTCAGGGTTTCCACTGTGACCTTACAGAGATGAACACCCGGCTAGGGCGTCTAGAAAATCCGAGTGACACGCCCTCTCAAGAAGGGGAACCCCGGGAGGATGAACCTCGAAATCCTCGTCTGGCCACGCATCCTTCCTTGTCGGGACCTGCGCCAGAGGGATGTTCAGCCACCACCTGACCAGCATCCTCGTGATACTCCCCGTCGGAGTCCCGCCCCTGAGCACCAACAAGACCATGATTATGATAGGTACCCGCCTCAGTGCGACAGAACCCGAGCAGTCCCTCAGGATCATAGAGATCGCGCACCTCAGCACAGCCGTCGTGATTTGTACCGTGATGATTACTTTGACCCCGGTCATAGAGAGCATGGACCCCCGCCCGCTCGGCGCGATTACGCCCGTGAGGAATATTATGAGGACTATTTGGCTCCGCATCGAAGGGGTTACCAGCAGGAGTATGACGTCACCCGACGCATTCGCATCGACGCCCCTTCATTCGATGGTCGCTTGGACCCAAAAGTCTTTAACGATTGGCTCCTCGACATGGACCATTATTTTTGAGTGGTATGACATGAACGACGAGCGTTGTGTCCGCTTCGCCACGACGAAGCTGGTCGGGCAAGCCAAGGTGTTCTGGATTAGTGTTGAGAGAGTTGTAGAAAGGGATGACTATTATCCTATCACCCGATAGGATGATATGAAACAGAGGCTGAAAGACAAATATCTCTCTGCCTCATACAGAGACCAGTTGCTCGATCAGTTACAGAAAACACCAATTCAGGTCACCCACATCCCTATATATATTAAGTATACATCATTTACATTGTGACGGCAACCACATCCCTATTGTGTCGTCTGGGTAGACAAAACACCGATTCAGGTCACTCAGCGTTGTCTCGTTCCGATTAGCATCGCCTCATTCGAGGATCAGGTCTGGTGCGATGTCATTCCCATGGACATCGCACATGTGTTGCTCGGCCTCCCCTGGTTATTTGATCGCAATGTCACGTGATTTGGCCGCTCGAACACATGTGTCTTTTATGACAAGGGGCGAAAGATTACACTGTCACCTACCCAACCCAAGGAGAAATCCAAGGGTAAGATTGAGCCTCCCGTGAGCACGAGTTCTTCGAGACCACTTCATATCTTGAGGCGAGGCGAGTTTCTGCGAGAAAGCATTGAGTATGACATCATTTACATTGTGACGGCCACTATGTCTTCTGAGTGCCCCCCTGACGACCATCCCCCAGCGGTGCATCCCCTTTTGGATGAGTTTGCGTACATCATGCCTGATGAGCTCCCCGATGAGTTGCCCCCTCCGCGGGACATTCGGCACGCTATTGACTTGGTCCCGGGGGCTTCTCTCCCGAACCTGCCCCACTACCGTATGCACCCTGATGAGCACGCTGAGCTCAAGAGGCAGGTTGACGAGCTTCTTCGGAAGTAATTTATTCGTGAGAGCTTGAGTTTGTGTGCGGTTCCCGCTCTTCTTACCCCTAAGAAGGATGGTAGTTAGCGCATGTGCATTGATAGTCGGGTCATCAATAAAATCACGGTCAAGTATCGTTTTCCCATCCCACGACTCGATGACCTACTGAATACTATGTCTAGAGCCCAAATCTTTTCCAAGATCGACCTCCGTAGTGGGTACCATCAGATCCGAGTTCGTGAGGGAGATGAGTGGAAGACGACCTTTAAGACCAAGGATGGTATGTATTAGTGGCTAGTCATGCCATTTGGGCTATCGAACGCCCCAAGTACGTTCATGAGAGTCATGACGCAGGTCTTACGGCCCTACATAGGCAAGTTTCTAGCAGTATACTTCGACGATATACTGATCTATAGCCAGACCCAGACCGACCACCTAGATCATCTGAGGCTTCTCTTTGGCACCCTCCGCCGGGAGAAGTTGTATGTGAATTTGAAGAAGTGTTCCTTCCTTTCTGAGTCTGTTCATTTTCTGGGATTCATTGTATCATCCACTGGAGTTTTCGTCGACCCTGAGAAGGTCAAGTCCATTCGAGACTGGCCAATGCCGGCAACCATCCACGAGGCTCGCAGCTTCCACGGACTTGTCACCTTCTATAATAGGTTTGTCCAGGGGTTCAGTACGATCATGGCCCCATTCACGAGCTGCCTTCGGAAGGGCGAGTTTCGGTGGACCGCCACGGCCACTAAGGTAGCGTTTGGTTCAACTGATGGGGCGCGGTGTGGTTGGGAGAAAACTCCATTTAGAGAAAAACAACGTTTGAGTTGGCTGATAGCTGAAACAACGTTTATTAATAAACGCATTTTACACCTACGCTTCAACCGCGGGCTTATCCTCCAGTTCGACCGCAGCTTTCCGCGTCTCCTCCCTCCCGATTCCTCCCGATCGCATTTGTCTCGTCTCAGTCACGACCCTCGATACTGATTTCCTCTTTCTTGTGATGGTCAAGGAGAAGACGGAGAAGACGATGGCCTCATTCCTCAACGGTGAGTCACTCTCATCCACAGCTGCCTCATCGTGTCAAGGAGAAGACGGAGAAGGCTCGCCAGGCCCGTCACTCTCATCCGCAGGCCGACGGGATGCAACGACTGCTTCTTCTCCTTTCATGTTCCTGTTCGATGTTTTCTCCTACCTGGTCGTGCCCTAATAAGCTCCTCGGCGACAAAAATTTTTTGCAGAAATTTCTTCGCAGGAGCGTAAATAGAAGATGATCTCTGTAAATTTCTTCGCAGGAGCATAAACTGATCCGGTTGTATGTTAAGGGTTTATGTACTGGAGTATTGATGATCAGATGGTGATCATGAACTTGGATTTTGTGGATTATGCAGTCCCCTTTATATTTATGCTTCGATTATTAAATTTCATTCCTATGTATTGTTACTTCTTTATTGTAAAATTTCATTCCTCTGGATGGTGTTCATGTAGATTTATGTAAATTTCATTCCAAGGCTTTGTATTGTTACTTCTTTATTGTACTTAAGTTTTATGGTCTTTCCAGAATCCTCAATTTTAGCAAAAGGGTTATTGTGGTTATAGTGATTTACATTGTATGTGTGTTTGTGAGTGTTTGAATGTATATATGTATGTGTGTGTGTTAGTGTTTTAATGTGTATATTATGAAAGAAAAAAATTTCACCAAAAACTCCGTTTTGTACCCAAACAGCTTTTCCAAAACTCTGTTTTGCAAACTCATTTTAACCCAAACAGTATTTTTACAAAACTCTGTTTTCCAGCAACAGCACTTATCTCAAACTCCATTTTCTATCAGCAGTTTTCCATCAGCAACAGCCCAACCAAACAGAGCCTAAGGCATTTGAGGAGATTAAGGAGAGATTGATGACAGCTCCTGTCCTGAGACTACCTGATTTTAGTCGTGTTGTTGAGGTCGTGTGTGATGCTTCTGGTGTGGGTATCGGTGGCGTATTGAGCCAAGAGGGTCATCCGGTTTCTTACTTCAGTAAGAAACTGAACGAA
Organism: Dactylorhiza incarnata; assembly: GCA_033032865.1. Lineage (NCBI taxonomy): Eukaryota > Viridiplantae > Streptophyta > Magnoliopsida > Asparagales > Orchidaceae > Dactylorhiza > Dactylorhiza incarnata. The sequence goes on from JAWHQI010000335.1 coordinate 2,023,230, forward strand.
GCCAAGCAGAAATACTCGATTACGATCAGGAATTTTATGTTATTGTCCAGTCTCTGCGCTACTGGAGGCACTATCTCCTCCCCCGGGAGTTTGTGCTCTGCTCTGATCATCAGGCGTTACGATATCTAGATTCGCAGCGCAAGTTGGGACACGGGCATGCCAAGTGGGTGGAGTACCTCCAGGATTTCCATTATGTCCTCAAGCACCGAGCTGGTGTTGAGAACAAGTCGGCTGATGTATTGAGTCGTCGTGTCTCCTTGTTACAGACGATGACCGCACGTGCAGATGGGCTTGAGAGAGTGATCCTAGACTATCCATCATGCCCCGATTTTGGTGGGATTTATACCGCATTGTTCCGAGACCCCCCGGACCCTGTTGAGGGCTATCAGATCTTTGAGGGCTATCTGTACCAGGGCACTCGCCTGTGCATACCCCAGACTTCTTACCGTGATTACTTGATTTGGGAGTTGCACGCGGGCGGGGCCGCTGGGCACTTTGGGCGGGATAAATCCAAAGCCATTATCGAGGAACGCCTCTACTGGCCCAGCCTTAAGAAGGATGTGGCTCGCGTTGTCAACCACTGTCGTATCTGCCTGACGGCCAAGGGCACTAAGCAGAACACGGTTCTGTACACACCTCTTCCTGTCCCACATCGCCCTTGGGAGGACATCAGCATGGACTTCGTGCTCGGACTCCCTCGCACCCTTCGGAGACACGACTATCTTTGTAGTGGTCGATCGATTCTCGGAGATGGCGCACTTTATTTCGTGCAGCAAGACGGCAGATGCTTCACATGTAGCATCCATCTTTATGAGGGACGTTTTTAGGTTGCATGGCCTACCCAAGTCTATCGTGTCAGACCGCGATGTGCAGTTTATGAGCTATTTTTGGAAGACCCTGTGGCACAAGACTAACACCACCCTTAGGTTCTCCTCGGCTTATCATCCACAGTCAAACGGGCAGACTGACGTAGTGAACCGTAGATTAGGAAACTTGTTGAGGTGTCTAGTGGGCGAGTATGTAGCTAGTTGGGACCTGATCTTCCAGTCGCGGAGTTTGCGTATAATAGTTCGGTCAATAGATCCACTGGGTTGAGTCCATTTCATGTAGTGTCAGGATACGAACCTAGGAAGCCTATCGACCTTATCCTCAGTCCCCTAAAGTCACGCCCTAGCAAGTCTTCTGAGTCAGTTGCACGTAATTTACATGAGTCGGTCCGCCGACGAATTATTACGAGCAATGAAAATTATAAAACCCATGTAGATAGACGAAAGTGGGAACAAGTATTTCGGGAAGGGGAACAAGTGATGGTGCGAATTCACCCTGAGAGGCTCCCTTCGGGGTCTGCCAAAAAGCTAAGCGCCAGGCGGATGGGACCCTACTCAGTCGTATTGGGACGAACACCTACAGGCTCGATATACCTGCGAGTATAGGGATCCATCCGGTATTTAATGTTGAAGATCTGACGCCATACTATGAGCCTCGCGAGTATGTGGACCCAAGCAGTGGAGACTCTCAGCCGCTCACTTCCCCAGTCCCGTTGCGTTGCCACCCTCATAGTCCACCCATGTCTGATGGCCACCACAGCTCACCCATTGCTGACACCCACCCACCTGGGGACTCGCCTTCTTTGGTTTCACCGACGGCATCGTCGATCGCACCGGGATCCACCACTTGTGAGTTGAGCGTTAAGAGCATTTCTGAGATCAAATCCCACCAGTTCGTTCTTACCATAGGCGGGTTGCTATGCCGTTACTTAGTACATTGGCGGAGCCGCCCAGATGCAGATGACACCTGGATATTACCAGCAGAGCTCGATCGACTAGCCCCTGGACTTCGACTTCAGTACGATCATCTCCATTCATCGGAGATGAAGGCTTTTCAGTCGGGGGGAGTTGATGGGGATCCATCAGATCATACATCAGGAGGGGTTCGTCGTAAGGTGGGACCCACGTTTGTGTACTCGCGCAGGAGGACTTGATTGGATCGTCGATCCGACTCCGCGGATGCGTTCGTATCCGCGTCGCGAAGCGTTGATATATTATTTTAGTATTTTGGGTTTTTATTAATTGTATTTGAGTGGCCCCACCTCCGCCCAATCGTAGTCGTCAATGGTGGGATGCCCTAATTCTTCTTTTTTATAAATATGTAGTTAGTGGGCTGGTTGAGCTCATTGCAGAATTTGGAGAAGAGAATTCTCGGATTCCTGCGATCCCGCCACGGTGTCGACTCCGTGGAGCCTTAAGTGACGACTCCTATGTGTGTAGTGGGGCGGGAGGCTGGCGGCGGCTGTAGAGGGGCTGGGGGTGGGCGGCGGCGGCTGTGAGGGAGGAGGAAGGGGCGGCGGGTAGGGGCTGCTGGACAGAGGAGCGGCCGTTGGTTTGGGGGTTGTAAGGGCTGCGGAAAGAGGGTTGGGAGGGGAAAGAAGAGGCTTAGGGTTATGGCACACCTTGGGGGGGAAGATGCACACCTAGGAGTTGTCACCTAAGGCTCCACGGAGTCGGCACCGTGGCGGGATCGCGGGAATCCGGGAATTCTCTTCTCCAAATTCTGCAATGATCTCAACCAGCCCACTAACTACATATTTATAATAAAAGAAGAATTAGGGCATCCCACCATTGAGGGCTACGATTGGCCGGAGGTGGGGCCACTCAAATACAATAAATAAAAACCCAAAATACTAAAATAATATATCAAAATGATTCGCGACGTGGATCCGGAAACATCCGCGGAGTCGGATCGGTAATCCGATCAAGTCCTCCTGCGCGAGTACACGAACGCGGGTCCCACCTTGCGGCGAACCCCTCCTGGTGCATGATCTGATAGATCCCCATCAACTCCCCCCGACTGAAAAGCCTTCATCTCCGATGAATGGAGACAATCGTACTGAAGTCGATATCTAGGGACTAGTCGATCAAGCTCTGTTGGTAATATCCAGGTGTCATCTGCATCTGGGCGGCCCCGCCAATGTACTAAGTAACGGCATAGCGGCCCTCTTGTGGTAGGAACGAACTTGTGGGATCTGATCTCAGTAATGCTCTCAACGCTCAACTCACAAGTGGTGGATCCCGGTGCGATCGGCGGTGTCATCGGTGAAACCAAAGAAGACGAGTCCCCAAGTGGGTGAGTGTCAGCAATGGATGAACTGTGGTGGCCATCATACATGGGTGGACTATGAGGGTGGCAAGGCAACGGGAGTGGGGAAGTGGGCGGCTGGGAATTTCTACTGCTTAGGTCCACATACTCGTGAGGCTCGTAGTATGGTGTCAGATCTTCAACATTAAATACCAGATGGATCCCCATACTCGCAGGTATATCGAGCCTGTAAGCATTCGTCCTAATACGACTAATGACTGAGTAGGGTCCCATTCGCCTGACGCTTAGCTTTTTGGCAAGCCCCTCTCAGGGCGGATTCGCACCATCATCTGTTCGCCTTCCCGAAATACTTGTTCCCACTTTCGTCTATCTGCATGGGTTTTATAATTTTCATTGCTCGTAATAATTCGTCGGCGGACCGACTCATGCAATTCATGTAAATGACGTGCAAATGACTCAGCAGACTCGCTAGGGCGTGACTCTAGGGGACTGGGGATAAGATTGATAGGCTTCCTAGGTTCGTATCCTAACACTACATGAAATGGACTCAACCAAGTGGACCTATTGACGGAACTATTATACGCAAACTCCGCGACTGGAAGATTAAGGTCCCAACTAGCTGTTGGGTTTTCTATACATCAAAATGGACAGCATATCACATATGCGCAGCGGAAATAACAAACAAGAACAACCCAAAAGAGTTTAAGGATCTTACGATTTCATAAATCAAGAAATAAGAAAGGTAACAACAACGAAGTACCTTGAGAGGATTGAGTCAACACTCAACCAAGATGCTCCAAGAAGAAATCTCGAAGACAACCTCTGAGTCCCAAGCGCAGAAATCGATCGGCGCCTCTATAGAAATCCACACAAGTAAAGGAGAACCCCACGACTCTTGTCAAACCAGAGCTGGGATGGAGAAGGAATGCTCTCTACATCTCCCACGGACTGCTAGATCCGACGACAGGGAGAGACGGCGGCGGCGATCTTGCGGAATGCGGACGGAATGATCGAGACTTAGACGGAACCCTTCCTCTTCGGCTCTCTCAAACTCACGAAAAGAGAAGGCGTATTGCTGGAAACCTAATCGCTTCCTTTTATACTCAAGGCATAAAACACGTTATCCGCAGACCAGAGACTTTATTGGAGTTAACACATATTTTCGTCGAGAAGACCAAATTCGTCGAGACAATTCGACGAATTCGTCGAGTAGAATATAATTCGTCGATACAATTCGACGATTCGACGTGACGAATCAATACGTGTCCCGTCAAGACAATCTCGACGATTCGTCGAGTATATCTAATTCGTCGAGACATTTCGACGAATTTCGACAAGACAAATTAACACATATTTCGTCGAGACAATTCGACGATTCGTCGAGTACAACTCAATTCGTCGAGACACACTCGTTGATTCGTCGTGTACTTCCTTTCCCATCGAGACGTTCTCGACGCAACTCCAATCAGTCATAAGATTAGTCCCTCACTCATATCCAATATGAGTAAGGCTAACACAATCCTTCATTCAACTTCTCCAACACTGTTATGTGCGACCCTGTATGCTCAAATTGCGTTGGCAGTAAGACTAACTGTTTGATTGCTTTGAGATCACTTTGGAAACACCAACACTAGCTACATGCTCGCCCACTAGACACCTAAGCTACGGTTCACTACTTCAGTCTGCCCGTCAGACTGTGGATGATAAGGCGAGGAGAACCTAAGGGTGGTGCCAGTCTTGTGTCGCAGGGTCTTCCAAAAATAGCTCATAAACTGCACATCGTGATCTGACACGATAGACTTGGGTAGGCCATGCAGCCTAAAAATGTCCCTCGTAAAGATGATGTTACGTGTGAAGCATCCGCCGTCTTACGGCACGCAATAAAGTGCGCCATCTTCGAGAATCGATTGACTACTAGAAAGATAGAGTCATGTCTCTGAAGGGTGCGGGGGAGTCCGAGCACGAAATCCATGTTGATGTCCTCCCCGGGGCGATGTGGGACAGGAAGAGGTGTGTACAAACCTGTGTTCTGCATAGTGCCCTTGGCCGTCTGGCCGATACGGCAGTGGCGGACAACGCGAGCCACGTCCTTCTTAAGGCTGGGCGAGTAGAGGCGATCCTCAATAATGGTTATGGATTTATCCCGCCCAAAGAGCCCAGCGGCCCCGCCTGCTTGCAACTCCCAAATCAAGTAATCACGGTAGGAAGTCTGGGTATACATAGGCGAGTGCCCTGGTACAGATAGCCCTCAAATATCTGATAGCCCTCAACAGGGTCCAGGGGGTCTCGGGACAAGGCGGTATAAATCTCACCAAAATCGGGGCATGTCGGATAGTCTAGGATCACTCTCTCAAGCCCATCTACACGTGTGGTTATCGTCTGTAACAAGGAGACACGGCGTCTCAACGCATCAGCCGGCTTGTTCTCAACACCAGCTCGGTGCTTGAGGACATAATGGAAATCCTGGAGGTACTCGACCGACTTGGCGTGTCGGTGTCCCAACTTGCACTGCGAATCTGGATATCATAACGCCTGATAATCAGAGTAGAACACAAACTCCCGGGGGGAGATAGTACCTCCAGTAGTGCAGAGACCGGACAATAGCATAAAATTCCCGATCGTAATTCGAGTATTTCTGTTTGGCTTCATTCAGTTTCTCACTAAAGTAAGAAACTGGATGGCCCTCTTGGCTCAATACGCCATCGATACCCACACCAGAAGCATCACACACGACCTCAAAAGCACGGCTAAAATCAGGTAATCTCAGGCCAGTAGTCGTCGTCAATCTCTCCTTAATCTCCTCAAATGCATTAGTGGTCGTGGCGGTCCACAGAAACTCGCCCTTCCGAAGGCAGATCGTGAATGGGGTCATGATCGTACTGAACCCCTGGACAAACCTCCTATAGATGGTGGCAAGTTTGTGGAAGTTGCAAGCCTCGTGGATGGTTGTCGGCACAGGCCTGTCTCGAATGGACTTGACCTTCTCAGGGTCGACGGAAACTCCAGTGGATGATACAATGAATCCCAGAAAATGAACAGACTCGGAAAGGAATGAGCACTTCTTCAGATTCACATACAACTTCTCCCGGCGGAGGGTGCCAAAGAGAAGCCTCAGATGATCTAGGTGGTCGGTCTGGGTCTGCCTATATATCAGTATATCGTTGAAGTATACTACCAGAAACTTGCCCATGTAGGGCTGTAAGACCTGCCTCATGACTCTCATGAACGCACTTGGGGCATTCGATAGCCCAAATGGCATGACTAGCCACTCATACAGACCATCCTTGGTTTTAAAGGCCGTCTTCCACTCGTCTCCCTCACGAACTCGGATCTGATGGTACCCACTACAGAGGTTGATCTTGGAAAAGATCTGGGCACCGGACATAGTATCCAGTAGGTCATCAAGTCGTGGGATGGGAAAATAATACTTGACCGTGATTTTATTGATGGCCCGACTATCAATGCACATGCGCCAACTACCGTCCTTCTTAGGGGTAAGAAGGGCGGGAACCGCACACGGACTTAAGCTCTCACGAATAAATTGCTTCTGAAGAAGCTCGTCAACCTGCCTCTTGAGCTCAGCGTGCCCATCGGGGTGCATACGGTAGTAGGGCAGGTTCGGGAGAGAAGCCCCCGGGACCAAGTCAATAGCGTGTTGAATGTCCCGCGGAGAGGGCAACTCATCGGGGAGCTCATTAGGCATGATGTCCGCAAACTCATCCAAAAAGGAATGCACCGCTGGGGGATGGTCGTCAGGGGGAAACTCAGTAGCCATAGTGGCTGTCACAACGTAAATGATGTCAGACTCAAAGCTATCTCGTAGAAACTCGCCTCGCCTTAAGATATGAAGTGATCTCGAAGAACTCACGCTCACGGAAGGCTCAATCTTGCCTTTGGATTTCTCCTTGGGTTGGGTAGGTGACAGTGTAATCTTCCGCCCCTTGTCATAAAAGACATGTGTTCGAGCGGTCGAAACACGTGACATCGCGATCAAATAACCAGGGGCGGCTGAGCAACACATAGGTGACGCCCATGGGAATGACATCGCACCAGACCCGATCCTCGAATGAGGCGATGCTAATCGAGACGAGACAACGCTGGGTGACCTGAATCGTTGTTTTGTCTACCCAGACGATGCGACAGGGATGTGGGTGAGGCTCAACCCTCACCTACATACGATCAAGACCCTTTTGGGCCACGATATTCACGCAACTCCCACTGTCGATGGCTAACTTGCAGGGACCGCCTGCACTAGGAAAATACGTGTAGAATATGGTAGTGCGACGTTAATCCTCGTCTACACGTGGGGTGTGTAGGAGATGCCTAATCACTCCCACCTCTAAAGATCGCTTAGCGTCACTCTCCCATCCTTCCTCAACAGTGGTTGTAATCTCCTCAGTAGCCTCCTCTTCTCCATCTATACCCGGCTCATCATCCTCAATTAGCAGGTTTCGCGTGGGGCACTGCAGCGCCACGTGTCCTCTACCGGAACATCTACAACACTGAATAGCCCCAGATCGTTGGCCATCAGTGACGACGGCCTTGCCCTTCGTGTCCGCTGGGCACGTGGGGGCGCAGCCACGGTAGTCTGGGGTGGGACGGGTTTCCTATACGACGAGGTATTTGAATGAAAGGGGAACTACTTCGTGCTGGACGAGTGGAGATACTGCTCGTACTCTAGTGCGAGCTGAAATATTTGATCAATAGTCTTTAGGAGATGGGAAATCAACTCTCTCCTAATCTCAGACCGTAGGCTGACCTTGAAATGAGAGGCGGTGGCAATGGGCTCCTCCGAGATGTCACTCCTAACGACAAGCTCGTTGAAGCGAGTCATATACTCAGCGATGGTAAGTGTCCTCTGTCGTAAATTTTGTAACTGATCGAGCAACTGGTCTCTGTAGGAGGCAGGGAGATATTTTTCTTTCAGCCTCTGTTTCATATCATCCCATCGGGTGATGGGATAATAGTCATCCCTTTCTACAGCTCTCTCTACACTAATCCAGAACGCATTGGCTTGCCCGACCAGCTTCATCTTGGCGAAGCGGACACAGCGCTCGTCGTTCATGTCATACCACTCAAAATAATGGTCCATGTCGATGAGTCAATCGTTAAAGACTTTCGGGTCCATGCGGCCATCGAACGAAGGGACGTCGATGCGAATGCGTCGGGTGACGTCATACTCCTGTTGGTAACCCCCTCGATGCGGACCCGGATAGTCCTCATAATATTCCTCACGAGCGTAATCGCGTCGAGCGGGCGGGGGTCCACGCCCTCTACGACCGGGGTCAAAGTAATCATCACGGTCCAAATCAAGGCGGCCGTGCAGAGGTGCGCGATCTCTATGATCCTGAGGGACTGCTCGGGTTCTATCGCGCTGAGACGGGTACCTATCATAATCAAGGTCTTGTTGGTGCTCAGGGGTGGGACTCCAACGGGGAGTATCACGAGATGTTGGTCAGGAGGTGGCTAAACATCCCTCTGGCGCGGGTACCGACGAGGAGGGATGCGTATTCACGGACGAGGATTTTGAGGTTCATCCTCGCGGGGTTCCCCTTCTTGAGAGGGCGTGTCACTCGGATTTTCTAGACGCCCTAACCGGGTGTTCATCTCTGTGAGGTCACGATGGAAACCCTGAAATTGAGTGTCCATGGCATCGAAACGGTCGAGAATAAGTCGCTGAAATTCAGCAAATGATGCACCCGAATTCGAACTATTCGCTCGATCCTCGGTGACGTTAGGGTCAGACATTGGGGATCTATAAGCCCTACCACTACGGAGCATAGACGTGGCCCAAACCATGAGCTCTGATACCAACTGATGTAGGGTAGGCTACAGGGTGCACAAAACCAAGACTTCTAGGAATGAAAGTAGACTTGACACACTAACTCAAATCTAAATGCAATGACACTGTCGTTGACGGAGACAAATTTATTGGAGCAATAAAGTTTTCAAAATATTTTAAAAACAGAAATAGCATTCAGTAAGCAAACAATTGACAGCTTTCCTCCGCTCGGAGGGTCAAGGCAAAGCGCGTCACGAATGAATCCCACTTGCAAGTAGTAAGCATATCGCAGCGAACTTCCACAAACAAGATTCCCAAGCAAATAAGGTGTCCAAGCCAATAAAAGATGTTGAATAAAACTGTCCAATACAACAAAGACTTGCCAAGTAGTGGGTTGACCAAGACACTGAAGAATTCGGAGCCGGAGATGTGTGGACGATGATCCGATGTGGAACTGGAAGCGGGAAAACGGCGTAGGTGGCCGTCCTCGGAGGTGGAAGGTGGAAACGGACCAGAAAAGAGTAGATGCGGCGACGTATGGGAAGATCCAGGCGGGGGAGGGTAGATCCGATAATTTGAGAACGGATCAGGGCTAGGGAATGAGGAACGGGTGAGGGAAAAGGTGGATATGGGCTAGATTTGTCCAGATCTGGACTGATCTGGACAAGGGGGCGGCTGGAGGTGGTTCCACGTAAGTAGGTGGGGCGGGAACAGCACCCGGCTGCTGTAAACAGCCGGCCGGCTGTTGGGGGGGAAGGGGTTGAAGGTATCCGCGAGTAGGGGCTGTTGGAGGAGGCCGGCGGCGGCTGTAGAGGGGCGGTAGGGGCTGCTGGATAGAGGAGCGGCCGGCGGTTTGGGGGTTGTAGGGGCTGCGGAAGGAGGGTTAGGAGGGGAAAGAAGAGGCTTAGGGTTAGGGACAGCTTGGGGGGGAAGATACACACCTAGGAGTCGTCACCTATGGCTCCACGGAGTCGACACCGTGGCGGGATCGCGGGAATCCGGGAATTTTTTTCTCCAAATTCTGCAATGATCTCAACCAGCCCACTAACTACATATTTATAATAAAAGAAGAATTAGGGCACCCCACCATCGACGACTACGATTGCCCAAGGTGGGGCCAATCAAATACAATAAATAAAAACCCAAGATACTAAAATAATATATCAAAACGATTCGTGACGCGGATCCGGACGCATCCGCGGAGTCGGATCGGCGATCCGATCAAGTCCTCCTGCGCGAGTACACGAACGTGGGTCCCACCTTGCGGCGAGCCCCTCCTGGTGCATGATCTGATGGATCCCCATCAATTAGTCAAGGCACTTTTTAAATTTAAATATGCCTTTTGTTGTATTGTCCAAATGAGACCATCTTTGAAGAGTAAATATGTTAAGGACTCGGTGATAGTGGCATAGTTTTTACAAATTTTCTATAGTAACTTATGATACCCAGGAATCCCCTCACTTGTTTTTGATTGTTTGGTGCAGGACAGGTTGTGATAGCTTTAGTATTTTGCTGGATTGGTTTAGATATCTATATTGTTATGATATGCACTAAAATTACACAGTAGGATTACTGAATTAGCAAAAATATAACTTATGTTTTCTCAATATCTGGCGCATAAGCTTTAAGAGACAATGATGATTTTACAAAGAAATGTTGTAAACTAAAATATCATCAAATAAAATAATCATAACTTTTCTGAAGTAGAGTTTAAAAGATCATTCATCATAGGCCAAGTAAAATGAGTGTTCTTTAACCCAAACAGCATCAAAAACTAGTACTGTCATTGGTGTGTCCTCAACATAGTTTTATGAATATTTGTCTCTTACATTCAGATTTGATGATACCCTTGTCTGAGATCCAGTTTGGAAAAAATTGCTGCATTATTTAAGTTATTTGGCAGATCATCAATGATTGGAACAGGAGAACAACATTTTCCTATATTAGCATTCAATTCTCTACAATTCACAAAAAACATCCAAGCACCATTTTTCAAAAGGACCGACACTGGGGAACTAAACTGAACAAATGTAGGCCTTCTGACAGATAACATCTCTTTTGTAAGTATTTATATTTCATTTTTCTAACAAAGAGAGTAAATGTGAGATTGCACTCTGACACCTTCAGTACCTTCTTTAAGTTGCATTGATGATTTAAAAATCTCTTTGACAATAAAATAGCAAGTTCATCAGATATGCCTTCAAACTTATTCATAATGTTTTGTAACTCATTGTTGGTTGATTCAACTAGTAAGCACGTTAGATAATATGAAATAGAATCTTGACTGATGAGTTTATCTAGTTGTGATGAGCTAAAAGCTCCACTACATAAATCCCTAACCCTTTGAATTGTTACCTACTGATTTCCCCATTCAAATCCAGAATCATTTGGGTATAGTTACGATTAGTCCTACATTTTATAACAATTGTATGACCAAAATTAACAAAACATGTAAATCTAACATAAACAGGTCAACTCAGATGATTTGGATTGATTTTCAATCGGAGTTTGCAGACACAGCCCATTACAATGTAGTAATTCACCATGGCCCGCCTGAACCTAGAATTCCTTTATATCACTCATATGAGAAAGTGGAGAAACTTTACAATTCTGACAAGGATAAATTTACGTGTTACTACCATCTACTAAAAGCTTGAACAGGCTCATGAGAACTATGTTCGATCATTCAAAAGAGGTTGGAGGAATGTTGCTCAAAAAGAGCATTATAACTAATTTCTAGTTGTAGAGTAAACAGTGAATCGGTATCAAGTTCCTATGGCTCTTTTACATAATATTTGATGTCGTCTTGAATATCATCCAAGTACAATAAGATGCACTTGCCTTCACATTATTCCTGCAATAAATTTCTAGTAAAACTTGTAACATAAGCCTTCTCGGCTCTCGCAACGAGTTTCAATTTCAGATGGGGATAATTTTTTAGTAGGTAATATATCTTGATGAGCAGCATTCAGAATTATTCTTTGTTAGTCAAAAATATTTTATCTTCTAGAAACTGATCTTCAAAAAGTAGAGTAAGAGCAACAAACCATGTAAACCAAAGAGGTGTTATGAGTTGCTCATCATATTTATGATTTTAACCTGGAAATAAACATGCTCCTGAGAAATTCTTGTGATAAACTGGACACTCGGCTAGCTAGTTCCTTGCAAGAATGAGATTACCGGTGGGGATCATAATATTATGAGGGTCCAAACATTTTCTTGAGTATTGATAAGAATGATTTCGAATCTTTGTAGAGGCCTTCCCCTGCAAGGCCCTGAAACTACTGAAATGCTGATCTTTTCAAGTGCATGGATGTGATAATGGCATGTTCTTGTAGTGGAAGGCTATGGTAAGACCGTAAGAGAAATAATGTTGGTTGTAAAGACCCGATCAATTTGATTGCTTGAAGAGAATTTTGGAAAATTCAAGTTAATGAAGCAAAGTGCCTTATGGTAAGACCGTAAGAGAAATAATGTTGGTTGTAAAGACCCAATCAATTTGATTGCTTGAAGAGAATTTTGGAAAATTCAAGTTAATGAAGCGAAGTGCCTTATGGTGCATGTAAAGGTGGAAAAAATGAATCAATTTGATTGCATGAAGAGAATTTTGTAAAGACAATCAATTTGATTGCTTGAAGAGAATTTTGGAAAATTCAAGTTAATGAAGCGAAGTGCCTTATGGTGCATGTAAAGGTGGAAATAATGGGCATGGATGTGATAATCAGGGTTTGGAACCTCAAATTGCAGTGAAAGGAACCAGATTTGCAACCCATCCCAAATATTCTTCGTGAACACGAAAGATCGGCATGGACCATATTAAACCAAATCACATGCATGATGCTGTGGTCTTAGACTTCTTCTTGAATGTCGGCAATATGTTGTTGGATATCTTTTAACCATGTTCCATTGGCAAATGGAGGAATGAGGTCAAGACAAAGGCACCAATTGTATACTGGCGGAGAGAGATAAAGAAAATTTCAGAAAAGAGAAGAAATAAATTTTAAGAGGAAGGAGATGGAGAAAATTGAATTTGCGAAAGGGGCGAACTAATTTTAGGTTTACTTCTTCTATACACAATCTACTTATCAAGTTCTATTACAAATATAACAACAGAATTTTGGGTTATCTTCGCATGGATCATTACGTGATTATGCATCAACTGGATCTTCAAGTCAACTTATTGGGCCTGCATTTATCAATTTTAAAGGATTAGTCTGGTCCTCAGGTCAGCCCATTTTGTTTGCTTTAATTGTTGAATGGAGTCTTTCCCTTGACCCCATAACTGAGTCAAAGTATCACCGTCCATTTTGTTACCTTGAATCAACAGTTTGTTGTAACCAGCATTTACACATTTAGTGTGGAGAATGCTAATAGAGATGCAAGCCCCACTTAGTCCTTGATGCACATTAGGAGAACACTCGTCCCTAATTGTGTGATCTTACTTGGTCACGGAGAACAAATTTCCTCACTCCATATACTCACTGCTCATACAGAACATGGCTTCCAAACCTTAAAAGAATCTAAGGAAGCTAGGGAAGTGAGGAACTATACCGAAGATTAACAGAACAGAGATCACAACAACCAGAGTATTGCATATTATACTTTGGCAAGTCCTTTCTGCTAATCCCTGTTAATATCTCCATAGAACTATGAAAAATATAAAAGAAAGCCCCCATTGAAAAGCAAAAGAACCTAAATGTTGTTTAATAAGTTGATCGAGTTTGAAAATCTCAAAAGCGCCACACTACTCGATGACCGTGAAACTACTTGTTACGGACACGCGCAGGGGCGTAACCTACCACCGCCGTTGTAGGAAAACATGCATGAACAAGGGGAAGGCGCATTTTATATTCTCCGCCACTTTATTTCAATACTCCGCTGTTTTTATTTTTGTTTTCATGTACGCACGATTCTCGCATTCGCGCGGGGGTATCTTTGGAAAAATAATTTATTTATAATTTTATCCTTCCAACTTAGGGAAAGGATGGGGGCGGCACGAATGCACAAGCATTAATCAATATTTACTTTTTCTCTCTAATTCTCTCCCTCATTTTTCTCTCTATCACCCTTTTCCCATGCCCTAACCGCAGCCACGCCTCCCAACGCGTGGCTCCCCCCACGACGTCTGCCCGGCTCCTCATGCGTCGAACATAGGTTCCCGCGGGTCTAGAAAAGGGAACTCCAATCTCCTTCAAGACTCCCACCTCGTGCCCGCGGGCGAGATCTCAATCGGGAGCTTCTACCATCTTGGTATCAGGGCCAACCGCCGCACCTGCGGTCTCCTCACCACATCTGCATCCCGTGCCAGGCCAGGATGACGCTCTCATGCCCTACCTGCAACAGACGCTCGACGCGGTCGACAATGATGTACCTGCGCACTCCCTGCAACAGACGCTCGAAGCGGTCGGCATCGAATTTCCGCCATTCCGCCAGACTTCGCTCGGAATCCTGCTTGGAGCAATTTCGCCGAACTCGACCCTCCTTCCAGGCATTTTTGAAACTCCTCCCTACTCCCCTCCTCATTTCGCACTTGCCTCTATCTATTCCCATAGAGGACACCCACGTCTCTGCTGCCCGGGAGATGGAGATGTTCGGCAAACTGATGACGAAGAACTTGAATGCCTTGGAGGCCCTCGCAGCCCGCATTGAATGTGATCTTTCTTCGTCGCAGTCATCGTAAGTCCCTTAGGACTCCTCTCATGAGGAGGCAGCGGACCCCACCAGCCGACCTTTCTTCCTCCCCTTTCCGAGGGAAGCGGCGTTCCCCGCTACAATAAAATAGGCTTTCCAGACATGGCTGACACGTTGTGAGTAGATTTTTATGAACCAACTGACACCATGGAAAGAATGAATCAATGTCGCATCATTTCATTTAATAGGATCCTCTCATCTCTGGTACTCGCAGTTGCAGCGGGAGTGGACCCTTCTGATCTGGGAAGAGTTCAAGATTAGTTGCAACCTTTGTTTTCGGACCCCCTCTGCGTGGCAACCTCATTGGCGACCTCGTGTCCCTCAAGCAGACTGGCCCCCTCGATGACTATCTGGGGAGATTTCAGGTTCCTCGCTTGTGCTCCCTCAGTGCCACCAGCACATCAGGTGCCCATATTTACGGCGGGCCTCCATAAGCGTCTTCGCCTCAACGTGGGTTTCAGAAACCTGACGATCTTACCACTACTATGAGTATTGCCCGCTTCAGCGAGAAATGACTACTGATGGATCGACCTTACAGCGACCGACGTGGAGGGGAACGACCCTCTCGTGGATCCGTCCCATTGTCACAGCTTGCAGTCCCCCCTCTTTAAGGGGAAGGAGATTGCCCCCCAATCAACCATTCGTCATTTATCGTCCCAGAAGATGTCGGGTTGCCGCGCTAAGGGAATTTGTTACAATTGTGATGAGACCTACTCGCGTGGCTACAAATGCAAGCGCTTGTTCTTTTTGAAGGTGGACGACCCATCCGAGGAGGAGGATGACCTTAGACATCCCGAGATTTCCCTCCATGCCATTGACGGGCCACACTCCGGGAGACTCTTCAAATCGTGATTCTCGTTGTTGATCATCTCTTGGTCCCCCTCTTGGACACTGGGAGCACACATAGCATCATTGGAGAGGAGACTGCTAGTCGGCTCAACCTGACAGTGACAAGTCGTCCCCGCCTAAGTGTCATTGTGGCCAATAGGAGTACTATGGAATGCCCCGGTATCTGTCGAGTTGTGTCGATCGTCCCCGGTATCTGTCGAGTTGTGTCGATCGTGGTGGAAGGGTACCGTTCCATGAGGGACCTCTTAGTGATTGCACTTCGGGGTTTCGAGGTGGTCTTGAGTGTCCGCTGGCTACACACTCGGGCCCTTGACGAGGAATTTTGATCACCTCACTGTGACATGGCATCAAAGAGGCAAACGGACAGTCTGGCAGGGTTGTCTGACAGGAAAGTCACATTGGGCCCTCTGCTTATATTCCGGGCGAGACTCGCACGATCGCCTCGATCACTTCTTATATGAGTTTGAGGACGTAATGGTTCCTCCTCGGGGACTTCCTCCACCTCACTGCCACGTCCACCACATTTGCCTCCTACCCAACACCGCCCCCATTGTGATGCGGACATATCGCTACCCCTTCCGACAATCGAGCATCGGTGCAGTGTCATGTTACAACAGGGCATCATTCGTCATAGCATCTAGCCATTTTCCTCCCCTGCCCCCCTCTTGGTCCAAAAAAAGGACGACACTTGGTGGTTCTGCGTTGACTATCGAGAGTTGAACGCCAAGACAATAAGGACAAATTTCTGATTTCAGTGATAGAGTTGTTGGATGAGCTCCATGGTGCCAAATTCTTCTCCAAGCTTGACCTTTGTTCGGGCTACCATCAAGTGTACATGGCCACAGCTAGCGTGGAGAAGACGGCCTTCCACACTCATCACGAGCACTTTGAGTTTTTGGTGATGCCCTTTGGGCTCACCAATGTCCATTCTACCTTCCATGCCATAATGAATGAAGTATTGCACAAACTTCACCGTTCTTATACTCTTGTTTTCTTTGAGGATATTTTACTGTATAGCAAGACATGGGAAGAACGCCTGCAATATCTTCAAAATGTCTTTGTACTCCTCTGTCGACATCAGCTGCTTTTGAACGGGCTAAGTACTACTTCGGGACCGACAAAGTGACCTACTTAAGTCATGTGATCCACCGTACTGGTGTTTCTGCAGATCCCGAAAAGATTTCCCCAATCCCCTCGGGAGTTGCGGGGATTTCTTGGGCTGACGGGCTAGTACCACCGCTTCATTCAAGGTATAGCACCACTGCAGAATCTTTGGTAGCTTTGCTGAAGAAGAGTGGGTTCCTCTGGAGCGACCACACCACCAAGGCCTTTCGGGCCCTCCAGCAGACCTCGATCACCGCCTAAGTCCTTCATCTTCCAGACTTCACTCAGGAGTTCCTCGTCGAGTGCGATGCTTCGGGGCAGGGCTGTGGTGTCATGCTACAGCAGGCAATCCATTTGATCGCCTTTTTCAATCACAAGATGACAGCTCACCATCAGAAGTTACCAACTTAAGAGTTATAGTTGATCAGCCTGGCTAAGGCGGTGCATCAATGGAGGCCATACTTATGGGGGCGAGCTTGTCTGATCTGTATGGACCACTTCAACAGCAAGTACTTACTGGAGCAGCGTCTCAGCACGACTCATCAACAGTGCTGGGTAACAGTGCTGGGTGAACAAACTCTTGGGCTTCGACTTCCGAGTATAGTAAGAGGCCAGCGCCTTGAGCTGTGATGTCGACGCTCTCACTCGCCCCGACCAGACGGACAGACTCTTATGCCCACCCCCGAGATTCTCCATCGACTGCGTCGGGAAACACAGGATTCTTCCGTTCTCGTGGAGCTCAGTCGGCAGATTACCGAAGTGCGGCTTCCGCCCACTGGACGGTGCACGAGGGTATGGTGCGTTACAAGGGGCGCGTGTATTTACTCTCTTCCTTTCACCTTATTCCCGAGATAGTGGTGAACACCCACGCATTGGGTCATAAAGGAGTCTGTAAGACCCTTCAACGCATTTGCACCGACTTCTTTTGGAAGCAAACTTTTATTGCCGCTAGAACAGTTTGTCGGCTCCACAAGACGGAGCATCTTCTTCCAGCAGGCCTTCTTAAACCACTTCCGATTCCCACCCAGATTTGGGCCGACATCTCCATGGACTTCATTGAAGGACTGCCCACTTCGCGTGGGAAATCTATTCTCTTGGTGGTGGTCGACCATTTTTCGAAGGGGGCACTTCATCGCCCTAAGCATGCCACTGATAGCTGAGGGGTGGCCCACACCTTCTCGTAGAGGTGTTCCATGTCCATGGCCTTCCCGGCGCATTGTTTTGGACCGGGAGAAGGTGTTCACGAACAACTTCTGGACCGGAATTGTTTACTTAGTATACATAATTTTTATTTATTTATTTAGGAGATATGAAAATCCGATATTTTAAAATATTCTCAACATATCTCCGACTTCCGATTTCTGACATTTAAAAATTTAATCTGATACGTCGCTGACATCCAATATTTACAACCTTGCTCTGCATACATCGATGTTGTTTACGTCGCTGGCGTAGACAACAGGAAGCAGCCATCCCCCCTCGTGCAGTACACAAAAACTGCAGTCGTAAGCGTCTCGATGCTCAAGCTCCCGACTGCTGCTCCAGATCGTCTTCCTACTGTCGATCTCTACATCCTCGGGCGTCACCTTCTTCTGAATACCAGCCTATTTGAGGTCACGCATCCGCCGGCTCCTGCGAGCATTTCTCCTACGTCGGAGGCTCTCTTCGTCGATAGCTCTCGTCCAATCACATAAGTACACTAAGGAACAAGTTGCAAACGGTCCTAACATCCCTAGAAGTACGCTTTCAAGAAGCTGACGCACGTCACCGGGAAGACTTTGGGTATGTTTATTTAAGCGTTTGACCTCCGTTTCGTTTTGGAGAAAACGGAGTTTTCGATATATTGGGCGTTTGAGAGAGCTGATATCACAAACATTGTTTTTTTTTAAAGCTGCATATATGTATAATCCCAACCGCAGGTCTAAGCTGCTTTTCCCGCAGTCCAAGCACTCGCGTCTGCGAAGGCGGAAGGAGGAAGGATCGACGTCAGCGACTCGCTATTCATCTTCCTACAGGACTCGAAAATCCTTGGAAATGGCGCAGGAGTTCGGCAGTTCTTTTTCCGACGGGAGTTCGGCCTCGTACTGTTCTTCTTCCCGCAGGAGTTCGGTAGTTCTTCCGGCGGGAGTTCGGCCTCGCATTGTTCTTCTTCCCGCAGGAGTTCGCTGTTCTTGTTCCCGCAAGAGTTCCCTTTTCTTTTCTCACCTCTTCTCACGTAGCGGAAAGTCCTCTCCTCACCTACATGCCCTAGCTTTCCGTTTGAAGGCACATTTTTCCTCCTCACCCGCTGCTCTGTTTTTGAAGGCACAGTTTTTCGTTTGAGAGATGGATTCTATGTTCGTTATTGGTATTAAAAAAGAACAACTTCATCTCAATCTTTACGGTTACCCACTCCATCTTCACAGATCATGCACTCCATCATCATGAAGTAGCGAAGAATTTTTCATGTTTTCTCTATGATATAAATGGTTGTATGCATTTGTTAGGTGTTCATAATTCATGTTTTCTCTATGATATAAATGGTCGAGCAGGGTACGAGGAAGGAGCCTACTTGGCGAGTATCTAAATGGCGACCAAGGGGGATGGTCAAGATCTCACGGTCTAAGTCTTCGAAAACGAGTTCCAAAAGCTCAGTCAAATGTGCAATTCCTGTTACCTCTGGGGTCTTATTTATAGGCAAATCCTGGGGGGTCTATTTATAACCCTGTCCAACCCGGCGAGGTTTCCTCTCTGGACTCGGCGACTACGCGACTATGAGAGGATCTTGCGCGGCTTTGGCGAGTAACTCCCATAGTCGCCCACCTGGGGAGTATGGGAGGATGCTTGCACATGCTCGCCCATGCCTTCAACTGCTCCTGCTGGCTGGTCTTGTCTTGGTCATTGATTTTGACTTCTGCTTTGACCTTTGACTTCTGCCTACGTGGCCTGAACGGGTCCACCCTTATGAATATGGGTTGTACAACGGGGTACTGAAATTGCAATCAGTTGACCTTCATATCTTTAATGAATACCTTCGTATTGAGGTAGCACGTGAGAACACCTAAGAAATCTACCACTCTAAGGGTTGGAAGAAAAACTTTAGGTTAGAACACTGCTCTTACATAACAACTAGGAGAATCTATTGAGAGATGAAAAATCGGCCTATCCTCTGTGGTGCTCTTTAGCCAATGAGTAATTTTTCACCCTAGAGTTTAAAAAGATCAACCATCATTATTGAATTCTCCAAGATGAGAACCAAAAACACCACATGCTCCAGGAGATGCTCATTAACCTCGGTTGGTAGGTCAACATTACAACCAAGGAATGGAGTTCGGGATGACCTAGGCAGGTAAAAGTGAAGCGCGTCTTTAACAGCTACTTTGGTAATCATGGGAATAAGTAGACTAACCTTGAACTAATCCATAGAAAAATAGAACTCAGACATAGTGGAGTGAAGGTCTTGCCCGAGCATGGAAGAAGTGGAAGCTCTTGGGGATGTCATAAGTGTTAGAACATAAGCATCTAACATACAATAATAGGTTAAAAAAAACTAATTGGTTATAAGTGGTGGGATGGAGATACAGAGTATCTATATTAAGTGCACAAGAACATGAATCTCCCGATGTAGAATTATATTCTCATCGTGCTCCATCATGCATAGGTATTTGGACGTAACATGTGGACTTTGTTTTTTGTAATTGGGTAACATGGGAGTATATCGTCAGCCTAATATGGCTTTAATATAGTGCTAATGTACTTGAGGAAGTTGTGGAAGAGCGAAGTATGAAAGAAGTAGGAAGAACTTATGTTTGTAATTGTTGATATGTGTCTTTTGCGGTAACTCTTAAGACATTAAAGAGCAAGTCAATATTCTCCTCCTAATCATAGCATTGCCTAGCTATAGAATATTCCATGGAGGCGACCTGGTTGTAGACTAAAAGTGAAGAATTGTCCAGATATAAGAACTATATAAATATGGTTTAGGAAGTTTACAATCTTCTTAAATTCTCCGTCTTCATCCAAACTATATTGTTCTTCTTTCTCGATTTCTCTCATCTAACAAGAAGGTTCACCCACTCAGCTGAGGAAGAGCCATCGTATGTGTTGGTTCACTTTAGCACCGAGGAAATTCATAATCAGGAGGAAGCTTCCTAGATATGAAGCAGCCCACTAACAGGAAATGATTCTATAAAAAAAATTATCCATTTTCTTTGTATTTAATCAAGTAGTCAATTTTAGGGAGGTTAATAAAATAAGAATTTATTCACTGCCATTATCCATAAATACATCTTCTTTAGTCTCTAACCTAGTGATTGTTGAAGTAATCTTGAGACTCCAAATCTTTTTGAACTTCAACAATAAGCATGGTAACTAAAAAAATGCATGTGTGAAACTTCAAACAAATTCTTCAGATGGCAGGGTGACAAGATTATCTTATAAATAACAAAGTTGTGCCTTCCACAGCCCAATAATATCAGACTAGGGATCCGTTTGGCGCGGCTTTTTTGCTCTGGTGAGTTTGGACAAAAACGCCACCGTCATAGAATGCATGTTTGGGATGACAATCGGTTATGACCGTCATGTCACGAAGAAAACAAACTCGTTTTGAACATAAAAGTGGATAAAGTTCCGTAGGTGAGGTCAGGCGTTCACAAACGACGGTTCATAACCACCACGCTCACGACCGCCACCACCGTGCCAAACGGAGACTAGGTTAACTCCAGCTGGCAAAGCTCAAGTAAATAAATAAGCTGTAAGAGATAGAAGTGGATAGAGTAAATGACAAGGCAAAATAAGTTTTAGCAATATGATGCTACTTAGATAATGCACATACTGAGTCGATGACAACTGCAAAATAAGTTTTGCCTTCCCCTGCAAATCCTGCAGCACGCCAAGAGTATTAAAGAAAACCCACACACCAATCTCTGTATCAAACTCAACAAACGCAGCACACCTTTTCCAAGTTCCAGAATCAAAGATAACAATTTGGTCACATCCTTCACATCCCTGCATACATTGTCAGACTCCTTCAAAATTGGTTTATCATGGCCTCCAGACTGAAGAATATTTTCCTTCCAACCAAGAGGATCAGAGTAACAGTCAAGAATCCGCAAGCTGGAAATTCAAGGAGGAGGAAACATGAAATTACATTATATAAGGATCGAAACAGAGAAATCCGTGCCAGAAATACTTACCATTTCCTCAATGCAGATGCGTCCAATCCTTTCCGATTCAATAAACTTAAGTAGCTCGACGGGCTTTGATTAAATGCAACGAGTACCAAACCCCTGCCACGGAAAAATTAACACCTCTTTAGTAAATTATCGAGTCCCCGGCAGAAATATTCCAACTCGTAACCAACCGCGCTTGGGATTTTCCGGTGGAGACATTGGCGGCGAGAGAGCGAAGGAAGTAATTGAAGGCGTGGGCTCCAGCAAGGCTTTCCAACGAATCTTTAATGGTTAGGGCAGGCGAATGCTCACCCTCAAGAGCTCCATCCCTCAACGATTTGCAGATCGATTCAGCCATGAAAGCCCTAAACAAGAAGAGTTGCAAACAAAAGAACCCAGTATTTCCAATTCGCGACGATCATTTAGAAGAACAGGAAGATCAAAGACAAGGATTGTGTGCAGTTGATGAACTGCAGTTGATGAACTACTAATGATAGAACAAGGAATCATGTGTAGCATGTGACCAGGGCTCCGTTTGACAGACGTCTGGAACGCGATGGTAAAATTGTCATTCGTGAACGGGAATTTAAGGAACTTCATTTTTATGTTCAAGTGAATGAAGTTAAAATGAATATAAAAATAACATTCTTATGTTCAAGAATGCACAATGTGTGAATTATGGAGTAATTAAAATAAGACAAATGTTACGTGCAAATCAGTTTTGGATATTGCAAATCAATTTTACGTGTGGACTGAAAAATTATTTGTGCAACCCAAATTGTTATGTGCAAACCAAGAAATAACAGTACATAAAGGCTTCGTTTGGCACGGTGGTGGCGGTCGTGAATGCGGTGGTGGCGGTCGTGAACCGTCGTTCGTGAGCACTCGACCTCACCTAAAAAAATTCATGCATTTTATGCTCAAAACTAGTTCATTTTCTTGGGTGGCGGTCATAACCTTTGTCTTGCCAAATAATGACATTTTTGATCAAACTCACCGAAGCAAATAAGTTGTGTCAAACGAAGCCAAAGTCACAATGCTCATCCAAATAATAAAATGATACCGTATGATGATCATACGGTATGATAACAAGAGATACCGTATGATGATCATACTGAATTCTGTTAGAAATAATAATTATGTGGGTCATATATGTTAATTATGCGCGTTAATGGGGCATTAACATCGACCCAATTTAAGTGATCTAATTAATTTGGTCGATTACGTTTCATATTGTATGGACGGTTTAAGTAATGTGTGGATACCGGGTGTTATTTACATTTATATGGTGGGCTTAAATGTAAATGACCGTATTAAGGTTTAGTTATAAATAGGTTATGGTCCCCGGGTCACAAGGGATCATCATTATTATTTTTACTCTCATTAGTTCTAGCATCCCATCGCTGGAGAGAGCCTAAGGAGGAAGAGGAGGAGTTGTCTTCTTCGTCAGGACCTTGTAGACTTGGAAGATACGTAACCGCAATAATCCATCTACATGGATTCAGGGATTTTTCGTCGGTTCTCGTATTTCTTTTCTCTCTTTGGCGGACTTTGGTATTTTTCCGCAATTTTTTTTCTTCGCTCGGCTTCATCTTCGGATCTAGCGCCGCCACCGATAATCAGTAGTGAATCACAGTGACCAAAGATCTCATGATCGACGGAATCCGCTGTGATTGGTGGTCGGTGGTGCCACCGCTGCCCTCTTGACGGCTAAATCATGGCTAGGGTGGCCGGATCCGGCATATGCCGGCGGTTTCCTACCCCTTTCGGCGATAGATGATAGTTTTTTTTTTTGGCAAGCCCGAATTGGGGCAATTTTCGGAAAGCCCAATTTAGGCTCGTTTGAAAGATTTCAAATTTAATTTTGATTTTGGCAATTTTGAATCTGTTACCAAAATTAAAATTATTTTGGGGATCTTTTTAGTGTAGTTATGGCATGACATATTTCTTTTTTGGCATATTTTATTAACTTATAATAATAATTGTGCCAAAAATACCCAAAATTTGTTACCTAAAGCAGCAAAATATTTGGGCTATTTTGGCAAGAAATTTTGAGTATTTCCTGCAGCCTTATTTCTCATATTTGTGTGTTATATTGAAATATTTCATGCCTTAATTACCTCTTATTCTGGGTTTTTTTTTTGGCAATCCAAATTTGTGTCAATTTAAATCAAATTTGGACTGCCTTTTGGAGCCGATTTTCGGCTATCTTTGGATGTTTTATTATTCCTCTTGCTTCTTATGGGCCATTTATTTTTTGCATGTGTTTTAAGGAATTATATCAATATAAACATATTTTGTTATAAAATAATAATGATATTATTATTTTGGTAATAAATATTAAATGATTCCATGATTCTCAATTTAAATCATGGATTATATTAAATTACTAAAATTGAGGATCTAAATATGTAACTCAATTAATTCTTTAACCCGACTTGAATTTCGTCATTTCGGGCATAATTTGGCGTTAGATCGACGTAAAATTGGTAATCTCTAATTATAAAATAATAATGTAATTATTATTTAGTAATTAAATATATTACGCTCGATCTAATTTTGCAAGCAAATTAATTTTAATATTCAGATAAATAATATTTTATTAGGATATTTAAAATATTATTTTCATTAAAATTAATGAGGCTCTAATTTTTCGGAAATTACACTCGCGCACTTTTATGCTCGTGCTTACTATGGAATAGTCAAATTTAAAATTAATCATGTACCCCGCTCTGCACCGATTAATTAAAATTTGAACTTTAAAATTAAATTCATTAAATGGTGATTCAGTAATTATTAAATATCTAATTTTGCCGAATAAATTAATTGAAACGACATCCCGCCAAAGTGGGCTCTCTCTGTAGATTAATTTAATTTAGCATTATTAAGATTGCAGTGGGTGTGTAATTCATGCGAACATTGATCGGCCCAAAGGAAGATTAATATTTGGCCGAATTGCGCGTCCACATGTGGTAATAAATATGTGACGATTATTTTATTCTCCATGTGAGCAGTATGTCGGTCCAAAGAAAGGTCTACTGTTTGACAGGAATTATCGTCAGTATTTGATTACTACACCAAGAGGATCACTTGGAATCAACATTTCTGTCCAAAGACTAAATGTCGGTGTTCCGCTAGGTCTCTTGTGATGGGCCCCACCATTATTTAATGAATTTTAATTTGTGCATTGCGATGTGTAATTTATTTTCTGCGGGTATGCAAATTAATTTATATAATTTTTCTTTTCAGCTCATAACTCCGTTACAACGATTTCTGCCAACATTAATTCAATTCTGATGCTTAATGGAACTAATTTTAAAGACTGAAAAGAAAGCATCATGATCGTGCTCGGTTGTATGGACTTAGATATTGCGCTTAGGACTGAATCTCCCACACTTCCTTCAGATGATAGTTCCGCTGAGGTTAAACGGAATTATGAAAGGTGGGAGCGTTCAGATCGCATGTGTCTAATGATCATGAAGCGGGGCGTTCCAGAAGCCTTCAGGGCACTGATGACGACACCCCTGCCTTAGAATTCCTTGATACCCTTGAAAAACGCTTTGCACAAAACGATAAGGCGGAGACAAGCACGCTTCTTGCGAAACTTGTTTCCATGAGGTACAAGGGTAAAGGGAATGTACGTGAGTACATTATGGAATTATCCATACTTGCTTCAAAACTAAAAGCACTAAAGTTAGAGCTGTCGGAAGACCTGCTCGTGCATTTAGTTTTGATTTCTCTTCCTGCACAATTCAGTCAATTCAAGGTCAGTTATAACTGCCAAAAGGAGAAATGGTCTCTTAATGAGCTCATTTCATATTGTGTGCAAGAGGAGGATAGATTGAAGCAAGAAAGGACTGAAAGTGCTCATATGACAGTGGGTCTCTCTGACAAAGGCCAGAAAAGGAAGAAAGGAAAGCAAGTTGCAAGTGGACCTCCACAAAGGAACAGGATAAAGGTTCCACCTGTTTCTTTTGTCGGTGTGGTGGACATGTGAAGAAAGACTGTGCCAAATACCACGCCTGGCGTGCTAAGAAGGGTACACTTCTCACATTAGTTTGTTCTGAAATTAATTTAACTTCTGTACCTAAACACACTTGGTGGATAGATTCTGGTGCTACTACTCACATAAGTGTGTCTATGCAGGGTTGCCTGAGCTGCCGAAAGCCAAGTGATGGTGAAAGATACATCTTTGTGGGCGATGACAAATCAGTTGAAGTTGAAGCTATAGACACTTTTCGTTTATTATTAGAGACTGGTCATTATCTAGATTTGTTTGAGACTTTTATTGTACCGTCTTTTAGACGTAATTTGATTTCTATTTCTATATTGGACAAATTTGGTTACCATTGTTCTTTTGGAAATAATAAATTTAGTCTCCTTTTGAATTCAAATCTTATTGGCACTGGTTATTTATCTAATAATGATAACTTATATTTGCTTAATACAATAGCTTTATATAATGAAACATTGCATGTTAATTCAAGAGGTACTAAACGTAAATTAATTGATCATAATTCCGCCTCTTTATGGCACAAGCGTTTAGGGCACATCTCCAAACAGAGAATTGAGAGACTTGTGTCAGACGGAATTCTTGATTCCCTTGATTTTACAGACTTTAAGATTTGCATAGACTGTATAAAAGGGAAACAAACGAACATAAGGAAGATAGGTGCCAGTAGAGCTACGGAAGTCTTAGAACTGATACACACTGATATTTGTGGACCTTTCCCTACGGCCTCTTGGAATGGTCAACAATATTATATCACGTTCATAGACGATTACTCTCGTTATAGATACATCTATCTTATTCATGAGAAGTCACAGTCACTGGACGTATTTAAAGCCTATAAAGCTGAGGTGGAAAACCAACTCGGCAAACGGATTAAAGCGGTCAGATCTGATCGTGGTGGTGAATACTACGGTAGATATGACGGATCAGGAGAACAACGTCCAGGCCCTTTTGCTAAATTCCTAGAGGAGTGCGGTGTTGTCCCTCAATACACCATGCCTGGTACCCCTACCATGAATGGCGTTGCTGAGTGGCGAAATAGAACGCTAAGGATATGGTGAGAAGTATGATTGCTCATTCTTCTTTACCTCAATCCCTCTGGGGTGAAGCACTCAAGACTGCAGCTTATGTCCTCAATAGAGTCCCAACTAAAGCAGTACCAAAAACCCCTTATGAGCTTTGGACTGGTCGAAAGCCCAGCCTAAAGCATCTTCAGGTTTGGGGTTGTCCAGCTGAGGCTAGGCCTTATAGGCCAAATGAAAAGAAACTGGACTCTAGAACGGTGAGCTGTTATTTTGTTGGGTATTCTGAAAAATCCAGGGGATATAAATTTTATGATCCTACTGCTAAGGTTTTCTTCGAGACTGGTAATGCTCGGTTCTTTGAAGATGTTGAGTTTGGAGGGGAAGATATGATTAGAGGCTTTGTCTTTGAAGAGGAATTTATTTCTCTTCAAAGACAAAGTCTCTAACCATATCTTCCCCTCCAAACTCAACATCTTCAAAGAACCGAGCATTACCGGTCTCGAAGAAAACCTTAGCAGTAGGATCATAAAATTTATATCCCCTGGATTTTTTAGAATACCCAACAAAATAACAGCTCACCGTTCTAGAGTCCAGTTTCTTTTCATTTGGCCTATAAGGCCTAGCCTCAGCTGGACAACCCCAAACCTGAAGATTCTTTAGGCTGGGCTTTCGACCAGTCCAAAGCTCATAAGGGGTTTTTGGTACTGCTTTAGTTGGGACTCTATTGAGGACATAAGCTGCAGTCTTGAGTGCTTCACCCCAGAGGGATTGAGGTAAAGAAGAATGCTCAGGATTTCATTCCCGATGATATCGCTCCAGTAACAAATCCGGATCAAGACATTATTGAAGAGCTTCCTCATACAGTTCCAAATGAACAAACTCACCAACCTCAAGAACCATTGCCATTAAGGAGATTCACTAGAGAAAGGAGAAGGGCGGTGCCAGATGATTATATCATTTTTCTCCAAGAACATGAAGATGGCCAAGGGATGTTAGATGATGATCTGATCAATCTCAATCAGGCTATTCAGAGTTCTAACTCTCAACAGTGGATTGATGCCATGAAGGAAGAGATGAAGTCCATGAAGGACAACGACGTTTGGGATCTTGTCATATTACCCGAAGGTGTGAAACCCATTGGTTGTAAATGGATATTTAAAACCAAAAGGGATTCAAAGGGTAATATTGAAAGATATAAGGCACGTCTTGTCGCTAAAGGATTTACTCAAAAGGAAGGCATTGACTATAAAGAGACTTTCTCTCCGGTTTCATCGAAAGACTCTTTTAGAACCATTATGGCATTAGTAGCACATTTTGATCTTGAGCTACATCAGATGGATGTTAAGACTGCGTTTCTCAATGGCGACATTGATGAGACGATCTACATGGTGCAACCAAATTACTTTGAGTCTGGAGACCCAAAGCAAAAGGTTTGCAAATTAAAGAAATTCATTTATGGACTCAAACAAGCGTCTCGACAGTGGTATTTCAAATTTCATCAAGTAGTCATCTCCTTCGGTTTTGAGATGAATGTTGCAGATGATTGCATATACCATAGATTTAGTGGGAGTAAATATATCTTCCTGATCTTATATGTGGATGCCATCTTGCTTGCCAGCAATGATATAGATATACTGCATGAGACCAAGAAACTTCTTTCAAAGAAATTTGAAATGAAAGATCTTGGTGACGCCTTTTTTGTACTAGGCATACAGATACACCGAGATCGCACTCGAGGTATACTTGGGTTATCGCAGGAAAGCTATATCGATAAGGTTCTCAAAAGATTTGGCATGCAGGATTGTAAGCCAGGAGATACCCCTGTGGCTAAGGGAGACAAATTTTGTCTCAATCAATGCCCCAAAACTAAAGCTGAGGAATTAGAGATGCAAAATCTTCCTTATGCATCGGCTGTAGGAAGTCTCATGTATGCTCAAGTATGTACGCGTCCGGATATTGCGTTCATAGTTGGAATGTTAGGCAGATATCTGAGTAATCCAGGAATGGATCATTGGAAAGCAGCCAAACGGGTCATGCGATACCTGAAAAGGACAAAGGCTTTCATGCTCACCTATAGAAGGTCAGATCAGCTGGAGATCATTGGGTATTCTGATTCAGACTTTGCTGGATGTCAAGACAGCATGAGATCCACTTCAGGCTATGTATATGTTTTGGCTGGAGGAGCTATATCATGGAAAAGTGCCAAGCAGACACTCATAGCTTCCTCGACCATGGCGGCAGAATTCATAGCATGTTATGAGGCATCCAATCATGGAATATGGCTGCAAAATTTTGTCACAGGACTACGCATTTTGGATGGTGTTGAAAGACCACTCAAGTTATTTTGTGACAATAAGTCTGCAGTGATGTATTCCAATAACAACAGGAGTAGCTCTAAATCTAAGCACATAGAGATTAAGTTCCTGGTTGTTAAAGAGAGAGTTCAGAGTGGACATATGTCTATAGAGCATATTGGGACAAACTTCATGTTAGCAGATCCACTTACTAAGGGTTTGACACCAAAGGTCTTTCACGAGCACACTGCTCATATGGGTGTCATTCTATTAGAGGATATGCTGTGTTAGTGGGAGTTTGTATTTTGATGCTTATTTGTTGTATGACATTTTATGATTATTATTCTGCAGAATAAAATATTCATTATTGCACTCTGAATTTAATTATTTTGATCTCACTAAAGTTAAAGTAGGACCAGTTGAAAATAGACATGTCAAGATCACATTACATGTAATTTTCATGTCACACATCCATACTTGATCTATGTCATTGATTGTGCACACATATGTGACCATTGATGGGTCTATCTACGATTATAGTAGCAAAGATCTCTTTGATCCTATGTTAGTACAATCATGGACCAGATTGTATAGAAACGTTTTCGGAAATGACAGCAATTTTTGAGCTCATAAGGTTACCATATAATGCACAGTTATAAATTTAACATATGTTGGCCCAAGTGGGAGATTGTTAGAAATAATAATTATGTGGGCCATATATGTTAATTATGCGCGTTAATGGGGCTGTCATTAACATCGACCCAATTTAAGTGATCTAATTAATTTGGTCGATTACGTTTCATATTGTATGGACGATTTAAGTAATGTGTGGATACCGGGTGTTATTTACATTTATATGATGGACTTAAATGTAAATGACTGTATTAAGGTTTAGTTATAAATAGGTTATGGTCCCCGGGTCACAAGGGATCATCATTATTATTTTTACTCTCATTAGTTCTAGCATCCCATCGCTGGAGAGAGCCTAAGGAGGAAGAGGAGGAGTCGTCTTCTTCGTCAGGACCTTGTAGACTTGGAAGATCCGTAACCGCAATAATCCATCTACATGGATTCAGGTATGCTTCCGCTCATGTTTTCTCCGTCTCGATGTTTCGACTAGAGCGAATCCATCTCCGTCATAGTTTCACGGATTCTCCCTAACAAATTCGTCAAACATTAACAACCAATATGATGATGTAGACAAACACGTGTAAAATCAAAATGAGATACTCATTTGAGTGAATTGTGTCCTAATTACAAGATGCAATTGTCTTCTATAATCCATAAATCATTGATCTTCTACATAATTGTATCATTATTGCTATGTAATATCATATTCCCAAACTCCTTTTAAATTACATTTGGGTACATTGATGTCTCCTTCATCTCTATGTATTGACACCTCGAGTGAATATAATTTGAAATTCCTTTCAATGCTTTGGTTAACAAGAATCATTCAAGGCACGTGAGAGTTTTGTAACATCAAAAAAAAGCTAAGTGCGACAGCATTCAATGCTCGATAATTCATGATGCAAAACCGAAATACAAAATTGAAGAAGACTCTATGCCTTTTTTTATATGAGGAAAAAATTAAGAGAGAAAAAGAAAAAAAAATTACATTTTAATGTATTCATATTCTTAAATTTCTTCAAATTGTTGTCCAAAGATCCTCAAAGCACTAGCTTTTTTTTTGTAATAATTATTATTTTCTTGGATATAAATTTTCCATTAGCCTCCAAATAATTAATATTGTAGTTAGAATTTCTCCAAACACAAATCAGATTTCAACAATTGTATAATTCTACTCCATGTGGGCTCCCATCTAGATATCAATCTTGTTCTCATCACCAACGTTTTTAAAATCATTCCAATTTATAAAATTGTCAGTTTTATGACAAATATAAATTACAATATTCCGATTAAAATAATATAGGAAAAATAGACAAAATAAGCAAGGCCAAAATAATTTTATGTAAAAGAACAATTTTTTATCGGCCAAATTAAACTTTATAATAATATTTATTCATGTAATAAACTTAAGATACTCTATAATATATGCACATAAAGCCCAATTCTCCCTCAAAACCCAAATAATTTAGGAAGCATGGAGATTTTTCTCTCTCTCTTTTTCTCACCTTTTTCTTCAGATTAATTTGATCCAATGGTTGTGACAAGATAAAAAAAACAGATAAATAAAGACTAAATAGTGATATTCAAAATAAATTTACACAAGTAATTTAGTTTATCGGTAAGATAATTTAAACACAGCAAATTTGTACTAATACAAGCAGGGGAGGATCCAGAAATTTCAACGAGAGGGGGTCATGCAAAAGAGGCGGAGAGATAGCCGGCAAAGTCGGTAGAACATGGGTCGGTGGAGCTATGACGGGTCGTGGTGGTGGTGCGGCCGGGCGAGAAAACAACGGGCCGACTGATGAGTAGTCCACATGGTTTCCCAAATGGGGCTGGGCTCGATGGAACGAGCAGCGGGCGGCTTGAGAAGAAACGGCAGGTGTGCCGAGGGCAGATGACCCGAGGCTCGAAAAAGGCTGCTCTTCCCCGTGCAGTCATCAAGGACGACACACACTAATGATTGAGCGGATTCAATCAGCAAGAATCTCATGAAGAGCGAGCAGGCGCCGCTGGTAGGACGCCGAAAGGGGAGATTGATGGAGGACTGGGGACGACGAGATGGCGGCAGGACGAAAACGGAACGACGAGCATTGCTGCTTACCCTTGACAAGTGTATCGTTTGCCAAATGGATGTATTCGTCGACAGCGATAGGAATCGTGGAGGCGTCGGAGTCGGCAGATGCAGGGAACGGACGCGTCGACCGTGCTGGGTGGCGTCGACGTGCTTGCTGGAGACGATGCAAATGTTGTGTGCTCGTCTACCGACGTAGAGGCCACTACACGCTTGTGGGACCGAAGAAGCAGAGCGGATCAAAATGACAGCAGCTTCGTAGAAGGGGGAAGACATTGTCTTCCTCTTATTAATTTTTTTTTTTGAAGGCCTTCATCTTCTTGGAGCTATTTCTCATTCATTCGGCCATCGTTTTTGACGTGTAAGTAGTTAAAATTCATTGTCCCGATGATAGGAATTCAAATCAACTAATAATTTTACAAAATTCTTAGGGAAGAGGGGGGGGGGGGGGGCGCCGGGTTCTACTCTGGTATGAGGGGAAAAAAGGGGGGAGGGGGAGGGGGAGAAGAAAAAGAGGGGGAGGAGAAGAAAAGGGGGAGAGGGAGAAAGAGAGGAGGGAAAGAAAGAAAAAAGGAAGGGAGGGAGAAACATTGGCACAACAAAAAAAAGAGGTCTACCGCCACGTTTGTAAAGCTTTTGGTAGTGTTTTTAAAACGTCGCTATTGATTTCATGGTGATTTAAAAAACTTCGTAAAATCATTGTTGTTGCGAGTGTCAGCATAGCTTGTTGCGGCCTTTTGTTTTAAAAACATTGTTGTAGCTCTTAAAGGCTACCACCACGCTTTTTCAAAAATGTCATGTTATATATTTGTCAAAAGCGGTGATTTTATAAATGTCGCTCTTCGTTTATAAATAGAGAAGCTTTGATCGTGCTTTTTCCTATAAATGCCGCCAATGCCTTTTTTATTATTTAAAAAAGGCTTATAATAGGAGAACAAATTACAAGCTCCCCACAATTATATCCCAACAATAATAAACCTCACCTGACAATTATAATTGGCGATAATTAGGGTTGGCAGCTTAACATAATAACTCTCATTCCGCACAACTTCAAGCCTCTTTGCAATAGCTATACAAATCAATGATAATCATAAATAGATAAAATTTAAGCAGAAATTAAGAAGATATATATACAGGCCCAAATAGAAGTGACATCACTAATAAGGGGTCTCCTTCTATGTGATAGTCCTAGTTTCTCCATGAAAGGCTTCCTTCTGAATGCGACTACTGCGTCGCCTCGAAAGGCTGCACCCTTCACCTCTTCTTTCTCTCCCCATGGTGGCCACGGTATCTGATTAAATTAGTTTTGATTTTCATAAATATTTTCACCAACACCCTGCAGTTCATATATAATACACATGAGTGAGATTTTGATTTTGCCAAAATTTGCAAAAAAGAAGTCAATTTTTAGAAAATATTGAGAAAAAGATGATAAGTTCAATCGCATTCATATTATATGTAGAATGATGTGATCTGTTTCATACTGTGAGAGCTACCACATAACTATAGATACGAGAAAAGGATGATAAGCTCAACTCCCTGTCTCTTTGTTGCCACAGAACTCCAGATGTGCTCTGTTTCATGTTGTGAGAACTGCAGTTAACATGTTGCTTACTGGATTAGAACATAGTACCTCCATTGGATTGCTACCGAGTAGGATTTTTGTTTTTTTCTAGCAAGATGTATGCCGTGAAATACCCTCTGTATTGTTATATAGAAGAGTAAAACTTTGTATAGAAAATGCACCAATTCACCGACAAAAGACGGATCAAGTAAGATCATTACTGGGTGCATGATATCATTTGATAAAGCTATGGATTCATCTAAACATATCACATGAATTTTATTAGAAAGTAAAACATGAGAGGAAGAGGACCTGTGGGCATGATATCATTTGGTATATACGTACCTGGACGTGCAAAACACAGAAAATGCATTAAAGAAGTGTTAAGTGGAGATGAAGAGGAATGTAGCCGTGAGCACAGATAACATGCTTAATCTTCTTCAAATACTGTGAAATGTTGCAAAGGGGCTGCTCCTACAAAATAATGACAGATTAGTTAAGATTAAATGAAATAATTAAGAGTCGAAGAACGTAAATAAGAGAGAGAGCCATATAATTAGGTAGGTATAAATGAAATGCATGTTGTCCTGAGATATGAGTTGTGGATAAATATGGAACTAAGCAACGCTCAGCTAAATAGATAATGTATCAGAAGTTCAAACTCACTTGGGCAACTAAAAAAAACACATGTAGAAAACATCATGAACAATCTAATTTAATTTAAATGGTCATCGTTGCTTCCTCTAATCAGATGTCCAATCTATATTAGATTGTCATGATATTCCCCACTGGCTGTAATATGATAAGCAATTATTTTTCAACAGACTATTTGATGTCTCCGTCTCATCCCGCATGAATCTAATTTCCAAACATCCTTCTCAGTGATAGGTCTTTTGAAGCCAAGTTCAATGAGTGGAGTAATCCATTAAAAATATTCATATACACGTGTATAGGGGGGATAACTCAATAAGCACCAGTTTAAGGAACTGTAAATATTTTTACTCGGGTCAAAGGTCCTGATATATGATTCAAGAAATATAAGAGAAAAATATAATTTCACCATTTACTAATATACTGACTGGAAAATAAGTTCAAATGCCTCTCGGGGCATATCTGCTCTCCTCTTGGAAGCAATTCTTAGTCTATATTGTCCACAAGAGCATCAGCTCTAAGAGAAGAGGAGTGTACCCGGATAAAGATTCAAAGTAGGAACATAGAAAATGACTAGCATGCCAAATAAAATTTGCACGAAGAACAAATATGGCAGTAAGTTACTACATACTCATTCACAAAATCAATATAAGAAAATTGAATTCCTATGGAAACTAACCACAACGTAGCAAAATAATTTATATATACACAGGAAAATGGATGAGATAATCTCAGTTGCAAGTGGCAATCAGATAAAAAGACGAAACACAAACCTAACATATTATGTCAATGCTGAATATGTAAAGTGTCAATCTACCGAAGTGTTTCAGTCACCGACTTAAGAAGTCCTCCATATTATGCCACCTATCCTTGATTTTTAGTTTCATGAAACTTTAGTTTTGAACTTTTAGCTATTTTTGTTCTACTTTTAAGCATCCTCCAATCAGGTTGCACCATGCACCTTTCCTTCTCCAATTTAAATGGTCTCCTGATTGGTAATCCTCCTCATGTGAGTGAGGCACTGCTTCTTTGCTGCCTTTGAATTTTCTAATCTCAACCACATCAGAGTGATGCGAAATATCTACAGTAACTGGAGAATGTAAAGCCCAACCAAATCCTCCCAGGTTCTATGAATCCCCTGATGGTGACAAAAGAGTAGTTACTAAAACTGATCGTTCTCGAACATCAATGAATGCAAACATACATGAATTTAGAAGCGTATAATCCAAACATATAGGTAGAGAACTATATAGTTAGAAAACTGGACGATAAAAGTATTCTTCAATATAGAAGCGTACAATCAATTTGCATAAAATCTTTCCATGAAAGTTAGCATAATTACAGATTGCACCCCTCTTATTATTGAAATTATAAAATCTCCCCTGAATGTTACAAAACATAGGGTCATAGCCTCCCCTGAAATTCACATTTCATAACATCCATACACAATACCTACCCTAAAAATGCACTCTGAGGGGGTTATTTTTGTGAATTGATGTTATGAAATGCGAACTTCAGCGGAGGTAAATGTTAAGTTTTATTATATTCAGGAGAGATTTTTGTAATTTCAATAATAAGAGGGATGCTATCTGTAATTTTTCAAACTTAGAGGGGAGATCCTGATAAATGCCTCTTATTTATAATTATAAAGTAATTTAAAAACTCATAAGAAGAACCTTCAAAATCCAATCTCTCAAGTTGTTCCAGAATTCAATATTATGGTCAGGAGAGAGACCATGTATGACCACCAATACAGAATCATTGAATACACCATGAAACATGAGAAAGATAACATACAGGAATCCAAGATAAATTCACGTTAAAAACAATCGTCATGGAAGCGAGGAAAGCTGGAGGAATGCTGTAAGTATGATTGAAGAAATTTGAAATATGATTGTATAAAATGAAGCAAATAACATAGGTTTTGCAGGCTAATCCCCTCATAAAGTTGACTATATTCAGTACTATGTCTAGGATGATTATGAGCACACAAAAGTTTCACAAAATATTACATAAATTAGGGAAATGTTTGACATAGCATATTTATTATTTGACCACAAGGTCACCTGCTGCATATCGACTAAAGATGCACTGTTCATTGAGGCTTCCTTGCTTTCAATTGTAGGATGTTCTAGGACTCTGTTTTTACTGTAGCTTCTGAAAATACCTCTGTTTTGGGAGAATGAAGAAGACACCTACTCTTGTTTTGGGCGGTGCTCCACCGCTGTAAGAAGAAGAAGAAGAAGAAGAGAAGAAGAAGAAGAAGTGCTGTAAGAAGAAGAAGAAGAAGAAGAAGAATGGAACATCGATGCAGTTCATCCAAATGATTTGACAAGATCTAATCCGGGGGTCGAGATCGATCAATCGGGACGGGATAAATGGAGCAGCTAGACGGAATCGAAGAGATACAATACCAGGAGATCGTTGAGAACTACCTGAACTGGAGCAGTGAGATCGTCAAGGTCAGAAGTTGTTTCTTCCGCTCGACTGGAGGAGACGCCGTTGAGCAGGGGGGAAGCCGGATGCAGCGGAGCTGGCTTCGACGGGTTGTTGCGGGGCGTCGGGGGCTTCAGAGGGATCGACAATTTCTTCCCCGTCCCTGTGCAACGATTGAGAAGAGCGAGCGAGAGAGATGCGGGAGAAAAAGGTCCGGCAGATCGCGAGAAAGAAAGCAGCGATTTCATTTCATTGATGAGGCGGGGGAGGGTATTTTCGGGAGAGCGGAAAATCAGCCCGATTCAGCCGACCGAAGTGAGGCCTGACCGGGGGGGGGGGGGGGGGGGGGGGGGCTCCCGAATACAAGAGAAGTTCTGTGAACCTGTGTGCGGGAAATCCCAATTTTACCTATCGTCGTCATCCTGGCGTTAAAAACAATTCTACACCTTCTCCCCCGCCTAGCTGCTTCTTCATGCCCCCATCGTCTCCGTTGTCATCATCGTCGTTTTCGTAAACAAATGTTTTAAATAGTATAATAATTAATATAATTTTGTATGAGAATATACTCTTATTATAGTCTTCATAGATTAATACTGTAGGGAATACCATGACAATTGGAGCCTGTAGAGGCTTTGAATCGCTCTTTTTTCCTGGAGATTTATCAATATTCAACAGACATTCAAAATCTCTCTCTTTTTCTCGCCCATGGCGCTTCCTTTTAATATATTCAGAGCTCCAAGACATAAAACTCCAGCCATTTCTCCATCTCCATACCGGCAGGCGTCTCTCTCTCTCTCTCTCTCTCTCTCTCTCTCTCTCTCTCTCTCTCTCTCTACACCTCTGTTTCTCTGTATTAATCAACTTCTTCAATGTGTGCTGTTCACAGAGCCCGGATCTTCTTCTCCCTTGCGGTCATCTTGCTCCTCTTATTCATGAGTGCCAATCCATGCTTTGCCGGCCGTCCGATAGGCACCCGCAGCGAGGCGGTCGGGCCATGCACCGCAGCCCTCCTTCCACCGGGAGGCTCTAAAAGCCCGCGGGCGAACGGCGATCCGGCGGCAGACAAGTCCTGGAAACAGGAAGTTTTTGACAAATTTCAGCCTTTTCTTCTCAATCTTCTACCAAGAGGCGAAACGATTCATTCCTCGGCTCCTAGCAGACAAACAAACGAGATGAACAACTAACGGGGAACTCCATTAGCCATATATATTTTCTTTTATTCATCATTAATGGAAGATTTTTTTTAAATTTTTTCTATATATAAAAAATAAATATTGTATACGATATATAAGTGGAGAGGCCGAGAGGATGCTTGTTAGCTTGTACAGCATTAATAAGGTGCAGTGATTTAACAGTTAGTTATTCTCTTTCAAAGGAATATTTAGCTCTGCACTTCTTCTATGTGTTCTTAAATTATTATGTAGGCAAAATTCTGTATAGCCATTTCAACTCAAATCAATATCTAAAAACATAGAGATTGTGTCAACGTCACACAAATTAACACGACTCTAAGTGTAACGATCTAAATTTTGTACAAAAGATTTTGTAAATTTTATTTTTCCCCGATGATGACACATAAAGCAGTACGAATTTTGTTTTCGATTTTTTTTCTTTTTCGTGATGTTCGATTTATTTTATTGGTTATGATTTACTTAAAGTTGTTTTGTTATTATTTTGGGAGTGTCAATTCTTATGTGGGCTGCATTTAGTAATTTTGATATATGAAATATGAAAAGTGATGTCTACTTATAGCTGCCAATAGTCCTTTTGGGGCTGCTGTTTATCACATTTTTTTTGGCTGGAGTTTTGTGCTTGCAACTTGGAGTTGACTAGGCTTTGACTTGTTTTGACACTTGGCCGGTTTGGGTGTTGGTTGAAAATGTGTGTTGGTTGGTTGTTCATTTGAGCATAATTGGGTGGCACCTAGATTCATATAATGCAGGGATTCTGGCCCCTTGTTGTCGTTGGCCGCTTACCGTGCTGTTTAAAAAGCCATCGAGCCCCTGTACTAATATTCTTGCATCCCGTCTCTGCCTTCTGCGCTAGTTCTCCCGTGCCGCTACTCTGCAATTCCTGTCCTCTTCTTCTTCCCGACTGCTCCTCTCTTCTCTTGCAAGCACTTTTCCTCTCCATTTTTCTTTCTCCCTGCTGCTGCTCTGTGTCGCTACTCCCTGCTGCTGTTTGCTGCCGCCGGTTGTGGAGTTGCTGCTGCTTTCTGTCGCTGGCATAGGGTTTGCTGTCGCCGATTGTGGAATTGTTGCTGCATCCTCCCTTCTTCAATACATCATCTGGAGTTCTAGGAAGAGTTTCGCCACGCTTCGGCGATCCGAGAAGGATCGATTGTGCAACGACGTTCTTGCTCCCTCTCCCACTGTAAGGATGCTCTTCTCCTTTTCTCTGTTGTTTCTAAAAGTTGTTGTCTTGCTGAAATTGAGTTATCTCCTTTATGTTGGCCGGTTTTGTTGGATTTACCTAGTTGCTGATTGGGGTGGTTGTTTTAAGAATGGTTTGGGAACAATTTTGGAGAAGCAATTGCTCTCCCGACCACTGTTTTGGGTTATTTCTGTCTGCTATTTTTATACTATTTTCATTAAGTTGTGCTGGACATTCTGGACAGCCCTTTTTGAAATTGAGTTAAGCAATTTAGATGCTGATTTTGTATCGTTCCGTGCTGTTTTGTGCTGGACGGCCTTGGTTGGAGGCTGATTTATGATGGCAGCCTTGTAAGAATTATGTTGGACAAACAATTGTGGACTGTTTTGAGCCACTTAGTCGCTATTATATTTCTGTATATTTACTAGGCAGCCATCTTTGAGGCTGGTTTTGAAGTTGGACAGCCCTTATAAGGCTGATTTTGGACTTTTGGTGGATACTACAACTTGGTTGTGCTGTTTGAGGGCTGGTTAGCCAGTTTAAGTGCTATTTTGGCATTTGTGAGCTGTTTTCGAAGCTTTGGGCTGATTTGAGATCGTTTGATTTGTTTCCGTTATGATATTTTTGGAGTTTATTGGACCTATATTGGTTTTACATTTTTATCGGATTTTAACGCTTTTTAGTCAATCTTTTTTACTTCAACGCTACGCGTAACTAGTGACACAACCCAAATATATAATGTGCTATTTCAGTGGTTTCCTAGGCCAAGAAGTAAGAGGATGGCGTCACAGGGTCAACGTGGCAATGAAGCTGAGAAGGATAAATGGAAGGCTGTTGTGAGTATTTTATTTCTTGAATTATGTTTATTCAAAATATTTTCCTATTCCTGTTTATTTTATTTAAAAGGACACCGCCTGTGCATATGAGTTTAACTCAAAGATATCTCGCTAAAAGTTAAATGTGGGCGAGGAAAAATGAAAGTGATACAATTTTCTGAGGGGAAGTTTTATGTTAAAACACCTGTTTTTCTACGTTAAGAAAATAATAATAAAATTCGGCATTAAGGAAATGTGACGGTTTTGAATCATAAAGTAGATGTTATCTACGGATGGATTCACCAGTAGCGGTGAGCTTACACTTTTGCCCTTAAGTGGGTTTGCCCTTCAGTGGGTGGGGCTCAATTCATATTTGCATTTCCTATAATATGTAACTAAAATTATGGGGCAGAACATGAGTTAGCATTGAAACGGAAGGGTACGAAAATTATGGTTTATTGAAATGTATGCATATTGTTATTTCCCCTTGCTTGCATGTATAACTGTTTCACGAAATACTTTTCTCACCTAGTCATATTTTTACGACTAAACCATTGCGGACAATATTTTTAGGAAACATAGGCTTCTCCCAGCGCATCCTGAAGGATTCCCCTCACCGAAGAAGAGAAGCGAAAGCGTGCCGAAGATCTGGCAAAGGTATGGTTACATATCTTTATCGGGACTGAAGAAGCACAAGAACGTCATCGAGACACTTGTACCGATTATTCTTGTGAATATTGTAATGAGTATGGTTAATACTCGTTTAATTTGTAAAATTTTGTATATAAATAAATCAAATGAATAAAATCTAGTGTGTATTCTCTTTGCACTATGGATCTGTGTCTGATTCATTAACTACGACCTTTTTGTTGGAAACTAAAGTCCGATTCTCGATTCAATTGGGAAGCCCGGAATAAGGGTCTTCACGCTAAGGGTCCATTTGGGGTGGCATATTTGCTCATGTGAGTTTGGAAAAAAATGTCACGGTCATAAATTATGCGTTTGACATGACACCTGATGGGGTTCCCCTAAAGGGGTTCGAGTTGAGTCGGGCTGAGTGTTTCTCATCGCGGCCACGCCCGGACCCGGAGAGCTGAACCAGCATTTGCGGCCAGCCTTAACCCTGCTGTTAAGTACTTTCGCGCTATCTCTCGTGCCTGTTCCACGGGGAGCGCTCCCGCTCCCGCCTGTTCCGCGGCGAGCGTTCCCGCTCTCGCCTGTTCCGCGGGGAGCGCTCCCTCTCCCGCCTGTTCCGCGGGGAGCGCTCCCGCTCGCGCCTGTTCCGTGGGGAGCGCTCCCGCTCCCTCCTGTTCCGCGGGGAGCACTACCGCTCCAGCCTGTTCCGCGGGTAGCGCTCCCACTCCTGCCTGTTCCGCGGGGAGCGCTCTCGCTCGTGCCTGTTCCGTGGGGAGCGCTCTCGCTCGTGCCTGTTCCGTGGGGAGCGCTCCCGCTCCATCCTGTTCCCCGGGGAGCACCCACGCTCCCGCCTGTTCCGCGGCGAGCGATCCCGCTCCCGCCTGTTCCGCGGGGAGCGCTCCCGCTCCCCCCTGTTCCGCGGGGAGCGCTCCCGCTCCCCCCTGTTCCGCGGGGAGCGCTCCCGCTCCAGCCTGTTCCGCGGGGAGCGCTCCCGCTCCCGCCTGTTCCGCGGCGAGCGCTCCCGCTCCCGCCTGTTCCGTGGGGAGCGCTCCCGCTCCCGCCTGTTCCGCGGGGAGCGCTCCCGCTCCCGCCTGTTCCGCGGGGAGCGCTCCCGCTCCCGCCTGTTCCGCGGCGAGCGCTCCCGCTCTCGTCTGTTCCGCGGTGAGCGCTCCCGCTCCCGCCTATTCCGCGGCGGGCGCTCCCGCTCCCGCCTGTTCCGCGGGGAGCGCTTCCGCTGCCGCATGTTCCGTGGCGAGCGCTCCCGCTCCCGCCTGTTCTGAAGCTCCCGCTCCCGTATGTTCCGCGGGGAGCGCTCCTGCTCCCGCCTGTTCCGCGGGAAGCGCTCCCGCTCCCGCTTATTCCGCGAAAAGTGCTCTCGCTCGTCACTTCACCATTCAGCGCGCCGCCATCATCCATCGTCGGCGGCGATCGGCGACCACCACCACCACCAAAGAGGTTGCCGGGTTGCCCAAGCTTCCCAATATGACCGAAGGGCAAACTCATCATAATCACAAAGTTGACAATCCGCGTGCCCCGAATCAAGCATTCTCATTCGCTTGTCCGAGAATCAACATGACGCAGTTATCAGAACGCCCTCCTCAAAAACTATAAAAGGAGGGTCAGACCTTCATTTGAGGGGACTTTTGGGCACTGGAGAGGAAGAGGAGCTCTTGAGCTTTCCGGCAAGGACTCTTCGAAGATCTTCATCGGCCTTCAAGCTCCCCCTTGGAAATATTCCTTAGCGCTCCGGCTCTCCTTCAAGGACTCTTCGAAGATCTTCATCGGCCTTCAAGCCCCCCCTTGGAGATCTTCCTTAGCGCTCCGCCTCTCCTTCAAGGTCTCTTCAAAGATCTCGGTTGGACCCCAAGCTCTTCAATGCGGACCTCCTCGATACATCTGACCTGAACGGCTCTGCTCCGCAGCGCTCTGCTCCAGGCTGTTCCGCAGCGCTCCGCTCCAGGATGCTCCGCAGCGCTCTGCTCCAGGCTGTTCCGCAGCGCTCCGCTTTAGGCTGCTCTGCAGTGCCCCACTCCGCAGCGCTCTGCTCCAGGCTGCTCCGCAGCGCTCCGCTCCAGGCCGCTCCACAACGCTCCGCTCCAGTCCGCTCCACAGCGCTCCGCTCCAGGCTCCTCCGCAGTGCTCCGCTCCAGGCTGCTCCGCAGCGCTCCGCTCCAGGCTGCTCCGCAGCGCTCCGCTCCAGGCTTCTCCGCAGCGCTCCGCTCCAGGACGCTCCACAGCACTCCGCTCCATGCTGCTCCACAGCACTCCGCTCCAGGCGGCTCCGCAGCACTCCGCTCTAGGCTTCTCCGCAGCGCTCCGCTCCAGGATGCTCCACAGCGCTCCGCTCCAGGCCGCTCTGCAGGACTTCGCTCCAGGACGCTCCACAGCGCTCCGCTCCAGGCCCCTCCACAGCGCTCCGCTCCAGGCTGCTCCACAGTGCTCCGCTCCAGGCCGCTCCACAGCTCTCCGCTCCAGGCTGCTCCGCAGCACTCCGCTCCAGGCTGCTCCACAACACTCCGCTCAAGGCTATCCACTCCAGGCTGCTCTGCTCAAGGCTGTCTCCGAGCACGCTTCACCACGCTTGGCTCCCGCAGATTTGGAGGACTTAACAAAATCTATGTAACGAGCGGCAGTCTGTCACCCTCGAAAAACAACTCTCTGTAACTCACAACACTAGTGGATCATTCAGAACTGGGCTAGGCCCAGTGGTTTTTTCCCTTTCCGGGTTTTCCACGTAAAAATCTCGCTGTCTACTGTTGGTTCTCTCTTGACTGTTTGCGCGTTCGGCTCACTCTCGAGCTAAGGAGGTT
Source organism: Dactylorhiza incarnata (assembly GCA_033032865.1). Classification (NCBI taxonomy): domain Eukaryota; kingdom Viridiplantae; phylum Streptophyta; class Magnoliopsida; order Asparagales; family Orchidaceae; genus Dactylorhiza; species Dactylorhiza incarnata. The sequence goes on from JAWHQI010000335.1 coordinate 2,066,222, forward strand.
CAGCTCGACCGGCATAGGAGAGCGTTGAAAGACCCGCAACAGTTTGGCGCCGTCTGTGGGAAAAAGTTCCCAACTCTCCAAAGATTTTAGGAAGATAGTGCTCATCAGCAGTACTGTTGACCAACAGTGATGACCAGAAGAAGCACCTGCGCTGTCGACGGAGCAGCTCCGGGGATGCACGCCAAACACGCTCCCACGCTGCAGAGCATCACGCTCTCGCGTTGCAGGGCACCCCGCTCCCAAGCTGCAGAGCATCACGCTCCCGCGTTGCAGGGCACCCCACTCCCACGTTGTAGAGCATCATGCTCCAGCGTTGCAGGGCACCTCGCTCCCACGCTGCAGAGCATCACGGTCCCACGTTTCAGGGCACCGTGCTCCCACGCTGCAGAGCATCACGCTCCTGCGTTGCAGGGCACCACGCTCCCATGCTGCAGAGCGTCACGCTCACGCGTTGCAGGGCACCCCGCTCCCACGCTGCAGAGCATCACGCTCCCGCGTTGCAGGGCACCTCGCTCCCACACTGCAGAGCATCACGCTCCCGCGTTGCAGGGCACCTCGCTCCCATGTTGTAGAGCATCACGCTCTCGCGTTGCAGGGCACCTCGCTCCCATGCTGCAGAGCATCACGCTCCCACGTTGCAGGGTACCTCGCTCCCATGCTGCAGAGCATCACGCTCCCGCGTTGCAGGTCACCTCGCTCCCACGCTGCAGAGCATCACGCTCTTGTGTTGCAGGGCACTTTGCTCCCACAATGCAGAGCATCACGCTCCCGCGTTGCAGGGCACCACGCTCCCACGCTGCAGAGCATCACGCTCCCGTATTGCAGGGCACCTCGCTCCCACGCTGCAGAGCATCACGCTCCCGCATTACATGGCACATCGCTCCCACACTGCAGAGCATCACGCTCCTGTGTTGCAGGGCACCTCGCTCCCACGCTGCAGAGCATCACGCTCTCGCGTTGCAGGGCACCTCTCTCCTGCGCTGCAGAGCATCACACTCCCGCATTGCAGGGCACCTCTCTCCAACGCTGCAGAGCATCTGGCTCCCGCGTTACAGAACATCTCGCTCCCGGACTGCATTATATCTTCACCAAAGTGAAAGCCCCAAGTCCTCCTACGGATACCAATCAGGACGAATATCCAATCTCCTGTGTCATTTAAATGCACTCCGGGTCCACTAGCACTACCAGGACAAGGGGGCAAGCATCCCTCTACATGACGCTCAAACATACGCCCACAGGCTTAAAGAAGAAATATTTGATGCCGCAAATAAAATATTGGAGTGCGGTATGGGGCTTGCCACCCCCTCTACGACGAACCGCGCCTCCCCGTGCAAGCGCGTCGTCTCGCGTTCGCCCAGCGAATCTCCAAATGATAGGGAGACAACCTCTGATAAGATGGTGGCCAACCCTTCACATCGAGAGCGAGTCCGAGTCATTCGTCCGCTTGGGTCCTACCCCCCCTCATGATCGAACAGGAAACACGTTCCCTCAGCAAATTGTCAAATAAAAAGGCAAAAACCTCCAAACAGATGGAGAAGCACTCCAAACCGCGAAAAGTCCCGCGCTCAAGGTGGAGCACGGGCGTGTGCTTCCTGGGCATGGCAGGCCTCGCCCAGTAGAGCGGCCACACTCCTGAAGCGCAGCAGTACCTAGGGCGTGACAGCACCGCGCCCCGTGCGCGGCAGCGCCGCGCAGTCCGCGCGCGGCAAGGCCGCGCCCAGTGTGCAGCAGGCGCAGCCCATGCGCGGCAGTGTCGCACACTGCCTGCACGTGGCAGTGCTGCGCACTGCCTGCGCGCGGCCACGCTGCCCGCGCGCTGCCTATGCGCTGCCTGCGCGCGGACGCACTGCCCGCGCTCAGCCTCACTGCCCGCGTGCGGCAGTGCCGCGCACTGCCCGCGCGCAGCTGCACTGCCCGTGAGCGGCAGTGCCGCTGGCCAGCGCGGTAGTGTCGCGCACTGTTCGAGCAATGTTCGAGCACTGTTCGAGCACTGCTCGTGCACGACAGTGCCGCGCACTGCCCGTGCGCGGTAGTGCAACGCAGCCCGCACAGTGCGCCCGCGGCTTCCGCGACCCGTGCGCGGCAGCGCCACACCTTTTTCGAGTTATGGTAAGCTCGGGGGCGCGCCCCCGCGCCCTTTGCGTATTTTCTAGGCCCAGCGCGCTGCTTTGAGGTGCAGCATGCTCAGGTGCGCTCCCCTGCGCCCCTCGCACATGCTACGTCGCGAGCGAACATCCGCGTTGATCTTCTTCGCCACGAGCAAAATCCCTAAAGTAAATCCTTGACCTCCTCTCCTGCTACCGTGGTAATTTTCTCCGTCCGGGCAGTGGTGATCCTCCCTGGCAAAGGCTCCGTGATTTTTCCACCTCGATTCTGTAATCGTCTAGCGTCATTTATAGAGCGCGAGGGCCGTCTTGTCGAAACGCTCCCCCACTGACCCATAGTGAGTGATAGAAATTTTTGGACCATCGATTATAAATCGTGGCCTCCAAAAACTGGGGGGCAATTGATGGGGTTCCCCTAAAGGGGTTCGAGTTGAGTCGGGCCGAGTGTTTCTCATCGCGGCCACGCCCGGACCAGGAGAGATGAACCAGCATTTGCGGCCAACCTTAACCCTGCTGCTAAGTACTTTTTGTTAGTTTATAAAGGTGGTAGTCTAAATCACCTAGAGGGGGGGGGGGGGTGAATAAGTTTCTTTTATTTTACCCTATTTAGCCTAACTGTTTTCTGGTTTAGTATTAGTAACAATCAAGCACACAGAAATCACACAAGCATTTATAGAGGTTCCTCAAGACAGGGTGTCTTGAGTAGTTCTCTTTCCCCCTTCACCTTTCTAACAATGTGTTAGACAAGGCCAACTTCTCCAACTCAGCTCCAAGAGCTTACAGCAAAGATCCCTTAGGATCTCTCAGGTTTGCACAAACCCTACCTCAGGCACAACAGCCCTACCTCAGAGGAATCCACCTCCTACAACTCAGACCATCTGCTGGTCCTACCTCAAGCTGATCTCTCAGCTCTACAACTCAGGCTAATCAGCCCTACCTCAGATCACAACTAATCCTACCTCAGAGAAATCCTCCTCCTACAACTCAGGCAATAAAGCCCTACAACTCATGCTAAGCAGCCCTACCTCAGATCACACAGATCCTACCTCAACCTGACCTCTCAGCTCTACAACTCAGGCAAAGAAGCCCTACAAACTCAGAACCCAAAGGTTCCTACAAAAGAAATAATGATCTTTACAAATAGAAGGAAGAAAAGGTCAAGCCTGGTTCTTCTTCTTCTTCTTATCAGCTGTTGTTGCAGACCTGAACCAGGGAGAAGAAGTTCAGCTCCAACTTGTTCTTCTTGATCAGCCCTACAGATGAGGGACTGGATCTACTGCTCTATCTTGAAATGAATCAAGATGAGCTATCTCTTTTCTCCTTGCAGCCTTGTGAGTGTTCAGTTGTTGGCTGCGGTCAATGGAACAATGATGTTCTCGATTTCGCGTACTGGAGAACTAGCAAAGGTTTTTTGCTCAACCCTAACTTATCCCTTTTATACATCCCTGAACTTCAACAGCTCTCAGTCGACCTTCTGACAGATGTGGGAGTGATTGGCGGACCCCACAATGTCTTTCTGCAGCTTGCGCCAGAAGCAGAACACGCCAGATTACTTTTGAATCTGTCTCAGCGGTTGGGCTAAGATGGCTTCCTCTTCTCAGCGGATTCTGTCGATTTGTAGAGAAGTTTCTGCGTTCGACGAATTACATTCTGCGTTCGACGAACGACATTCTGCGTTCGACAAACTCACCAAACTCTGCGTTCGACGAACTTCATTCTTCGTTCGACGAACACGCCAAGTCTCAGCGTTTGCTTCTGTCCCGTCTCCACGTTCGACGAACTTCATTCTTCGTTCGACGAACACGCCAAGTCTCATCGTTTGCTTCTGTCCCGTCTCTGCGTTCGATGAACTTCATTCTTCGTTCGACGAACTCGCCAAGTCTCAGCGGATATTTGCTGCTTCTTTCCCGTCTCAGCGGATCCGCTGAGACAGTGAGCTCGTCTCAGCGGATTTGACCCTTCGTCTAAGCGGTTCTGCTGAGACAATTCTTCATCTCTTAGGAGTTGATTTCTCTTGATCTAAGGGCATGATTGGCCCTTTCTCTTGAGTTACCTGAGCCTGTATATCTTACACAAATATGACTTTATCAAATACAATTTTGTACTTAGCATTGAGTATGACCCCTCTTCAAATCAAGGGAATTTGAGGGCAAATTCCCAACAATCTCCCCCTATTTGAAGAGGGCAAAACACCTGCCAATGCTAAGTAGCAACTTAATCAAAAATATGTCATATCACTGAAATTTGTTAAGTAAGAAAAGTTATGCCATTTCATGATACATGCAGATAGAGTATATTTCTGTTGACATTAACATTTTCTTATCTATACCAATTATCATTAGATACATATGTCAACTACTCATAAAGACACATCACATTTATGTCTATTACATGATGACTCAGCATTTCTTCATTACAATATGTACTTAGCACATGATACTGAAAGTAAAAGCACAGTTATTCAAGTGCAACATACATATATAAACAACAAATGACATAATATAATTTGCAGGAGTTAAAGTGTCATTCCAGTCAAATGTTCAAAACAGACATATACTTTCACTTCAAGACATATTGTTACATCAAACAACTTAAGGAGCTCCTAAAAATAGAGTTTTCTTGGATGGTCCCTGGGAAGAGCTTTCTCCTTCTTCAGATTTTCTCTTCCTAGCTTCAGCAGCAACCTTCATCTTTTCCTTCTCTTTGAAGTATAGGAATGGCTTGGGAAGATATCTTGGGGGAATCCTTATATGAGTTTCCCTTCTCACCAGATTTTCTTTGAGAATTCTTTCCCTTAGAGACTCCCTCTCTAGATGCTTGATCCATTCAACAGATGAGTAGACATGGTCAATATCCTTGAGTGGATTGCCATGGCTGACCCAGGTGTTGACTACAATTGTGTCCAATTCCAGATTATCATCCTCATAGAGTGGATCATCTATTCTTTCCACCCTCTTCTGGGCCATATATTCTTCAGCAGTCTGAATGCCCTCTCTCCTTCTCCTTTTTGATTCCCACTCATCTTGAATCTGTTCAGATTGACTTTGAAAATCAAAATCTTCAGGTCTGTTTGGGTTCAGAACAGGAAGATTTAAGGCAATTCTGGTTCCTTGTAACACCTTTATACTTGTGATCCTATAATCATCATTTACCTTCTTAACCACAGTTAGAAGTTTTTCTTGAATTGCATTTGATGCATTGTTGACATCTTTCACCACTTTCTTGTAGGCTGCTTCCTGGTTAGTGAGTAGCAGTTGGTGGGCATTCTCCAGGTTGGTGTTTATCCTTATGTGAGCCTTTTTCAGTTTTGCACTTAGCTTAGCAACTTTTTCCTCCCCCTTTTTGCCTTTTTCAAATATCTTTTTCTCAATTTCAGAGTGTTGATCAATTATAGATTGGGAGAGAGTTTGGAAAGTACTGTCCACATCCTTCAAAATGTTTTCCTTTGCCTTGTCAATGTGGGACATGACATGGTTGCTGGTTGTGTTAGCCACTTGTACCATTCTGGCTACTACTTTCTCCCAGACATTTTCATTCTTGTAAAGTTGATGTTTTACATATGTAATGTCTTTTGTGGAGTCCCCTTGTTTGTCTGCAATTTGCTTCAATACAATGTGTTGGGCAGCAACAGTGCCTTTAGCCATCTCAAACCATCTGGTCATCTGCTGGAGGATATGAGCAGATGCAGTTTTGACATCATGAACCTGGGTATTCAGCTCAGTCCTTACTGCAGCCACCCTTGATTCCATTCTCTGCTCACTGACATGGATTTCCTGAGTCAATGCTACTCTTGTAGCATATAACTCATCCCTTATTTGAGCAGTGGCATCATGAACCTTTTCTGCAACATGCTCCTTCACAGACAACATCTGACCCTCAATGATGGATTGTATTGAGTTTAGCAGGTCAGATGTGTCCAGCACAGCTGCTGCCCTTTCCTGGGCCACCTCTTTCTCCACTACCTCTTCAACCCCATTGTTTGCCTTCTCCACTGCAGGTTCTTGTCTTGGCATCTCTTCAGAAGAGGGTAGAATTTCCATGGTGTCAGTCACCCTGATGACCTCTTCTTCACTCTGAGGTTTGGCTCTTCCAGCATCTGGGCTGTGCTCCCCCTTACTAGCACACCCACCTTCTTCTCCGTAGAGAGAGCAATGCTCCCCCTCACTTAGGGCATCCATATTTGGAGAAATCTGTCTAGGAGAACCTGAAAAGAGAGTGATGAGTTAGTTAGACACCTAGTCTTATCTATAGTTTGAGGGGTTATGACTAACTGTGATCCTAGTTTACCATGGAGAGGTGAATTCATTGATTCATCTTCAGCTTGTGGAACAGCTGGATCAGTATTAATCTGAGTTGGCAAAGAATGAGATTCTACCCTTCCTTGGGGTTCATCTTCCACACATGTCCTGGGGACATCTTCACCTTCCACATCTTCCATGTCCACTTGTGGTTCATCATCCTTCATAGAGGTATCGACACCTTCTTCTTCACTCTTCTTTGCCTTTTTCTTCTCCTTCATCTCAGCCACCATAGAGGGTTGGCTCATGGGGAGGACTCTTGTTGACCTGTCCAATGTCTTGATATCCAATCTATTTAAGTAGTGGATGTTGACACATTTGATGGAGGAGAAATGGCTAGGATATGCCTTCAGTAGGTAAAGTGATAGGATTCTTTCTAGGTTAGGGGCCTGCAGACATTGCTTCATTCTTTGATAAAGAACATTCCCCCAGCAAGTTCTTTTCTTCATGATGATTCTTATAACCAGCTCAAACATTGGTTGAGAAATGGTGTCATGAGAGTCTAGTTTACATAGAAGAGCTTTTCCTACTATGTCACATAACAGCTTGCCCTTTTGATTGAAGAATTTCTTTTTCAGAGATGAGGTCCGGGGATCACTGTATTCACACCAGCTTAGGGCTTGCTCCTTGTCAGTGTCTGACACCTCCTCTTCTGCCACTCTAGGTAATTGCAGTACCTTTTCTAGCCTCTTAGGGGACAACTTCACCCTTATCTATCCAATTTTGGAAGATATCCCATTCTTAGAAGATGACTGCTTGGCATTTGCATAAAACTCTAGCACTTCATGCTTGAATATCTGAGAAGGTTCAAATAGCAAGAACTTTAGACCAGCTTCAGTGATGAGGGAGAAGACACTTAGAATCTCTGGTGAGGCATGGAGAAAGCCATTCCTCACCAACTCACATCCCTCAAGCAGCTCCTTCACGATCTTGGGCGCCATTTGTTGAAGAGAAGAGCACTGGGACAAAGGGTGTGTGAAGTCGACTCGTCGGTTGGAGTGGCACAAGTGAATGTGAAGAGTCATTTAACACAGTCGGCTATTTATACAGTAGGTCTGAGTGTTAACCTAGTCGACTCAGCGGATCAGCCGAGAAGGTTTATCAAAAATTTCACCCTAGGGCTGAGTTCGTCGAACTCAAAGCTGAGTTAGTCGAACTCAAACTGGAGTTCGTCGAACACTAACTAAGTTTATCTAAAACTTCAACATAATACTGAGTTCGTCAAACTCAAACTCGACGTTCGTCGAACCCAGGAAAGAGTTCGTTGAGCCCAGGAAAGAGTTCGTCGAACCCAGACTTTTACCAGCTGTTTAAGTGCAATCTAAAGCTCAGCTGAAGCAGATTGTTCTGGTTAAGCTGATCATCCTACTTTAAGATTAAAGAGGAGGAGATTTACTTACCTTGAGGTAGTAGTCCTCTAATTGATGTTGACTTCATGATATCAACCTCCTTTCTGTCATGTGCCTTCAGCACCCACTGTCCAAGTACCAAATTTGATTGAGGTTGGTACTTGAACTATCCTGCAATAAGTTTAGTTATCCTTAGGAGCCCAAATTGCTTTGGGTCCTAGGTACTTGTTAGCATGATGAAATAACCTTACACTAGCTGCACCCTTTACAGAAGGGCTCATCTTTGCACATGGCACATTAGGGTTGTGCCAATAGTCTATGGCAAAGTGTCCTACTTTACCACAGCACCAACATTCATAAATGTTGAATCTCCTCTTCTGAACATTTCTTGAGGGATGTGCAACACAGTCCCCATATTCAGGAGGAGAGACAGTAGCTTTTCTCTTGTTTCTTTCAGCAAGGATTTGGCTGAAAGTCAATCTGTGGACAGTCTTAGTGGTCATTGTATTGATGGCATCAACTTGCTTTGGCTTTTAGGCAATGCAAGTTTTGATGGCATCAGACACTGAGCAATTAGACATGTCTACTGATTTGACAACAGTCATGTACTTGGCTGATTCAACCTTAGAAGGGCTTGTTTTCTTATTCTTGAATGAGGGGGCTGAAGTACCAAATACAAATGGTCCAGGTTGGGCCATTTGAATTTCCTCACGAGGAGCCTTCCTAGCACTCAATCCCATGCCCTTTATTTCACTATAGGAAGGAGTGTTTTCCTTCCTGTAGGTACTTCCATTCTTCCAGTGACCATACATGCTTTCATGGTCATACCTATTGGAGGGAAGTGATACCCTTTGAAAGGTGGAATGAGGCATAGCCTTACCCCTGCTCTTTTCTCCACTCCCTTCTCCTACTTCCATTTTATTGAATCCTGGTCCTCTTCCATTGGATTGGGAAGAGAAGGAGCCAATAATAGGTAGCACATATTTTGGCTTGGAGAATTGAGCCACTAGGCTTCTTTCTTTCACAAGCTTCTCCTCAAGATCCTTGATGACCTTGTTCTTCAGGGATATGGTGCTCAGATGGGAGATTGTTATCCCCTTCAGATGGCTAATTTCCCTATACATCTGATTCATCTTGGTAGAAGATTCAGTGCATTCTTGTTTTTCCATCTTAAGGGAATCAATCTCTTGGGCTTGCCTCTTGGTAAGCTTCTTGCTCTTTTTAGAGCTTTCAAGAGAGCACCATATCTGTCAATCAATTGATTGACATCTTCCTCAGATTCTGAATCATTTTCAAAATGTGATGAATGTGCTTCAGATTCTGGGCATGCATCATGATCACAAAGGGAAGTGGACATAATTAATACATGTTCATTGTCAGAACTATTCTGATTGTCTTCCTCATCAGTGAAGGCCATAAGACCTAGCTGAACATTGTCTTCTTCATCCTCCTCTATATCACTATCTGAGTGTGATAGAGGGGCCCTGATTCCAACCTTGGCAGCTGGATAATCTTCATCTTCTTCTGCTGCCAACATCCCAATGTAGGCTTCTTCTTCATTCTCTGAATTTGATGTTGAGGAATCAGATTCACTCCAGCTTTTTTCTTTCTTTGCTAGGAGGGATTTTTCACCCTTCCTATTGTTGGATCTTACGGCGCCCTTAGAGGGGGGGGGGGGGGGGGGGTGAATAAGGGATTTATGGAATTTTAGATCTTAATTAAATTTATCAAAGTTTGTGATGAAAGTTTAGGAATATTTTATAAGAAAATATATTTTGATATCTCAGAAAAGATTGTATTGAAGATTCCTTTTAAAATAAGAGAAACAAAACTTTTTGTTAACTGGTTCTAACGCATGGCGTTAAGTCTTAACACTGGGCATTAGCTCTCGAGAGAATATTCCTCAGTACAAAAAGATTGCCACAGTGATTTTACTTATGAAAACTTAAATGAAATATAATTCCAGAAAATTAGAGATAATGAAAATAATTATTGTATTTCAAAGATAATTATACAAATGTTAATTTAAATACTTTGATGAAAATGCAAATTAAAACATTCTCGAAGAGGAAATAAAATCTGTTGGGATCATTGCCCACAATGTCCTAGATTTGGAGAAGTCCATTCCTAAATCAAAGATATACCTCACAATGTATTTGATATATTATCTAGAATCATTGTGCAGGAGATCAGGTCAAGCTAAATGAGTTCATCTAAGTCCACAAGCGTCGAGACACTACACATCTCTCGACGCCTGTGATCCAAAAGCGTCGACCTATGTTTGCTGTCTCAACGGCAAGGCCACTGACTGAAGTTTTGAGATTAAGTCAAGAAAGCGTCGAACCAAGGAACATCTCTCGACGCCGTGGAATGAGAAAGCGTCGAACCAAGAAACATCTCTCGACGTCGTGGAATAAGAAAGCGTCGAACCAAGGAACATCACTCGACGCTGTGGAGTAAGAAGCATCGACTGAGTTACACACTGATCAACGCCCTCTTCCTGAAATGTTCTAAGTAAAGGATGGTGCTACAGTACATCTACATTAAGCTAAGCCACGTCGAGACGACGACCATGTCTCGACGCCTTGTCAAATACTAAAACCGCTGAAGACCGTTGAGGATCTGATGTCATGCTGACATGGAGGAGCGTCTCAGATGGCACGGATTGGGGGTTATAAATAAAAGGCATGATAAGTAATTGATTAAGAGTTCTAGCCATTATCTTCTCCATTTTTCAAGGCGCAATTTGAGGAAGTGTACAAGAAAGGATATCCAGGAAATTCATCAAGATCTGCAGCTGGGATTCATTTCCTATTCTGAAGATATTGCCGTTGCAATCAAGGATACACAAGAAAGGTTTCTATTGAAGAGAAGAACTACTTTTCATCCTGCAAATCAAAGGTTCTCGCAAGGAGAATTGGAAGAAATCTTCTCTTCCTTCAGAATCGTTTTGTTTTGAAGAAATCATTTCAGCAATCTGTTGCTGATATTTTCTGAAGAGAGAAGGTTAAGGAGGAAGAACATCTCTTCCTAATGAACAATAGTCATCACCGCCTGTGCGATTCAAGAAGATGATTTTTGTTGTTGCTGGTCTGTTGAAGAATTTTGTCTGATCATTCAGATTGAAGAAAAGGCTCTACACATTGAAGAACTAGAGTCTGGTGATATTACAATCCATTTTCAATTTCTGTAGGATCTTTTGAAGATCCGAGCTGTAGGATCTTTTGTGATATGAGTGGTAGGATCCAAGGGTGGATCTGAGTGTAGGCCTGTTGTTATAAAGGCTGAGGTAGGATCTGTTGAGATCTGAGACTGTAGGATCTGTTGAGATCTGAGACTGTAGGATCTGTTGTGATCTGAGCTGTAAGACCTTTTTGTGGTCTGAGGTCTGGAGGAGATATAAGCCCTATCTAGCACACTGCTAGAGGGGAGAATGGGGAAAGTGGATTACCCTAGATAGGGGAACCACTATAAAATTCTGTGTGTTTGTGTTTGTTTCTTGAAAGCTCTGATTATAACTCATATACACTTAGGATTTGATCAAGAATTTAAGTAGAATTTAAAATAACCTATTCACCCCCCTGTCTAGGTGATTAGCTACCCTTAAATAAAGACTTTCAAGTGGTATCAGAGGTAGGTTGTTCAAGAAAAGGTTTAACAGCCAGAACAAGACCTAATAAGGGTAGATTTGTTAAGTCTTCATGGCAAACAGTGAAGGGAACAAGGAACTCACATCCATGAAATTACCAATCTGTAGAAAAGAGAATTTTGGGATTTGGAAGGAAAGGGTTAGATTATACATGGAAGCCTCTGACCCTAGGATATACATCACAGTACTAGAAGGACCTTTTGTTCCTATGAAGGTCTCATTCACATATGGAAACATCAAGACTCCCAAAACATATTCTGAGACGACTAAAGATGAAGTAACTCTGGCCACCATGGATAAGAGAGCCCAGAACATTATTGTTAGTGCAATTGAGGACTCAACTTTCCAAAATCTAGTGCATTGCAAAACTGCCAAAGAAATATGGGATTCACTCATTGTCTATATGGAAGGGACTGAAGAGGTCAGAGATGACAGGAAGTCTCTTCTGAATCAGCAATATGATGCTTTCAGACAAGACAAGGACTCAATAGCAATTTGTTATGAGAAATTTTTCAAAAATGTAAATGGTCTGAAAACCTATGGAAGAACATTTAAAGACTATGAGCTGAATGATAAATTCTTGAGATACCTTAACAAAGAATGGGACATCAAGATCTGTGCTATCAGGGAAATGGGAAATATGGGAAACATTCAGCCCCAGAACCTATATGGGAAACTTTTGTCCCATGAACTTCACCTGAACACCATAAAAGCTGAAGAAGGACACAGCAAGGAGAATCCCATTGCTCTGAAGGCAGAAATCTCCAAGAAAAGCAAGGAGAGGATGTCATCACCCTCCAGGATATCATCTGAATCTGAAGAATCAGTGACCAGCAATTCTGACTCTGAAATATCAGATGGTGAACTGGCACTCTTCACCAAACAGCTGAAAAGGATTCTCAGAAGAAAATAACACTAGAAAACTAGGCCTTCTCATTCATCTAGATCTAAGAAGCACTCCAACCATTCAGAAGGATTCAGACTAGATTCCAAGAAGGACAGGTATAATTCTAAACATAATAAATCTAATTCAGAAGAAATTGTGTGCTTTGGATGCAGGAAACCTGGGCACATGATTGCTGATTGTCCATCAAAAAGAAAGAACAACAAGAAGTCTGATGAGAGGAGGCACAAGTCTGACAAGAAACATGAGAGGAGCTTGATAGCCAAGAAAGGCAAAGTCACTCTCACTGACAGTGAGTCTCAATCATCAGATTCAGACAGTGAAGAGGCACTCATGGCACTGATGGCTGTTCACGAAAGTGAAGACATTCAGAACCCGAGACCTATGATAAGAGCCCCACTATCAAGGTCTAATAGTGAAGAGGATGAAGAAGAAAATATAGGACTCATGGCCCTTAGGGATGAAGAGTATCAGGAGACAATCTCCACTATGAAGGTACTTGATAGAACTCCTTTATCTGATTCTGAATCTGAACATAAAATCATTTCAAAACCTGAGGCAAATTCATCTTCTTCTGATGAGAGTGACTCAAAATCTAACTTTCATGAAGATGAAATGGTTGAGAAATATGAGTCACTTCTTAAAGCTCTCAAAAAGAGTAAAAGGCATAACAAGAAGCTACATAAAGAAATAACTGAACTAAAGAAGACTAACTCCCAATACTCTGAGGCAACTGAGAGGCTGAATCAGGTAAGCAAGGAGCTTAGCAAATTGAGAGTTGAGTCCATCAGTCAAGTTGAGACTATATGCTCTAGAGAGAAATTAATAAAAGAACTTGAGACAAAGCTCCTAGCTGAAAGGATGCTTGTGGCAAAATTTTCAAAACCACAAACTGTCCTTCCCATAATAGACACATTCTCTGCACTACACAGATGTGGCATAGGATACAATGGGAAGGAAGAAAATAAATCCAAGGATAAAGACAAGGAACCCATGCACCCTATAAAATTCAACAAAGCCATGCTTATCACAAATGAGCATGATCTAGAGGGTGTGCATGAACATGGGAAGATTGAGTGTTCCACAAGCAAAGCTGACTCAATTCAACCAAGTATTAGTGATGCCAAATCTCTACACAAAGAAAAAGAATCATCTCATCATGACCCCTTTGTATTTGGAACAAACACCAAATCCAAAGGAGAGGAACTGAGACCAGTAGTGAGGACTACTGCTGTCAAGGAATCTGAATCTGCAAAATTCACTGAAAAACTGTACAGAAAATCATTTCAGAAAACTCCATTAATTAGGGTAACTAGACAAAATGTGAGTCAATCCAAAGAAGTGAAAAGACCTCAAAGGAGGTATAACAAATATGAATGTTGGTGCTGTGGAAAGGTTGGCCATTTTTCTTTTGATTGCTGGTTCAACCCAACTGTCCCAAGAATTAATTCTGGAAAACCAGTACTCAGACCAATGGCTACACACACAGCACAAAGGATCAAACAACTAGTAAATAAACCAGCTTATGCTAACAAAGTTCTAGGACCCAACTCTGTGTGGGTTCCTAAGAAAAAGTAATTTTCTTACTGCAGGTATGTCCAAAGACCAATCAAACTCCTATCTGGTATTTGGACAGCGGGTGTTCCATGCACATGACCTGAACAAGAAGTCTTCTGAATGACTATACTTCTGTGAAGGATGGACCAAAGGTGATATTTGGAGGATCTGACAGAAGTAAGACTAAAGGATATGGTAAAATCACAAATGGAATTGTCACTATCACCAAAGTTGCTTATGTTGATGGATTGCAACACAATCTTATCAGCATAAGTCAATTATGTGATCTTGGGTAAGACATTTCATTCCACAAGGATGAGTGCCTAATCATGAAAGAGAATGTGATAATTCTCTCAGGCACTAGGAGTGACAACATTTACTGTTTAAACTTTATATGTTCTGAACAAGAAAATCCCATATGCTTAGTAGCTGAAAATAAAGTCTCTAGTAGTGTGCAATGGCATAAAGGCTAGCTCATATAAACTATAAGACTATAAATAAGCTCATTTCAGGAGATCTAGTGAGAGCAGGGCCTAAGTGGAAGTGTGTGCAGGAGGGTCCCTGCCATGCTTGTCAAATGGGCAAGCAAACCAAGTCATCCTTCAAACCAATTGGTGAGAAGGATTCCACAAGATGTCTATACCTCCTACACATGGACCTATTTGGTCCAATGCCAATTCACAGTCTAGGAGGAAAGTTTTACACTCTTGTTATTATTAATGATTACACTAGATTCACATGGGTGTTCTTCTTAAGACACAAGTCAGATACTCTAGAAGTATTCACTAGCTTTGTTAGGCAAATCCAAAATGAAATAGGAAATACAGTGGTCAAAATTAGAAGTGACCATGGCACTGAATTTCAGTCAGGTGCCATGACCAAGTTTTATGAAAATCTAGGCATCTCTCAAGAGTTTTCATCTCCCAGAACTCCCCAACAAAATGAGGTTGCTGAGAGAAGAAATAGAACACTCATTGAAGCCAGTAGGAGTATGCTGAGTGATTCCTCACTTCCTGAGCACTTATGGGCTGAAGCTGTAAACACAGCATGTCATGTGCAGAATAGAGCACTTATCAATAAGAAACTGAATAAGACCCCTTATGAGTTGATGAAGGGTAGAAAACCCACTCTAGCCTACTTCAAATTTTTTGGAAGTAAGTGCTTTGTGCTAAATAATGGAAAGCACCATCTCACTAAGTTTGCTGAAAAAGCCTATGAGGGAATCTTTGTTGGCTATAGCTCTCAAAGTAGAGCCTATAGAATCTACAACAAAAGCTCTAATAAGATAGAAGAATCTATACATGTTGTATTTGATGAAACCAGCCTTATTTATAAGGATCTGGGAAGTCTCTCTAGTAGTGCAGGTCCAGCACAAAAATTCAAGAAGCTGAATATCAATGAGCAGCACATTGAAGACAATGATGAAACTAATGGGACTGTGACTATGACCAGAGAGGATGAGTCTCAAGAAGAAGACACACATGAAAGACCAATTGCTGTTGAAGAACCACAACATCCAGAACCTCAAGAACAACCAACTCAAACAACTGCACCAGAATCACAAAGGGAAAATGAGAGGTGAAAAAATGCAACCAAGTATCTGAAGGATCACCCCAAAGAACAGATTATAGGAAATCCCAATGAAGGTGTGCAAACAAGAAGAGGAAACTCAATAAATGAGGCATTGCATCATAGCTTCCTATCCAAAATAGAACCTAAGAAATTTGAAGAAGCCAATAGGGATCCTTCATGGACATTGGCTATGCAAGAAGAGCTAAATCAATTTGAAAGATGCAAGGTCTGGATATTGGTACCAAGACCAAAGAAACACAAAGTCATAGGGACCAAGTGGGTATTCAGGAATAAATTAGATGAAAATGGAGTGATTATCAAGAACAAAGCAAGGTTGGTTGCCCAAGGATAAAAACAGGAGGAATGCATAGACTTTGATCAAGTATTTGCTCCTGTGGCAAGACTGGAGGCAATAAGGATATTCCTGGCCTTTGCAGCACATCTTGGATTAATAATATATCAAATGGATGTGAAGTCAGCATTCCTTAATGGAACAATTCTGGAGGAAGTATATGTAGAACAACCCCCAGGTTTTGTTGACTCTACTCATCCAAACTATGTTCAAGTATTTGCTCCTGTCCCAAGAATCAAAAACTAGAAACTCTATATATAGGGAAGATACTTCGGTAGTACCTATGCTTTCTTAAACCTAGAATTTCCAATTCAAAATTCTCTGCCCTAGAAAATCTCATTCTCAAGACCTTCAATCAAACAACAATGCCTCCCAAGAACAACAATTACCTCTACGAAGGAAGTGAGCTAGTTCGAAATGGTTTCAAGCCGCACCAGACGAGATCAAGAACACTATCGAGTTAATTCATAAATCAGGGCTAGAATACCTCTTATCTGAATCGACATTAATCTGGAAACGAGAAATATTAGAGTTCTTCTCTAATGTAGTAGCAGACTCCGCAAATTCCAAGCTCAAATCTACCGTGAATGGAAAGAAAGTTAAGATTACACAAAAAAGAATTGCTAGGGCACTACAACTGCCAATGCACAAGAATGACGACGAAGAAGAAGAGGTATGTTCTGAACAAATCAGGTTAGCTCAAGTTTGGTGTGGGATTGAAACTTCACACGAAATATCTGGAAGCATGTTAAGGAAGGAAAAGAATTCAAGAGGAAAGCTATTATCAGACATTATTGGAAAGGGACTGTTATGTAAGACAGGCTCCCATGACAAAATCTCGAGGAAAATGTTCATTCTTCTGACCAGAATCATCTATACCCTTAAAACTAACTGGGGACAAGTTGTTTTTGATACAGTGATAGAATGTATCCAAGCACCCAACATGGGTAGGATACTGTCCCTCTACCTTGTAAAGGTGATTCCAGATACATTGAATCATAGACTTGGCTCAAAAATAAACCATATGAAGAAAATGGACATAAAGATGCTGGAACGGTGGGAAAGGATTTTGTCAAATCAACAACCAGCAGAAACATCCTCCAAGCCAAAGAAAATTCAAAAGAAAAAGAAGAAGCAGGTCTCTTCCAGTTCTTCAAGCTCATCCTCCTCCAGAAGGAAATCAAAATCCACACCAATCCACAATCCTGATCTCACAACATCTGAAGAGGAAGAAGTGAAAACACCTAGGGATAGTATTCCTGACACACAAACAGGTACTGATCCAATATTGGAAATGGCTGATAAGATCAACAAGGAACAAGATGAGAAAGAGAAAGAAGATGAAGAGAGAAATTCCATCTGGATTCCCTGCTATAGCTGAGGGGAAGTTTCTATTTGAGGGGGAGGCTCAGGATGAGATTCCTGCTCAAGATAATACTCAGTTAGGCAGTGCAGCAATTGAGGGGGAGGCTCGGGATGAGATCCCTGCTCAAGATAATACTGAGATTCCTGTTCCAGAAAACCTTGCTTCAGAAAACCTTGCTCCAGACAATGAAAAAGCTGAGGGGGAGTCTCAACATGAGATCCCTACTCCAGAGAATCTTGACATTGATACCATGGATGTGGGAGGAGAATCTCAAACCCAAACGAAAAAGACTGAGAAAATTATCAAAATCGAATCATCCTCCAGTTCACATATGAGCTATAGAGAAGATTCTTTGTTCAAAGAAGTCAGCAGTAGCAGTGCTAGTAAAGCAAGAGAAATTCATGTGGACCTAGTTCTATACTACCACAGCTGGAGGACTTGCTTAACAGTCAAAGAAGATCATTGGAGCAGTATATTGAGGAAAACAATAATAAAATGAAAAATGAAGTAAATTTTCAAATGAGGTTAGTAAGGTTTGAAGTCAACCATCAGATGACTGAAATGAGAGATGAAATGGTCAAGTTTTTCAAAAGAGCTGCTGCTTCTGTGGATTACACAGCTGACCAATTAAATGAGATCAAAGAGACTTCAAAGACCATTAAAACAAAACAAGAAGGTATTGTAAAGACTGTAGATGATGTTCAAAGCAATCAGGGCATTTTGAGCAACAATATGCAAGTTTTATATAAAGAACAAGTTGCACATATTTTAACAGGAACTGCCAAAATAGAAGCCAAATTGCAACAGCATGATTCTGATATGCAAGCTAAGATTGATGAGAGCTCCTCTACATTAGGAAATCAAGTAAAAATGACTACAGATACCATTGATGACCACCTTCTCAAGGTCAAGAAAACTATTGAAGGAGGAGTCAATCATCTAGAGGGTCAGGTTAGATTTCATAAAAATGTCCTCAGAGATCATATAGTAGAAGAAGTCATAAAGGGGGAGAGGTCAATAATTAAAGCCAGCTCTGAACATGCTATTTGGACATCCAATTGCATCAGAGAAACCTTAGGCCATCCTCCCATAAACTATGATGATCAAGTTTCTGAATCCAAGCCTGCATCTCCTACCCAAATTCAAAAGAACATTGCTAAGATGTATAGTCCTGAAGATAAGAACAAGAATAAGAATATTATTTATGAACAAGTAGAATCCAACAAGAGGAAATTCAGAGAAGAAATTGAAACAAGGGATGATTATGAACACTGGTCTCCCTCCTCAAGGGACATAATTCTGGCAGCATGGAGAGCAGTTAAAACTAATCCAGGAGAAAGAGAGAAGTGGTACTCTGAAATTGAGTGGAGAAAATATAGGGATCAGGAGGAGCTGATTATAAAGTTCAAAGTTGACAAGCTGGCTGGGAGAGTTCAGGCAAATGCTAAGGAGCCAATCAGATACTTCCCAAAGCCATTTGACTACTTCCAGAGAAGGCAAAGAGTTGCTGAAGCTCAAACCAAGAAAGCCAGGAGAGGACCAGAAATCAAGGAACCAGAACAACAATAGGACTTGAATTTTTTTTATAAAAATTATCTCAGACAATATATTGTGTAAATTGGACAATCTTAATGAGCTCCCAGAGCAAACTGATTCTTCCTTGATTATCATCATATATATATGCCTGTGACGTGATCTTTTCACTATGTCTACATGATTCATTCTGAACTGCTTGTGATGTAGATCATGTAATCTGTAATTCTGTGCTGATGTTATAACTCATGCCTGAGATGTTTTCTCTTATTAGATTGATATGGGATGATCTGAGTTTATGAAAAGTGTTATATTAACCATATTATGATTGTCTATGTAGAAGATATTGGTTATCTTTGTAAAAAGGGGTATATCATTGAATAAGGTTATGACTTCTTTAAATAGGGGGAGATTGTTGGGATCATTGCCCACAATATCCTAGATTTGGAGAAGTCCATTCCTAAATCAAAGATATACCTCACAATGTATTTGATATATTATCTAGAATCATTGTGCAGAAGATCAGGTCAAGCTAAATGAGTTCATCTAAGTCCACAAGCGTCGAGACACTACATATCTCTCGATGCCTGTGATCCAAAAGCGTCGACCTATGTTTGTTGTCTCAACGGCAAGGTCACTGACTGAAGTTTTGAGATTAAGTCAAGAAAGCGTCGAACCAAGGAACATCTCTCGACGTCGTGGAATAAGAAAGCGTCGAACCAAGGAACATCTCTCAACGACGTGGAATAAGAAAGCGTCGAACCAAGGAACATCACTCGACGCTGTGGAGTAAGAAGCGTCGACTGAGTTACACACTGATCAACGCCCTCTTCCTGAAATGTTCTAAGTAAAGGATGGTGTTACAGTACATCTACAATAAGCTAAGCCACGTCGAGACGACGACCATGTCTCGACGCCTTGTCAAATACTAAAACCACTGAAGACCGTTGAGGATCTGACATTGTGCTGACATGGAGGAGCGTCTCAGATGGCACAGATTGCAGGTTATAAATAGAAGGCATGATAAGTAATTGATTAGAGTTCTAGCCATTATCTTCTCCAATTTTCAAGGCGCAATTTGAGGAAGTGTTTAAGAAAGGATATCCAGGAAATTCATCAAGATCAGTAGCTGGGATTCATTTCCTATTCTGAAGATATTGTCGTTGCAATCAAGGATACAAAAGAAAGGTTCCTATTGAAGAGAAGAACTGCTTTTCATCCTGCAAATCAAAGGTTCTCGCAAGGATAATTGGAAGAAATCTTCTCTTTCTTCAGAATCGTTTTGTTATGAAGAAATCATTTCAACAATCTGTTGCTGATATTTTCTGAAGAGAGAAGGTCAAGGAGGAAGAACTTCTCTTCCTAAAGAAAAACAGTCATCACAGCCCGTGCGATTCAAGAAAATGATTTTTGTTGTTGCTGGTCTGTTGAAGAATTCTGTCTGATCATTCAGATTGTAGAAAAGGCTCTACACATTGAAGAACTAGAGTCTGCTGATATTACAATCCATTTTCAATTTCTGTAGGATCTTTTGAAGATCTGAGTTGTAGGATCTTTTGTGATCTGAGTGGTAGGATCCAAGGGTGGATCTGAGTGTAGTTCTGTTGTTATAAAGGCCGAGGTACGATCTGTTGAGATCTGAGACTGTAGGATCTGTTGAGATCTGAGACTGTAGGATCTGTTGAGATCTGAGACTGTAAGATCTGTTGTGATTTGAGTTGTAAGACCTTTTTGTGGTCTGAGGTCTGGAGGAGATATAAGCCCAATCTAGCACACTGCTAGAGGGGAGAAGGGGGAAAGTGGATTACCCTAGATAGGGGAACCCCTATAAAATTCTGTGTGTTTGTGTTT
The DNA here is from genome assembly GCA_033032865.1 of Dactylorhiza incarnata. Classification (NCBI taxonomy): domain Eukaryota; kingdom Viridiplantae; phylum Streptophyta; class Magnoliopsida; order Asparagales; family Orchidaceae; genus Dactylorhiza; species Dactylorhiza incarnata. The sequence goes on from JAWHQI010000335.1 coordinate 2,086,758, forward strand.
GTTTCTTGAAAGCTCTGATTATAAGTCATATACACTTAGGATTTGATCAAGAATTTAAATAGAATTTAAAATAACCTATTCACCCCCCTCTAGGTGATTAACTACCCTTAAATAAAGACTTTCAAAATCAATTGAATAGAACATTAAAAGACATGATTTTATTTCATAATAAATTGAATACACAAATGTTTGATTTCTATAACGCTAGAAATCAAGGAGAGAATATGTAAAAAATACTTTTTGTTGTTTCATCGGTCCTTCTCCCAAGGACCGGTTGGCTATAGCCTATCTATCCCCAGATAAAGCCTCTAGCCACCCCCTAGATCTACCCTTGACCTAGTCGCCACGCACAAGGCGGCGAATTACCCCTAAGCCTCACAAGGACCTAGTCGCCAACACAAGGCGAATTTACCCACGGAATCCTTCCTGTAATCCGAAGTTCTCCCCGAACGATTTCTCCACACCAAAATACAAAAGGAAAAAGTAAAAGATTACAAGATAAGTAAAGAGAAACTCTCCAAGAAATTCTGAAGGTGAAGACGAAGTCGATGTAGATGTTGGCGTTCTTGAAACGATCGTCCTTCGTATGGGATATGCATTGTAGACCTTTTCCTTCAAAATCTTCTTTAGATCTTCATAGCCCAAGGGAGATCTCTTAATTGCTGTAGGTGAGCCTCTCTCAAAAGTATCAGAATTCTGGAATCATCTGACATAGAATGAGAGGGGCTGTACTTTAAAAAGCCACGGAAGCTAATGCGTGGCGCTAAGAGTTAACGCCGACGTTTGTGAACATGCACTGTCGTGGCTAAAATCATGCAAACCGTCGGGATCGTGGCAGAAACTAATTTCATTGAACGAAACTCATTTCATCGAACGTGCCTTCGTCGAACGGAATCAAGGTCGTCGAACACCATTAAAGTTCATCGAACGAAAGTTCGCCGAACTCAATTTTGTCAAACGAAATCAAAATTCATCGAACACAATGTCGCCGAACTCAAGTTCATCGAACGAAATCAAAATTCGTCGAACGCAAGTTCGCCGAACTCAATTTCATCGAACGAAATCCAAGTTTGTCGAACACAATGTTGCCGAACGCAAGTTCATCGAATGAAATCAAAATTCGTCGAACGCAAGTTCGCCGAACTTAGATTCGTCGAACGCAAGTTCGCCGAACTTAGATTCGTCGAACGCAAGTTCGCCGAACTTAGATTCGTCGAACGCAGTTTTGTCAAGCGCAATTTCGTCGAGCGCAAGTTCATTTCGTCGAACGAAATCTCCTTTCGTCGAACGAAATCTCCTTTCGTCGAACGCCTTCAGATTTCGTCGAAGGAAGTTTCGTCGACCGGCATCACATTTCGTCGAACGGCTAGCGCCTAACGTTAAGACCTAACGCAGGCGTTGTCTCTGGCTTCTCAACAGATTCGTTCTCGATGACATTTCTTCTCGACGGATTCCTTCTCAACGGAAGTTAACGCGGGGCGTTAACAACTAACGCGGGGCGTTAGCACTCTTTCCAGAGAAACATCTCCATTAAGTATACTACTCATAGGGATGTGTAGCTATAGTTCCTGTACAACCTGCATACTATAAACACACAAAATACAAGATCAAATACAACACGGTATTTGTTATTCTCAAACCAAGAGATGCAGAACATAGGCTCCAACAATCTCCCCCTTTTGATAATAACAAATACCTGTATGAGAAATTAGTGAGATTAAGACCATTTGTGTTTATAGATAAGTGAGGTAATAATATATGCATGAATAACAGGTTAAAAGCATGATAGATTTGATAATGATAATGCATACTCTTTCTATATGAAGTCCCCCCTACATAAGTGTTCTCTTATAATTTACTCCACCTAAATATCTATTTGACTAGATTTCTCAATTTCTTCTCCCCCTTTGTTATTAACAAAAGTGGGTAGGGATGAGTGTATATCTATTAAGATTGATTAGCAACCACTTATTGAAGGATTGTCATGATCGAGCATAAGATAGTATATGCACCTGCTATATGATTACTCCCCCTACAAAGATACTTTCTTTGAGTTTGAAATCATTATAATGCACTCCCTCTAAATATTAGATTTATGTAATTTATTCTCCCCTTTTGTTAGTATCAAAAGAAGGCTTAGGTGAGAGTGTGCAATAAGGAGTAATATATTTTATGTCGAGAAGAAAAATAGGATGCAATCAAAAGCTTGTTAAATACTACTTGTTGAGAAAAATATAAGCATGATGTAACATAAAGCAGTAAGCAACATAACAGAAATGATAAAGTAAGCATTCTTATTTTAAGATACCACTTGTTGAAAAGAAAACCACGGTGTTAGAAATAATAGACATGAATGAGCATAAGTGGTAAACTTAGCAGAAGAATATAATAAGCACTCTTAAACATAAACATCATTTTAGAATGTAAAATCATATAAAGGATAATGAGTTTTAAATTTGAAAAGTTGATGTTTGAGTTAAAGATTGAAGAGATGTTATTCCATTAAGATAAAAGTGCAAGCATGATTTCATAATATCAAGAAAAGATACAAAAACTACAATGTAATAAAATTTGCATTTCAAGTAAACATAAACATTGTAGCGATCATGCTTTGTTATCTAGTGCATTTACTTAAGTTTGTAGAGAATAATGTAGATGAGCATTAGGATCCAATTCTCATGAGTAGAAGTTTTATGAAAGATAATGATGTGTACAAAATAGTGTTTTGATAAAGTATACAAGTGAATCAATCAAAAACACATGACATATATAATGAAATAACACAACATTAAAATACACAAATAATATTACTTCCACAATATTTCAATGCACATGAATAAAGAGTACAACTACCAAGGTGCTCTGCACACACAATGCTTATTAAGACTTATCAGGGTGCAAAGTAGTGCTTGGGAATCACATTTATACTTTTTAGCTTTATTTTCATTTTTTTTGTGATCCGGTGTACTAAAGAGAAGTGATGTATAAATTGTTTGCTACAAGACACTTTACAATTCTTTAGCCAAGGTGCTCAACCTCACAATGCTCATTAAGACTTATCAGGAGGGTGTGTAGTGCTTGGTGGAGTTTTCCTTGTCATTTATTATTTGCTTTTTAGTTTAATGACTAAGGACTCTGAATTCACTTGTTTTACAAACATAACATTTTAAACCACATTTCTCTAAGGAATAAGTGCATGAAAGACAAAGAATTGTAATAACCAATTCAATGTTGTGTAGGTAATCTATTTGTGCATTTTAATTATTTATGTTATTACACTACACAATCATGCAAGTATAAATTGTAAACATATGTAGATTATCAAAAATAAGCGAGTGAATAAATCATTATAAAAAATAATACATTACTCATACTTAGAGGCATGCTAAGCATTTCTACACATGTATATCTACAATCAATTTTATTGCACATAACAAGATAATTTTCAAGGCATGACAAATACAAAACAATGTTTTTAAACATTGTATTTAATCTTTAATTGATATAATTAATCATCCTTGACAATGGCAATGAATAACAATCAGTTTTTATAAATTTTTTTTATATATGCACAGAACAATAAACACACATAAAGAAAAACATATTTTTGTTCTTTGAAATTGTTTTGTAATTTTGTATTTGTTTTTTTATATATATTCTCTGGAAAACATAGAAGTCTTTAATAGCCCTTTCAGTAAATGATATTCTATGCCAGAGAAATAAACCCAAAATAATGCATAAGAAAATACATATATTTTTTTAAAAGAAATAAAATTTTGTTTTAAAGGAAATAAAAAGATAGAAATTTTTTTACAAACAGAGAAATAAAACACACACAAAACATTAAAATAATACCAGAAATTACTCAAAACAACAAAAAAAAATTTTGGAGCAAAGGAGCTAACGCTAGGTGTTAACTTCTTAACGCCAAAACAGAACTGCATTTCTTGATTTTTTGAAAAATGTTTTTCAAAATTCAGTTGTATTATAAAGAGGCCTTCCTTCAGTTGAAATTTCAGAGTATATTGATTAGATTTGAAGGCTCTTTTAGCATGTTTTTGGTGATTTTTCAAGTACTTGTGTTTGGTAAAATCATTAAAGCTCAAAATAATAAAATATGCAAACACAAGATGCAACGTTAGAACAAAAACAAATATGCATGATTTAAGTATAAAGAGTAAGATAATATTCATGCAATGAATATAATATGAGTATACCCAAGAATAATATACCCTAACTACATGTCTACACACTATAGCCCCGTACTAAGAGATGGGTGGATATGAGGAGCTGCACACATGCCGTAGGTTGGGGTGTTAATCCCATATGCATACAAAAGACGATGCTCAACCTAGCACTCTTTCCCCCCAGTGCCTCGCAAGGCCCTACTGGAACCCTCCCTGGTTAAGGACAAGACATGACTTAGAGGTTAGGTCTTTAATGCACACAATCCTACGCCCTCACTATTGTGAGACACAAGTCATAGGTTTAATGATTATGGACATACTAAGCGTGTAAGCCTTAAATATATAAACTATGTTATAATTGCATGACTAGTTTTGGATTTACACTTATATCGAAGATTGTTGATCTTAAATCCATTTAAAAAAAATTATTCATGCAAATAACTACAAAGGAAATTATGATTTTTAGATTTTAGTAAAATAATTTACTTTAACATTGCAAGATATAACTAGCATGGACATTGATTTCTACCTATGGTAAGTGATGATGCTAGTGTGATGAGTTAGGACAACATGGTGCAAAGCTAAGTAAAGATGGACAAATATATAATTGAGTTGCATGTATTCAAACATAGAGTTTTGAATTTTCATAGACCTAGAATAAAGTGACAATTCTATTTGATTTCATCTTGTTTATATCAAGTTAATTCTTAGGTCTAAAGATAATGAGATACATGCAAACAATAGAGATACAAATTACACACACAAAATAAGATATGAAACTATAATACGAATAGCCATCATATATTTCATAATTCCTAAGGTTGATAGAAATAGTTGATTTAAGATAATTCTTGATAGATCATGAATTATGATATATAATAATAGTGTATTTTAGCATAGGATATCAATAGATCATGGTGGAGTGTGTGAAATCATATTCATCATTTTTGTAGTTTTTTTTTTAATTTTGATTTTTCTAAATCATGATTTTCCATTAAGGGGCTATTATATGCAACAAGAAAATAGACAAATATGCAATAAGTTGTGCATTTAATATTTTAGCCTAAGATCCCTAAAAGTCCATTTAAATCCAATTTTGAAAGTAATTTCATTAGTCTTGATAATATCATTTAGCAAATTTAGCATTCAATTTATAATGATAATATAAGACATTTGTAGGCAATGGATTTAAAAAGGATAAAACAGATAAAAAGGAAAGATAAATCACATAAAAAATTATGACTTTATGTTCAATTTAATTCAATTTGATTTGTTAAACATTAGGCTTAAAATGAAAGTCATATCTCATGATATATAAAGTGATCATAATGTGTTGGCTTAAAAATAAAAAATAAATAAAAGAAAAAGCAATTAAGCATATCATGAAGTAGAGTAATGATATTTAATTTTTAATTTATTTCTACTTCATGCAATATAATGATTCCTAGTGAATGAGAGATTTAGGTATCCAAAGGGGACCAAGTGTGATGGTTCCTTTGGGTACCCAAATACATCGTGTTGGCTTTTGGAGAGATAGTGATGAATGGGCCTTTATAAGTGGAGCTAGTATTTTGTTTTTAATTTTGGGCCTCCATTCATACTTTGGTTGTTTATCTTTTAAATTCATATTATGATTATTTGACATCTTTTTGGGATGAAAGTTGTTTGAAAAATAATTTATTTGAGATTTAAGTTTATTCAAATTATTTTTCAAAATACATTGATGTTGATAATCATAATGACTTCTATTATATTGATTCTTTGAGAGTTTATAAGAGTGATGGTCTTTCTTAAGAATTGAATGTTGAAAGAGTGGGTTACAATATATTTTAATTGATTGATTCTTATTTTGATGATTTTCAATTTCACTCTTTCTTATAGACATACTCTTATAATATGAAGTTAAGCTTTTAGGCTTTTGATAATTTGATAAACTATAAATAAAAGATTTTTTATTATATGAATAATTTTGAATAAACATTTTTAATGATTCTAGTTTATCCTTTAAATTATCATTTTCTTTTATCAAATTTTCATTATGCTCTTTTGAAGTTAAAAGACCTTTTTCCAAAACCTTGAGTTCTTCTTTAAAAGTATTATAATCAAAACAAGGTTTAGCATTTTTAATTAAAGAGCATGAAAGAGAATTTGAAACATCAATATAAGATTCTACTTTTGCGTTTGCTTTTAAAGTTTTATTTTCTAAACGTAATTTGGAATTAGCATGTTTCAACTTTGAAATTTTACGTTTAGCAAATTTAAGCACACAAAATGTAGAAATAGAATTTGTTACAAAAAGAGAAGACTTCTAAAGAGGAAACATCCTCCAAGTCAAATCAACAACCAGCAGAAACATCCTCCAAGCCAAAGAAAATTCAAAAGAAAAAGAAGAAGCAGGTCTCTTCCAGTTCTTCAAGCTCATCCTCCTCCAGAAGATAATCAAAATCCACACCAATCCACAATCCTGATCTCACAACATCTAAAGAGGAAGAAGTGAAAACACCTAGGGATAGTATTCCTGACACACAAACAGGTACTGATCCAATATTGGAAATGGCTGATAAGATCAACAAGGAACAAGATGAGAAAGAGAATGAAGAAGAAGAGAGAGAAATTCCATCTGGATTCCCTGCTATAGCTGAGGGGAAGTTTCTATTTGAGGGGGAGGCTCAGGATGAGATTCCTGCTCAAGATAATACTCAGTTAGATAGTGCAGCAATTGAGGGGGAGGCTCGGGATGAGATCCCTGCTCAAGATAATACTGAGATTCCTGTTCCAGAAAACCTTGCTTCTGAAAACCTTGCTCCAGACAATGAAAAAGCTGAGGGGGAGTCTCAACATGAGATCCCTACTCCAGAGAATCTTGACATTGATACCATGGATGTGGGAGGAGAATCTCAAACCCAAACGAAAAAGACTGAGAAAATTATCAAAATCGAATCATCCTCCAGTTCACATATGAGCTATAGAGAAGATTCTTTGTTCAAAGAAGTCAGCAGTAGCAGTGCTAGTAAAGCAAGAGAAATTCATGTGGACCTAGTTCTATACTACCACAGCTGGAGGACTTGCTTAACAGTCAAAGAAGATCATTGGAGCAGTATATTGAGGAAAACAATAATAAAATGAAAAATGAAGTAAATTTTCAAATGAGGTTAGTAAGGTTTGAAGTCAACCATCAGATGACTGAAATGAGAGATGAAATGGTCAAGTTTTTCAAAAGAGCTGCTGCTTCTGTGGATTACACAGCTGACCAATTAAATGAGATCAAAGAGACTTCAAAGACCATTAAAACAAAACAAGAAGGTATTGTAAAGACTGTAGATGATGTTCAAAGCAATCAGGGCATTTTGAGCAACAATATGCAAGTTTTATATAAAGAACAAGTTGCACATATTTTAACAGGAACTGCCAAAATAGAAGCCAAATTGCAACAGCATGATTCTGATATGCAAGCTAAGATTGATGAGAGCTCCTCTACATTAGGAAATCAAGTAAAAATGACTACAGATACCATTGATGACCACCTTCTCAAGGTCAAGAAAACTATTGAAGGAGGAGTCAATCATCTAGAGGGTCAGGTTAGATTTCATAAAAATGTCCTCAGAGATCATATAGTAGAAGAAGTCATAAAGGGGGAGAGGTCAATAATTAAAGCCAGCTCTGAACATGCTATTTGGACATCCAATTGCATCAGAGAAACCTTAGGCCATCCTCCCATAAACTATGATGATCAAGTTTCTGAATCCAAGCCTGCATCTCCTACCCAAATTCAAAAGAACATTGCTAAGATGTATAGTCCTGAAGATAAGAACAAGAATAAGAATATTATTTATGAACAAGTAGAATCCAACAAGAGGAAATTCAGAGAAGAAATTGAAACAAGGGATGATTATGAACACTGGTCTCCCTCCTCAAGGGACATAATTCTGGCAGCATGGAGAGCAGTTAAAACTAATCCAGGAGAAAGAGAGAAGTGGTACTCTGAAATTGAGTGGAGAAAATATAGGGATCAGGAGGAGCTGATTATAAAGTTCAAAGTTGACAAGCTGGCTGGGAGAGTTCATGCAAATGCTAAGGAGCCAATCAGATACTTCCCAAAGCCATTTGACTACTTCCAGAGAAGGCAAAGAGTTGCTGAAGCTCAAACCAAGAAAGCCAGGAGAGGACCAGAAATCAAGGAACCAGAACAACAATAGGACTTGAATTTTTTTTTATAAAAATTATCTCAGACAATATATTGTGTAAATTGGACAATCTTAATGAGCTCCCAGAGCAAACTGATTCTTCCTTGATTATCATCCTATATATATGCCTGTGACGTGATCTTTTCACTATGTCTACATGATTCATTCTGAACTGCTTGTGATGTAGATCATGTAATCTGTAATTCTGTGCTGATGTTATAACTCATGCCTGAGATGTTTTCTCTTATTAGATTGATATGTGATAATCTGAGTTTATGAAAAGTGTTATATTAACCATATTATGATTGTCTATGTAGAAAATATTGGTTATCTTTGTAAAAAGGGGTATATCATTGAATAAGGTTATGACTTCTTCAAATAGGGGGAGATTGTTGGGATCATTGCCCACAATGTCCTAGATTTGGAGAAGTCCATTCCTAAATCAAAGATATACCTCACAATGTATTTGATATATTATCTAGAATCATTGTGCAGAAGATCAGGTCAAGCTAAATGAGTTCATCTAAGTCCACAAGCGTCGAGACACTACACATCTCTCGACGCCTGTGATCCAAAAGCGTCGACCTATGTTTGCTGTCTCAACGGCGAGGTCACTGACTGAAGTTTTGAGATTAAGTCAAGAAAGCGTCGAACCAAGGAACATCTCTCGACGTCGTGGAATAAGAAAGCGTCGAACCAACGAACATCTCTCGACGACGTGGAATAAGAAAGCGTCGAACCAAGGAACATCACTCGACACTGTGGAGTAAGAAGCGTCGACTGAGTTACACATTGATCAACGCCCTCTTCCTGAAATGTTCTAAGTAAAGGATGGTGTTACAGTACATCTACAACAAGCTAAGCCACGTCGAGACGATGACCATGTCTCGACTCTGTTGGAGTTTCTGAGATGATCTCAAAGCAATCAACAGTTAGTCTTGCTGCCAACGCAATATGAGCCTATAGGGTTGCACATAAAAGCGTTTGGAGAAATTGGAGAAAGGATTGTGTTGGTCTTACTCATATTGGATATGAGTGAAGGACCAATCCTGTGACTGCTTGGAATCGAGTTGAGAATGTCTCAAAAGAGAAATCGTTTAAAGTGTTTAATCGAACGGATTTACACTAGATAATTCGGCTAAAGGCATTAACCGAATTCGGCTAAAGGGTTTAGACGAATTCGACTAATGACATTAACCGAATTCGGCTAAAGGGTTTAGACGAATTCGGCTAATGGCAAATTTGGCTAAAGGGTTTCGCCGAATTTATATAGCCGAATTTATATATGGTCGAATTTGTCGAAATGGTTTCGCCGAATTCGGTTATTGTGATTAGTCGAATTTGGTTAATGTGATTAGTCGAATTCGGCGAATGTAAATCTGGACAGATTTTCTGTTTTTCCCTCTGGTCTGCGGATAGCCAATTTAATGCCTTGCTTATAAAAGGAACGTGTTTAGGGCTTCGAAATAGACGGTTTTTCAGATCGAGCCCTTTTGCGAGAGAACAGACGACGAAAGTGTTCCGACTGTTCTCGTTCCGTCCGCCGATCATCGTTCCGCCGCCGCCAGTCGCCGGTCGCCGCCTCCTCTGGATCGGACCTAGCAGTCCGTGAGGACGTTGGGAGCATCCTTCTCCGACCTAGTTCTTGTACAACAAGAAGCTACGGTTCTCCTTTGCTCGTTTGGACTTCTGTAGAGGGATTGATCTATTTCGATCCTTGAAGAACTCAAAGCAGATTTCGGATTTCTCCTTGGAGCACCTTGGTTGAGTATTGACTCAATCCCGCGAAGGTATATTGTATTTCGATTTGCTTTGCTTAATCTCTTGAATCATGAAAACCGCAAGATCCATTGATCTCTTTTTGGGTTGTTCTTGTTCATTTCCGCTGCGCATATTCGATATGTCATCCCTTATGAAGGGGTATAGAAAACCCAACAGACGCCTTGTCAAATACTAAAACCACTGAAGACCGTTGAGGATCTGACATCATGCTGACATGGAGGAGCGTCTCAGATGGCACGGATTGCGGGTTATAAATAGAAGGCATGATAAGTAATTGATTAAGAGTTCTAGCCATTATCTTCTCCATTTTTCAAGGCGCAATTTGAGGAAGTGTACAAGAAAGGATATCCAGGAAATTGATCAAGATCTGCAGCTGGGATTCATTTCCTATTCTGAAGATATTGTCGTTGCAATCAAGGATACAAAAGAAAGGTTTCTATTGAAGAGAAGAACTTCTTTTCATCCTGCAAATCAAAGGTTCTCGCAAGGAGAATTGGAAGAAATCTTCTCTTCCTTCAGAATCGTTTTGTTTTGAAGAAATCATTTCAGCAATCTGTTGCTGATATTTTTTGAAGAGAGAATGTCAAGGAGGAAGAACTTCTCTTCCTAAAGAACAACAGTCATCACAGCCTGTGCGATTCAAGAAGATGATTTTTGTTGTTGCTGGTCTATTGAAGAATTCTGTCTGATCATTCAGATTGAAGAAAAGGCTCTACATATGGAAGAACTAGAGTCTGCTGATATTACAATCCATTTTCAATTTATGTAGGATCTTTTGAAGATCTGAGCTGTAGGATCTTTTGTGATCTGAGTGGTAGGATCCTAGGGTGGATCTGAGTGTAGGCCTGTTGTTATAAAGGCTGAGGTAGGATCTGTTGAGATCTGAGACTGTAGGATCTGTTGAGATCTGAGACTGTAGGATCTATTGAGATCTGAGACTGTAAGATCTGTTGTGATCTGAGCTGTATGACCTTTTTGTGGTCTGAGGTCTGGAGGAGATATAAGCACAATCTAACACACTGCTAGAGGGGAGAAGGGGGAAAGTGGATTACCCTAGATAGGGGAATCACTATAAAATTCTGTGTGTTTGTGTTTGTTTCTTGAAAGCTCTGATTATAACTCATATACACTTAGGATTTGATCAAGAATTTAAATAGAATTTAAAATAACCTATTCACCCTCCTCTAGGTGATTAGCTACCCTTAAATAAAGACTTTCAAAATCAATTGAATAGAACATTAAAAGACATGATTTTATTTCATAATAAATTGAATACACAAATGTTTGATTTCTATAACGCTAGAAATCAAGGCGAGAATATGTAAAAATACTTTTTGTTGTTTCACCGGTCCTTCTCCCAAGGACTGGTTGGCTATAACCTATCTATCCCCAGATAAGGCCTCTAGCCACCCCTAGATCTACCCTTGATCTAGTCGCCATGCACAAGGCGGCGAATTACCCCCTAAGCCTCACAAGGACCTAATCGCCAACACAAGGCGAATTTACCCACGGAATCCTTCCCGGAATCCGACGTTCTCCCCGAACGATTTCTCCACACCAAAATACAAAAGGAAAAAGTAAAGGATTACAAGATAAGTAAAGAGAAACTCCCCAAGAAATTCTGAAGGTGAAGACGAAGTCGATGTAGATGTTGGCATTCTTGAAACGATCGTCCTTCGTATGGGATATGCGTTTTAGACCTTCTCCTTCAAAATCTTCTTTAGATCTTCATGATAGCCCAAGGGAGATCTCTTAATTGCTGTAGACGAGACTCTCTCAAAAGTATCAAAATTCTGGAATCATCTCACATAGAATGAGAGGGGTTGTACTTTAAAAAGCTACGGAAGCTAATGCATTGCGTTAAGAGTTAACGCCGGCGTTAGTGAACGTGCACTATCGTGGCTGAAATTGTGCAAACCGTCGGGATTGTGGCAGAAACTAATTTCGTCGAACGAAACTCATTTTGTCGAACGCGCCTTCGTCGAACGAAATCAAGGTCGTCGAACACCATTAAAGTTCGTCGAAAGAAAGTTCACCGAACTCAATTTCGTCGAACGAAATCAAAATTCGTCGAACGAAATCAAAATTCGTCGAACGCAAGTTCGCCGAACTCAATTTCGTCGAACGAAATCCAAGTTTGTCGAACACAATGTCGCCGAACGCAAGTTCGTCGAACGAAATCAAAATTCGTCGAACGCAAGTTCGCCGAACTTAGATTCGTCGAACGCAGTTTTGTCAAGCGCAATTTCGTCGAGCGCAAGTTCATTTCGTCGAACGAAATCTCCTTTCGTCGAACGCCTTCAGATTTTGTCAAATGAAGTTTCGTCGACCGGCATCACATTTCGTCGAACGGCTAGCGCCCAGCGTTAAGACCTAACGCTGGCGTTCTCTTTGGCTTCTCAACGGATTCGTTCTCAATGGCATTTCTTCTCGACGGATTCCATCTCAACGGAAGTTAACGCGGGGCGTTAACATCTAACGCGGGGCATTAACATCTAACGCGGGGCGTTAGCTCTCTTTCCAGAGAAACATCTCCATTCAGTATACTACTCATAGGGATGTGTAGCTATAGTTTCTGTACAACCTGCATACTATAAATACACAAAATACAAGATCAAATACAACACGGTATTTGTTATTCTCAAACCAAGAGATGCGGAACATAGGCTCCAACACCTATCCTTTTGTTGATGATGCTTCTTATCATCATTCTCCTTTCTTTTGGCTAGACAGTCAGCTATGACATGTCCAGGTTTGCTGCAACTATAGCAAATTATATTATTAGAAACATGTTTATTAAGTTTGGAATCATACCTGTCACCCTTTGGGTGCTGTCTTTCAGAGTTCCTGCTATCTTTCTTGTAGTGTGATGATGAGAAGGGCATGTTCTTCCATTGCTTCCTCTTCATCATCTTCTTGAACTGCCTTGAAAAGACAGCAAACTCTTCATCAGAGGAGGAGATATCTGAGGTGCTAACTTCAGGTTCAACACTTCTCCTTGGAGGAGACACCATCCTGCCCTTGCTTCTCTTGGAGCCGTCAGCTTTGAGAGCTACAGAACTCTCCCTTGCCTGAGCCCTTGTTGAGGTGTCCTCTTCCTTTCTTGCAGACAGCTGCATCTCATATGAGAGAAGCTTTCCAAACAGTGTGTGAGTGGGGGTCTCACCAAGCTTGGCCACTTCCCTGATTGCACAGATTTTTGTGTCCCAGTCACTTGTTAGAGATCTAAAGAACTTATCATTCAGCTCATAGTTGGTGAATACTCTCCCATAGGTTCTCAGCTCATTGATTATTCTGAAGAACCTCTCATAGCACATGGTGATGCTCTCCTGGCTCTGCTGCCTAAAGGCTTCATACTCTTGGTTAAGGAGTGATTTTCTATCATCCCTTACTTCAGCTGTCCCTTCCATATATACTACTAATGTGTCCCACATTTCCTTGGCAGTAGTGCAGTGTACCAAGTTTTGAAATGTGGAATCATCAATAACATTCACTATGATGTTCTGGGTTCTTTTGTCCATGGTGAACAATTCAAGTTCATCCTTGGTCAAGTCATTAAATACCTTGGCTACTCTTCTTGTTGGATCTATAGTGGAGGCAGTGTGAAAGGTGAAAGGTCCTTCTTCAACTGTAATGAAAATCCTTGGATCAGATGCTTCCATAAACAGTCTGATCCTTTGCTTCCATATGCCAAAGTTTTCTTTGTTGCATATGGGCAACTTCATGGATCTCATTTCCTTCTGCAATCCAGAGGAGGCCATTGGATTGTGATTTGACTATTCCTTTGTAGGATCTGGTCAGACATTTATGTCCTTCTTGAACAACCTCCCTCTGATACAACTTGTTAGTTTATAAAGGTTGTAGTCTAAATCACCTAAGGGGGGGGGGGGGGGTGAATAGGTTTCTTTTATTTTACCCTAGTTAGCCTAGCTGTTTTCTGGTTTAGTATGAGTAACAATCAAGCACACAGAAAGCACACAAACATTTATAGAGGTTCCTCAAGACAGGGTGTCTTGAGTAGTCCTCTTTCCCCCTTCACCTTTCTAACAATGTGTTAGACAAGGCCAACTTCTCCAACTCAGCTCCAAGAGCTTACAACACAGATCCCTCAGGATCTCTCAGGTTTGCACAAACCCTACCTCAGGCACAACAACCCTACCTCAGAGGAATCCACCTCCTACAACTCAGACCACCTGCTGGTCCTACCTCAAGCTGATCTCTCAGCTCTACAACTCAGGCTAATCAGCCCTACCTCAGATCACAACTTATCCTACCTCAGAGGAATCCTCCTCCTACAACTCAGGCAATAAAGCCCTACAACACAGGCTAAATAACCCTACCTCAGATCACACAGATCCTACCTCAAACTGACCTCTCAGCTCTACAACTCAGGCAATGAAGCCCTACAAACTCAAAACCCAAAGGTTCCTACAAAAGAAATAATGATCTTTACAAATAGAAGGAAGAAAAGGTCAAGCCTGGTTCTTCTTCTTCTTATCAACTGCTGTTGCAGACTTGAACCAGGGAGCAAAAGTTCAGCTCCAACTTGTTCTTCTTGATCATCCCTACAGATGAGGGACTGGATCTACTGCTCTATCTTGAAATGAATCAAGACGAGCTATCTCTTTTCTCCTTGCAGCCTTGTGAGTGTTAAGTTGTTTGCTGCCGTCAATGGAACAGTGATGTTCTCGATTTCGCGTACTAGAGAACTAGCAAAGGTTTTTTGCACAACCCTAACTTATCCCTTTTATACATCCCTGAAATTCAACGGCTCTTAGTCGACCTTCTGATAGATGTGGGAGTGATTGGTGGACCCCACAATGTCTTTCTGCAGCTTGCGCCAGAAGCAGAACACGCCAGATTACTTTTGAATCTGTCTCAGCGGTTGGGCTGAGATGGCTTCCTCTTCTCAGCGGATTCTGTCGATCTGTAGAGAAGTTTCTGCATTCGATGAACTGCATTCTGCGTTCGACGAACGACATTCTGCGTTCGACGAACTCACTAAACTCTGCATTCGATGAACTTCATTCTTCATTCGACGAACACGCCAAGTCTCAGCGTTTGCTTCTGTCCCGTCTCTGCGTTTGACGAACTTCATTCTTCATTCGACGAACACGCCAAGTCTCAGCGTTTTCTTTTGTGCCGTCTCTGCATTCGACGAACTTCATTCTTCGTTCGACGAACTCGCCAAGTCTCAGCGGATATTTGCTGCTTCTTTCCCGTCTCAGCGGATCCGCTGAGACAGTGAGCTCGTCTCAGCGGATTTGACCCTTCGTCTCAGCGGTTCTGCTGAGATAATTCTTCATCTCTTAGGAGTTGATTTCTCCTGATCTAATGGCATGATTGGCCCTTTCTCTTGAGTTACCTGAGCCTGTATATCTTACACAAATATGTCTTTATCAAATACAATTTTGTACTTAGCATTGAGTATGACCCCTCTTCAAATCAAGGGAATTTGAGGGCAAATTCCCAACAATCTCCCCCTATTTGAAGAGGGCAAAACACATGCCAATGCTAAGTAGCAACTTAATCAAAAATATGTCATATCACTGAAATTTGTTAAGTAAGAAAAGTTATGCCATTTCATGACACATGCAGATAGAGTATATTTCTGTTGACATTAACAGTTTCTTATCTATACCAATTATCATTAGATACATATGTCAACTACTCATAAAGACACATCACATTTATGTCTATTACATGATGACTCAGCATTTCTTCATTACAATATGTACTTAGCACATGATACTGAAAGTAAAAGCACAGTTATTCAAGTGCAACATACATATATAAACAACAAATGACATAATATAATTTTTAGGAGTTAAAGTGTCATTCCATTCAAATGTTCAAAACAGACATATACTTTCAGTTCAGGACATATTGTTACATCAAACAACTTAAGGAGCTCCTAAAAATAGAGTTTTCTTGGATGGTCCCTGGGAAGAGCTTTCTCCTTCTTCAGATTTTCTCTTCCTAGCTTCAACAGCAGCCTTCATCTTTTCCTTCTCTTTGAAGTATAGGAATGGCTTGGGAAGATATATTGGGGGAATCCTTATATGAGTTTCCCTTCTCACCAGATTTTCTTTGAGAATTCTTTCCCTTAGAGACTCCCTCTCTAGATGCTTGATCCATTCAGCAAATGAGTAGACATGGTCAATATCCTTGAGTGGATTGCCATGGCTGACCCAGGTATTGACTACAATTGTATCCAATTCCAAATTATCATCCTCATAGAGTGGATCATCTATTCTTTCCATCCTCTTCTGGGCCATATATTCTTCAGCAGTCTGAATGCCCTCTCTCCTTCTCCTTTTTGATTCCCACTCATCTTGAATCTGTTCAGATTGACTTTGAAAATCAAAATCTTCAGGTCTGTTTGGGTTCAAAATAGGAAGATTTAAGGCAATTATGGTTCCTTGTAACACCTTTATACTTGTGATCCTATGATCATCATTTACCTTCTTAACCACAGTTAGAGGTTTTTCTTGAATTACATTTGATGCATTGTTGACATCTTCCACCACTTTCTTGTAGGCTGCTTCCTGGTTAGTGAGTAGTAGTTGGTGGGCATTCTCCAGGTTGGTGTTTATCCTTATGTGAGCCTTTTTCAGTTTTGCACTTAGCTTGACAACTTTTTCCTCCCCCTTTTTGCCTTTTTCAAATATCTTTTTCTCAATTTCAGAGTGTTGATCAATTATGGATTGGGAGAGAGTTTGGAAAGTACTGTCCACATCTTCCAAAATGTTTTCCTTTGCCTTGTCAATGTGGGACATGACATGGCTGCTGGTTGTGTTAGCCACTTGTACCATTCTGGCTACTACTTTCTCCCAGACATTTTCATTCTTGTAAAGTTGATGTTTTACATATGTAATGTCTTTTGGGGAGTCCCCTTGTTTGTCTGCAATTTGCTTCAATACAGTGTGTTGGGCAGCAACAGTGCCTTTAGCCATCTCAAACCATCTGGTCATCTGCTGGAGGATATGAGCAGATGCAGTTTTGACATCATGAACCTGGGTATTCTGCTCAGTCCTTACTGCAGCCACCCTTGATTCCATTCTCTGCTCACTGACATGGATTTCCTGAGTCAATGTTGCTCTTGTAGCATATAACTCATCCCTTATTTGAGCAGTGGCATCATGAACCTTTTCTGCAACATGCTCCTTCACAGACAACATCTGACCCTCAATGATGGATTGTATTGAGTTTAGTAGGTCAGATGTGTCCAGCACAGCTGCTGCCCTTTCCTGGGCCACCTCTTTCTCCACTACCTCTTCAACCCCATTGTTTGCCTTCTCCACTGGAGGTTCTTGTCTTGGCATCTCTTCAGAAGAGGGTAGAATTTCCATGGTGTCATTCACCCTGATGACCTCTTCTTCACTCTGAGGTTTGGCTGTGCTCCCCCTTACTAGCACACCCACCTTCTTCTCCATAGAGAGAGCAATGCTCCCCCTCACTTAGGGCATCCATATTTGGAGAAATCTGTCTAGGAGAACCTAAAAAGAGAGTGATGAGTTAGTTAGACACCTAGTCTTATCTATAGTTTGAGGGGTTATGACTAACTGTGATCCTAGTTTACCATGGAGAGGTGAATTCATTGATTCATCTTCAGCTTGTAGAACAGCTGGATCAGTATTAATCTGAGTTGGCTCAGAAGGAGATTCTACCCTTCCTTGGGGTTCATCTTCCACACATGTCCTGGGGACATCTTCACCTTCCACATCTTCCATGTCCACTTGTGGTTCATCATCCTTCATAGAGGTATCGACACCTTCTTCTTCACTCTTCTTTGCCTTTTTCTTCTCCTTTATCTCAGCCACCATAGAGGGTTGGCTCATGGGGAGGACTCTTGTTGACCTGTCCAATGTCTTGATATCCAATCTCTTTAAGTAGTGGATATTGACACATTTGATGGAGGAGAAATGGCTAGGATATGCCTTCAGTAGGTAAAGTGATAGGATTCTTCCTAGGTTAGGGGCCTGCAGACATTGCTTCATTCTTTGATAAAGAACATTCCCCCAGCAAGTTCTTTTCTTCATGATGATTCTTATAACCAGCTCAAACATTGGTTGAGAAATGGTGTCATGAGAGCCTAGTTTACATAGAAGAGCTTTTCCTACTATGTCACATAACAACTTGCCCTTTTGATTGAAGAATTTCTTTTTCAGAGATGAGGTCCGGGGATCACTGTATTCACACCAGCTTAGGGCTTGCTCCTTGTCAGTGTCTGACACCTCCTCTTCTGCCACTCTAGGTAATTGCAGTACCTTTTCTAGCCTCTTAGGGGACAACTTCACCCTTATCTATCCAATTTTGGAAGATATCCCATTCTTAGAAGATGACTGCTTGGCATTCGCATAAAACTCTAGCACTTCATGCTTGAATATCTGAGAAGGTTCAGATAGCAAGAACTCTAGACCAGCTTCAGTGATGATGGAGATGACACTTAGAATCTCTGGTGAGGCATGGAGAAAGCCATCCCTCACCAACTCACATCCCTCAAGCAGCTCCTTCACGATCTTGGGCGCCATTTGTCGAAGAGAAGAGCACCGGGACAAAGTGTGTGTGAAGTCGACTCGTCGGTTGGAGTGGCACAAGTGAATGTGAAGAGTCATTTAACACAGTCGGCTATTTATACAGTAGGTCTGAGTGTTAACCTAGTCGACTCAGCGGATCAGCCGAGAAGGTTTATCGAAAATTTCAACCTAAAGCTGAGTTCGTCGAACTCAAAGCTGAGTTCATCCAACTCAAACTGGAGTTCGTCGAACACTAACTAAGTTTATCTAAAACTTCAACATAAGACTGAGTTCATCAAACTCAAACTCGACGTTCGTCGAAAACAGGAAAGTGTTCGTCGAGCCCAGGAAAGAGTTCGTCGAACCCAGACTTTTCCCAGCTGTTTAAGTGCAATCTGAAGCTCAGCTGAAGCAGATTGTTCTGGTTAAGCTGATCATCCTACTTTAAGATTAAAGAGGAGGAGATTTACTTACCTTGAGGTAGTAGTCCTCTAATTGATGTTGACTTCATGATATCAACCTCCTTTCTGTCATGCGCCTTTAGCACCCACTGTCCAAGTACCAAATTTGATTGAGGTTGGTACTTGAACTATCCTGTAATAAGTTTAGTTATCCTTAGGAGCCCAAATTGCTTTGGGTCCTAGGTACTTGTTAGCATGATGAAATAACCTTACACTAGCTGCACCCTTTACAGAAGGGATCATCTTTGCACATGGCACATTAGGGTTGTGCCAATAGTCTATGACAAAGTGTCCTACTTTACCACAGCACCAACATTCATAAATGTTGAATCTCCTCTTCTGAACATTTCTTGAGGGATGTGCAACACAGTCCCCATGTTCAGGAGGAGAGACAACAACTTTTCTCTTGTTTCTTTCAACAAGGATTTGGATGAAAGTCAATCTGTGGACAGTCTTAGTGGTCATTGTATTGATGGCATCAGCTTGCTTTGGCTTTTGGGCAATGCAAGATTTGATGGCATCAGACACTGAGCAATTAGACATGTCTATTGATTTGACAGCAGTCATGTACTTGGCTGATTCAACCTTAGAAGGGCTTGTTTTCTTATTCTTGAATGAGGGGGATGAAGTACCAAATACAAATGGTCCAGGTTGGGCCATTTGAATTTCCTCACGAGGAGCCTTCCTAGCACTCAATCCCATACCCTTTCTTTCACTATAGGAAGGAGTGTTTTCCTTCCTGTAGGTACTTCCATTCTTCCAGTGACCATACATGCTTTCATGGTCATACCTGTTGGAGGGAAGTGATACCCTTTGAAAGGTGGAATGAGGCATAGACTTAACCCTGCTCTTTTCTCCACTCCCTTCTCCTACTTCCATTTTATTGAATCCTGGTCCTCTTCCATTGGATTGGGAAGAGGAGCCAATAATAGGTAGCACCGATTTTGGCTTGGAGAATTGAGCCACTAGGCTTCTTTCTTTCACAAGCTTCTCCTCAAGATCGTTGATGACCTTGTTCTTCAGGGATATGGTGCTCAGATGGGAGATTGTTATCCCCTTCAGATGGCTAATTTCCATGTACATCTGATTCATCTTGGTAGAAGATTCAGTGCATTCTTGTTTTTCCATCTTAAGGGAATCAATCTCTTGGGCTTGCCTCTTGGTAAGCTTTTTGCTCTTTTTTAGAGCTTTCAAGAGAGCACCATATCTGTCAATCAATTGATTGACATCTTCCTCAGATTCTGAATCATTTTCAAAATGTGATGAATGTGCTTCAGATTCTGAGCATGCATCATGATCACAAAGGGAAGTGGACAGAATTAATACATGTTCATTGTCAGAACTATTCTGATTGTCTTCCTCATCAGTGAAGGCCATAAGACCTAGCTGAACATTGTCTTCTTCATCCTCCTCTATATCACTATCTGAGTGTGATAGAGGGGCCCTGATTCCAACCTTGGCAGCTGGATAATCTTCATCTTCTTCTGCTGCCAACAACCCAATGTAGGCTTCTTCTTCATTCTCTGAATTTGATGTTGAGGAATCAGATTCACTCCAGCTTTTTTCTTTCTTTGCTAGGAGGGATTTTTCACCCTTCCTATTGTTGGATCTTACGACACCCTTAGAGGGGGGGGGGGGGGGGGGGGGGGGGGGGGGGGGGGGGTGAATAAGAGCTTTATGGAATTTTAGATCTTAATTAAATTTATCAAAGTTTGTGATCAAAGTTTAGGAATATTTTATAAGAAAATATATTTTGATATCTCAGAAAAGATTGTATTGAAGATTCCTTTTAAAATAGGAGAAACAAAACTTTTTGTTAACTGGTTCTAACGCCTGGCGTTAAGTCTTAACACTGGGCGTTAGCTCTCCAGAGAATATTTCTCAGTACAAAAAGATTGCCACAGTGATTTTACTTATGAAAACTTAAATGAAATACAATTCAAGAAAATTAGAGATAATGAAAATAATTATTGTATTTCAAAGATGATTATACAAATGTTAATTTTAATACTTTGATGAAAATGTAAATTAAAACATTCTCGAAGAGGAAATAAAATTTGTTGGGATCATTGCCCACAATGTCCTAGATTTGGAGAAGTCCATTCCTAAATCAAAGATATACCTCACAATGTATTTGATATATTATCTAGAATCATTGTGCAGGAGATCATGTCAAGCTAAATGAGTTCATCTAAGTCCACAAGCGTCGAGACACTACACATCTCTCGACGCCTGTGATCCAAAAGCGTCGACCTATATTTGCTGTCTCAACGGCAAGGTCACTGACTGAAGTTTTGAGATTAAGTCAAGAAAGCGTCGAACCAAGGAACATCTCTCGACGCCGTGGAATGATAAAGCGTCGAACCAAGGAACATCTCTCGACGCCGTGGAATAAGAAAGCGTCGAACCAAGGAACATCACTCGACGCTGTGGAGTAAGAAGCGTCGACTGAGTTACACACTGATCAACGCCCTCTTCCTGAAATGTTCTAAGTAAAGGATGGTGCTACAGAACATCTACATTAAGCTAAGCCACGTCGAGACGGCGACCATGTCTCGACGCCTTGTCAAATACTAAAACCGCCGAAGACCGTTGAGGATCTGACGTCATGCTGACATGGAGGAGCGTCTCAGATGGCACGGATTGCGGGTTATAAATAAGAGGCATGATAAGTAATTGATTAAGAGTTCTAGCCATTATCTTCTCCATTTTTCAAGGCGCAATTTGAGGAAGTGTACAAGAAAGGATATCCAGGAAATTCATCAAGATATGCAGCTGGGATTCATTTCCTATTCTTAAGATATTGCTGTTGCAATCAAGGATACACAAGAAAGGTTTCTATTGAAGAGAAGAACTGCTTTTCATCCTGCAAATCAAAGGTTCTCGCAAGGAAAATTTGTAAGACCCTCTTTTTTTTGCATTGAAACCGGGTCTTACCGCCCAGAACCGCCGTCTTGCGGCGAGACCATTACACCCAATGGTCGCCGCCACAATACGCCAATCCTGCCGGCTAATCAACATCATCCAGGACAACCGCAATTCACAATAATAGAAGCAATAGAAGAACAACCAGTCCACAAATCACATAAAGTATATAAATTACATGATTACAAAGTCCACGAAGAGAGTTAAAGTAAAAGAGAACTAAACGAAAAGGGCTTATGCCCAGTACATGTTTAAGTATAGTGCTACAACACTCTCTCTCTACATCTATGCGGAAGCCATCAATTCTGCCTTCAAACATCTGTAGCTGCTGCTGCGACGACGTGTAGGGGTTGACGTGCTCCATCCCATCTCCTTATCCTGTCTCCTAAACGGGGTCCTGCTGCTCCGGTACATCATCCCTCAAATGATAAGGTCCACTGACCGTCAGTCTAAAAGACTCAGCATATTCCTCACCGCATCCACCCGCGACTCCTAGGCAACGTGCGGGAGGAAGAAGCGGAGGACAAACAAGGGGTGATTCAAGAAGCAGGTGACAAGTGGTAAAACTATCAATGTATATAATTACAGAACATTAAATGGTAACGATTCTACGCTAGCAGAGTAAAGTATGACAGCAATATGTACAAGACGATGCACTATAAGAAGCAAGTATAATAGATAAGAGCAGCTACAAAAGTAACCTTAACTTATATGCACACACAAAGGCACATAAGCTAAGGGATCTGGCAAGCAATAAACTCATCGTATAAAAGAGCCCACACTGATTTATACGATGAGGTCTCTGATTATGCAATATGTAAAAGGCAATGTAATGTAAGAAGCAAATAAATACGAGCATCTACGAAAGTAACCTTAACTTATATGCACACACGAGGGAACATAAGCTAAGGGATCGGGAAAGTATAAACTCATCGTATAAAGGAGCCCACACTGATTTATACGATGAGGTCTCTATTTATGCAGAAATGCTATGCAATGATATGCAATGCAATGATGCAATGTTTGTATTAATATCTCATACACATGCAACTCACCCACACGACTCTGTACGTACAGACCTTTAGTTCCCACTTTTCGGAGGTAGCTAACCTCTCGGGCACCTCCCGTCGTGGTCAAACGGTGGCAGAGGAGCGGGCGCCTCCTCACCTAGGTGGGTAAGTCACACTACCAGACCTAGGCCCAAACGTACGCTGTGATACCAGTACCCGGTACTCACGAGCTCCTGCGTACTAAACTGAATTGGCCAGACAGGGTTTAGGGGATTCGTCCCGTCAGACGCGCAGTAAAACAACCTGGCCCCAATAAAACCACTAGCACTGCCGAGTCAATGAACTGCTGTCGGTGTGACGACTAAGACAGAACCGAAGACCCACCACATCTTATACACAAGTAACATGTATTAGTTATTTACTACTGAGCCTCCAGCTCACATATTTGCATCAACATTTATAAAGTAGAGCCTACCGCTCGCCAGGCTATACCAACCTTATATTTACACTACGAGCATACCACTCGCTAGACTATGCTGGTCTTATGTTTAGACTACGAGCCTACCGCTCGCTAGACTACACTAGTCTGATATATAAAATACAAACTTACCGCTCGCTAGACTATACAAGTCTTATATAAAAACTACGAGCTTACCGCTCGCCGGACTATCCCAGTCCATCCTTATAACTTGAGCCTACCGCTCGCCGGACTATCCTAGTCCATCCTTATAACCCGAGCCTACCGCTCGCCGGACTATCCCAGTCCATCCTTATAACTCGAGCCTACCGCTTGCCGGACTATCCCAGTCCATCCTTATAACCCGAGCCTACCGCTCGCCGGACTATCCCAGTCCATCCTTATAACTCGAGCATACCGCTCGCCGGACTATCCCAGTCCATCCTTATAACTCGAGCCTACCGCTCATCAGACTATCCCAGTCCATCCTTATAACTCGAGCCTACCGCTCGCTGGACTATCCTAGTCCATCCTTATAACCCGAGCCTACCGCTCGCCGGACTATCCCAGTCCATCCTTATAACCCGAGCCTACCGCTCGCCGGACTATCCCAGTCCATCCTTATAACTCGAGCCTACCGCTCGCCGGACTATCCCAGTCCATCCTTATAACCCGAGCCTACTGGTTCGGGATAGAAGTTAACTTGTCGAGTTATCCTACTTAACTAGTCTTGTCTATAATTTAATTGATCCTAGAAGCTTTAGGGTTAGCCTTGGACTTCCGGAGGGTTACCCGGTGAGGGGCTCGCACCGGTACTAAGAAGTGTGATGGGCTGACACCCCGAACTTCCTCTTCCCAAGGCACTTAATCTTGTTGGTATCTACCCATTTTTACTTGATCCCTATTTTCCTCTCCAATTACATTAAATCTCTAAGGTGAGTTAAACTTGGCACTTAGGAGTGGGGGAGTTCTTTTGAACTCTAACACCACCAACTGTGACCGGGTGCTGACTCTCCCGTCATCACATTCTAAGATCGAGTTCCCTTCTTCACCTAGGAACTACACACATACACCTAAAATCCTTAGTCTTACTTGGACCCGCACTCCTATTCTTCGTCATCCTTAATCCAGGGTTTTCCTTAGATACTTGTCGACTTCGTCCTTGAGTATTTACCTTGAGATGGCTCACCCGGCTAAGGGTAGTTTTTTACTTTCATATAATCATTTAACACTGATGAGTTGTTGGTGGGGCCCTTGATGAGGTCTAACCTCCTTTTCATATCATTGTAAATTCCTATGCTTATAGCTTTGCTAAACGCACCCAAATCTTATTTCCCACGATGCCCTTAGAGATGCTCTTCCAAATAACCTGAGCCTTCATAATAATCACAGAGTTAATAGTTCTATGTGTGATGGTCAGTGGTGGTCTAAATCATATGAATCAGTTTTACTATTCGCAGACCAAACTAAGATTGAGCTAGATTTGACTCCTATGGTGAAATCTTGATCACATCATATCCAAATGAGTTCCATTTATTACCATAGGTTCGCAATGAGTAGTGATCTAATAACCTCAAATTCTAATTTCATAAATTCTCTAGGGAATCTTAAATCATAGTTCCTATTAAAATAGGAGGTGTGCAAATAGAGATTTCTACATCGAGTGCCAACTAACGATCTCCATAAATTCTGGTAAATTCACTGTAACATAATATTGGTCTAAAAACCTCAAACCCCAAGTTTCACATTTTTACAGGGATAATTAACCATAATTTCTATTTAACATAAATGGGGTGCAAATAGGGATTTACACATCAAGTATTAGATTATGATCTCAATAAACTCTAGGAACATTATCATGACATAACACTGGTCTAAAAACACCAAAACCTGAGTTTCACATTTTTAGCAGGAATATTTGACCATAATTTCTATTTAACCCAAATGGGGTGCAAATAGGGGTTTGCACTACAAGTGCTATGTTAAGACTTCAATAAATTCTGGGAAAATTATTATAGCACCAAATTGGTCTAAAAACAGCAGATCCTAAGTCTCATATTATTCCAAGTAATATTTACCCTTAATTATTATTTATTACATTTGGTGTGCGTATAAGGATTTACACTACAAGTGCTATGTTAAGACTTCAATAAATTCTGAGAAAATTATAATAGCACCAAATTAGTCTAAAAACATCTGATCCTAAGTATCATATTATTCCAAGTAATATTTACCCTTAATTATGATTTATTACATTTGGTGTGCGTATAAGGGTTTACACTACAAGTGCTATGTAAAGACTTCAATAAATTCTGGGAAAATTATTGTAGCACCATATTGGTCTAAAAATACCAAATATTAAGTCTCATATTAATCCAAGGAGTATTTACCCTTAATTATGATTTATTACTTTTGGTGTGCGTATAAGGGTTTACACTGCAAGTGCTATGTAAAGACTTCAATAAATTATGGGAAAAATTGTTATAGCGCCATATTGGTCTAAAAATACCAAATACTAAGTCTCATATTAATCCAAGGAGTATTTACCCTTAATTATGATTTATTACTTTTGGTGTGCGTATAAGGGTTTACACTACAAGTGCTATGTAAAGACTTTAATAAATTATGGGAAAATTATTATAGCACCATATTGGTCTAAAAATACCAGATACTAAGTCTCATATTAATCCAAGGAGTATTTACCCTTAATTATGATTTATTACTTTTGGTGTGCGTATAAGGGTTTACACTACAAGTGCTATGTAAAGACTTCAATAAATTATGGGAAAATTATTATAGCACCATATTGGTCTAAAAAATACCAGATACTAAGTCTCATATTAATCCAAGGAGTATTTACCCTTAATTACCATTTAATACCAATGGGGTGCTAATAGGAATTTATATAACAAGTACTATATAATGACCTCAATAAATTCTGGAAAAATTAGGAGAGCATAGAAATGATCTAAAATCACTAAGTCCTAAGTTTCATATTGTAAATCATTGGTTTGATCCATATTCTCTAATTATAACAAATAAGCATATTCCACCACTTTCCAAATGAAGTACCATTTATATGAAACTATAAATCACAGGAAAATTACTAGGTAATTGTAATGATCTAAAAAGGGGTCTATCCAGAATCTCATAATTTTCTCAGTGGATTTTATGCATGTTTGCTACAAGATAAAGAATTTACAAAAATGCCCTTATGCCATAAAAGCCTACTTTTTTTCCTCCAAAAATTCTACCATTAATCATAGGGGTTCTAAATACTGAAATAATGAATCACATTTAATTTCATAATTTTCTATAAACTATTCTCATTGAATTCATATAAACTTCAAAGGGGCAAAAAAAGGTAATTGGTGCTAACACTAGTATGAAATAAATTTCATAAATTCTCAATAATTCACCAGAGGTCTAACTCAACATTATAGACTTATGACCAAAGATCTAGAATTTTCTAGATTCAAGTACTCATTTTTATTTCATTAATTTGAAAGGGGCTAATTTTTGAATTAAAACATAAAACCCTAAAATTTTGACTCCAAAAAAATCTACAACTTCAGAGGATGATATATTCCATCCACACCAACTCATATCCAGAGTTTCTAGGGCATCTAATGGGGGCAAATGGGCCAAAATTACCTTTTCCCATTTTTGCTAAATGCACCCCAATTTCCTCTTAGACACAAACTTCATTTTTGAAGTTCAGAGAAATATACTCATGCAAATGTGATGAAATTTTAATCAGTGTCCATACATGACCAAAAGAAGCCCTCACCAAAATTTGGGATCATTAGGAGTTATATAACTCCATATATTCCATTTATTTGATTTTCCATGTTTTAGACTAAACCTTAGAAAAATAATTTCCTAAAAATCTGATTTTTAAACCTAAGCTAGGTATATGGCACATGCTTGCATGGCCAAAATCTCAAGTCCATCAGATTTATATTTTAGAGTGAGCACACTAATTAATTTATGGTTCATGTTTTGACCAGTCTCACTAAAATGAGTACTGTGGAACCTACAGTTAACCAAATGACATGATTTTACTTTCATATGAAAGTAGACTTCCAGATCTACAATTCCTATCTCTGGAGAATTTTCGAAATATGGCTTCTAAGGGCCTCAAAATAAGCCCACAAAAATCGGGCAAAAGTGTGACAGATTTTTAACAAACATATGCCATTTATTTAAAACACTATTCATCGTCCCTGTCCAGAAAACAGAAAAAAAAATGCAGATTTCTGGAGCATTTTCTTCCATGGACTCCGGCCACCACAAGAGGTTTCCGGCCAATCCCCCAAGCCACCACCTCCGTCCGGCGGTGAGAGTTCGGCCGGAGGTGGTCGGAGAAGCTCTCCCGTCATTTTCGTTTTCGCGCTAGGAACAAGAAAAACGGGAATGGTGATTCCACCATTCATCCACGAATTTTGCAATTGGATAGAGGAGATATCTAGCACGAGAGGAGGAGAGAAGGAACTTGCCTTGATTTGGCTTGAGATTGAAGGAAGCTCGAGCTTGCCATGGCCGAAATTTTCTTGAGCTCCCATGGTGATCTCCCCTTCTAGTGCCCGATTTCTGTGCTTTCCATGGGGCTTCTCTTCCTCTCTACTCACTGAAGGTATTGCAGCCATTAATTTGGGGTGGGGGAGCTTTAATCCAAGTTTGCCATTACATGGGTGTCGACCAAGGTGGCACCTCCCATGGCAGCCAATGGAATCGCATGCACAACTTAGGGAAAATATGGGGAATTGATGGAGCAGCTCTGAAGGGTGCTTGGGAAGTGGGGATTGAGTGCCATTTGTCACTCAATCCCATTTTCCTCTTCCCATGTTCCCTCTTTGTCTTTTCCCCCAAATAATTCATCCCAATTTTATGAATTTCTGAATTCTTAGGGTTCAGAAATTTCATGGGCCTAATTTTGGGCCTTGACATTGAGCTAAACCCAGTTGATTTGGACTTGGGCTAACTTGACCAAAATAGGGCAATTTGGGGCTTTTGGGTTTGGGTTTGACCCAAGCTCACACCACTTAATGTGACTGAGCCACATTGCTCCCCTAGGCACTATGAACTCATCCCATGAGGAATTGAGTCAAGGTGGGGTCAAATGGGGCTTGATTGCATTTATTTTCCTATAGGGGAAATTTGGATATTTTGGTGATCTTGCCCTAATCCTCCAAGATTGAATGTGCACTTTGGCTCATCTAGGTCTCATTTAATCTCCTTGGTGTTGTGGAGGGTGGTGCTAAGCCAAATTGGCCAATTGGGGCCACTTAAACCATAGAGGGCATAAGGTGTAATTTTGGGCAAATTAGAAATTTTGCCCAATTCTCCAAAGTTGGGTTATCCCAAGGGTCCCTAGTGGTCTACTCACCTCCTTGGATGGTCATAGGGGTCATGATGAGGTTATGTTGATTTGTTGGAGTCTTTTGGTCACCTCTGAGCTAGGACATCAAAATTTTGCTAAACGCACACCAATGTGTATTCCTCCTTAACTTATAGAATTCATGGGGCCTCCTTGGCCCACTCTGTGTACTTGATCCATCCTAGGCAACTTTCCATGGCTATTTGCACACCAAGTTGATTTTCACCTATTCACCTTGGTTCTTAAGGCCATTTTGGTCTCTTAGAGGAATGTCATGACCTTGATATGACAAAATGCACTTCAGGGGTCTAGTTGTTCTGGGGATGTTACAAAATTGGAAGAAATCTTCTTTTCCTTCAGAATCATTTTATTTTGAAGAAATCATTTCAGCAATCTGTTGCTGATATTTTCTGAAGAGAGAAGGTTAAGGAGGAAGAACATCTCTTCCTAAAGAACAACAGTCATCACAGCCTGTGCGATTCAAGAAGATAATTTTTGCTGTTGCCGGTCTGTTGAAGAATTTTGTCTGATCATTCAGATTGAAGAAAAGGCTCTACACATTGAAGAACTAGAGTCTGGTGATATTACAATCCATTTTCATTTTCTGTAGGATCTTTTGAAGATTTGAGCTGTAGGATCTTTTGTGATATGAGTGGTAGGATCCAAGGGTGGATCTGAGCGTAGGCCTGTTATTATAAAGGCTGAGGTAGGATATGTTGAGATCTGAGACTGTAGGATCTGTTGAGATCTGAGACTGTAGGATCTGTTGAGATCTGAGACTGTAAGATCTGTTGTGATCTGAGTTGTAAGACCTTTTTATGGTCTTAGGTCTGGAGGAGATATAAGCCCTATCTAGCACACTGCTAGAGGGGAGAATGGGGAAAGTGGATTACCCTAGATAGGGGAACCACTATAAAATTCGGTGTGTTTGTGTTTGTTTCTTGAAAGCTCTGATTATAACTCATATACACTTAGGATTTGATCAAGAATTTAAGTAGAATTTAAAATAACCTATTCACCCCCCTCTCTAGGTGATTAGCTACCCTTAAATAAAGACTTTCAAGTGGTATCAGAGGTAGGTTGTTCAAGAAAAGGTTTAAAAGCTAGAACAAGACCTCCTAAGGGTAGATCTGTTAAGTCTTCATGGCAAACAGTGAAGGGAACAAGGAATTCACATCCATGAAATTACCAATCGGCAGAAAAGAGAATTTTGGGATTTGGAAGGAAAGGGATAGATTATACATGGAAGCCTCTGACCCTAGGATATACATCACAGTACTAGAAGGACCTTTTGTTCCTATGAAGGTCTCATTCACAGATGGAAACATCAAGACTCCCAAAACATATTCTGAGATGACTAAAGATGAAGTAACTCTGGCCACCATGGATAAGAGAGCCCAGAACATTATTGTTAGTGCAATTGAGGATTCAACTTTCCAGAATCTAGTGCATTGCAAAACTGCCAAAG
The DNA here is from genome assembly GCA_033032865.1 of Dactylorhiza incarnata. Classification (NCBI taxonomy): domain Eukaryota; kingdom Viridiplantae; phylum Streptophyta; class Magnoliopsida; order Asparagales; family Orchidaceae; genus Dactylorhiza; species Dactylorhiza incarnata. The sequence goes on from JAWHQI010000335.1 coordinate 2,117,131, forward strand.
AAATGTGGGATTCACTCATTGTCTATATGGAAGGGACTGAAGAGGTCAGAGATGACAGGAAGTCTCTTCTGAATCAGCAATATGAGGCTTTCAAACAAGACAAGGACTCAATAGCAATTTGTTATGAGAAATTTTTCAAAATTGTAAATGGTCTGAAAACCTATGGAAGAACATTTACAGACTATGAGCTGAATGATAAATTCTTGAGATCCCTTAACAAAGAATTGGACATCAAGATCTGTGCTATCAGGGAAATGGGAAATATGGGAAACATTCAGCCCCAGAACCTATATGGGAAACTTCTGTCCCAGGAACTTCACCTGAACACCATAAAAGCTGAAGAAGGACACAACAAGGAGAATCTCATTGCTCTGAAGGCAGAAAGCTACAAGAAAAGCAAGGAGAGGATGTCATCACCCTCCAGGATATCATCTGGATCTGAAGAATCAGTGACCAGCAATTCTGACTCTGAAATATCAGATGGTGAACTGGCACTCTTCACCAAACAGCTGAAAAGGATGCTCAGAAGAAAACAACACTGGAAAACTAGTCCTTCTCAGTCATCTAGATCCAAGAAGCACTCCAACCATTTAGAAGGATTCAGACCAGATTCCAAGAAGGACAGGTATAATTCTAAACATAATAAATCTAATTCAGAAGAAATTGTGTGCTTTGGATGCAGAAAACCTGGGCACATGATTGCTGATTGTCCATCAAAAAGAAAGAACAACAAGAAGTCTGATGAGAGGAGGCACAAGTCTGACAAGAAACATGAGAGGAGCCCGATAGCCAAGAAAGGCAAAGTCACTCTCACTGACAGTGAGTCTCAATCATCAGATTCAGACAGTGAAGAGGCACTCATGGCACTGATGGTTGTTCACGAAAGTGAAGGCATTCAGAACCCGAGACCTATGATAAGAGCCCCACTATCAAGGTCTGATAGTGAAGAGGATGAAGAAGAAAATATAGGACTCATGGCTCTTTGGGATGAAGAGGATCAGGAGACAATCTCCACTATGAAGGTACTTGATAGAACTCCTTTATCTGATTCTGAATCTGAACATAAAATAATTTCAAAACCTAAGGCAAATTCATCTTCTTCTGATGAGAGTGACTCAAAATCTATCTTTCATGAAGATGAAATGGTTGAGAAATATGAGTCACTTCTTAAAGCTATCAAAAAGAGTAAAAGGCATAACAAGAAGTTACATAAAGAAATAACTGAACTAAAGAAGACTAACTCCCAATACTCTGAGGCAGCTGAGAGGCTGAATCAGGTAAGCAAGGAGCTTAGCAAATTGAGAGTTGAGTCCATCATTCAAGTTGAGACTATATGCTCTAGAGAGAAATTAATAAAAGAACTTGAGACAAAGCTCATAGCTGAAAGGAAGCTTGTGGCAAAATTTTCAAAACCACAAACTGTCCTTCCCATAATAGACACATTCTTTGCACTACACATATGTGGCATATGATACAATGGGAAGGAAGAAAATAAATCCAAGGATAAAGACAAGGCACCCATGCACCCTATAAAATTCAACAAAGCCATGCTTATCACAAATGAGCATGATCTAGAGGGTGTGCATGAACATTGGAAGAATGAGTGTTCCACAAGCAAAGCTCACTCAATTCAACCAAGTATTAGTGATGCCAAATCTCTACACAAAGAAAAAAATCATCTCATCATGACCCCTTTGTATTTGGAACAAACACCAAATCCAAAGGAGAAGAACTGAGACCAGCAGTGAGGACTACTGCTGTCAAGGAATCTGAATCTGCAAAATTCACTGAAAAACTGTACAGAAAATCATTTCAGAAAACTCCATTAATTAGGGTAACTAGACAAAATGTGAGTCAATCCAAAGAAGTGAAAAGACCTCAAATGAGGTATAACAAATATGAATGTTGGTGCTGTGGAAAGGTTGACCATTTTGCTTTTGATTGCTGGTTCAACCCAACTGTCCCAAGAATTAATTCTGGAAAACCAGTACTCAGACCAATGGATACACACACAACACAAAGGATCAAACAACTAGTAAATAAACCAACTTATGCTAACAAAGTTCTAGGACCCAACTCTGTGTGGGTTCCTAAGAAAAAGTAATTTTCTTACTGCAGGTATGTCCAAAGACCAATCAAACTCCTATCTGGTATTTGGACAGCGGGTGTTCCATGCACATGACTGGAACAAGAAGTCTTCTGAATGACTATACTTCTGTGAAGGATGGACCAAAGGTGATATTTGGAGGATCTGACAGAAGTAAGACTAAAGGAGATGGTAAAATCACAAATGGAATTGTCACTATCACCAAAGTTGCTTATGTTGATGGATTGCAACACAATCTTATCAGCATAAGTCAATTATGTGATCTTGGGTATGACATTTCATTCCACAAGGATGAGTGCCTAATCATGAAAGAGAATGAGATAATTCTCTCAGGCACTAGGAGTGGCAACATTTACTGTTTAAACTTTATATGTTCTGAACAAGAAAATCCCATATGCTTAGTAGCTGAAAATAAAGTCTCTAGTAGTGTGCAATGACACAAAAGGCTAGCTCATATAAACTATAAGACTATAAATAAGCTCATTTCAGGAGATCTAGTGAGAGCAGGGCCTAAGTGGAAGTGTGTGCAGGAGGGTCCCTGCCATGCTTGTCAAATGGGCAAGCAAACCAAGTCATCCTTCAAACCAATTGGTGAGAAGGATTCCACAAGATGTCTATACCTACTACACATGGACCTATTTGGTCCAATGCCAATTCACAGTCTAGGAGGAAAGGTTTACACTCTTGTTATTGTTGATGATTACACTAGATTCACATGGGTGTTCTTCTTAAGACACAAGTCAGATACTCTAGAAGTATTCACTAGCTTTGTTAGGCAAATCCAAAATGAAATAGGAAATGCAGTGGTCAAAATTAGAAGTGACCATGGAACTGAATTTCGGTCAGGTGCCATGACCAAGTTTTATGAAAATCTAGGCATCTGTCAAGAGTTTTCATCTCCCAGAACTCCCCAACAAAATGGGGTTGCTGAGAGAAGAAATAGAACACTCATTGAAGCCAGTAGTATGCTGAGTGATTCCTCACTTCCTGAGCACTTATGGGCTGAAGCTGTAAACACAGCATGTCATGTGCAGAATAGAGCACTTATCAATAAGAAACTGAATAAGACCCCTTATGAGTTGATGAAGGGTTGAAAACCCACTCTAGCCTACTTCAAAATTTTTGGAAGTAAGTGCTTTGTGCTAAATAATGGAAAGCACCATCTCACTAAGTTTGCTGAAAAAGCCTATGAGGGAATCTTTGTTGGCTACAACTCTCAAAGTAGAGCCTATAGAATCTACAACAAAAGCTCTAATAAGATAGAAGAATCTATACATATTGTATTTGATGAAACCAGCCTTATTTATAAGGATCTGGGAAGTTTCTCTAGTAGTGCAGGTCCAGCACAAAAATTCAAGAAGCTGAATATCAATGAGCAGCACATTGAAGACAATGATGAAATTAATGGGACTGTGACTGTGACCAGAGAGGATGAGTCTCAAGAAGAAGACACACATGAAAGACAAATTGCTGTTGAAGAACCACAACATCCAGAACCTCAAGAACAACCAACTCAAACAGCTGCACCAGAATCACAAAGGGAAAATGAGAGGTGAAAAAATGCAACCAAGCATCTGAAGGATCACCCCAAAGAACAGATTATAGGAAATCCCAATGAAGGTGTGCAAACAAGAAGAGGAAACTCAATAAATGAGGCATTGCATCATAGCTTCCTATCCAAAATAGAACCTAAGAAATTTGAAGAAGCCAATAGGGATCCTTCATGGACATTGGCTATGCAAGAAGAGCTAAATCAATTTGAAAGATGCAAGGTCTGGATATTGGTACCAAGACCAAAGAAACACAAAGTCATAGGGACCAAGTGGGTATTCTGGAATAAATTAGATGAAAATGGAGTGATTATCAAGAACAAAGCAAGGTTGGTTGCCCAAGGATACAGACAGGAGGAAGGCATAGACTTTGATCAAGTATTTGCTCCTGTGGCAAGACTGGAGGCAATAAGGATATTCCTGGCCTTTGCAGCACATCTTGGATTCATAGTATATCAAATGGATGTGAAGTCAGCATTCCTTAATGGAATAATTCTGGAGGAAGTATATGTAGAACAACCCCCAGGTTTTATTGACTCTACTCATCCAAACTATGTTTATCTATTACTTAAAGCTTTGTATGGTCTAAAACAGGCACCTAGAGCCGGTATGAGACATTGTCTAGGTTTCTCATCGAGAACAAATTCTCAAGGGGAAAGATAGACAAGACATTGTTTCTTAGGGTAATTAAAGGTCATATACTACTAGTACAAATATATGTAGATGACATAATTTTTGGCTCAACTGATAATAACCTTTGCAAAAGGTTTGTAAGCCTTATGCAAGGGAAATTTGAAATGAGCAGCATGGGAGAGCTCAAATACTTCTTGGGACTCCAAGTAAAATAGTCTGAGGAAGGAATTTTCATTTCTCAGACCAAGTACACCAAGGAGATCATCAAGAAGTTTGGGATGGAAAATTCCACTATCATGAAAACCCCAATGGCAGCCAACATGTCACTTGACAAGGATGACAAAGGGAAACCTATTGATGAAACCTTGTACAGAGGCATCATTGGCTCATTGCTCTACCTAACTGCTAGTAGGCCAGACATTGTGTTCTCAACATGTGTGTGTGCTAGGTACCAAGTGAACCCTAAAGAATCTCACTACACTGTTGTCAAAAGAATCCTGAGATATCTGAAGGGTACCCTCAATCTTGGCCTATGGTACCCTAGGAGCAATGATTTTGAACTGACTGGATTTTCAGATGCTGACTTTGCAGGATGCAAGGAGGACAGGAAAAACACATAAGGCACCTGTCAATTCCTTAGCAAAAAGCTAATATCTTGGAGCAGCAGGAAGCAGACTAGTGTAGCTATCTCTACAGCAGAATCTGAGTACATCTCAGCTGGAAACTGTTGTGCTCAGCTACTGTGGATTCAACATCAACTCCAAGACAATAAAATCCAGCTAAGTAAATCTCCTTTATATTGTGATTCAACTAGTGCCATTGCTATTGCTAATAACCCTGTATCACATAGTAGAACAAAGCACATAGAAATTAGATATCATTTTATTAGGGAACATGTATAAAATGGGGATATCACAATTGAATATGTCCCCACAAACAAACAAGTAGCTGATATATTCACTAAACCCTTGGATGAAACAAAATTCAATAACTTCAAAATTGAATTAGGAATGCTAAACATGGAATGAAGTTGTCATGAAACATACAATAATCCAAAATAAAGCTAGAATAAATAACAATTTTCAATTAGTTGGTATCAAGTCCAAAAAGATGAGTAAAATTATAGCTGGCGTCGAGCGAGGATAACTGGCGTCGAGCGAGGATAGTTGGCGTCGAGCGAGGATAGCTGGCGTCGAGCGAGGATAACTTACGTCAAGCGGTCTCAACGCTTTTACGGAAAGAGCAAGGCCGTCTCGACAGGGTGAATCTGAACCATTTGATCAATCTTATCAAACATGTCTTATGCGCGGCATTTCAAATATCAAAAACTAGAAACTCTATATATAGGGAAGATACTTCGGTAGTACCTATGCTTTCTTAAACCTAGAATTTCCAATTCAAAATTCTCTGCCCTAGAAAATCTCATTCTCAAGACCTTCAATCAAACAACAATGCCTCCCAAGAACAGCAATTACCTCTATGAAGGAAGTGAGCTAGTTCGAAATGGTTTCCAAGACGCACCAGACGAGATCAAGAACACTATCGAGTTAATTCATAAATCAGGGCTAGAATACCTCTTATCTGAATCGACATTAATCTGGAAACGAGAAATATTAGAGTTCTTCTCTAATGTAGTAGCAGACTCCGCAAATTCCAAGCTCAAATCTACCGTGAATGGAAAGAAAGTTAAGATTACACAAAAAAGAATTGCTAGGGCACTACAACTGCCAATGCACAAGAATGACAACGAAGAAGAAGAGGTATGTTCTGAACAAATCAGGTTAGCTCAAGTTTGGTGTGGGATTGAAACTTCACACGAAATATCTGGAAGCATGTTAAGGAAGGAAAAGAATTCAAGAGGAAAGCTATTATCAGACATTATTGGAAAGGGACTGTTATGTAAGACAGGCTCCCATGACAAAATCTCGAGGAAAATGTTCATTCTTCTGACCAGAATCATCTATACCCTTAAAACTAACTGGGGACAAGTTGTTTTTGATAGAGTGATAGAATGTATCCTAGCACCCAACATGGGTAGGATACTGTCCCTCTACCTTGTAAAGGTGATTCCAGATACATTGAATCATAGACTTGGCTCAAAAATAAACCATATGAAGAAAATGGACATAAAGATGCTGGAACGGTGGGAAAGGATTTTGTCAAATCAACAACCAGCAGAAACATCCTCCAAGCCAAAGAAAATTCAAAAGAAAAAGAAGAAGCAGGTCTCTTCCAGTTCTTCAAGCTCATCCTCCTCCAGAAGGAAATCAAAATCCACACCAATCCACAATCCTGATCTCACAACATCTAAAGAGGAAGAAGTGAAAACACCTAGGGATAGTATTCCTGACACACAAACAGGTACTGATCCAATATTGGAAATGGCTGATAAGATCAACAAGGAACAAGATGAGAAAGAGAATGAAGAAGAAGAGAGAGAAATTCCATCTGGATTCCCTGCTATAGCTGAGGGGAAGTTTCTATTTGAGGGGGAGGCTCAGGATGAGATTCCTGCTCAAGATAATACTCAGTTAGACAGTGCAGCAATTGAGGGGGAGGCTCGGGATGAGATCCCTGCTCAAGATAATACTGAGATTCCTGTTCCAGAAAACCTTGCTTCTGAAAACCTTGCTCCAGACAATGAAAAAGCTGAGGGGGAGTCTCAACATGAGATCCCTACTCCAGAGAATCTTGACATTGATACCATGGATGTGGGAGGAGAATCTCAAACCCAAACGAAAAAGACTGAGAAAATTATCAAAATCGAATCATCCTCCAGTTCACATATGAGCTATAGAGAAGATTCTTTGTTCAAAGAAGTCAGCAGTAGCAGTGCTAGTAAAGCAAGAGAAATTCATGTGGACCTAGTTCTATACTACCACAGCTGGAGGACTTGCTTAACAGTCAAAGAAGATCATTGGAGCAGTATATTGAGGAAAACAATAATAAAATGAAAAATGAAGTAAATTTTCAAATGAGGTTAGTAAGGTTTGAAGTCAACCATCAGATGACTGAAATGAGAGATGAAATGGTCAAGTTTTTCAAAAGAGCTGCTGCTTCTGTGGATTACACAGCTGACCAATTAAATGAGATCAAAGAGACTTCAAAGACCATTAAAACAAAACAAGAAGGTATTGTAAAGACTGTAGATGATGTTCAAAGCAATCAGGGCATTTTGAGCAACAATATGCAAGTTTTATATAAAGAACAAGTTGCACATATTTTAACAGGAACTGCCAAAATAGAAGCCAAATTGCAACAACATGATTCTGATATGCAAGCTAAGATTGATGAGAGATCCTCTACATTAGGAAATCAAGTAAAAATGACTACAGATACCATTGATGACCACCTTCTCAAGGTCAAGAAAACTATTGAAGGAGGAGTCAATCATCTAGAGGGTCAGGTTAGATTTCATAAAAATGTCCTCATAGATCATATAGTAGAAGAAGTCATAAAGGGGGAGAGGTCAATAATTAAAGCCAGCTCTGAACATGCTATTTGGACATCCAATTGCATCAGAGAAACCTTAGGCCATCCTCCCATAAACTATGATGATCAAGTTTCTGAATCCAAGCCTGCATCTCCTACCCAAATTCAAAAGAACATTGCTAAGATGTATAGTCCTGAAGATAAGAACAAGAATAAGAATATTATTTATGAACAAGTAGAATCCAACAAGAGGAAATTCAGAGAAGAAATTGAAACAAGGGATGATTATGAACACTGGTCTCCCTCCTCAAGGGACATAATTCTGGCAGCATGGAGAGCAGTTAAAACTAATCCAGGAGAAAGAGAGAAGTGGTACTCTGAAATTGAGTGGAGAAAATATAGGGATCAGGAGGAGCTGATTATAAAGTTCAAAGTTGACAAGCTGGCTGGGAGAGTTCAGGCAAATGCTAAGGAGCCAATCAGATACTTCCCAAAGCCATTTGACTACTTCCAGAGAAGGCAAAGAGTTGCTGAAGCTCAAACCAAGAAAGCCAGGAGAGGACCAGAAATCAAGGAACCAGAACAACAATAGGACTTGAATTTTTTTTTATAAAAATTATCTCAGACAATATATTGTGTAAATTGGACAATCTTAATGAGCTCCCAGAGCAAACTGATTCTTCCTTGATTATCATCATATATATATGCCTGTGACGTGATCTTTTCACTATGTCTACATGATTCATTCTGAACTGCTTGTGATGTAGATCATGTAATCTGTAATTCTGTGCTGATGTTATAACTCATGCCTGAGATGTTTTCTCTTATTAGATTGATATGGGATGATCTGAGTTTATGAAAAGTGTTATATTAACCATATTATGATTGTCTATGTAGAAGATATTGGTTATCTTTGTAAAAAGGGGTATATCATTGAATAAGGTTATGACTTCTTTAAATAGGGGGAGATTGTTGGGATCATTGCCCACAATATCCTAGATTTGGAGAAGTCCATTCCTAAATCAAAGATATACCTCACAATGTATTTGATATATTATCTAGAATCATTGTGCAGAAGATCAGGTCAAGCTAAATGAGTTCATCTAAGTCCACAAGCGTCGAGACACTACATATCTCTCGATGCCTGTGATCCAAAAGCGTCGACCTATGTTTGTTGTCTCAACGGCAAGGTCACTGACTGAAGTTTTGAGATTAAGTCAAGAAAGCGTCGAACCAAGGAACATCTCTCGACGTCGTGGAATAAGAAAGCGTCGAACCAAGGAACATCTCTCAACGACGTGGAATAAGAAAGCGTCGAACCAAGGAACATCACTCGACGCTGTGGAGTAAGAAGCGTCGACTGAGTTACACACTGATCAACGCCCTCTTCCTGAAATGTTCTAAGTAAAGGATGGTTTACAGTACATCTACAATAAGCTAAGCCACGTCGAGACGACGACCATGTCTCGACGCCTTGTCAAATACTAAAACCACTGAAGACCGTTGAGGATCTGACATTGTGCTGACATGGAGGAGCGTCTCAGATGGCACAGATTGCAGGTTATAAATAGAAGGCATGATAAGTAATTGATTAGAGTTCTAGCCATTATCTTCTCCAATTTTCAAGGCGCAATTTGAGGAAGTGTTTAAGAAAGGATATCCAGGAAATTCATCAAGATCAGTAGCTGGGATTCATTTCCTATTCTGAAGATATTGTCGTTGCAATCAAGGATACAAAAGAAAGGTTCCTATTGAAGAGAAGAACTGCTTTTCATCCTGCAAATCAAAGGTTCTCGCAAGGATAATTGGAAGAAATCTTCTCTTTCTTCAGAATCATTTTGTTATGAAGAAATCATTTCAACAATCTGTTGCTGATATTTTCTGAAGAGAGAAGGTCAAGGAGGAAGAACTTCTCTTCCTAAAGAAAAACAGTCATCACAGCCCGTGCGATTCAAGAAAATGATTTTTGTTGTTGCTGGTCTGTTGAAGAATTCTGTCTGATCATTCAGATTGTAGAAAAGGCTCTACACATTGAAGAACTAGAGTCTGCTGATATTACAATCCATTTTCAATTTCTGTAGGATCTTTTGAAGATCTGAGTTGTAGGATCTTTTGTGATCTGAGTGGTAGGATCCAAGGGTGGATCTGAGTGTAGTTCTGTTGTTATAAAGGCCGAGGTACGATCTGTTGAGATCTGAGACTGTAGGATCTGTTGAGATCTGAGACTGTAGGATCTGTTGAGATCTGAGACTGTAAGATCTGTTGTGATTTGAGTTGTAAGACCTTTTTGTGGTCTGAGGTCTGGAGGAGATATAAGCCCAATCTAGCACACTGCTAGAGGGGAGAAGGGGGAAAGTGGATTACCCTAGATAGGGGAACCCCTATAAAATTCTGTGTGTTTGTGTTTGTTTCTTGAAAGCTCTGATTATAAGTCATATACACTTAGGATTTGATCAAGAATTTAAATAGAATTTAAAATAACCTATTCACCCCCCTCTAGGTGATTAACTACCCTTAAATAAAGACTTTCAAAATCAATTGAATAGAACATTAAAAGACATGATTTTATTTCATAATAAATTGAATACACAAATGTTTGATTTCTATAACGCTAGAAATCAAGGAGAGAATATGTAAAAAATACTTTTTGTTGTTTCATCGGTCCTTCTCCCAAGGACCGGTTGGCTATAGCCTATCTATCCCCAGATAAAGCCTCTAGCCACCCCCTAGATCTACCCTTGACCTAGTCGCCACGCACAAGGCGGCGAATTACCCCTAAGCCTCACAAGGACCTAGTCGCCAACACAAGGCGAATTTACCCACGGAATCCTTCCTGTAATCCAAAGTTCTCCCCGAACGATTTCTCCACACCAAAATACAAAAGGAAAAAGTAAAAGATTACAAGATAAGTAAAGAGAAACTCTCCAAGAAATTCTGAAGGTGAAGACGAAGTCGATGTAGATGTTGGCGTTCTTGAAACGATCGTCCTTCGTATGGGATATGCATTGTAGACCTTTTCCTTCAAAATCTTCTTTAGATCTTCATAGCCCAAGGGAGATCTCTTAATTGCTGTAGGTGAGCCTCTCTCAAAAGTATCAGAATTCTGGAATCATCTGACATAGAATGAGAGGGGCTGTACTTTAAAAAGCCACGGAAGCTAATGCGTGGCGCTAAGAGTTAACGCCGACGTTTGTGAACATGCACTGTCGTGGCTAAAATCATGCAAACCGTCGGGATCGTGGCAGAAACTAATTTCGTTGAACGAAACTCATTTCGTCGAACGTGCCTTCGTCGAACAGAATCAAGGTCGTCGAACACCATTAAAGTTCATCGAACGAAAGTTCGCCGAACTCAATTTTGTCAAACGAAATCAAAATTCATCGAACACAATGTCGCCGAACTCAAGTTCATCGAACGAAATCAAAATTCGTCGAACGCAAGTTCGCCGAACTCAATTTCATCGAACGAAATCCAAGTTTGTCGAACACAATGTTGCCGAACGCAAGTTCGTCGAATGAAATCAAAATTCGTCGAACGCAAGTTCGCCGAACTTAGATTCGTCGAACGCAAGTTCGCCGAACTTAGATTCGTCGAACGCAAGTTCGCCGAACTTAGATTCGTCGAACGCAGTTTTGTCAAGCGCAATTTCGTCGAGCGCAAGTTCATTTCGTCGAACGAAATCTCCTTTCGTCGAACGAAATCTCCTTTCGTCGAACGCCTTCAGATTTCGTCGAAGGAAGTTTCGTCGACCGGCATCACATTTCGTCGAACGGCTAGCGCCTAACGTTAAGACCTAACGCAGGCGTTGTCTCTGGCTTCTCAACAGATTCGTTCTCGATGACATTTCTTCTCGACGGATTCCTTCTCAACGGAAGTTAACGCGGGGCGTTAACAACTAACGCGGGGCGTTAGCTCTCTTTCCAGAGAAACATCTCCATTAAGTATACTACTCATAGGGATGTGTAGCTATAGTTCCTGTACAACCTGCATACTATAAACACACAAAATACAAGATCAAATACAACACGGTATTTGTTATTCTCAAACCAAGAGATGCAGAACATAGGCTCCAACAATCTCCCCCTTTTGATAATAACAAATACCTGTATGAGAAATTAGTGAGATTAAGACCATTTGTGTTTATAGATAAGTGAGGTAATAATATATGCATGAATAACAGGTTAAAAGCATGATAGATTTGATAATGATAATGCATACTCTTTCTATATGAAGTCCCCCCTACATAAGTGTTCTCTTATAATTTACTCCACCTAAATATCTATTTGACTAGATTTCTCAATTTCTTCTCCCCCTTTGTTATTAACAAAAGTGGGTAGGGATGAGTGTATATCTATTAAGATTGATTAGCAACCACTTATTGAAGGATTGTCATGATCGAGCATAAGATAGTATATGCACCTGCTATATGATTACTCCCCCTATAAAGATACTTTCTTTGAGTTTGAAATCATTATAATGCACTCCCTCTAAATATTAGATTTATGTAATTTATTCTCCCCTTTTGTTAGTATCAAAAGAAGGCTTAGGTGAGAGTGTGCAATAAGGAGTAATATATTTTATGTCGAGAAGAAAAATAGGATGCAATCAAAAGCTTGTTAAATACTACTTGTTGAGAAAAATATAAGCATGATGTAACATAAAGTAGTAAGCAACATAACAGAAATGATAAAGTAAGCATTCTTATTTTAAGATACCACTTGTTGAAAAGAAAACCACGGTGTTAGAAATAATAGACATGAATGAGCATAAGTGGTAAACTTAGCAGAAGAATATAATAAGCACTCTTAAACATAAACATCATTTTAGAATGTAAAATCATATAAAGGATAATGAGTTTTAAATTTGAAAAGTTGATGTTTGAGTTAAAGATTGAAGAGATGTTATTCCATTAAGATAAAAGTGCAAGCATGATTTCATAATATCAAGAAAAGATACAAAAACTACAATGTAATAAAATTTGCATTTCAAGTAAACATAAACATTGTAGCGATCATGCTTTGTTATCTAGTGCATTTACTTAAGTTTGTAGAGAATAATGTAGATGAGCATTAGGATCCAATTCTCATGAGTAGAAGTTTTATGAAAGATAATGATGTGTACAAAATAGTGTTTTGATAAAGTATACAAGTGAATCAATCAAAAACACATGACATATATAATGAAATAACACAACATTAAAATACACAAATAATATTACTTCCACAATATTTCAATGCACATGAATAAAGAGTACAACTACCAAGGTGCTCTGCACACACAATGCTTATTAAGACTTATCAGGGTTCAAAGTAGTGCTTGGGAATCACATTTATACTTTTTAGCTTTATTTTCATTTTTTTTGTGATCCGGTGTACTAAAGAGAAGTGATGTATAAATTGTTTGCTACAAGACACTTTACAATTCTTTAGCCAAGGTGCTCAACCTCACAATGCTCATTAAGACTTATCAGGAGGGTGTGTAGTGCTTGGTGGAGTTTTCCTTGTCATTTATTATTTGCTTTTTAGTTTAATGACTAAGGACTCTGAATTCACTTGTTTTACAAACATAACATTTTAAACCACATTTCTCTAAGGAATAAGTGCATGAAAGACAAAGAATTGTAATAACCAATTCAATGTTGTGTAGGTAATCTATTTATGCATTTTAATTATTTATGTTATTACACTACACAATCATGCAAGTATAAATTGTAAACATATGTAGATTATCAAAAATAAGCGAGTGAATAAATCATTATAAAAAATAATACATTACTCATACTTAGAGGCATGCTAAGCATTTCTACACATGTATATCTACAATCAATTTTATTGCACATAACAAGATAATTTTCAAGGCATGACAAATACAAAACAATGTTTTTAAACATTGTATTTAATCTTTAATTGATATAATTAATCATCCTTGACAATGGCAATGAATAACAATCAGTTTTTATAAATTTTTTTTATATATGCACAGAACAATAAACACACATAAAGAAAAACATATTTTTGTTCTTTGAAATTGTTTTGTAATTTTGTATTTGTTTTTTTATATATATTCTCTGGAAAACATAGAAGTCTTTAATAGCCCTTTCAGTAAATGATATTCTATGCCAGAGAAATAAACCCAAAATAATGCATAAGAAAATACATATATTTTTTTAAAAGAAATAAAATTTTGTTTTAAAGGAAATAAAAAGATAGAAATTTTTTTACAAACAGAGAAATAAAACACACACAAAACATTAAAATAATACCAGAAATTACTCAAAACAACAAAAAAAAATTTTGGAGCAAAGGAGCTAACGCTAGGTGTTAACTTCTTAACGCCAAAACAGAACTGCATTTCTTGATTTTTTGAAAAATGTTTTTCAAAATTCAGTTGTATTATAAAGAGGCCTTCCTTCAGTTGAAATTTCAGAGTATATTGATTAGATTTGAAGGCTCTTTTAGCATGTTTTTGGTGATTTTTCAAGTACTTGTGTTTGGTAAAATCATTAAAGCTCAAAATAATAAAATATGCAAACACAAGATGCAACGTTAGAACAAAAACAAATATGCATGATTTAAGTATAAAGAGTAAGATAATATTCATGCAATGAATATAATATGAGTATACCCAAGAATAATATACCCTAACTACATGTCTACACACTATAGCCCCGTACTAAGAGATGGGTGGATATGAGGAGCTGCACACATGCCGTAGGTTGGGGTGTTAATCCCATATGCATACAAAAGACGATGCTCAACCTAGCACTCTTTCCCCCCAGTGCCTCGCAAGGCCCTACTGGAACCCTCCCTGGTTAAGGACAAGACATGACTTAGAGGTTAGGTCTTTAATGCACACAATCCTACGCCCTCACTATTGTGAGACACAAGTCATAGGTTTAATGATTATGGACATACTAAGCGTGTAAGCCTTAAATATATAAACTATGTTATAATTGCATGACTAGTTTTGGATTTACACTTATATCGAAGATTGTTGATCTTAAATCCATTTAAAAAAAATTATTCATGCAAATAACTACAAAGGAAATTATGATTTTTAGATTTTAGTAAAATAATTTACTTTAACATTGCAAGATATAACTAGCATGGACATTGATTTCTACCTATGGTAAGTGATGATGCTAGTGTGATGAGTTAGGACAACATGGTGCAAAGCTAAGTAAAGATGGACAAATATATAATTGAGTTGCATGTATTCAAACATAGAGTTTTGAATTTTCATAGACCTAGAATAAAGTGACAATTCTATTTGATTTCATCTTGTTTATATCAAGTTAATTCTTAGGTCTAAAGATAATGAGATACATGCAAACAATAGAGATACAAATTACACACACAAAATAAGATATGAAACTATAATACGAATAGCCATCATATATTTCATAATTCCTAAGGTTGATAGAAATAGTTGATTTAAGATAAATCTTGATAGATCATGAATTATGATATATAATAATAGTGTATTTTAGCATAGGATATCAATAGATCATGGTGGAGTGTGTGAAATCATATTCATCATTTTTGTAGTTTTTTTTTAATTTTGATTTTTCTAAATCATGATTTTCCATTAAGGGGCTATTATATGCAACAAGAAAATAGACAAATATGCAATAAGTTGTGCATTTAATATTTTAGCCTAAGATCCCTAAAAGTCCATTTAAATCCAATTTTGAAAGTAATTTCATTAGTCTTGATAATATCATTTAGCAAATTTAGCATTCAATTTATAATGATAATATAAGACATTTGTAGGCAATGGATTTAAAAAGGATAAAACAGATAAAAAGGAAAGATAAATCACATAAAAAATTATGACTTTATGTTCAATTTAATTCAATTTGATTTGTTAAACATTAGGCTTAAAATGAAAGTCATATCTCATGATATATAAAGTGATCATAATGTGTTGGCTTAAAAATAAAAAATAAATAAAAGAAAAAGCAATTAAGCATATCATGAAGTAGAGTAATGATATTTAATTTTTAATTTATTTCTACTTCATGCAATATAATGATTCCTAGTGAATGAGAGATTTAGGTATCCAAAGGGGACCAAGTGTGATGGTTCCTTTGGGTACCCAAATACATCGTGTTGGCTTTTGGAGAGATAGTGATGAATGGGCCTTTATAAGTGGAGCTAGTATTTTGTTTTTAATTTTGGGCCTCCATTCATACTTTGGTTGTTTATCTTTTAAATTCATATTATGATTATTTGACATCTTTTTGGGATGAAAGTTGTTTGAAAAATAATTTATTTGAGATTTAAGTTTATTCAAATTATTTTTCAAAATACATTGATGTTGATAATCATAATGACTTCTATTATATTGATTCTTTGAGAGTTTATAAGAGTGATGGTCTTTCTTAAGAATTGAATGTTGAAAGAGTGGGTTACAATATGTTTTAATTGATTGATTCTTATTTTGATGATTTTCAATTTCACTCTTTCTTATAGACATACTCTTATAATATGAAGTTAAGCTTTTAGGCTTTTGATAATTTGATAAACTATAAATAAAAGATTTTTTATTATATGAATAATTTTGAATAAACATTTTTAATGATTCTAGTTTATCCTTTAAATTATCATTTTCTTTAATCAAATTTTCATTATGCTCTTTTGAAGTTAAAAGACCTTTTTCCAAAACCTTGAGTTCTTCTTTAAAAGTATTATAATCAAAACAAGGTTTAGCATTTTTAATTAAAGAGCATGAAAGAGAATTTGAAACATCAATATAAGATTCTACTTTTGCGTTTGCTTTTAAAGTTTTATTTTCTAAACGTAATTTGGAATTAGCATGTTTCAACTTTGAAATTTTACGTTTAGCAAATTTAAGCACACAAAATGTAGAAATAGAATTTGTTACAAAAAGAGAAGACTTAGATTTTCTTACCTTGCTATAGTTTCCGTCTTCTCTTTTGCTTGATGTTTTGCCATTAATTGAGTTCAATATTGTTTCTCTCTTAGATAGATCTTCCTCTAAGTATGAGTCCTCGTCGATTTCTTCTCTTGGATCCATAAGGAATACCTCTTGTTCATCATCTGTGGAAGGAAGACTATAAGTATTCTCAAGAAATTTCCAAACTTCAAAAGCAGTAGGAAGCGTATAAATAAGTTTGAAAATATTTTGATCTAGAGCACAATATAGACTATTCATAGATTTGGCATTTAAAAACATTTCATTTTTATTTAAGATACTTGGGGGCATTTTAATAGTAATATTCCAAACTTCAATATCCATAGATTTAAGAAATTTGTCCATAAGAGTTTTCCACCCATTATAATTTTCACCCATAAATAATGGTGGACATAATGATTTTTCATTTACATAAAAATTATCCCCTCTAGAAGATGCGAGATCATGAAGCGCCATTATTCCCGGTTGTGAAGCCGTATTGGAATAACCTCGCTCTGATACCACGTGTTGGATCTTACGACGCCCTCAGAGGGGGGGGGGGGGGGGGGGGGTGAATAAGGGATTTATGGAATTTTAGATCTTAATTAAATTTACCAAAGTTTGTGATCAAAGTTTAGGAATATTTTATAAGAAAATATATTTTGATATCTCAGAAAAGATTGTATTGAAGATTCCTTTTTAAATAAGAGAAACAAAACTTTTTGTTAACTGTTGCTAACGCCTAGCGTTAAGTCTTAATGCTGGGCGTTAGCTCTCCAGAGAATATTCCTCAGTACAAAAAGATTGCCACAATGATTTTACTTATGAAAACTTAAATGAAATACAATTCCAGAAAATCAGAGATAATGAAAATAATTATTGTATTTCAAAGATAATTATACAAATGTTAATTTTAATACTTTGATGAAAATGTAAATTAAAACATTCTCGAAGAGGAAATAAAATCAATTGAATAGAACATTAAAAGACATGATTTTATTTCATAATAAATTGAATACACAAATGTTTGATTTCTATAACGCTAGAAATCAAGGCGAGAATATGTAAAAATACTTTTTGTTGTTTCACCGGTCCTTCTCCCGAGGACTGGTTGGCTATAGCCTATCTATCCCCAGATAAGGCCTCTAGCCACCCCCTAGATCTACCCTTGACCTAGTCGCCATGCACAAGGCGTTGAATTACCCCCTAAGCCTCACAAGGACCTAATCGCCAACACAAGGCGAATTTACCCACGGAATCCTTCCTGAAATCCGACGTTCTCCCCGAACGATTTCTCCACACCAAAATACAAAAGGAAAAAGTAAAAGATTACAAGATAAGTAAAGAGAAACTCCCCAAGAAATTCTGAAGGTGAAGAAGAAGTCGATGTAGATGCTGGCATTCTTGAAATGATCGTCCTTCGTATGGGATATGCGTTGTAGTCCTTCTCCTTCGAAATCTTCTTTAGATCTTCATGATAGCCCAAGGGAGATCTCTTAATTGCTGTAGACGAGCCTCTCTCAAAAGTATCAAAATTCTGGAATCATTTCACATAGAATGAGAGGGGTTGTACTTTATAAAGCTACGGAAGATAATGCGTTGCGTTAAGAGTTAACGCCGGCGTTAGTGAACGTGCACTATCGTGGCTGAAATCGTGCAAACCGTCAGGATCGTGGCAGAAACTAATTTCGTCGAACGAAACTCATTTTGTCGAACGCGCCTTCGTCGAACGAAATCAAGGTCGTCGAACACCATTAAAGTTCGTCGAACGAAAGTTCGCCGAACTCAATTTCGTCGAACGAAATCAAAATTCGTCGAACACAATGTCGCCGAACTCAAGTTCGTCGAACGAAATCAAAATTCGTCGAACGCAAGTTCGCCGAACTCAATTTCGTCGAACAAAATCCAAGTTTGTCGAACACAATGTCGCCGAACGCAAGTTCGTCGAACGAAATCAAAATTCGTCGAATGCAAGTTCGCCGAACTTAGATTCGTCGAACGCAGTTTCGTCAAGCGCAATTTCATCGAGCGTAAGTTCATTTCGTCGAACGCCTTCAGATTTTGTCAAACGAAGTTTCGTCGACCGGCATCACATTTCGTCGAACGGCTAGCGCCCAGCGTTAAGACCTAACGCTGGCGTTGTCTCTGGATTCTCAACGGATTCGTTCTCAATGACATTTCTTATCGACAGATTCCATCTCAACGGAAGTTAACGCAGAGCGTTAACAACTAACGCAGGGCATTAGCTCTCTTTCCAAAGAAACATCTCCATTCAGTATACTACTCATAGGGATGTGTAGATATAGTTCATGTACAACCTGCATACTATAAACACACAAAATACAAGATCAAATACAACACGGTATTTGTTATTCTCAAAACCAAGAGATGCGGAACATAGGCTCCAACACCTATCCTTTTGGTGATGATGCTTCTTATCATCATTCTCCTTTCTTTTGGCTGGACAGTCAGCTATGACATGTCCAGGTTTGCTGCAACTATAGCAAATTATATTATTAGAAACATGTTTATTAAGTTTGGAATCATACATGTCACCCTTTGGGTGCTGTCTTTCAGAGTTCCTGCTATCTTTCTTGTAGTGTGATGATGAGAAGGGCATGTTCTTCCATTGCTTCCTCTTCATCATCTTCTTGAACTGCCTTGAAAAGACAGCAAACTCTTCATCAGAGGAGGAGCTATCTGAGGTGCTAACTTCAGGTTCAACACTTCTCCTTGGAGGAGACACCATCCTGCCCTTGCTTCTCTTGGAGCTGTCAGCTTTGAGAGCTACAGATTTCTCCCTTGCCTGAGCCCTTGTTGAGGTGTCCTCTTCCTTTCTTGCAGACAGCTGCATATCATATGAGAGAAGCTTTCCAAACAGTGTGTGAGTGGGGGTCTCACCAAGCTTGGCCACTTCCCTGATTGCACAGATTTTTGTGTCCCAGTCCCTTGTTAGAGATCTAAGGAACTTATCATTCAGCTTATAGTTGGTGAATACTCTCCCATAGGTTCTCAGCTCATTGACTATTCTGAAGAACCTCTCATAGCACATGGTGATGCTCTCCTGGCTCTGCTGCCTGAAGGCTTCATACTCTTGGTTAAAGAGTGATTTTCTATCATCCATTACTTCAGCTGTCCCTTCCATATATACTACTAATGTGTCCCACATTTCCTTGGCAGTAGTGCAGTGTACCAAGTTTTGAAATGTGGATTCATCAATAGCATTCACTATGATGTTCTGGGCTCTTTTGTCCATGGTGAACAATTCAAGTTCATCCTTGGTCAAGTCATTAAATACCTTGGCCACTCTTCTTGTTGGATCTATAGTGGAGGCAGTGTGAAAGGTGAAAGGTCCTTCTTCAACTGTAATGAAAATCCTTGGATCAGATGCTTCCATAAACAGTCTGATCCTTTGCTTCCATATGCCAAAGTTTTCTTTGTTGCATATGGGCAACTTCATGGATCTCATTTCCTTCTGCAATCCAGAGGAGGCCATTGGATTGTGATTTGACTATTCCTTTGTAGGATCTGGTCAGACAGTTATGTCCTTCTTAACCAACCTCCCTCTGATACCACTTGTTAGTTTATAAAGGTTATAGTCTAAATCACCTAGAGGGGGGGGGGGGGGGGGGGTGAATAGGTTTCTTTTATTTTACCCTAGTTAGCCTAGCTGTTTTTTGGTTTAGTATTAGTAACAATCAAGCACACAGAAAGCACACAAACATTTATAGAGGTTCCTCAAGACAGGGTGTCTTGAGTAGTCCTCTTTCCCCCTTCACCTTTCTAACAATGTGTTAGACAAGGCCAACTTCTCCAACTCAGCTCCAAGAGCTTACAACACAGATCTCTCAGGATCTCTCAGGTTTGCACAAACCCTACCTCAGGCACAGCAGCCCTACCTCAGAGGAATCCACCTCCTACAACTCAGACCACCTGCTGGTCCTACCTCAAGCTGATCTCTCAGCTCTACAACTCAGGCTAATCAGCCCTACCTCAGATCACAACTTATCCTACCTCAGAGGAATCCTCCTCCTACAACTCAGGCAATAAAGCCCTACAACACAGGCTAAACAACCCTACCTCAGATCACACAGATCCTACCTCAAACTGACCTCTCAGCTCTACACCTTAGGCAATGAAGCCCTACAAACTCAGAACCCAAAGGTTCCTACAAAAGAAATAATGATCTTTACAAATAGAAGGAAGAAAAGGTCAAGCCTGGTTCTTCTTCTTCTTATCAGCTGCTGTTGCAGACTTGAACCAGGGAGCAGAAGTTCAGCTCCAACTTGTTCTTCTTGATCAGCCCTACAGATGAGGGACTGGATCTACTGCTCTATCTTGAAATGAATCAAGATGAGCTATCTCTTTTCTCCTTGCAGCCTTGTGAGTGTTAAGTTGTTGGCTGCCGTCAATGGAACAGTGATGTTCTCGATTTCGCGTACTAGAGAACTACCAAAGGTTTTTTGCTCAACCCTAACTTATCCCTTTTATACATCCCTGAACTTCAACGGCTCTCAGTCAACCTTCTGACAGATGTGGGAGTGATTGGTGGACCCCACACTGTCTTTCTGCAGCTTGCACCAGAAGCAGAACATGCCAGATTACTTTTGAATCTGTCTCAGCGGTTGGGCTGAGATGGCTTCCTCTTCTCAGTGGATTCTGTCGATCTGTAGAGAAGTTTCTGCGTTCGACGAACTGCATTCTGCGTTCGACGAACGGCATTCTGTGTTCGACGAACTCGCCAAACTCTGCGTTCGACGAACTTCATTCTTCGTTCGACGAACACGCCAAGTCTCAACGTTTGCTTCTGTCCCGTCTCTGCGTTCGACGAACTTCATTCTTCGTTCGACGAACACGCCAAGTCTCATCATTCGACGAACTTCATTCTTCGTTCGACGAACTCGCCAAGTCTCAGCGGACATTTGCTGCTTCTTTCCCGTCTCAGCGGATCCGCTGAGACAGTGAGCTCGTCTCAGTGGATTTGACCCTTCGTCTCAGCGGTTCTGCTGCGACAATTCTTCATCTCTTAGGAGTTGATTTCTCTTGATCTAAGGGCATGATTGGCCCTTTCTCTTGAGTTACCTGAGCCTGTATATCATACACAAATATGGCTTTATCAAATATAACTTTGTACTTAGCATTGAGTGTGACCCCTCTTCAAATCAAGGGAATTTGAGGGCAAATTCCAAACACTTTCGCGCCACCTCTCATGACTATTCCACGGGGAGCTCTCCCGCTCCCGCTTGTTCCGCGGCGAGCGCTCCCGCTCCCGCCTGTTCCGCGTGGAGCGCTCCCTCTCCCGCCTATTCTGCGGGGAGCGCTCCCGCTCCTGCTCCCGCTCGTGCCTGTTCCGCGGGAAGCGCTCCCGCTCGTGCCTGTTCCGTGGGGAGCGCTCCCACTCGTGCCTGTTCCGTGGGGAGCGCTCCCGCTTGTGCCTGTTCCGCGGGGAGCGCTCCCGCTCGTGTCTGTTCCGTGGGGAGCGCTCCCGCTCCCGCCTGTTCCGTGGGGAGCGCTCCCGCTCCAGCCTGTTCCGTGGGGAGCGCTCCCGCTCCCGCCTATTCCTCAGCGAGCGCTCCCTCTCCCGCCTGTTCCGCGGGGAGCGCTCCCGCTCCAGCCTGTTCCGCGGGGAGCGCTCCCGCTCCCGCCTGTTCTGCGGGGAGCGCTCCCGCTCAAGCCTGTTCCGCGGGGAGTGCTCCCGCTCCCGCCTGTTCCGCGGCGAGCGCTCCCGCTCCCGCCTGTTCTGCGGGGAGCGCTCCCGCTCCTGCCTATTCCGCGGCGAGCTCTCCCGCTCCCGTCTGTTCCGCGGCGAGCGCTCCCGCTCCCGCCTGTTCCGCGGCGAGCGCTCCCGCTCATGCCTGTTCCGCGGGGAGCGCTTCCGCTCCCGCCTGTTCCGCGGCGAGCGCTCCCACTCCCGCCTGTTCCGCGGGGAGAGCTCCCGCTCCTGCCTGTTCTGCGGCGAGCACTTCCTCTCCCTCCTGTTCCGCAGGGAGCGCTCCCGCTCTCGCCTGTTCCGCGGGAAGCGCTCCCGCTCCCGCCTATTCCGCGGCGAACGCTCCCGCTTCCGCCTATTCCGCGGAAAGTGCTCCCGGTCGTCACTTCACCATTCAGCGCGCCGTCATCATCCATCGCCGGCGGCGATCGGAGGCCACCACCACCACCAAAGAGGTTGCCCGGGCTGCCCAAGCTGCCCAATGTGACCGAAGGGCAAACTCAACATAATCACAAAGTTGACAATCCGCGTGCCCCGAATCAAGAATTCTCATTCGCTTGTCCGAGAATCAGCGTGACGCAGTTACCAGAACGCCCTCCTCAAAAACTATAAAAGGAGGGTCATGTAACATCCCAATTTTAAAAAGGGGTCTAGCCAGGTCGGTTGAACCCCTGGAAGAGCTTTGGCTGGGTCATAGGACAACCACGACTCGACCTTCACCACCTAATGGTGGTCATTTGGAGAAATAACTGTTTTGGGTAGCATTGTGCTTCGCCGCAACGTCAAAATTATTTATTGAGCATACGTGATCCGAATCGACTTCCGTCAGTTGCGTTAGACTCGAATAGTTGATACGAGTGCAACGGAACTCATTTCGTTTCGATCTGAGGTATATGTAGAATATGACTATTTTGAGTATCGTAGCGCGTCACGACGACGCGATTTTTGAATATGGAGCATACGTGCTCCGAATTGAATTCCGTCAGTTGCGTTAGACTCGTATGGCCGATACGAGTGCAACAGAATTCGTTTCGTTCCAATCCGAGGTCGTTTGGAGAAAATGACTATTTTGAGTAATATCGAGCGTCGCAACAACGCCATTTTCAAATGTTTAGCAAACGAACTCCGATTTGAATTCCGTCAGTTGCGTTAGACTCGTATGGCCGATACGAGTGCAACAGAATTTGTTTCGTTCCAATCCGAGGTCGTTTGGATAAAACGACTATTTTGAGTAATATCGAGCGTCGCAACAACGCCATTTTAGAATATTGAGCAAACGAACTCCGAATTGAATTCTGTCAGTTGCATTAGACTTGTATAGTCGGTACGAGTACAACAAAATTCGTTTCGCTCGATTCCGACGTCATTTAGTCAAGTAAATAAAAATAAACGTTCGTAAAATTATAAGACTTTCGAGATACGTAAACGCTGGATTTCAACCTTGCCACGTCCATGGTGACCAGACACTCGATGACTCAGACCCATATTGACTTTGACCCACCATGGGGGACCCACCCGAGAGTTGACTTTAGTCAAACCTCCCTAAAATGAGATTTCCTTAGGAGAATTTGTTTCCAATTAGTGCCCCCACTTGAAGCCCACATACCAAGGTCCTCATGGGCTTTGATTCCCATTTAGGGAGCCAAGAAATTCGGCTTGGACCTAAAGCAAGAAGCCCACCCACTTCTCCCTTCTCTTTCTCTCTCTTTCTTCCTCTCTTTCTCCCCACATGACTAAATAGCCTAGCTAGCCTAGGCCTCATAGGGGGTACAATCCTCCACTTGGAAGCTGCCACATGCCTTTACATGGCTGGGAGGGGCTCAACTCTCTCCTCCATGGAGAATAATCCCACATCGGGGAGAAGAGGAGGGGGGCACCTCAAACTCCTATATAAGGACCCCTCTCCCCTCTAGCTAGACACACACCTCTCCCCCAGCTCAGTCGAGCCCAAGCCACCCCCTGCCGGAGCCCCACCTCGCCGGAAAACGCGAGCCGAGCCTCCACCACCCTCCACCACCTCCAATAGCGGAACTCGCCGGAAGCTCTCGGAGCCCCCCAACCAAGGTGGATCCTTCTCCTCTCCTCCCTCCCTAACAGCCGGATGCATCGCATGCAAACTCCGGCGACCGGAGCGCCGCCGCCGCCCTCCCTCTCCTCCATGCAGATTTTGAAAAAAAAGTTAACTCCGGCGGTGGCCGGCGGCGGCAGGCCGCGGACCACCACCGGAGGGAGCGCCCGCCCCCGTACAGTCGGCCGGGGGCGGAGCCACGGCTGGCCGGTGGCCAGACGCCGGCGGGGAAGGCCCGCAAGGGGGAGGCGGCGTACAGGAACGACACTTCTGAGTTCTGTCAAAAATTTCGGATAAAATTTTTATAAAATTTTATTATTATGTTTATTATATAATTTGATTTTTTCTGGGTCCTATATGAACCCCAAATGCAAAAACTTTGAACATCAAAGTTGCTCATCTTGGCAAGGTCTAGCTACTGTAAAAATTTCATAATTTTTAGAGGAGATTTAGTATTTTTAGAAATTAAATTACTATGATTTTTGGGGTTTTTGAATTATCAGAGGGCCGTAACAGTGATGGAAAATTTTGAGAAAATTTGTGAAGCTTCATACTACTGACCTACATCTACTGTAATTATTTTGGAATTTTTGAAATAGGTTTACTATTTTTCGATGCTAAAAATCTATGTTATAAATTAATAATGAACTACGCCCTCCTCCAGCACGTCTCCAAAAATTATGGGAAGCCTGGGAGGCTGGATCGCACCCTTTAAAAAGTTTGGGTATGTTCAAAAAGTAAAAATGTCGATGCGCAATTCGGGTCGCAATCGCGAGGCGACACCGTCAATTCAATAACCTCAAGATAATTAAAAATGTGAAATCAAGGCACACGAAAATAAGGAACCTCATAAAATATAAGTAAACTCATATGAACGGAGAAAGAACAGAATTTCTTCCTATGAACGGAGATGGAACAGAACTTTCCTCCTAAAAATGGAGTCGACTTTGAAGCCTCCTGTTATGGAGTGATTGGACTACTAACCTGTTTATTTATTTACTTCCTCCAGTCTCGTACTGGTCCTTATTTACTGCTTTCAGTATCTTTAAATCCAGTCTCTCACTGGTCCCCCGCAACTACTTTTGTACTCTCAATTCTCCAGTCTCGCACTGGTCCTGATATTATGGCCTCTGCTTTCGGCCTATGTTACTGCTTGTTATTTCGGCCCCTGCTTCCGGACTTTACTACTGCTTATGATGCACCTTAATTATATTGTAGTGCCGATCTGGCCGCCGCTTGTAGAGCAGAGCGGACAGATCGATGTTTTGGCCTTTTCCTCTTTATTGCCTATAATTTAGAGTTGACGTAAAGATGGGACATTCCTTCAGCATCAAACCTAAATAGTGTCGATCTGGCCGCCCTTGTAGAGCAGAGCGGACAGATCGATGTTTTGGCCTTTTCTTCTGTATTTCCTATAATTTAGAGTTGACGTGAAGATAGGACATTCCTTCAGCGTCAACCCTAAATAGTGCCGAACTGTCCGCCGCTTGTAGAGCAGAGCGGACAGATCGATGTTTTGGCCTTTTCCTCTTTATTGCCTATAATTTAGAGTTGACATGAAGATGGGACATTCCTTCAGCGTCAACCCTAAATAGTGCCGATCTGGCCGCCCTTGTAGAGCAGAGCGGACAGATCGATGTTTTGGCCTTTTCTTCTGTATTGCCTATAATTTAGAGTTGACGTGAAGATGGGACATTCCTTCAGCGTCAACCCTAAATAGTGCCGATCTGGCCGCCGCTTGTAGAGCAGAGCGGACAGATCGATGTTTTGGCCTTTTCTTCTATATTGCCTATAATTTAGAGTTGACGTGAAGATGGGACATTCCTTCAGCGTCAACCCTAAATAGTGCCGAACTGTCCGCCGCTTGTAGAGTAGAGCGGACAGATCGATGTTTTGGCCTTTTCCTCTTTATTGCCTATAATTTAGAGTTGATGTGAAGATGGGACATTCCTTTAGCGTCAACCCTAAATAGTGCCGATCTGGCCGCCCTTGTAGAGCAGAGCGGACAGATCGATGTTTTGGCCTTTTCTTCTGTATTGCCTATAATTTAGAGTTGACGTGAAGATGTGACATTCCTTCAGCGTCAACCCTAAATAGTGCCGAACTGTCCGCCGCTTGTAGGGCAGAGCAGACAGATCAATGTTTTGGCCTTTTCTTCTTTATTGTCTATAATTTAGAGTTGACGTGAAGATGGGACATTCCTTCAGCATCAACCCTAAATAGTGTCGAACTGTCCGCCGCTTGTAGAGCAGAGCGGACAGATCGATGTTTTGAACTTTTCCTCCCTCTTTATTGCCTATAATATAGAGTTGACGTGAAGATGGGACATTCCTTCAGCGTCAACCCTAAATAGTGCCGAACTGTCCGCCGCTTGTAGAGCAGAGCGGACAGATCGATGTTTTGACCTTTTCTTCTTTATTGCCTATAATTTAGAGTTAACGTGAAGATGAGACATTCCTTCAGCGTCAACCCTAAATAGTGCCGAACTGGCCGCCGCTTGTAGAGTAGAGCGGACAGTTTGATGTTTTGGTTTTTCTTCTTTATTGCATATAATTTAGAGTTGACGTGAAGATGGGGCATTCCTTCAGCGTCAACCCTAAATAGTGCCGAACTGGCCGCCACTTGTAGAGCTGAGCGGACAGTTCGATGTTGTGGTTTTTCTTCTTTATTGCATATAATTTAGATTTGACGTGAAGATGGGACATTCCTTCAGCGTCAACCCTAAATAGTGCCGAACTGTCCGCCGCTTGTAGAGCAGAGCGGACAGTTCGCTGTTTTGGTTTTTCTTCTTTATTGCATATAATTTAGATTTGACGTGAAGATGGGATATTCCTTCAGCGTTAACCCTAAATAGTGCCGAACTGTCCGCCGCTTGTAGAGCAGAGCGGACAGATCGATGTTTTGGCCTTTTCTTCTTTATTGCCTATAATTTAGAGTTGACGTGAAGATGAGACATTCCTTCAGCATCAACCCTAAATAGTGCCGAACTGGCCGCCGCTTGTGGAGCAGAGCGGACAGTTCGATGTTTTGTTTTTTTCTTCTTTATTGCATATAATTTAGAGTTGACGTGAAGATGGGACATTTCTTCAGCGTCAACCCTAAATAGTGTCGAACTGGCCGCCACTTGTAGAGCTGAGCGGACAGTTCGATGTTTTGGTTTCTCTTCTTTATTGCATAAAATTTAGAGTTGACGTGAAGATGGGGCATTCCTTCAGCGTCAACCCTAAATAGGGCCGAACTGGCCGCCACTTGTAGAACCGAGCGGTCAGATCGATGTTTTGGTTTTTCTTCTTTATTGTATATAATTTAGAGTTGACGTGAAGATGGGGCATTCCTTCAGCGTCAACCCTAAATAGTACCGAACTGGCTGCCGCTCTCGCAGCAGCGCAGACGAATTGATGTTTTTGGGTTTTATTCCGTATTGACATTAATTTAGATTTGACGGGAACACCATGTGCATTCGGGAAATAATTCCTACGGGAATGAAATGTTGCCTTCGAGAAATAATTCCTACGGGAATGAAATGTTGCCTTCGAGAAATGATTCCTACGGGAATGAAATGTCCCTTCGGAAAATGTGCCTTCAGAGAATATAGGATGGCCGATGAGTTTTACTCTAAGGCAACCCGCACGACGGATGGTCTGGGAGGGCAACCCGTGCGAAACTAATAGAACTACGTGGGTCTGAGACCGTATGCAGGACGATACGGAGTACGTAGGCAGTGGTCATGGGAAGACTGCCTCGGCCCAATAAGAGCCCAGATATCCCCTCCCTTATAACTGTTATATTATGTTTGTGTGTTAGTAGGAGTTGGATTCTGTTTGTAGTTCTAATAACTTGTCTTTAGCACAGGTGATAGGTGCGGATGAGAGATAGTACCCAGGTGTGGATGAAGCCACAGAGCAGGCTACTTCAGGTACAAGTTGTTAAGCCGCATCCCTTTTGTTGTGCCCCACCTCACAACATCTATATATTGGCAATGAATTAATGCGGCGGAGGTATGGATGCTATTCATACAGGTCTTGAGTTTAAGGTTTCTGTGATGATTAATCTTCCGCTATATTACTACGTCTTCCGCTAAGTGCTGTAAAGTGCACTCTTTAATGAAGTCTTCCGCTAGAATGTCGCTTTCTTACTCTGTTGGTGTGTAGTGACTTTCGCTTAACACCACCCCAATGCATGACCTTGGAGTGTTCAAGGAAGGGGGTTGAAGAAGCTGGTACCTTCACCCTTTGTGATCGCTTCGGCGTCGTGCAAAAAGGGTGGTGTGCGATAAGATCCCCCGGTCAGACCGCCGATTTGGGAGGGGGGGGGGGGTCTTACAGGTCAGGCCTCCATTTGAGGGGACTTTTGGGCACTGGAGATGTAAGATCTCTTTTTCCAAAACCCGTTCGGGTACTTGAAAACTCGAACCTCTCCCGCATCGCACGATTGAGGTGGATCTTCGCCCAGAATCGCTGCCTTGCGGTGTCACCGACACTCGGGTCGACCAACACCGCTCAGCACCAACCCTGCCGGCTTTACGATCATAAGTAAATTATGCCAAAAAGTAAGTACATAAAAGAAGGCATGTCCACAATCACAGCATCATATATAAGTATATAATGAGAACAGAAAGTCCAAAAGAGAAGTACGAGCAAAAAGGGGGCTTATGCCGATACATATCCAAAATAAGGTACTATCTCTCTCTCACTACAACATGCGGAAGACTACATCAAAACTCTCAAAAATGCAGAAGACTAGCTATCTAATCATCAACCTGTGGCGTCGTGGTAGTGCGCTGCATCTGCTGCTCAGGTCCTGCCATCCCGTCCTGCTACGCGTGGGACAACTCCGTCTCCTCGGACTCCTGCGGTCACACCGACCGTTAGTCATAAAGACTAAGCTGTTTTGTCCTCGCCTCCCTCCACGACTCCTAGGAACCGAGCGGGAGGAAGAAGCGGAGGACAATAAGGGGTAAACAAAGAAGGTGGTGACATGGCACTAATCTAGCAGGTATAAGTAAAGCAGTAAAAACTAGCTAGCAGTATAGTGCAAGTATATGGCAGTAAAGTAGAGCAATGAATAAGCAGTAAATAGAAAGAAAATGCAGTGCAGTAAGTAAATCTAAGCTACCATCACAGATTCGTACCTTAACTTATATGAACGCCCATACAACCTAAAAGTTAAGATGTCCGGTAACCCATCATATAAAAGAGCCCATACTAATTTATATGATTGGGGTATGCTAACGTGTATGTTATGCTATGCTATGGTTATGATGTTTTAATGAGTTTATGCAATGTGACTCACCCACACGACTCTATGCGCACAGACCTTTATAGTTCCCAATTTGTTTGAAAGGAAGCCAACCTTTCGGGTACAGACCGTCGTGCCTCACGGTGGTAGTGGATCGGGCACTCCACATCCTAGGCGGCTATAGTCACTACCAAGCCTAGACCTCATGTACGCCTCAACGCTAAGAACACCACAACGGAGCTCCTGCGTACTCTTACTGGAATCCACCAGACTTTAAGGTCGGGGTGGGTTATTAGGGATTGTCCTCCAGACCGCGGTACTCAAACTTACCGGCCCTCTAAACCTCACCCTCACCTGAGTCAACGTACTACCGTCGGTGACACGACTAGCCTAGTACCGAAGACTCGCCACTATTTGACTAAGTAACAGGTGTTAACAATGTCTACCCGAGCTTCCGGCCCGGGGACTATCACCCAAGATGACCCAACCCATCTCCTTCCCGGAGGAAATCCATACCAGTTTGCATCCCTACTTAGGCTACTCTTGCCTACAGTTTAGTTAGTGTTATATTTAGGATGAGTTTTGGACTTCCCGCGGTGTACTCCATAAGGGGCCCCTAACGGTACTACGGATCAATGGGCTCAACCCCACCATCCTCCTCAAGACAATTACTTTAGTTGGTGGTTAACATTTGAATCACTCTCATTATTCCATAAAGTTAAAGTGCCTTAGCCCAACACCCGTCCGACCCAATTGGATTGGTCGTACCTCCTTTCCTTCTACATTAACCCTAACACAACCTCACAACTAACTCTAGGATTGACCCTACTTAAATCATGGTGTGCTATATCTCATTTACTGATTGGGTATAATCCCTATCATTACACAGGGGTCTGAATTATCAAAAACTCAGAATTCTGTTTTTACTAAACGCAGACCACTATTTGAACTATCCTTCAACCCCATGAGGGAACCCTTCTAAAAATTCATCACCAAGGTCTCTAATAATTATCCAAGGTTCCCACTGACCTTAATAGGGTAAGTTCCAATTTCCATAATTTTCCATATTAAATTGGTATTTAATATAATTTAAAGTAGTTAAGGCCTTAAGGCAAATTACACATGAACTACGCTCAAAATGATTCCTAATGCTACATGAAAATTATCAGTAAGGTAATATTCCATAAAATGGTGGTTCACGGAGTAACATGACCCTAGAATGTCATCTGGTCTACTAAATCATCATAATTGTATAATTACCAAAATGCCACTATAATCAGGAAAAATAGTATTTCATTTCTGAAAATTCCACAAATATTACCAAGTGTCCATATGGGGACCTAGAGTCCTCTGTCCAATTATTGTGTCATTACCATGTGATTTGATATTTTAAAATGATTAAACATCCAAAGGTAGCAATTACCAATTTCTACATGAGGTACATGAATTATAAATCTACAAGCTTCCAAACTCTTGTCATGGGCATATATTAACATAAAACCACAGTTAACCAAGTATCATAACACTGGCCCATGATTTGATATTTTAAAAAGATTTAATACTCAAGGGTTGAAAAATCCAATTTCTACATGAGGTACATGAAATACAATTCTATCAGCTTCCAACTAATTATCATGGGCATATAATAACATTAAATGACAAATAACCAAGTTTCACAATTTTGCCCCATGATTTGATATTTTTCAAAAATAAATTCCCTTAAGCTAGCAAGTACTCAAAATTTCCTACACAAGGAATAATACTTCAATAAATCATAACAAAATTACTATAGTACACACTCAACTCCTCAAAATGACCTAAACCCTAATTTGACCCTTAAAGGCCCTCATTAGGGTTTCCTATTTTCCATATCAAATCAACTCCAAATGGAGTGAAATTTTAGGCAAGCACTACTCATGCACTAAAGAGTATGCCACCAAAGTTTGGTGTCATTTGGACATCAAATGCTCCAAAAATCAACTTAATTTAATTATCATAACTACCACAAAAACCCTAGGTAAAAGTGTCCACCAAGGGTGCCCCTTTGTCAAGGGGTACCCCTAGGGTATACCAACCCATGGTTAAAAGCACAGATCCAAAGCTTAAAGGGTTTGACCTAGGTAAGTTTTCTAATGGACTGACCTAGTGTAGGACCAGTCCTAGTAAAACAGCTCCCTAGGGAGCTGTAGGTCACCAAATGACCTAAACTCAAGGCCATATGAAAGTTAAGACCAAGGCCTACAACTTTAATGTTGGGCACGTTTTCTAAATCAGCCATTAAGTGGCCTTAATTTCTATTTGAAGTTGACTGAATAAAATAGACAGAAATCTAATGATATCAATTAAATAATTAAAGGATAAATAGGGCTCTGCAAGAATCTTGGCGCAAATCCAACCCTCCTCCTTCATCTTCTTCCTTCAGCTGACGGCTGGGATTGCACCGTCCTGGGCCGACTTCCTCCCCCATTTCCCGGCCACCTGGTGGCCACCACGGCCGGCCACCACCGCCACCACCTTCGTGGTGGTCGGGGCTACAACTCCCGGCGACATGGAGGCCGGAGGGGGGGTTTTCCGGCGAGCCTGGGTGGCTTGATTTGAGCCGATTTCCATGAAATCGACGAATGGATTCGGGCTCAATTGAGCCCGATCCTTCAATCTCTTGTGATGAAAAGCTAGCATGAGGGGAGGGGAGGAGAAACGAACCATTGCTGGTGCGTGGCGGCGGCTCCGGCAGCGGTTGGCCATGGAAAATCCTTGCTCCGGCGATCCCGCTCCCAAACCTGTTTCTTCCGCTAAAGCTTCGCTCCAGATGTTGTTTTCGTCTGCTCTCAGTGCTCTGAAGCTAATGGGATGGCTGGAATGAAGTGAGGAGGGCTCCTTGGTTGGTTTTGAACTTGAGTCTCCTCGGTTCTCCCATGGATTCCACCCTCCTGCAGCTGCCAGCCTCCTTGCTTCCATCTGGGTCAAGGTCAGACCCCCAGCAATCACGGAAGGGTCCAAGACTGATTGGGGGGAGGAGTGTAGAGGAGGGGAATGCTTTTAGCCTTTTGCTTTATGCTTTAACCTTTTTGATCAACTTTTGGTCTCCCCCCCCTCCATTGATTTAATCATGCTCAATGTGTAGTTCAGTCTAGGGTTGATAGCAAGGCCTAAGGTCCATGATTGAGGTTAATTGGTTGGTGTTAGGGTTCATTTCAATTTAGGCATGAAATTAACCTTTAATGGGCTATGTTGACCATGGTTGACTTTGGTCAACCAAGGTGAGTGGGTTGACCCCACTTGGGGGTCATGGGTCCCTTAACATCACCCAACATAGGTTGGTCCATGGTGGGGCTCCAACTGGTTCAATTTAATCAAAGGGTGTAGATTTAACCAAAATTGGGTAAAGTTTGACTTTGGTCAATTGGGGTCAATTGGTCCCACCATGATGGGGGTTTTGGGTCCAATGAGTTCCTTAAAGTGTTTAGAGTGTGGTGGTAAGGTCAATTTGAACATTTGAGGGTCAATTGAATCCTTATTGACTTAGTTTGGTTAAAGTTGACCTATAGTTGACTTTGGTCAATTTCATGCAATTGGGTCCCACCCAAATGCACTTCTCATCCTATAGGTCTCCCTTGGTGGTTAGGGCATCATAAGTGAGGTCAACTTGGACAATTGAGGGTCAATTGACTTAGCTGAGGGGCTTAGGGTTAGGTTAGTCTTGAGCTTTGGTGTGCACTTAGCAATTTCTACCCTAGCCTAAGGCACTTGAGGCCACTCACCTCACCCCTATGCCCTAACATTTCCAATGGGTCTAGAAGGATTGGGGATGCTACAAATCCTAATAAACAAAAAAAATTATTTCGTCCCCGAAATTTAAGATCGGGTCTACGGGTTCTACGCAATATAAGGTAAAGGAAATTTGCAAGGAGGTTTAGGTTGTACCTGAAGTGAAGAGTTCCGGGTAGCGTTGTTGCATGAGGTCCATGGGCTCCCATGTGTTCTCCTCTCACCTGTGGTTGGACCACAACACCTTCACCAACGGTACACTCTTCCTCCGCAGGACTCGGATCTCCGTATCGTCGATCCGGATGGGCTCCAGTAGGACTGACCGATCGGGCGCCACCGGGCCTGAAGTAGATGTAACATGCTGCTCAGGACGAAGCAGGGCTCTCCGAAGCGAAGAGATGTGGAAGACGTCATGCAGGTTCTCCAACTCTGGCGGTAGCTCCAGCCTGTACGCCAAAGGACCGATCCGCTCCAGGATCAAATAAGGCCCCACATACCGAGGACTGAGCTTCTTGTGCCCCCGCACTCGAGAAACCTCGTGCATAGGATGAATCTTCAAGAACACCTGCTCTCGCACCTGGAACTCCACCATACGATGCCTCGCATCATAGTACTTCGCCTGTCTGCTCTGGGCCTCCAGCATCCGCTCCCTGATCAGTCTTACCTGCGCATCCGTCTCCTCAATATAATCTGAACCCAACGACCTTGGGTCCTCGTTCTGGATCCAGGAAAGTGGTGTGCGACACTTCCTCCCATACAGTGCGGCATAAGGTGCCATCCCAATGCTAGCCTGGTGACTGTTGTTATAGGAAAACTCTATCAAAGGCAACAGTCTCTCCCAGGGCTTGCCGGTATCTAGGATGCACAAATGCAGTAGGTCCTCCATAGTCCGGTTGGTGCGCTCAGTCTGACCATCCGTCTGTGGATGGAACGTCGTGCTAAATGTCAACCGGGATCCCAAGTAAGCCTGGACCGCCTTCCACTCCCTCGAAGTGAAGCGTCCGTCTCTATCTGAAACAATCATCTTGGGCACCCCGTGATATCTAACCACCTGCTCCACAAACACCCTGACTAGGTCACCGACTGGGCCCCCCTTCTGTACCGGAATAAACCGAGCTACCTTCGTCAGTCTATCCACTATCACCCATATCGAGTCATTTCCAGAGCGGGAGCGGGGTAGGCCATGCACAAAATCCATCGATATATCCTCAAACTTCCACTCAGGTACTGGTAAAGGCTGCAACAATCCTCCCGGGCTCCTGCACTCCGCCTTCACTCGCTGGCAGCCCTCGCAGTGCGTCACATACTGTATAATATCTCTCTTCATCCCTGGCCAAAACATAACCTTCCGAAGGTCTGCTGCCATCTTCGTGATCCCTGGATGCACTGAGTACTGGGAGCAATGAGCCTCCCTAAGCACCTCCTCTCTAATACCTCCTCCAGCTGGGATGTAAACTCGGTCTCAATGGTGAATAAGATCATCTCTCAACGAATAGTCCCCTGCCACACCGTCCACCAACGATCTGAATACTGGCTCCAAGGCAGGGTCCTGCAACTGTGCCTCCCGAATGCGGTCCTGAATATCGCAGACAATATTCAAGGATGCTAGATACTCCATGTACGTCTCAGGGTCGGCCCTGGATACAACTGTGATGTGCATGTCCTCCAAAGCCTGAATCAACTCCATAGCCATCACACGGCTCCCTGCCCCTGGTGCACCTCCTCTCCTACTCAAAGCATCCGCAACGGTGTTGGCCTTGCCTGGATGGTAATGTAATGTGTACATGTAGTCGCACAAGAACTCTAACCACCTCCGCTGACGTAGGTTCAAGTCCTTCTGCGTATCAATATACTTGAGGTTCTTGTGGTCTGAGAAGATCTCACAATGAACCCCATAAAGATAGTGCCTCCAGGTTTTCAAGGCGAAAATGACCGCTCCGAGCTCGAGGTCATGCACTGGATAGTTCCTCTCGTGTACCTTCAACTGCCGGGAAGCGTACGCGATCACGTGACCATGCTGCATCAACACTGCTCCCAACCCCTGGAATGATGCGTCTGTGTAAACCTGAAATCCTTCCTTCCCAGATGGAAGTGCAAGGATGGGGGAAGAGGTGAGTCGGCCCTTCAGCTCCAAGTAGGCCGCCTCACACTGCGGAGTCCAGACGATTGGGGCATCCTTCTTGGTCAAAGAAGTGAGCGGAAGGGCAATCCTGGAGAACCCTTCCACAAACTTCCGGTAATAAACCGCCAATCCTAGAAAGCTCCGCACATCTGAAGCTAACTGTAGTCGAGGCCACTCCTGAACGGCCCGCACTTTGGCCGGATCCACTGCCAGACCTGCTCCACTGATGATGTGTCCTAGAAAAGCCACCTCCCATAGCCAAAACTGACACTTGGAGAACTTCGCATACATCTGGTGTTCTCTCAGCTTCCTCAATACTAGGGCCAGATGCCCAGCATGCTCCTCCTCCGTCCTGGAATATACTAGAATGTCGTCGATAAACACGATAACGAAGATGTCGAGAAAGGCCTCGAACACCCTGTTCATCATGCTCATGAAGGCTGAAGGGGCATTAGTGAGCCCGAAGGGAATCACTGTGAACTCATACAATCCATACCGGGAACTGAAGGCTATCTTCGGTATGTCCTCCTCTCTGATCCGTAGCTGATAGTACCCTGATCTCAAGTCAAGCTTGGAGAACCAGTGAGCTCCCTGCAACTGATCGAAGAGCTCGTCAATTCTCGGCAACGGATAAGTGTTCCGCACCGTTAGTCTGGTGAGCTCCCGATAATCTATACACAATCTGAGCGTCCCATCCTTCTTCTTCACAAGTAACACCGGCGCTCCCCAAGGTGAAGAGCTCGGCCTGACAAAACCCGCATCTACCAGCTCTCTCAACTGCACCCTAAACTCTGCCTGCTCCCTGGGTGCCATGCGGTATGGTGCCCGAGACACGGGCCTCGCTCCCGGCACCAGCTGAATCGAAAAATCTATCTCTCGATGCGGTGGCAGTCTGGGCAACTTCTCCGGGAATACGTCGGAGAAGTTCCGTACTATAGGGATGTCTGATAAGGAGGCCTCCACCTCCTCCATCTCGAAGCACACAAGATATACCTCGTCGCCCTGCTCGTGGGACTTGACTACCTGGACAGAAGATAAAGAAGAGCGGGAGATCGGCTCAATACCTTCGAACGTCGCGGAGGTGGTATCGTGCCGCACCACCACTCTCTTTGCTTGGCAGTCTATCTGGGCGTGGTTCCCCGCGAGCCACGTCATGCCCAAGATAAGGTCGAAGTCCGCGAGCTTCAGCACCGAAGCTAGAGCATCGAGCGTTAGGCCGCCGATGGTCACCTTTAAGGTGCACTTGGCCGTCGTCTCGATCTCTGATCCATTGGGGAGGCGCACCCTCCTGATGGGTCCTGTGTAATAATGGATCTGCTCCAAGCCCTTAACAAAGTCTTCGGAGACAAAGTTATGCGAGGCACCAGTATCGAA
Source organism: Dactylorhiza incarnata (assembly GCA_033032865.1). NCBI lineage: Eukaryota > Viridiplantae > Streptophyta > Magnoliopsida > Asparagales > Orchidaceae > Dactylorhiza > Dactylorhiza incarnata. The sequence goes on from JAWHQI010000335.1 coordinate 2,154,049, forward strand.
TAGGGTGTGGGCGGGCTTGCCGCACACCACTATAATGCCTGGGGAAGTTGGGTTGTTTGTTTAATTTTCTAAACTAGAAGATTAAAAAAAATGCAGGAGTATTTAAGCAGTAATAAATCAAAATACTGAAAGCATTAAATTACCTGCAATAACCTCCTCCGGGTTCCTCGGTTGTGCAAGATCCAAGGCGTAAGCCTGCTCCTGATTCCTTCCTCTGCCGTGATTTCCCCTGCCTCTACCCCGTCCTCGGCCTCGACCCCGTTGTGCTGGAGGGGCTGCCAGAGGTGCTGCTGGTGGTGGAGGAGGAGGTGGAGGGAATCGTCGAGGGCAATGGGCCTTGATGTGACCTGGCTGGTTATACTCATAGCACACCACTGGAGCGCGTCCGCGGTCATCAAATCTCTGGGGCCCCCAGGTACGTAGGGGTTGTGGGGCTAGTAAGGGCTGGGGCTGCTGCTGTACTGGTGCAATCTGAGGACGAGGACGTCCCCCACCCCTCCGGCATCTCATAACTCTGCCCCGCTGTGAGCCTCTGCTGCTCTCCCCCCGGTACATGGACTCAGCTGGCCTCTTCACTCTACCCTGCACACCGATCTGATCTGCCTCTAGCTTCTTCGCTGTCTCTATGATCTGAGTCAGGCTGCCCTCAGAAACAAACAAGAGTGCCTGCCTCATCGGGTCTCGAAGTCCCTTGTAGAATCTCTTCGCAAGGGCACGATCATCTGGAGCATGAGACCTCGCAAACCTGGCTAAATGGGAGAACTCCCTCTGGTACTCAATAACCAAGCGTGTCCCCTGAGTGAGGCGTAGAAACCTCTCTTCCAGCTCGTCCCTGTCCGTGCTGGATATGAAGTGCTCCAGGAATGTGGTACTAAACTCATCCCAAGAGATATCTGAGTACTCCCTATCTCTGAAAGTGGTCTCCAGTAGCGACTTCCACCACCTCTTGGCATGTGCCTCAAGAGCTGACACTGCCAAAAATACTGCCTTGCCGATCGGGCAACCGATGCCGGCCAGCATCTCCTGAATGGTGTCCAACCACTCCTTAGTCTTCACTGCATCCTCTGTCCCTCGGTAGGTCCGTGGGGAAAGACCTCTGAAGGTGCTCAGCCAGTTCGCTCCCGGGTTCGGCAGTGGTGCCGGGACGGACTGAGCCCTGAAGGTCTCTAGGATGGCTCCTAACGTCTGTCCCAACTCTGACTGCTGAAAAGTAGTGGTAGTCGGAGGGGGAGGAATGCTGACATGAGGCTCCGTGCTCACTGGGGCCTACAAAAGATAAGTACTTGGTCAAAAAATTTGGCCTTACTTATTGGTTATTGGACTGTTTTATGTGATTCCATACATGGGCACACCATAGCTTCCGCTGCCTAGTTTGTCCGCAAACTAAGCTCGAGCGGGGTGACCCAATATGTTGTGGACTGTTCTCTTATGATCGTTCTTTCTTTGATAACATTTGTAAGATCTCTTTTTCCAAAACCCGTTCGGGAACTTGAAAACTCGAACCTCTCCCGCATCGCACGGTTGAGGTGGATCTTCACCCAGAATCGCTGCCTTGCGGTGTCACCGACACTCGGGTCGACCAACACCGCTCAGCACCAACCCTGCCGGCTTTACGATCATAAGTAAATTATGCCAAAAAGTAAGTACATAAGAGAAGGCATGTCCACAATCACAGCATCATATATAAGTATATAATGAGAACAGAAAGTCCAAAAGAGAAGTACGAGCAAAAAGGGGGCTTATGCCCGATACATATCCAAAATAAGGTACTATCTCTCTCTCACTACAACATGCAGAAGACTACATCAAAACTCTCAAAAATGCGGAAGACTAGCTATCTAATCATCAACCTGTGGCGTCGTGGTAGTGCGCTGCATCTGCTGCTCAGGCCCTGCCATCCCGTCCTGCTGCGCGCGGGACAACTCCGTCTCCTCAGACTCCTGCGGTCACACCGACCATTAGTCATAAAGACTAAGCCGTTTTGTCCTCGCCTCCCTCCACGACTCCTAGGAACCGAGCGGGAGGAAGAAGCGGAGGACAACAAGGGGTAAACAAAGAAGGTGGTGACATGGCACTAATCTAGCAGGTATAAGTAAAGCAGGAAAAACTAGCTAGCAGTATAGTGCAAGTATATGGCAGTAAAGTAGAGCAATGAATAAGCAGTAAATAGAAAGAAAATGCAGTGCAGTAAGTAAATCTAAACTACCATCACAGATTCGTACCTTAACTTATATGAAAGCCCATACGACATATAAGTTAAGATGTCTGGTAACCCATCATATAAAAGAGCCCATACTAATTTATATGATGGGGGTATGCTAACGTGTATGTTATGCTATGCTATGGTTATGATGTTTTAATGAGTTTATGCAATGTGACTCACCCACACGACTCTATGCGCACAGACCTTTATAGTTCCCAATTTATTTGAAAGGAAGCCAACCTTTCGGGTACCGACCATCGTGGCTCACAGTGGTAGTGGATCGGGCACTCCACATCCTAGGCGGGTATAGTCACTACCAAGCCTACACCTCATGTATGCCTCAACGCTAAGAACACCACAGCGGAGCTCCTGCGTACTCTTGCTGGAATCCACCAGACTTTAAGGTCGGGTGGGTTATTAGGGATTGTCCTCCAGACCGCGGTACTCAAACTTACCGGCCCTCTAAACCTCACCCTCACCTGAGTCAACGTACTACCGTCGGTGACACGACTAGCCTAGTACCGAAGACTCGCCACTATTTGACTAAGTAACAGGTGTTAACAATGTCTACCCGAGCTTTCGGCCCGGGGACTATCACCCAAGATGACCCAACCCATCTCCTTCCCGGAGGAAATCCATACCAGTTTGCATCCCTACTTAGGCTACTCTTGCCTACAGTTTAGTTAGTGTTATATTTAGGATGAGTCTTGGACTTCCCGCGGTGTACTCCATAAGGGGCCCCTAACGGTACTACGGATCAATGGGCTCAACCCCACCATCCTCCTCAAGACAATTACTTTAGTTGGTGGTTAACATTTGGATCACCCTCATTATTCCATAAAGTTAAAGTGCCTTAGCCCAACACCCGTCCGGCCCAATTGGATTGGTCGTACCTCCTTTCCTTCTACATTAACCCTAACACAACCTCACAACTAACTCTAGGATTGACCCTCCATAAATCATGGTGTGCTATAACTCATTTACTGATTGGGTATAATCCCTATCCACTACCCAGGGGTCTGAATTATCAAAAACTCAGAATTCTGTTTTTACTAAACGCAGACCACTATTTGAACTATCCTTCAACCCCATGAGGGAACCCTTCTAAAAATTCATCACCAAGGTCTCTAATAATTATCCAAGGTTCCCACTGACCTTAATAGGGTAAGTTCCAATTTCCATAATTTTCCATATTAAATTGGTATTTAATATAATTTAAAGTAGTTAAGGCCTTAAGGCAAATTACACATGAACTACCCTCAAAATGATTCCTCATGCTACATGAAAATTATCAGTAAGGTAATATTCCATAAAATGGTGGTTCACTGAGTAACATGACCCTAGGATGTCATCTGGTCTACTAAATCATCATAATTGTATAATTACCAAAATGCCACTATAGTCAGGAAAAATAGTATTTCATTTCTGCAAATTCCACAAAAATTATCAAGTGTTCATATGGGGACCTAGAGTCCTCTATCCAATTATTGTGTCATTACCATGTGATTTGGTATTTTAAAATGATTAAACATCCAAAGGTAGCAATTACCAATTTCTACATGAGGTACATGAATTATAAATCTACAAGCTTCCAAACTCTTGTCATGGGCATATATTAACATAAAACCACAGTTAACCAAGTATCATAACACTGCCCCATGATTTGATATTTTAAAAAGATTTAATACTCAAGGGTTGAAAAATCCAATTTCTACATGAGGTACATGAAATACAATTCTATCAGCTTCCAACTAATTATCATGGGCATATAATAGCATTAAATGACATATAAACAAGTTTCACAATTTTGCCCCATGATTTGATATTTTTCAAAAATAAATTCCCTTAAGCTAGCAAGTACTCAAAATTTCCTACACAAGGAATAATACTTCAATAAATCATAACAAAATTACTATAGTACATTTTCATCCATAATCAGCCACTGATGGAGTTTCAACACCATACAAGGTCCTATGACCATGCATTTCATTTTATTAAGGAAAGGGTGACAATTTCATTTATTAGGAAGAAAATGTTGGAGCATGCGTTTCGCACTCCTCTGGTTTGATAATAACAAAGTCCCGTTTGTATTTGATTCTATTTTTTATTAATGGTGTGCAGGTAACAGGTATGAGATGTTCACAATTCTGCTTGAGCTAAATTTGCGTGTATGAAAATTTCACTGTCGGAATTTTCCGACAGCTGAGGTCGCCCAGGCGACAGCAGAGAAGTTACAACAACTTCCCCCTCAGCAACACGACGAGCGGCAGTTTTGCACTGTCGGAAATCCGACATCGATGTCGCCCAGGCGACAGCTCGGAGGTTAGAGCAACTGCCCCCACGACAGCACTACGTGTGGCAGTTTTGTGCTGTCGCTAATCCGACATCGATGTCGCCCAGGCGACAGCTCGGAGGTTACATCAACTGCACGCACGACAGCACTACGGCGGCAGTTTAGCGCTGTCGGAAATTCCGACAATCGATGTCGCCCAGACGACAGCGAATTTCTATAAATTGACTCCTTGTGTTCGTGCATTCCAAGTATTGAGAATTCCAAGTCCCTTCCTGAGTGCATACGAACCAGAGAGCTCCAGAACCTCTTCAACTCCCATTTGTGCAAAGAAGGATTGAGATTGAAGACGAGATCAGGCGCGCTTCTACATCAACGATCATCTCAAGGCTTCAACCTTCCTTTCAGAGATCTGAATTTCTAGGGAGTTGTTCTTTTCATATTGTATTTTCATTTTCATACATTTCATTTTGTATTGGTAGGGAAATCGTCGTCTTGCATGCGGCGTCTAAGTCCTTGCGTGGCTTAGGGGAAAATCGCTTCCTTGTGCGGAGCGTCCAAGTCCTTGTGTAGCTTGGTAGGAAATCGTGTCCTTGTGTGCTACGTCTAGATCTTGGGAAGATCTAGAGGATAGGCTTGGGCTTGGTCTTGGGAGAGACAAGTGATAGCCTTCCGATCCTTGGGAGAAGGATTGGTAAAATCAAGATTATTGAAATTTATATTATCATATTTGTGCATTGATCTTAAGCATTGTTAAGATCATTTTATTGTATGTAAATTTCATGATTAATATAATTATTCTTCTTTCATTAATTGCAAATTTGTTTGCTTAAATCTTTATCTTAGAAATTTGTGTTTGGTTTAATACAAAAATTGCATTGGTTTAAAATTGTTTATAAGTAATTTTTTGAAAAGTAAAATCTGTTTAAAAAATTATTAAGTAAAATTCGTAATCTCTAAAAGGCCCTTATTCACCCCCCCTCTAAGGGCGTCACACGATCCAACAAGTGGTATCAGAGCGAGGTTACTCAAAAACAGTTTTACCACCAGGAGTAATGGCGCACAACGATCATGCGTTCGTTGAGGGGCAAGGCATAAGTAGACCACCTTTATTCACGGGCACAGACTATAATTATTGGAAAACACGTATGCGTTGTTTTCTAATTGCGCTAGATATAGAAGTCTGGAATATGGTAGAATCTAGTTACACTTCTCCAACATATGTTGTAGGAGATGTAACTATGGATAAGCCCAAAGACAAGTGGGATGACAATGATAAATTAAAATGTAAGAACAATGCAAAAGCCATGAATGCTTTATTTTGCGCACTAGATCGCACTGAATTTAATAGAGTTTGTGCTTGTAATACTGCATTTGAAATTTGGAATCTGTTAGAAATCACTCATGAAGGTACTTCGCAGGTAAAGGATTCAAAGCTATTTCAACTGGAGTCTGAATTTGAAAGGTTCAAAATGGAGGTAGATGAAGAGATTGATATGATATACACACGATTCACAAAAATCGTGAACGACTCAAAGGTGCTAGGAAAGGTGTTCTCAAATGGAGACTTAGTAAGGAAAATCTTAAGATCACTACCCCCGAAGTTCAATCCTAAAGTGACTGCAATTTCCGAGTCACATGATCTTAAGACCTTAAAATTGGAGAGCCTCATTGGGAACTTGAAAACTCATGAAGTTGAATTGAAAATTCAACAACAAGAGTATATGGAGCCAAGGAAGAAGGGATTGGCTCTAAGATCTAAGAAGGAAGAAACTAGTGATTCTGAGGAGGAAGAAGAAGATGAGGAAAGTTTATTTGTTAGAAAATTTAGAAAATTTATGAAAAATCCAGAGAGGAGGAATTTGTTTAAGAAGTATTTTAAGAAGGAGACTTTTAGGAAGAAAAAAGTAAAGGAAGGCGATGAGGAGGAAGAGAGACCGCCACCGGAGTGCTATCACTGCAAGAAGTTAGGACACATCCGAAGCAAGTGTCCAAAGTACTTGAAAGAACTTAAAGAAAAGAAGCACAAAGGGTCGAAGAAGGTGTTGAAGGCGGAAACATGGGATGATACTACTTCTGAGGATGCAAGCAGTTCAGACTCAAGTAAAGAAGAGGAGGCCAACGTGTGCTTAACGGGAAAGAGCATCATATCTGATGACGAATGTAGTGTCCAAAGCAACACTGAGGTAACTCCTCCAACCTACGATGAATTATTTTCTGAATTTTTAAAGACTTGCAAATTTTTTGAAAAAAGTTTAAAAGATAATGATCTTCTTAAATCTGAAAATGAAATTTTGCTTAAAGAAAACAAAAAAATGTTAAATGAAATTAAGACTATTGGAAAAAGAGATGTTTCTTGCCAAGAGTGTGATCACTTTATGGGAAGAATTAAAGAACTTGAAGAATCTCTTTCCAAATCTCATTCTACAATAAAAATTCTTACTAAAAAGAATGAGATTTTAGAGAGAGATCTGAAATCTTCAATTTCCAAAGTCCATGAGGGAAAGAAATCTTTTGAACGTAGATGCGTAAATCTAGTATCCGAGAATACAGAAATGAGAAACCAGATTCATGACTTAACACTATCCATGAAATTTTTTGGAATGGGCCGAAGATCACTGGATATGATCTTAGGATACCAACGCCATGGATCTGGAAGGTTTGGACTCAGATACACGTCAGGAAGCTGTCGCCCGGCGACAACCACTGTCGCCGGCGACAGTGAAAAGTCCAGAAAATCTACTTTAAAAAATTCTAAAGTTAATGAATTGTCAAATACTGCATCCTCATCCAGTAAAAGTCCAGAAAAGTTATACTCTTCTAAATACATTACATGTGCCAAATGCAATAGATTTGGCCACACTACATACACTTGCTGGAAGGAAGGAAAAAGTAAAATTAAACAAATCTGGGTGCCTAAGGCTTCTACCTATACTATGGGTGGAACCACTTGGGTAACCAAATCTTTACTCACCTCTTCTTTCTAGGTGTGTTGGCAGGCTAAGGACAAAGAAGACGTGTGGTACTTGGACTCGGGTTGTTCAAAACACATGACGGGCAATAAAGAGAAGTTCCTTAGCCTGGAGATGAAGAAAGGAGGAGTTGTTACTTTCGGAGACAATGGAAAAGGAAAAATCATCGGCATCGGAGTTGTGGGTAATGAAAATTTTTCAATTTCAAATGTTCTATTTGTAGAAGGATTAAAGCATAATTTGATTTCTATTAGTCAATTATGTGATAAGGGTTTAAATGTTTTATTTGAATCTTCTATAAATTTGTGCAAAATTATTAATTCCAAAACAAATGAAATTGTTTTTACCGCACCTAGATGTCATAATGTATATATGATTAAATTTCTTGATTTTTCAAATTCTACCTTAAAATGTTTTTTTATCAAAAAATGATGAATTAGATTTATGGCATAGGCGACTTGGACATACTAGTGCCAAGTTAATTACAAAACTTTCAAAAGATAAATTAATTAAAGGTTTGCCATTGTTAAATGGAAATTTATCTTCTTCACTATGTGTGCCTTGCCAAAAAGGAAAATTTTCAAAATCATCTTTCAAAAGTAAAAAAATTATTTCTACCACTAGGCCACTTCAATTAATACATATGGATTTATTTGGGCCAATTGGAATTTCTAGCTTAGGAGGTAGAAAATACACACTTGTATTGATTGATGATTATTCTCGCTTTTGTTGGACTTTATTTCTAACCTCCAAATCCGATGCATTTTCAGAATTTTTAAAATTATGTTTGCGTATTCAAAATGAATTTGAGTTAAAAATTAAACGCATACGATCGGATCATGGAGGAGAATTTGAAAATGAAAAGTTTATTTCTTTTTGTACGGAGTTAGGAATTAAACATGAATTTTTCGCTCCAGGCACACCACAGCAAAATGGTGTAGTGGAGAGGAAAAATAGAACTCTTCAAGAGTTAGCCCGTACGATGCTATCTGAATTTAAATTACCAAAATCTTTTTGGGCTGAAGCGGTTAGTACGACATGTTTTGTAATTAATAGAGTAATGCTTCGCCCTATTTTAAAATTAACTCCTTATGAATTAATTTTTAATAAACAACCAAATGTTTCTTATTTCAAAGTTTGTGGTTGTAAATGTTTTATTTTGAATTCTAAAGATTCCTTAGGAAAATTTGATGAAAAATGTGATGAAGGTATTTTTATTGGCTATTCTTCAACTAGTAAAGCTTATAGGATTTTTAATAAAAGAACAAAAATAGTTGAAGAATCTATTCATGTTAGGTTTGATGAGTTTGCTTCATGTGTAGAAAAGAAAATTACAGGAAAAGAAGATGAACCCCTTCCTTCGGTGGAGAATGATGATGAAGAACTTGGAGAAAATGAAGAAGAAAAAGAAGAAGAAAGAGAAGGAGAAAGAGAAGAAGAAGATAGAGAAGAAGAAGAAAGAGAAGAATATGTGCCTCCAAGTGAATTGAAATTTTCAAAGGATCATCCAAAGGAGCTTATCATTGGAGATCCGCAAAAAGGGGTTAGTACTCGTTCATCGTTACATGTTTTATTATCAAACCTTTGTTTTATCTCTGAAATAGAACCAAAAGATGTTTCCAGCGCTTTAAATGATGAATTTTGGTTTTTAGCTATGAATGAAGAACTTAATCAATTTGAACGTAATAAGGTTTGGAATCTTGTAGAACGACCCAAAAATCATCCTGTCGTTGGAGTTAAGTGGATTTTCAAAAATAAATTGAATAGTGAATCTAGAATTATTAGAAATAAAGCCAGATTAGTTGCAAAAGGTTATGCACAAATTGAAGGGGTAGATTTTGATGAAACTTTTGCACCCGTAGTAAGATTAGAAGCGGTTAGGATATTTCTTACATTTGCTTGTTTTAAAAGATTTAAATTATATCAAATGGATGTCAAAACCGCATTTTTAAACGGGTATATAAAAGAAGAGGTTTATGTAGAACAACCCCCTGGCTTTGTAAATGAGAAATATCCAAATTATGTTTATAAATTAGATAAAGCGCTTTATGGATTAAAACAAGCGCCTCGTGCTTGGTATGATCGATTAACTCAATATTTATTAAAGCACGATTATAAAATAGGAAGTGCGGATTCTACACTCTTCATTAAGCAATTTGATCATGATTTAGTTATTTTGCAAATTTATGTTGATGATATTATTTTTGGAGCCACTAATGAAGAGTTGTGTAATAAAATAGTTCAAATTATGAAAAATGAATTTGAAATGAGCATGGTTGGAGAACTTTCATATTTTCTAGGTTTTCAAATTACACAAAAACATGATGGTATTTTTATATGTTAAACCAAATATATTCATGATATGTTAAAAAGATTTGGATTTGAAAATCTAAAGCATGCAAACACTCCTATGAGTACTTCACTAAAATTAGGAAAAGATGAAAGTGGTGTTTCAATTGAACAAACCCTTTATAGAAGTATGATAGGATCTTTATTGTATTTAACCGCATCTAGACCTGACATTATATTTGCCGTTTGTTTATGTGCTAGATTTCAAGCTAATCCTAAAGAGTCACATTTAAAAGCGGTGAAACGCATCTTTAGATATCTTATAGGAACATCTAAATTAGGATTATGGTATCCTCATAATGATTCCTTTATTTTGCATGGTTTTTCGGATTCAGATTATGCGGGATGTTCTTTAGATAGGAAAAGCACTAATGACACTTGTCATTTTATCGGCCCTTCACTTATTTCATGGTCGAGTAGGAAACAGAATTCTGTTGCCCTCTCTACTACTGAGGCCGAGTATATTGCACTAGGTAGTTGTTGTGCCCAAGCTCTTTGGATGTCACAAACGTTAGAAGATTTTGGCATACAACAAAGTAGTGTAGAATTAAAGTGTGATAATAAAAGTGCTATAGACTTAACTAACAATCCCGTATTACATTCTAGATCTAAGCATATAGATGTCCGACATTATTTTATAAGGGATCATATTAAGAAGGGTAATGTAAAAATCAATTTCATAGGAACGGATTCACAACTAGCGGATATATTCACTAAACCGTTACCGAATTCCCGTTTTTCTATGCTTAGGCTAGAATTGGGAATCCTAGACATTTCACAATGATTATATCACTACTTAAAAACATATAAAATTTTAAAAAAAAAATCATCACAAAACTTATACATTTTAAAAAGAAAAACTAAAATTTTAAATCGAGCCATAGAATTTGAAATGACTTAACAAAAATTCACACATCATTAATATTACATAAAAATTGTTCCATAAAACAGTAGAATTCAACATAAGTTTAAGTTCATTAACAGAAAACGAAATCTGAAGAAGTTCACTATCGCCCAGGCGACAGTGGATGTCGGAACATTCCGACATCAATCAGAAGCAGCACCCTGATAAAAACTACTCAGAATCCTCATAACCAGCCCCGCTGCTCTCTGGACAGTCTTCTGGAGGTCCTCGTCTTACGGCCTTACCACACCATGTCTTTATTAATGCTACAACTCATGAATTGATGCCACACCATGTGATTTTTAATTTTTTTTTTAAAAATGGCTCTTACATGATTATATGATTTCATTTCCAAGCTATCATTGTATTGACACTCCTACTTAGTTGTTTAGACCATTGGAAATTGTTTTCGCATGCCTCTAAGTATGAGAAATTGTTTATATATAATAATGAACTATCACGTACACTTCTTTTGATCCATACATATGTCTTTCTATTTAATATATACATGAATCATATTTGCTTTAACATAATACAATAGCACTTCATAAAAACTACTTTCAACCTTGATTTGTTAGCACAACAAAATATACACCATCTTCTGCGATTCAAGTGAATTCGGAGATCCTTGGTCAATTAAAAAATTATAAATATCTCAAAATTAAGATATCACAAAATATGTGATCAAAAATTTTAAATTAAAGACAAGGATACTCCACCAAGCACTACTTACCCTCCTGATAAGTCTTAATGAGCATTGTGAGGTTAAGCACCTTGGAAAGAATTGTAAAGTGTCTTGTGCAAAAGAAAAATGGTATTCTATTCTTCTTGTGCTATATCTTCAAGGTCAAAGTTGTCTTTATATGCTTCTATTATGTTCTCAATTCCAATGATCATGTACATTAAATAACTTCATATGTTTGATCTAAGTATCACATGTACACATCATTATGTTATATAAACATTCATCTCATGAGAATTGGACCGAAAATATTCCAAATTTCTATACACTATTGTGTCTTTCTATGATACTTTCAAATGACCTTAATCATGTTCAAGTTATTTTATTTTATTACTTCATATGTCTATACCGTCTCTTCATGAGTTTATTCAATACTATGGCATATTACTATTACTTCGAGACCTTCAATCATTTTCCCAGCAAGTGCTTCCGCTTACTCTTATTTTTTACATTCTATCTCTTCCCTTAAGAACTACTCATTTAGCTCATATTATCTTTTGCTAATACCAAAAGGGGGAGAATTAAGTATATTCAAGAAATCAAACAACCATTACACCTACATATTCCACCTAAACAATACATCATTTCAACTTACTTTAACATTTAGGGGGAGCATTAATTTAGGGGGAGAATTCATTTAGAAGAAGCATTCATCTAGGGGGAGATTATTTATTTTAAGAGGAATATATCATGTTATTTTTTTGCACACACCATATGTTAAAATCAACAACCTAAATAGACATGATTTCTTTTTTATACGGATTTGTTATTATCAAAAGGGGGAGATTATTGGAGCATGCGTTTCGCACTCCTCCGGTTTGATAATAACAAAGTCCTGTTTGTATTTGATTCTATTTTTTATTAATGGTGTGCAGGTAACAGGTATGAGATGTTCACAATTCTGCTAGAGCTAAATTTGCGTGTATGAAAATTTCACTGTCGGAATTTTTCGACAGCTGATGTCGCCCAGGCGACAGCAGAGAAGTTACAACAACTTCCCCCATAGCAACATGACGAGCGGCAGTTTTGCACTGTCGGAAATCCGACATCGATGTCGCCCAGGCGACAGCTCGGAGGTTAGAGCAACTGCCCCCACGACAGCACTACGTGCGGCAGTTTTGCGCTGTCGGAAATCCGACATCGATGTCGCCCAGGCGACAGCTCGGAGGTTACAGCAACTGCACGCACGACAGCACTACGGCGGCAGTTTAGCGCTGTCGGAAATTCCGACAGTCGATGTCGCCCAGGCGACAGCGAATTTCTATAAATTGACTCCTTGTGTTCGTGCATTCCAAGTATTGAGAATTCCAAGTCCCTTCCTGAGTGCATACGAACCAGAGAGCTTCAGAACCTCTTCAACTCCCATTGTGCAAAGAAGGATTGAGATTGAAGACGAGATCGGGCGCGCTTCTACATCAACGATCATCTCAAGGCTTCAACCTTCCTTTCAGAGATCTGAATTTCTAGGGAGTTGTTCTTTTCATATTGTATTTTCATTTTCATAAATTTCATTTTGTATTGGTAGGGAAATTGTCGTCTTGCGTGCGGCGTCTAAGTCCTTGCGTGGCTTAGGGGAAAATCGCTTCCTTGTGCGGAGCGTCCAAGTCCTTGCGTGGCTTGGTAGGAAATCGTGGCCTTGTGTGCTACGTCTAGATCTTGGGAAGATCTAGATGATAGGCTTGGGCTTGGTCTTGGGAGAGACAAGTGATAGCCTTCCGATCCTTGGGAGAAGGATTGGTAAAATCAAGATTATTGAAATTTATATTATCATATTTGTGCATTGATCTTAAGCATTGTTAAGATCATTTTATTGTATGTAAATTTCATGATTAATATAATTATTCTTCTTTCATTAATTGCAAATTTGTTTGCTTAAATCTTTATCTTAGAAATTTGTGTTTGGTTTAATACAAAAATTGCATTGGTTTAAAATTGTTTATAAGTAATTTTTTGAAAAGTAAAATCTGTTTAAAAAATTATTAAGTAAAATTCGTAATCTTTAAAAGGCCCTTATTCACCCCCCCTCTAAGGGCGTCACACGATCCAACAGAAAATACTTAAATATCTCTAAAAATTCTCATTTAATTAACTAGGTCATTTTATGCTCCTACAAACATATCTATAAAGTTCTGAGCCAAGGCAAGAACATTTGGTCCTATGCCCTTCACAAATCTCACCTTGCACCCTTAAGGGTTTACCCTTAGGGTTTTAGGTCACACCACCCTAATGGCTCCAAATGGACCAATAGGGTGTGTCACATGCATTTGTATATCCATACCCACATAGCCCTCATGATGGGAGGAGGCTAACACACTCAACTCCTCAAAATGACCTAAACCCTAATTTGACCCTTAAAGGCCCTCATTAGGGTTTCCTATTTTCCATATCAAATCAACTCCAAATGGAGTGAAATTTAAGGCAAGCATTATTCATGCACTAAAGAGTATGCCACCAAAGTTTGGTGTCATTTGGACATCACATGCTCCAAAAATCAACTTAATTTAATTATCATAACTACCACAAAAAACCTAGGTAAAAGTGTCCACCAAGGGCTGCCCCTTTTTCAGGGGGTGCCCCTAGGGTATACCAACCCATGGTTAAAAGCACAGATCCAAAGCTTGAAGGATTTGACCTAGGTAACTTTTCTAATGGACCGACCTAGTGTAGGACCAGTCCTAGTAAAACAACGCCCTAGGGAGATGTAGGTCACCAAATGACCTAAACTTAAGGCCATATGAAAGTTAAGACCAAGGCCTACAACTTTTATGTTGGGCATGTTTTCTAAATCAGCCATTAAGTGGCCTTAATTTCTATTTGCAGTTGACTGAATAAAATAGGCAGAAATCTAATGATATCAATTAAATAATTAAAGGATAAATAGGGCTCTGCACGAATCTTGGCACAAATCCAACCCTCCTCCTTCATCTTCTTCCTTCAGCCGACGGCTGGGATTGCACCATCCTGGGCCAACTTCCTCCCCCATTTCCCGGCCACCTGGTGGCCATCACGGCCGGCCACCACCGCCACCACCTTCGTGGTGGTCGGGGCTACAACTCCCGGCGACATGGCGGCCGGAGGGGGGGTTTTCCGGCGAGCCTGGGTGGCTTGATTTGAGCCGATTTCCATGAAATCGACGAATGAATTCGGGCTCAATTGAGCCCGATCCTTCAATCTCTTGTGATGAGAAGCTAGCATGAGGGGAGGGGAGGAGAAACGAACCATTGCTGGTGCGTGGCGGCGGCTCCAGCGGCGGTTGGCCATGGAAAATCCTTGCTCTGGCGATCCCGCTCCAAACTTGTTTCTTCCGCTAAAGCTTCGCTCCAGATGTTGTTTTCGTCTGCTCTCAGTGCTCTGAAGCTAATGGGATGGCTGGAATGAAGTGAGGAGGGCTCCTTGGTTGGTTTTGAACTTGAGCCTCCTCGGTTCTCCCATGGATGCCACCCTCCTGCAGCTGCCAGCCTCCTTGCTTCCATCTGGGTCAAGGTCAGACCCCCAACAATCAGGAAAGGGTCCAAGACTGATTGGGGGGAGGAGTGTAGAGGAGGGGAATGCTTTTAGCCTTTTGCTTTATGCTTTAACCTTTTTGATCAACTTTTGGTCCCCCCCCCTCCATTGATTTAATCATGCTCAATGTGTAGTTCACTCTAGGGCTGATGGCAAGGCCTAAGGTCCATGATTGAGGTTAATTGGTTGGTGTTAGGGTTCATTTCAATTTAGGCTTGAAATTAACCTTTAATGGGCTATGTTGACCATGGTTGACTTTGGTCAACCAAGGTGAGTGGGTTGACCCCACTTGGGGGTCATGGGTCCCTTAACATCACCCAACATAGGTTGGTCCATGGTGGGGCTCCAACTGGTTCAATTTAATCAAAGGGTGTAGATTTGGCCAAAATTAGGTAAAGTTTGACTTTGGTCAATTGGGGTCAATTGGTCCCACCATGATGGGGCTTTTGGGTCCAATGAGTTCCTTAAAGTGTTTAGAGTGTGGTGGCTATGTTGACCATGGTTGACTTTGAACATTTGAGGGTCAATTGAATCCTAATTGACTTAGTTTGGTTAAAGTTGACCTATAGTTGACATTGGTCAATTTCATGCAATTGGGTCCCACCCAAATGCACTTCTCATCCTATAGGTCTCCCTTGGTGGTTAGGGCATCATAAGTGAGGTCAACTTGGACAATTGAGGGTCAATTGACTTAGTTGAGGGGCTTAGGGTTAGGTTAGTCTTGAGCTTTGGTGTGCACTTAGCAATTTCTACCCTAGCCTAAGGCACTTGAGGCCACTCACCTCACCCCTATGCCCTAACATTTCCAATGGGTCTAGAAGGATTGGGGATGCTACATGAGAGGAAGAGGAGCTCTTGAGCTTTCCGGTAAGGACTCTTCGAAGATCTTCATCGGCCTTCAAGCTCCCCCTTGGATATCTTCCTTAGCGCTCCGGCTCTCCTTCAAGGACTCTTCGAAGATCTTCATCGGCCTTCAAGCTCCCCCTTGGGGATCTTCCTTAGCGCTCCGGCTCTCCTTCAAGGACTCTTCAAAGATCTCGGTTGGACCCCAAGATCTTCGGTGCGGACCTCCTCGACACATCTGACCTGAACGGCTCTGCTCCGCAACGCTCTACTCTAGGCTGTTCCGCAGCGCTCCTCTCCAGGCTGCTCCGCAGCGCCCTACTCCGCAGCGCTCTGCTCAAGGCTGTTCTGCAGCGCTCCGCTCTAGGCTGCTCTGCAGCGCTCTGCTCCAGGCTGCTCCACAGCGCTCCGCTCAAGGCCTCTCCACAGCGCTCCGCTCCAGGCTGCTCCACAGCACTCCGCTCCAGGTTACTCCGCATTGCTCTGCTCCAGGTTGCTCCGCAGCGCTCTGCTCCATGATTCTCCGCAGCGCTCCGCTCTAGGCCGCTCCACAGCACTCCGCTCCAGGCCGCTCCACAGCACTCCGCTCCAGGCGGCTCCGCGCGCTCCGCTCCAGGCTGCTCCGCAGCGCTCCGTTCCAGGCCGCTCCACAGCGCTCCGCTCCAAGCCGCTCCGCATCACTCCTCTCCAGGCTGCTCCACAGCGCTCCGCTCCAGGCCCCTCCACAGCGCTCTTCTCCAGGTCGCTCCACAATGCTCCGCTCTAGGCCGCTCCACAGCGCTCCGCTCCAGACTGCTCCACATTACTCTGCTCTAGGCTACTCCGCAGCACTCCGCTCCAGGCTGCTCCGCAGCACTCCGCTCAAGGCTATCCACTCCAGGATGCTCTGCTCAAGGCTATCTCCGAGCACGCTTCACCACG
This sequence comes from Dactylorhiza incarnata, assembly GCA_033032865.1. Lineage (NCBI taxonomy): Eukaryota > Viridiplantae > Streptophyta > Magnoliopsida > Asparagales > Orchidaceae > Dactylorhiza > Dactylorhiza incarnata. The sequence continues at coordinate 2,170,777 of JAWHQI010000335.1, forward strand.
CTCGGCTCCCGCGGATTTGGAGGACTTAACAAAATCTATGTAACGAGCGGTGGTCTGTCATCATCGAAAAACAACTCTTTGTAACTCACAACACTAGTGGATCATTCAGAACTAGGCTAGGCCCCGTGGTTTTTTCCCTTTCCGGGTTTTCCACGTAAAAATCTCGCTGTCTACTGTTGGTTCTCTCTTGACTGTTTGCGCATTCGGCTCACTCTCGAGCTAAGGCGGTTCAGCTCGACCGGCATAGGAGAGCGTTGAACGACCCACAACAACACCGATTATGACCGCAACCAAGAAAAAATAATAATTTTGGACATAAAAATGGAGTTTCTTAGTTGAGGTCGTGTTAAGGTATATATATATATTTATATATGATATCAGAACCATAACGGGTCGTAAGAGATTTAGGGTTTTGCCCTATAAATACCCCTACTGGGGGAACGTGTAGACCGTTACAAACTAAACGGCCACACTAGATGCTTCGAGCACTCTAACATTCTTGAAGTTCTTTCGTTGGTGTGTCCTAACCCCCACTCTCGTTAGTTCGTCCACCGCCTAGCCTTCTTCCCACCTGATCGCTGCTCCATGCATGACATCGTCCTCCTCCTTCGTATTTGTGATCGAGAAGGGGAAGAGGCCGACCCCTCTCATTTTTTTCCGGCGTTCCCAAGCAGGCGCTCCCGCGAGGCGTCAGGAAACCAACGTCACTGCCGCGATCGAGAAGAACTCGATCGCCACTCCCGATTTTCTAATCGCTGGTGCGTTCTCCTCTATCATCTGATCGGCGTTCACGTGGAGAGTTATCTTCAGCGTTTCGTGGGTAAATCCTCTCGATGTCACCGCTTCATCTCCCTGTCGTCGAGGTCATCGTTGCCGATCGAGGACGAAAACCATTCCAAAGGTTTTCCCTATTGCCGATCGAGAGGAGGGAGCGACACACGATCCAGTCTGAGCAATGCACGATCGAGCCGTATATACTATCAGATAATTAACCGCATATACTATCGGATAACCAGCCATATATATGATCTCGTTTGTGCACGTCGTTGTCGCTCTAGATCTGTTGTCGTCACCGATGTTTTCCTGTTCAAGGTCAAATCTCCTCTTGTGGAGAAAATTTTGCTGCCGACCACAAGGAGCGAATCTATTTTTGCAAAGAATCTGGAAAAGGGTTACACAATGTCGAAGGGAAACAACCTCTCTTCTCCAGTGCCAATGATCAAATTGGAGAAATTCTCCAATTCCGAGTTCAGTGCTTGGAAGAGGAATACCCAGTTCGGTATGAAGTATTTAAATATTTTCTATACACTACAGTCCAATTTTGCAGATTATGAAGGAGGAGAAGATGAGGCTCAGTGGATCAGCGACGAAGATTTTTGTAGTGATTACCTCCTCAACTGTCCCTCCAACAAACTGGCAGAGACATATGACAAACTGAAGACTGCCAAGGAGATCTGGGTCGCTCTGGAAGAACAGTTCAAGGAAGAAGAGAACATGTCCAAGACGCACGTGGAGACAAATTCATGACGTTCACCTTCTCTGAAGACAGGGAGATTCTGCCACAAGTTGCAGATCTTGAAAATCTGGTGGCAAGGCTCAACAGTGAGAACTTCCCTCTCCCAGATGTGTTCATTGCCAGATCCATTATTTTCAAGCTCCCCTCGGCGTGGTATTCATTCAAGACAGAGATGTATCGGAAGAAGTCTCAGGTCAGTCTCAAAGACCTGAATCGGTTTATCTACATTGAGGATGAGAACCGAACTTGGCATATCTTAGAGACAGCCAGTAAGCAGAACTCTGCTGCTAACATGGTCACGCATCCTAAGTGCAAGCCTAAGCCTGGGAAGCCTAAACCGCAGATCAGTGCACCCGAAGTTGTGGAAACCAACAAAAAGATCAAGAAATTCAAAGACAAGTTCTACAACTACAACAAGTGGGGTCACTGTAATTCTGAGTGCAGGCAACCTAAGAAAGGAGAATCCAGCACACCCAGGACTTATAGCAAAGCAAATATGCTTCATCAGACTGCGTCTACCCACTTTGTTGCCATGGTGGGGAAATGTCAGGCCACTACAGAGTGGTGGCTAGATTTAGGTGCCTCATGTCATGTCTGCAACAATCCGACTCTTCTGAAGGATCTCACTGCAGCGAATGAAACCGTGATTGTTCTAAATGGTGCCACTTGTAACATCTCAAAATTCTGACCAGACTGATTGAACCCTTACCTAACCGATTCAATCGACCCCTCTTGGCGAGTCTATTCAGAGCTAGTGCGACCTTGTTGGTTCGGTAAACCAATTACAATTGGTTTAATCTGAATTTTGAGCTATAATAACTCAAATAAGTTTTTTGAGCAAATGAGTTCAGAATGGACTCCGGTCAGTGATGTTACACTCGTAAGACCAATATGAATTCAACGACAATTATTTCGTCGCATTCCGATGCATATATATGAAGTTGGTCAAAAGGGTCGCCTCGAGCTACGCGATGCCTCAAATGTGACTTTTGTGCAAATGACCTCATAATCGACCTTAGTTGGTTTTGTTAGACTTGTAAAGCGGATACGAGTCCAACGAAGTCGACTGCACTCAATTCCGATGAGTATCGGAGAATCTGTCATGTCGACGCGACTTTAAGTAATGAAATTATCTACAAGGTGAAATCGAGCAAACGGTCTCAGAATTCAACTCGGGTCAGTTTTGTTAGACTTGTGAAGCCGATACGAGTTAAACAAAACTGTCCGCGCTCGATTCCGATAAGTATCGGAGAATTTGTCGTTCGGACGCAGTCTGCGAATAACGTATTTATCCATGATTGTGAAATCAAGCAAACAGCCTTGAAATTCACCTCAGTTAATTTTGTTAGACTCGTGAAGCCCATACGAGTCCAACGAAACTGTCCGTGCTCGATTCCGATGGGAATCAGCGAAATTATAACATGGTTTGCAAATAACGTATTTATCCAAAATTGTGAAATTGACCAAACGACCTCGCAATTGACCTCGGTCAGTTTTGTTAGACTCGTAACGATAATACGAGTTCGACGGAGTCGTCCGTTCATGATTCCGATGTTATTTGGACAGTTTTGATATTTATGTAAATTGGCCGCGAACGCTCCGGAGAGCATAATTTGAGCAAACGAACTCGGAATCGACATTGGATCATTTTAGTGGGTGTGTATCGACGAGACGGTCATAACGAGCCCGTCCAGGACAAATTGCGAGATTCACAGAGAAATAAATCTACACGGATTTGAATTGCAACGCTGTCATCTTCTCCAAAGCTTGCAACAACTCCTTCCTCACGATCCCAGCTACCAACCTTCGAGTGCCCAAAATGATGAGCTCGCCCCTCTCCTCTCCTCCCATCTCCAGCGACGTCTTCTCCGGCCAGCGCTCCACCTCCGACAAACCACCGAGAGCCTTCATGTCTCTACCTCCTCCGACGAAGCCCAAGCTCCGGTGAGCTTCCTCCACCCGTAGTTTCTTCCCCTCCACCTTCCTATTCAAGGCAGACCACTCCTCTCCCATGGGCGAGCAGCTCCCTCCAAATTCGGCTGAGACCTACGGCGCCTCGATCTCCAAGCTCCTTCGGCGAAGCCAAGCTCCAAACCTTCGCATGCTCATCTACCTTAAGATATGGCGCCCTTCCAACAACCGACCAATTTTCCCTTCTTTCCATGGCCGAACTCCATCAACCCACTACCAAGGGAGCCAATGGCCAATATGGTCTGAAAAGGGTTGAGATCTGAACTCATGGATTTAATGATGTGTGGAGATCCAGTGGAATCAAGCTTTATTGAAGGAGACAACATCACATTCCAGATCTGAGCTAGGGTTTCAATACCCTCACTCTCCGAACAGCCCGACAACGCCAACCTTCTTCAAAAACTGAGAGATTTCTCCGAAGGCCAAAATAGTCCACTCAAAGAGGCCGACGCCTCTTTAACGACGATCGACGAGATTCGGTCCGGAGAGATCCAGTGCCGGGAGCAACGCGCAAATGCAACATACGCGGCTATTGGGTAACATGCATGGACTTTCAGTGCGTTCTTCCTTGACTCCTCCCTCCGCATAGATCTTAAGTTTCAATTATAGAAACCTTCTAGCAATGGCCCCATTTTTTCGGCGACCCGCGGACACTCTGGCGTAATCGTGTTCGGCGTGGCCATGGATCATTTTGAGTGGGTCATTGTGACCCCTCTCAGCGAGTCTTGGGATGCGACACGACAATAAATAAATATTACTACGCGCGCAGTCGAAACAACGATGATCGCGCGATGGTAAATAATATCGATGCACGCGATCAAAATAACAACGCTCACACGTCGAGAATTAATATTAAATTGTGCGATGAGATCGACGGTAGATCTCGCGATGGAAATCAACGAAGAATCGTGCAACGAAAATTAATAATGGATTCCCAATGAACATCAACAATACTTGTGGCAGAGATCGACGATGAATCATGCGACGAACTCAACGGAGAACCGCACTATGGAAATAAATGGTGAAGCTTGCGGAGGAGACCGACGTCGAATATGATATCAAGTTTGTTGTCACGGGATTCAAATTTATGGTATTATCGTCGAACCAAGGAAGCATCGTCGATTGCAATATTATTTAACCAACCACATGATAACTTCTAAGGGTATTATCGTAACTGTTGATATTTGATGCATATGAGCGGATAGTCCATATCCTGGTTTAGAATTGAGGATATTAACCCTTGGAATGCTTAGACGATTCTGATGACAAGAACATATAATGAACTTAGACTTGAAGAATTAGTAGGTTTAAGCCTATTATGATGAAACCAGGATCGAGCATGAAACGATGATCACAGTCTCGATGATATGAATCTATAAGATAATTTCAATGGGTATACACGAGAGTGCATCACGAACCCTAAATGTAGGGTGTGATTAATGACCTAGACTAGATCTCGTGGGTTGATCCAGTCTTAATGAGTATAACTTTATATTGGAAATGAATCAGGTTTTTGAATTCTCAATAAGTATATTTGAAGTCAATAGTGACAATCCTGACCTGATGAGGGTAAGATGAACTGTGTGATTGAATGAGAATATAAATTGAGGAGCGAATAATATTGTATTACATTATAGGTTATTAATCTAAAGTATAAAAGCTGATGAATTGTAACTGTTGGTGACCTTGGATATGATAGGGCGTTCATTTCCCCTAAGTGATGAGGAGTGGTTTGAGACGATCAAGGAGATCTATAACGTCCACCTGTAATGCAGAGAGTGATAGGGTGGGACGATACACTAGCCGAGTGTCTTTCCCTCATGTGCGATGATTAGTAGGGTGTTCTTTCCCCTAAGTGATTGTTTATAAGTTTGCATGTCTATGATGTGGCGGGTCGTTGGCTCTACCGGTGGCACACTCCGGAGGGTTAGTATAGTGACTCTAGGATAACATCATGGTCGAACAACAACATGCGTCCAAGCTTAGTTTGTTGTTTGTGTAGGTGTTAGCCACCTGGAGTTCGACCTAAGCTATGTCTCGGTTCTTTTGTTTGTTCCGCCAGTATGGGCGAAGATTGAGTACGTGCTCGGACAGCCGTACGTAAGGCCTAGGGGTGATAGTGCTAAGACACCATAGAAGTGGCCAGGACGTGCCACTGCCACCGTTTGGTCATGACGGTGGTGCCCGTGGGCTTAGTTACCCCCACGAATAAGTTTCCCAGTCATTAGTTTGTACTTGATTTCGATCGAGTACTTGCATATCAACAATGTGTGTTGTTAAGGCTATGTCGACATAGATTTCATGTGCACATGCGATGATGATGTTAATCCTGGTTGGGTTTATTCTTTTACTAGTACTGTTAATAGACGATATCACGTTCATACTGCTTTAGCTTAGCCATCGTTGGGTGTGTGAGTGTGGACACCGCTAGGTTCGAAACAGTAGGTTTTAATCACTGTTCAATCTATTATGCACCTATACCTGATAGTCTACTAGTTGTACCTTCATTTTCTTATTATACATTATTTAGTCTATTTGCTAGGGGTGTGCACAGAAAACCGAAACCGACTAAATCGACCCAAATCGAACCGAATTTGGACCGAACCGATCGGTTTAGTTCGGTTTAGGGGCTGAAAACCGAGCCTATTCGGTTCGGTTTCGGTTTATAGGGTCGGTAAATCGAGAAAACCGAACCGATTATAAGTTTGGACTTGTAGTTTGTCCCGTCGGATGAAAGCATGTGGTTGTGAGCATTGAGTTTGAAGTTGAACCCGAAATAATGAGACAATGCAATAACTCTTATCTTATCTTATCATAAGTTTGTAACAATTATCCGAGCGTGAACGAGTAAATTAAATATGTTATACTTATTTATTTTTATTTTAAACTAATACTTGAACTTATTGTATTAATTGTACTAGTTAATCAAAATATTATTGTGTTTTTTGAATTTCCCTTCAATGTTGATGAACTGCTTTCTAGATTTATTATTAGAAAAACACTTTGACAAACATTAAAAATTATTTCGAGGGATAATATGTTTTAGGTTTACCGAAAAACCAAACCGATGTTAAAAAACCGAACCAAACCAAACCGAACCGATCCATTTCGGTTCGGTTTCGGTTTTGGGTATGTAAAAACCGAGCCTATTCGATTCGGTTTCAGTTTTACCTAAAACCGAACCGAACCGAACCGCTTGCAGTCCTACTATTTGCTCATATATGTTAGCTTGCTAGCTATACTTACCTTATTACCATATTTATACTTGTCTGCTACACTTGCATATTATACCGTCTGTCACTTCCTGCGGTGTGGTATTTCCCTCCCTTGAGCGTTAGGGCTTTGGGGGGAGCGGAAAGAACCACTCGGTCTAGTTTGACTGACGCGTTCACGCTTATCATTTTATGTACACCCCCATCCGTTCGGGAGCATATAACAGAGGGTCCGGCCGGGGCCCCACGCCATATACTACAAAACAAACGGGAACGTCACTTAATTGAAGTATCGAACGACGCTATACAACGAAGCCTAACTCAGAGCATTCTATGCGGAAGCTGAAAAGAGACAAGATAAACCCCAAAACCCGAACCCGGGTATGTCCACTTCTATTACTTGGAATGAAATGTTTTATACAACAAAATTTAGGCACGAAGGCCTTACAAATTACCAACATCGGCGCGCAGGCCGGCCATACATGAAAACAAGAGAACATCAAAAGGCCTTCAAGGGCCGCAGCAGCGCAAGGGCCTCAGCCCGCTATGAGCCCGTTATGTTCCCGCTCGGTCCAGCACCTGCACAATAAGCCCACCAAAAACGGTGGCAAAACAGGCAACGGTCAGCAACGGCTGACCAAATTATAACGACCCCACCCCTTCGAGGGGATGGCAGTTTCCGTCCCTGCAAGAGCATCACAGCATATATATATAACAGAATGAAGCGGCTGACACGGCCCACAATAATCCATACATATGCATCAATCACAAACGTGGGAATGGCCTCCACGTCTCGTGCTCTCAGGCACTCTTTGGTGTACTCCGCCTTCCACCACCATCCACTCTTGATGGCTTTGCCCTCCGAGGCTACAGTCGGTGGCCCGAATACCAGGGCTCTCCCGTGCTTTAATTGTGAACATCCCATAGTCCGAAGACTCTTTCCCATTGCTTCCCGACATGTTGTACGAGCCTTACTAATCAGGTTCTGCAATGGTGCAGTTTCAGGTTCGCCAAATGCCCGTTGTTCACAGCTCTCGTTGTACAACACGAAAAGTGGGTATGGCGTCCCCTCAGCCCAGGTATTCTCAATTAGCCGGCTCTACGGGCCGCTAAGTCATCCACCAGGACACCCTCACAGGTCGGGCACACAGGCCTCGGGTCCTCTCAACAGGTGGGCACAACAACATCACCAGAACTTAGTCTGGGAGCTGTCGCCAGCGTTAACGCTAACGCCTGGCGACAGTGCACAGAAACCCCATTTTGGCTTCTAGCTGTGGGTGCTTCCCGGGGCACACCCCCAGGCATTGCTGCACATGCAGTAGCACTCCACTGTTTCAGAACGCACAAAATCACCAGAACCAAGTCTGGAAGCTACCGCCCGGCGATAACGCTAACGCCAGGCGATAGTGAACAGAAACTCCATTTCTGCTTCTAACTTCGGGTGCTTCCCGGGGCACACCCCCAGGCGTTGCTGCACATGCAGTAGAACCCTCTAGTCCTACGAAGCAGGATATCAACACAGAGTTTTCCCCGGCACGCATAATATCAAAAGCATCACCAATCCGGACGAACCGTCTCGGATGGGCTTCACACAGTGCGCCTACGTCCATTTCACGCATGGACTTACATGTATGCAAGATCTGACGGGGATAACACGAATCCACCCGTCGGAGGTCACGACCTCACCCTTTTGGGTAGGGACCTCAAAGATGCACGGAAATGGACTAACACATGTCCAAAAGAGGGTAGAAAGGATCGTTACCCTTAGACGTCGCTTCGAGGCCATAGCTTGACTTTTGTCACGGTTAGAAAGGAGCGTCTAGTCCTCCTCTACGCGTAGCCACCAATGTTGAGGGATTCCGATGAGTGTAGCTCCACCAAATCCAAGGCCTAGGGTTTAGAAACCCTATTCATCTTCACTTTGGAGCTCTCTCTCTCTCCCAAAACAAAACCCTTAGTGAATAATGGGTTTCAAGTGAGTTTCGGCTACCCTATGCCAGCTCCCGAGCCAATCAACCCAAAACCAGCCCCAAAAGTCCAAGTGCCATCAATGCCCACGATTTCAGCCGCAAAGTACATTTTGGCGCTGTCGCCGGGCGGTAGCGCTATCGCCTGGCGATAGCTCTAAAGAACCGACTCCGACCAGTCAACACCACTGCTTTGAACAGTACATGACACGTGTCACGGTGTCGCCAGCGTTAGACTTACTGCCGCGCGACAGCTTCTCGACAGAAACCTTCTCAACAGAACGCTATTGTCGGGCGATAGCCGCTATCGCCAGCGATAGCGCTGGATTCCAGAAATCCAACTTTCTGATTTGAGGTCTAACAACCCTCCCCTCCTTATAAAAATTTCGTCCCGAAATTTGTAAAAACAGGCATATATATATCCAAAAAGGTCTTTACATAAAGGGGAAAAAGAGAGATAAATGTCACCGAAACAGCTCGGGGAACTCCTCCATCATGGTCTGCTCATGCTCCCATGAGAGTTCCTCGCGACCGCAGTTGTCCCAATGGACCTTTACCATACGGATCGCCCAGTTCCGCAACTGACGCACCTCAGCATCCTCGATGCTAATGGGTCTGACCGCCGTCTTAAGCCCACTATCCACGGGCACCTGATCCGCCGCGACCACATGCGTAGGCTCTTGCACTGCCTTCCGCAACACGGAGATGTGGAATACATCGTGTAGCCCGCTCAGTTCCGCCGATAGTGCAAGCCTATAAGCCGCCTCGCCGACGCGCTCGATGATCTCAAACGGTCCAAGGTATCTCGGACTCAGCTTTTGCAAGCGTCGAATCCTGGATACACCCTTGAACGGCCTGATCTTCAAGTAAACCCAATCGCCAACGGCGAACTGGACATCGCGGTGCTTCGCATTATAGTACTTCGCCTGCCTATCCTGCGCAACTAAAAGCCTCTTCCGGATCATACGTACCGTCGAAGTCGCCTCTTCGACGTCTTTCCTCTTGAAGAGCTTCGTCTCGCCTGTTTCCGCCCAAGCTAAGGGAGTGCGGCACTTCCTGCTATAGAGGGCCTTGAAAGGCGCCATCTGAATACTCGCCTGGTAGTTGTTGTTGTACGCGAACTCAACAAGAAAGAGGTGATCTTCACACCCCTTGCCGAAATCCAGGACGCACATCCGGAGCATGTCCTCCATCATCCTATTGGTACGCTCAGTTTGGCCATCCGTCTGGGGATGAAAGGTCGTGCTAAACTGCAGCTTCGTACCCAATAGACGGTTGACTAGCCTCCAGTCGCTCGAAGTAAAGCGTCCATCTCGATCACTGACGATGCTACGGGGCACACCGTGTAGTCGTACTACTGTATCAACATACAGCTTCGCCAACTTCTCCACCGAGTCATCCCTCTGGTTGGGGATAAAGTGCGCCACCTTTGTCAGTCGGTCTACGACTACCCAGATGGCATCGTTCCCGCGTTGCGATCTCGGCAGCCCATGCACGAAATCCATGGAAACGTCATCGAATTTCCACTTCGGAACCGGTAGTGACTTCAAAAAGCCACCGGGCTTCTGACATTCCGCCTTCACTAGCGCACAAGTGTGGCACTTGGCCATGTAGTGAGCGATGTCCCTCTTCATACCCGGCCACCAGAAAAGGACCTTCATGTCCTTGTACATCTTCGTGCTCCCTGGATGAACTGAATACCTGGTACAATGCGCCTCGTACATTAACTCATCGCGCAGCTCACCCACCTTGGGGACGCACAAACGGTCGCCTCTCCACAGCAACCCGTCACGCACCTGAAACTGGGCATCCGGCCCAGCACCAGCCTCCTCCGCGTAGCGCTTTAAACTCGGATCGAGTTCTAAAGCCTGGCGGACTCTATCTGCGAGGTCGTACTGCACCTCAGTCCAACTCAAACAGGCACCGACACTGTTCCGCTTCTCCGCGCAAGAAATTTCCAAGGCCTCCAGATCACGTATCAGGTGCTCATCATGCATCTGAATCCAGTTGGCCTGCGCTGGAGCCCTGCGACTGAGTGCATCTGCGACAACATTCCCCTTCCCGGGAGTGTAGTGGATCTCGAAGGTGTAGTCCCCAAGGAACTCCATCCACCTCTGCTGTCGCATATTCAGCCCCTTCTGCGTCAGAAGGTACTTCAGGCTCTTATGGTCCGTGAAGATGTCGATCTTCACGCGATACACATAATGCCGCCAAAGCTTCAGGGCAAATATCACGGCCGCCAACTCTAAGTCGTGGACCGGATAGTTCCGCTCGTGCACCTTCAGCTGGCGAGAGCCGTACGCTACTACCTTGCCATGCTGCTGCAGAACACAGCCAAGGCCGCTCCCAGAAGCGTCGGTGTAGATCTCATAGCCCTCCGTGCCGCAAGGCAAACATAAGATCGGAGCCGTGGTAAGCCGCCACTTCAACTCCTCGAAAGCCTGCGCATACGTGGGCGTCCAAATAAACTCCTGCATCTTCCGTGTCAGCGTCGTAAGAGGCAGCGCGATCCGTGAGAAGTTCTCCACGAAGCGCCTGTAATAGCCGGCCAGCCCGAGAAAGCTACGGACCTCCGTTACAGTAGAAAGAACAGGCCACTCCCTGATGGCCGCAACCTTCACCGGATCTACCGCCACACCCGCTCCACTAACCATATGGCCTAAGAACGCCACGGAAGGTATCCAGAACTCGCACTTCGAGAACTTGGCATACAGCTGGTTCCTCCTCAGAACCTCCAAGACTACTCGCAGGTGATCACCGTGCTCCTCCTCAGACTGAGAGTAGACCAGTATGTTGTCAAGGAAGACGATCACAAACCGGTCGAGGTACTCTCGGAAAGTCCGGTGCATCAAGTCCATGAACACCGAAGGCGCATTAGACAGCCCAAACGGTATCACGGTGAACTCATACTGCCCGTACCTTGTACTGAAGGCAGTCTTCGGGATGTCGCACTCTCTGATCTGCACCTGATAATAGCCGGACTTCAAGTACAGCTTCGAGTATACTGTCGAACCAACGAGCTGGTCGAACAAGTCGTCTATCCTCGGAAGAGGATACTTGTTCTTCTCGGTCAGCTTGTTCAACTCCCGATAATCGATGCAAAGCCGCAGGCTACCGTCCTTCTTTTTGACAAAGAGAACCGGTGCACTCCAAGGTGAGGAACTCGAACGCACGTAGCCCTGCTCAAGCAGCTCCTGCAACTGCAGCTTCAACTCCGCCAACTCCTTCAGAGCCATACGATACGGCGAGCGGGCCACAGGCTTAGCGCCTGGCACCAACTCAATCGTGAAATCTATCTCCCGCTGCGGTGGAGCACCGGGGAGATCGCTCGGGAACACATTGGGGAACTCTGAAACTACCGGAACATCCACTAGGCTGGGCATCGGCGTTGAAGCCTCCACTAGATCAAAGAATAACTCCGCTCTCTGTCGCACTGCCTTGGACACCTGGAGAGCAGACATCAGCATCTTGCTCGATCCACGCATGCCGGCAAAGACCGTCTCACGATCGGCACACTGCCCAAACCTCACCTCCTTGGTGGTGCAATCGATGCACGCACGCTGTTCCGACAGCCTGTCCATGCCGAAGATTACATCGAACTCAACCAGGGGGAGTAACGATGCTTTCAGGTCATACTCCTGGCTTCCAACTAGAACCTTCACGCAACAACTCCTCTCCACACGCATCGAATATTCATTCGGCAGTAGGACCTCCAGTCCATCTGCAGAAGCAATCGACGGTGCACCAATACGTTGGACGAAGTCCGACGATAAGAAGGAGTGCGAAGCTCCAGTATCGAAAAGCGCTCTCGCAGGGACGCCTAAAACATTTACAAAGCCTACGCCGCCAAACAAGGTTAGCGTGAACACTAAAACAGGTATATAAAACAGTAAGGACTGTAACTTAAATTATACCTGTCACGACGTCCTTGGCTTTGATAGCCTCCTGCTGACCAAGACTGAAGACTCTGGGCTGCGGGGGAGCCATACGGGAGGCAGTGGACTCAACCGCCTTCCCCTTCTCAGAATAAGATGGCCCAGTCTTCTTCTCTGACCTTGGAAGCCCACTGCGGCAATCCCGAGAGAAATGGCCAGGCTTGCCACAAGTAAAACAAATAAGAGGGCCACGTCCAGACGACGCGCCCGAAGCAGAGGGAGCTGGCCCAGATAATCGAGCCTTCTTCCAGCGATTCAACCTCCGCAACTTCGCCGCACTCGGCGCCTTGCCCTCCGGCACTGCCTCGACCACAGCCACCTTGCCCTTCTCCCTGAGCATGTCCTGCTCAAGCGCTCGGGCTGAACTAACGAGGGTCGTGAAACCCTGCGTTAACAGCCCTGTCAGTAGGTACCGCAACTCACTATGCAAGCCTCCGTAGAACCTGTTCACCCTTCTCCCCTCGTCATCGAAAGAAGTTCCAGCGTAATTCCCGAGGCGGGTGAACTCATACAAGTAGTCATCAAACAGTCTATCAGCCTGCGTCAGAGCCAGGAACTGGTTCTCCATCGCGATCTGATGCGACGGAGGCACATACCTTGCCAGGAAGATTCTCGAGAACTCTTCCAACGGCATATCAACCAGTCGCTTTCCCGCAAACTGGCACTTCTCTACCTCATCCCACCACCGCCTGGCTTCCTTTTCCAACAAGAAAGTAGCGAAGGTCACTTTCTGCGCTTCATTCGACTGTGTCGCTGTCAGAATTCGCTCCATATGCGACAACCAGTTCTCGGCCTCAGCTGGGGATTCAACCCCGGTAAACGGAGGAGGTCGAAATCCCAGGAAGTGCTTCAGTTGTTGCTCAGCAGGACGCCTCACGGGGACTTGCTCCACTCTTAGTGGCTCTGGGGCCACTTCCTGCACCGGCGGTTGACCTTGCCTTCCATGCTGGCCATTCAACGCAGCTAGAATGACTTCTGTGGCAAGCCGAACCATCTTAGTAGACGGAGGTGTAGGAGCCTCAACAGACCCGCTACTCTCCACCATGTCACGGGGACGCGACGGTCCCGCTGCACTTCGAGTGCCCTACACGAGTGCATCACATAGTTAGGCGACATCACAGTCACAACTAACAACAAAAGGAACACTCAGGTTCCAAAATCATGCAATAATTGTTGGTTTGTTGTTACATTTTATTCCTAAGTGGACATTTTTGGGTTTATTTTACGTCTCGACGATAGCGCACACACGTGCTCACCACCCCTTAAAAGAATTCGTCCACGAATTCCTTAGAAGGACACGAAACCCTAGAATCTGATACCAATTTGTAACACCCCCATCCGTTCGGGAGCATATAACAGAGGGTCCGGCCGGGGCCCCACGTCATATACTACAAAACAAACGGGAACGTTACTTAATTAAAATATCGAACGACGCTATACAACGAAGCCTAACTCAGAGCATTCTATGCGGAAGCTGAAAAGAGGCAAGATAAACCCAAAAACCCGAACCCGGGTATGTCCACTTCTATTACTTGGAATGAAATGTTTTATACAACAAAATTTAGGCACGACGGCCTTACAAATTACCAACATCGGCGCGCAGGCCGGCCATACATGAAAACAAGAGAACATCAAAAGGCCTTCAAGGGCCGCAGCAACGCAGGGGCCTCAGCCCGTATGAGCCCGCTATGTTCCCGCTCGGTCCAGCACCTGCACAACAAGCCCACCAAAAATGGTGGCAAAACAGGCAACGGTCAGCAACGGCTGACCAAATTATAACGACCCCACCCCTTCGAGGGGGTGGCAGTTTCCGTCCCTGCAAGAGCATCACAGCATATATATATATATATATATATAACAGAATGAAGCGGCTGACACGGCCCACAACAATTCATACATATGCATCAATCACAAACGTGGGAATGGCCTCCACGTCTCATGCTCTCAGGACTCTTTGGTGTACTCCGCCTTCCACCACCATCCACTCTTGATGGCTTTGCCCTCCGAGGCTAAAGTCGGTGGCCTGAATACCAGGGCTCTCCCGTGCTTTAATTGTGAACATCCCGTAGTCCGAAGACTCTTTCCCATTGCTTCTCGACATGCTGTACGAGCCTTACTAATCAGGTGCTGCAATGGTGCGGTTTCAGGTTCGCCAAATGCCCGTTGTTCACAACTCTCGTTGTACAACATGAAAAGCGGGTATGGCGTCCCCTCAGCCCAGGTATTCTCAATTAGTCGGCTCTACGGGCCGCTAAGTCATCCACCAGGACACCCTCACAGGTCGGGCACACAGGCCTCAGGTCCTCTCAACAGGTGGGCACAACGACATCACCAGAACTCAGTCTGGGAGCTGTCGCCAGCGTTAACGCTAACGCCTGGCGATAGTGCACAGAAATGCCATTTTGGCTTCTAGCTGTGGGTGCTTCCCGGGGCACACCCCCAGGCATTGCTGCACATGCAGTAGCACTCCCACTGCCTCAGAACGCACAAAATCACCAGAACCAAGTCTAGGAGCTACCGCCCGGCGATAACGCTAACGCCAGGCGATAGTGAACAGAAACTCCATTTCTGCTTCTAACTTCGGGTGCTTCCCGGGGCACACCCCCAGGCGTTGCTGCGCATGCAGTAGCACCCTCTAGTCCTACGAAGCAGGATATCAAAATGGAGTTTTCCCCGGCACGCATAATATCAAAAGCATCACCAATCCGAACGAACCGTCTCGGATGGGCTTCACACAGCGCGCCTACGTCCATTTCACGCATGGACTCTACATGTATGCAAGATCTGACGGGGATAACAAAAATCCACCCATCGGAGGTCACGACCTCACCCTTTTGGGTAGGGACCTCAAAGATGCACGGAAATGGACTAACACATGTCCAAAAGAGGGTAGAAAGAATCGTTACCCTTAGACGTCACTTCGAGGCCATAGCTTGACTTTTGGCACGGTTAGAAAGGAGCGTCTAGCCCTCCTCTACGCGTAGCCACCAATGTTGAGGGATTCCGATGAGTGTAGCTCCACCAAATCCAAGCCCTAGGGTTTAGAAACCCTATTCATCATCACTTTGGAGCTCTCTCTCTCCCCCAAAACAAAACCCTTAGTGAATAATGGGTTTCAATTGAGTTTCGGCCACCCTATGCCAGCTCCCGAGCCAATCAACCCAAAACCAGCCCCAAAAGTCCAAGTGTCATCAATGCCCACGATTTCGACCGCAAAGTACATTTTGGCGCTGTCGCCGGGCGGTAGCGCTATCGCCTGGCGATAACTCTAAAGAACCGACTCCGACCAGTCAACGCCACTGCTTTGAACAGTGCATGACACGTGTCACGGTGTCGCCAGCGTTAGACTTACCGACGCGCGACAGCCTCTCGACAGAAACCTTCTCAACAGAACGTTATCGCCGGGCGATAGCCGCTATCGCCAGCGATAGCGCTGGATTCCAGAAATCCAACTTTTTGATTTGAGGTCTTACATTTTAGGCGGAGACTCCGTCGATGGCGATGCAACTAAAACCGTGGGCATTTCTAGATCTATGGCATGGACTCGACGTGAACTCGATGTGCACTCGACGTGGACTTGACGTGGACTCGGCTTGGAGATAGAATGCATGATGATGATCGTTGCTACCCCTGGCAACATTATCAGTCATACAGTTAGCTTATTAGATTTACATATTTACTACATTTATATATCATCTTTCATCTGGCTTGGCATGTTACTTGTGAGCCCCCAGATTTTCTATAGACTATTGTACTTGGACTGTGAGGCCATCGTGCCGTTGTTGTGACTATTTTTGTCTTGTTTTATATACTCATATATTTCTGTGGTTACTACATGGCTACTAATACTACTTCCGCTACTGCTTATGGCATACCCTGGTTGGGGTGTGATGGTTGTTAGCTTAACACCATTGTCAGTTCGTAGCTTGGAAGAGAATGACGGGAGAGGGTTGAGACGTTCATACCTCTACTCTTCTGTTATTCCCTTCTTTGTTGTGGATTGGTGGTGGTGTGCGATAAGATCCCCTGGTCGTGCCTAATTCTGAAGGGGGGTCTTACACCACTGCTCAGGTACTCTAGACTGGGACTGCAGATTTGCTACTCTCTTCTAGTGCGCATTTAATTTTGAAGGATGTTAAATTTATACCTACATTACCTGCTAATTTAGTTTCAATTAGTCTGTTATGCGATGCGGGTATGTTTTTTAACATTAGTGGCAGTATAGTAACTTTAATGGTTAACTCGAATTACTTTGCTTGTGCATATATCTAAACGGGATGTATAGATTGAGTCTAGCAAACGAAGTAGTTCATCAAGTTAGTTCAAATATGATCGATCCTAAGACTTTAAATGCAAGACTAGGACATGTGAACTATAGAAAACTACTCCTACTAGCTAAAACTCATAATATTCCCTTAGTCACAACAATCAAATTTGACAAATGTGAGATTTGTGCTCAAACCAAGATAACTAGAACACCTTTTAGTCATATTTCTAGGAGCACATAGTTACTAGAATTAATACATTTCGATATTTGTGATTACAAAAGTTTTGTCACAAGAGGAGGTCAGAAGTATGCGATAACTTTTATCGACGATTACTCTAGATTTTGTCATATTTATCTCCTTAATCCATAGATGAAGCTTTTGAAAAATTTCATATTTTCAAAAATAGGGTAGAAAATCAACTTGGCATGAAAATTAAAAGACTAAGAAGTGATAGAGGAGGAGAAGATTTATCAGGTGAATTTAGATATTTTCTTGCCAGCAATGACATTATCCCTGAAACTACTGCCCAGTATTCACCTCAATCCAACTGTATCGTTGAGCAAAAAAATAGGATTTTAACAAAAATGTTGAATTCCATGTTGTTGACTGCTGGCATGCCTGCGACTTATTGGGGTGAATCTGTCCTCACCCCAATAAAGTTCATCATGCAAAGTTGAAATAAACTCCTTATGAGCTTTGATTTAAGAGACCTCCCAGATTTGATAATCTTAAAACTTGTGGGGGGGGGGGGTGTACCGCTTATGTGAGGATACCTAACCCTAAGAGATCTATGATTGGACCTAGGATAAACACTTATGTCTATCTAGGATTTGTAGAGGATAGTGTTGCAGACATATTTCTAGATCTCTCAACTAATATAGTCATAGAATCTAGAGATGTGATTTTATTTGAGGATAAGTGTAACATCCCTCAAACTACTAGACCTCTAGGAGGGTTTTGTCATGACAAGGTCATGACAAAGCTCTAGGATGGACAATAGAACCTTAAGAACCTAGGTAAGTAGGTGAAATCACCTTGGTCTGCAAATAACAATTTCTGGTTACCTAGTCCAGGGTTTGACTTTTGGGCCTCAAGTTGACTATCTGACCCCACCATGACACCCCTAACCCCATAGGGAGTCCCTTGGGTCACTTAGGGCCCATTGTGGTTAATCAAAGTGGTCAAGTTGACCAAAGTCAACCAAAACCCTAGATAGGTCAAAATAGCTTATTAAAGACCAATTAGTCTCCAATTGGTCAAATTGACCACACCCAAACCTTATTAACCCTTAATGGAGGGCAATGGGTCACTAAAACCCATTAGGTCCAATCAATTCCATGAATTGGTCCAAAACCAACATTTGGACCCAAAAGGCCCAATTTGACCTAGTTAGGTCAAAGTGGCTCAATTTGACCTAGTCAGGTCAAAGTGGCCCAATTTGATCCACATTGATCGCACCAAGTCACAATTGACCTTGGTTGGTGTCAAGTGACCCATGGAAACCCATTTGGGTTAGTCACACCACCTAAATTAATCTAGGGTTGAGCTAAACCAATTAGGGTTAATTAAGCCCAAATTGAGAAAATCAAGGCCAAGGCTCAATCCAATTGGGCTAGACCCAATTAGGGTGATCCACTAAGTGAGGCATGACTGAAATTACACAAATTGCCACCCAATTTCTGGAGGGGGTGACTAGGAGAGAGAGAATTGGAGTTTTCACCAAATTGAAGAGAGAGAAAAGGAGCATTCATGGCTTTGAATGACATAGGTCATCCAATTCCTCCTTTAATGGTTCAAATTCACCCCCCTAATTAAATTGGAGGAGAATCATAGACTTCCCGACCTAATGGAGGATGAATTCAAAAGGGTTCAAATTGGTCAAAACATCCCCCTTCATGGCCATTAATGGCATTCAATGTTGTAACATCCCTCTCCCTCAATTGAGGCCTTTGAAAGATATGGGTTGTCTATAAACTACACCTAGAGGGGGGGGGGGGGTGATTAGGTGTTTTCAGGATTATTTGCTACTTTTAATTTAACTGTCACAGCACAAAAACAATCACTGAAAACACACAAGATTTATAGTGGTTCCCTACAAGATAATGTGTCTAGAGGTAGTCCACTGTCCCTCCCACCTATCTAGCAGTGTGCTAGAGTATGTAACTTCTCCAACTCAGATCTTTTCACTATAAATAGATCTTACAACTCAGGTTCACACAGAACCCTACCAAGCTCAAACTTTACAAGTCTTACAATAACTCAGATCTTCAACAAGATCCTACCAAACTCAGGCTCACAAAGAACCCTACCAACTCAGATCTATCACTAGATCCTACCAGCTCAGGCTCACAAAGAACCCTACAAAGTAATACAAAATGATTGTTGTAGAAGAAAAGACTTCTGGATGAAAGCTTTGAATATCAGGTCTTCTTCTTCTTCTTCTTGTAACAATAAGCCCAAAGATCTTGTGGATAAGTGAACCTTTCTTTAGAATCTTCTCTAGATCTTCACAGCAGAGCAGCACTGAAGTCTTCTTCTGGTTGATTCTTTTCTTTCTCTTCAGGAAGTATGAATGAGAATTAACTTGAGAGAGAATGCTTAGCAAGAACGTGTTCTGTAGATAAAAAATCTCCTTTTATATTGTTCTGCCATTTTGCATAAAATCTCTTGTTGATTATTCCATAATCAATTTTTCCGTTTGAAACGCCTTGCAGAATTGACAATATTTCATCATTAATTACTGGTCGTTCTTGAAACTTGCAGAATATAGAAATAATAAATTTCTTCATTAAATACTGTGCAACGTCTATATTCTGTAGAGAATATATCATTTATTACTCCTTGGTTTGTGCGCAAGATATGCGGCATGCACATTCCCTGAATATCAATTTCCAAGAATGTCTGCGCATTAAATGCTGCTCCGTAACTGTTCAAGACGATAATATTCCTTCAAGATGATATCGTCTTGATCAGTGTAAACGATAAATATTCTTCATGATGATATCGTCGACATACTTCCTTCTTCACGACTCTACTTGATATCTCAACGATATTACTTCTTCAAGATGATATCGTCGAGATGTTTCCTTAGATACAATATATCTTCAATCTTTATGGCAATATGTCTTCTTCAAGACGGTATCGTCGTCATGCATCCTTCTTCAAGACTTTATATAATATCTTTTCTTGACGATGTCGTCTAGATATTCCTTTTCATATGACTTAGACTTTTCTTCAAGCTGATAGTCTTTCTTCAAGACTCTATCGTCTTGATCTTCTAGACGATATAAGATCTTCAAACTAATGTTTGTCCACATGAACCTTCCTTCATGACTTAATGAGTCAAGTCATTAATCATCAAGGTTGTTCCTCTTCTTCAAGATGATATCGCCGAGACATCTTAGTTTTATCCACGATAAGCTTTCTTCAACCTTCAAGACTATATGCTTTCTTCAAGACGATATCGTCGAGATATCTGAACTTAGCCTTATCAACGATAAGCTTCCTTCAAGACGATATCGTCGAGATATCTGAACTTAGCCTTATCAACGATAAGCTTTCTTCAAGACGATATCGTCGAAACTGATTCGACGATATGATATCTTTCTCAACGATTCATCTACTGAGTCTTGAGACGATATTTTATTTAGTGATTTTTATTACTGTTATCATCTAGATACTAGTGATGTAGCTTTGATGTATCTGTCACAACATGAACTTAAACATGACATCAAAAACAACTTAGCTTATCTATACTTGTGTTCCTTCTTCAAATCTAGAGACATTGAAGGCATAACACCCAACAATCTCCCCATATTTGAAGAAGCCAGAACTTACACGTATAGATAGACCTTACTAACAAATATAATCATTAATGATTAATTAAGCACTTAATAACTGTATATATTGATTAACAACAGTTCAATACATAAACAATATATTATATGCAAAAATGTAAAGCATAGAAGTGTGCATGTGATTGCTAGAATCCTTCTTCAATCCTTTTGAATATCTTTGCCTTTCCCAGATGGTCCAGCCTTCTTGGATTTCTCAGCTTCAGCATGTTTCTGCATTTGCCTTTCAAAGTAGTTATAAGGCTTAAGGTGATATCTGAGAGGTGCATGTGCAGGCACTGAGGTATCTCCCATCTTGATTTTGTTCCAGTAGTGCCTTCTGCCAGCTTCACACATTTCATATTTCTGCGATTCTTCTGAGCTGTAGAATGTACCCCTGTCATGTTTTTCCTGTTGGAATAAGTCCAAGAGTTTAGGATGATATCCCTTGAGCAATGGCTCCATTCTTCAAAATTTGGGTTTTCCTGTAACTCTTCCATTCTCCTCCTTTTTGCTTCTTGCTCTTCTGGATCAGCAGAATGTCTCTTACTTTTCCTGGCTTGCCTACTTCCACTAGCAGGTGTTGGATCGGTAGCCGCCCTTAGAGGGGGGGGTGAATAAGGGTTTTTAATCTTTATGTTATATTTTGAAAAGCTTTGAAATAATGCGTGATTAAGACACTGAGAAATCAAGTAAAACAATTGAAATAAAGTAGAGACATGTTTTATTAATATGAAATAAGATTTTACAAAAGTTGATTTCTATAATGCTAGAAATTTGTGGCGAATAATAGTAAACTCTTTTTGTTTTCTATCCCGACTCGCATCCCCATGAACCGGTGACCCTAGCCTATCCTTCCCGGATTCGGCCTCAAGCCGCTCTAGCCAACCCTTCCCCGGATATGACCTCGAGCCCCCTAGACCTAACCTAGATGTAGTCGCCAACACGAGGCGAGTTTCCCCTTAAGTCCTACCCAGACCTAGTCGCCAACACGAGGCGATTTCTCTAACCGTTTACAAGAAATATGAAATGAAAATAATTAAAAACTCCCTCTTGAAGAACTTCTGAAGTTGGAGACGAAGATCCGCTGTAGAATAAGCGTTGTAGAAGCGGACTTCGTTTGGATCCTGCGTGAAGAGATTCTCCTTCAGAAGTTTGCAGAACTTTGGTAGGACCTCAACTTTCGGCCAAGACAACCTCTGGAATTCTAGCACTCAATCTCTCTCTCTCTCTGGAATCAGCAAGCCGAACGAGAAGAGAAGGGCCCAATATATAGCCTTAGCGCTAGCGCCTGCGCTAGTGCTACCGCCGACGCTATCCCATATTAGGACATATTCTGCGCGGTAGAATCTTCAATCCGAGGAAACAATTCTCTCTTGCCTTCTGTGCTCCGCGCTACCGCCTGCGCCATCGGATACCGCCAGGCGCTACCTCCTTCTATATGTGCTCCTGGACTTTAAGCATTTTTCGTCGAATGGACTTTATAATTGATCGAACGCAGTAATCATCATTTCGTCGAGCGCAACTAACAGTTCGTCGAGCGAAATTTTCGTCGAACGCAGTGATGAGTATTTCGTCGAGCGCAGCTTACAGTTCGTCGATCAAAATTTTTGTCGAACGCAGTGATGAATATTTCGTCGAGCGCAGCTTACAGTTCGTCGATCGAAAGCTAGCGCCAGCGCGCCGCGGTAGAGTAAGCAGTTCGTCGAGCGCCAGTTTCCATCTCAGCGGTTTTCCTTCCCAGCGGTTTCTTCTCAGCGTCTCAGCGGTTTCGTCTCAGCGGTTCCGTCTCAGCGGTTTGGTTTCTTCTCAGTGGTTCCGTCTCAGCGATTTCTTATCGCTAGCGCCAGGCGCTAGGTACTACCGCATGTGCTAGTGGGAGTGTTGGATTTGATGGCTCAAATTTGGGGGCATCCTTCTTATGTAATCCTTGAGTCATGTGGACTTTGTTATCCTGCACACTTAAACACACAAGATCAAATACACATAGGATTTGTTATTCTCAAACCTAGGAGATGCGGAAGACCATGTTCTAACAGCAGGCTCATCCACAAAATACCCTTGGTAGCTATTAGGCTCTTGATATTATTCTGGAGGTACTCAGGCATTGCACTGTGAGAGGGTTCTTTAGGGAGTTTGCCTTCAAGAATTGGATGTTGATAAGCAATCTCATAGTCAATTGGGTTAAGATCCATATAGAAACTTACTTCATTTGCTAGTCACATGGCATGGTGGCTTGACAAAATCTCCCCTTTCAAGCTTCTGAAAATATATCTTTAGAGAGGGATGCCTGAAAGGCCTGAAGTTATCTACCCAGAAGATTATTCAGATTTTCTATAGCATCCATAAGAATGCCTTGAGATGCTGTGACAGATTGATTGAAGGAATCTGAAAGCTGATCTTGGGTGACTTGAAATTGATGCAGTAAAGTTTCACCAACATTATCTACTAGATCTTGAGAGACCTGAGCAGAAGATGATATTCTCTGAAGTACAGTGTTGATGGCATCTTCAAAATCATTAAAGGCGACCTCTTGGTTTTGTATGATGGCCTGCTGATTTTCTTTTAGAGTCGTCAGTCTATCACGCACAATGTTCAGTTGTTATCCAATCAGATAAGTGGCTTGATTGATGTTGGCTATCTCAGTTCTTATATTAGCCACAACATTGGCAGCAATCTGATACACATTTGTGTTTTGATGATTGATATGTTGGATGTCTTCTTGCAGTATATCTATTCTGGCAGACAGTTCATTTCTACAACTTGTAACAACCTGATTGACATAGACTTCAAATTGTTCTCTTTGTATATTTAATAGACCTTCCATTTGAGATATGAAATTAGTTGATGGACCTATGTGAACTGTGTTGGGTAGAGGATGTTGCTCATCTTCCATTCTTTGAGGTGAAGGCAACATTGTGGATTGACCAGTATGCTCCCCCTCCATTGGTGCATGGGTTTCAGAGTGATGTTCATAGTCTTCTCCTTCTGAGTGTGTCTGCATTTCATCATTGAGAGAATCATTCAAAGATCTGTCAGACTTATCTTGTTCTTCAACAGCTGCATGACCATTACTTGGGTCTTTCTCAGATTCTTCTAAATCCATATGCAAAACAACTTCTGAATCAGGTAGCTGCTCATGTGCTGGATTTACCTCCTCTTGAGGTGTTGGAGCACTGTCCATCATAGGGGTTTCTTCTCTCAGAGGCTCCCCCTCAATAGGAGTCAGGGGTTCCTGAGCAACTATAGGAACTGAGACAGGGGTCTTTGAGCCTTGAGTAGAAGATTCACCTGCTTCCTTCTTGGTGAACATCTTCTCCCACCTACCCACTGTCTTTACATCTATATTTTTGAGATAGAGGAGAGGGGTAGATTCTGAAACTTTGAGAAGATGAGGAATGCAGTTCTTGAGGTACAAAGATAAAATTCTTCCAAAGTTTGGAGATCTTATGTGTTCAGTAATCTTTTCAAACACAAGCTTTCCCCAATCAGTCCTTTTGTTCAAGATCACTCTAACCATTATTTCAAACATCCCATTGGAGACTCTATCACGTGAACCTGTCTTACATATCAGTACTTTTCCAATGATATCTGTAAGTAATTTGCCTTGCCTGTTCATATGCATCCTCTGTAAGCTGCCATAAGGTTTAGTTTCAAAACCGCACCATTTTAGCCCTTCATAGATGTCTGCCTCTGTGGATTTTTCTTCTGTCTCATCCTTTTCAAATATAGTGAGTTGCAGGACTCTGGATAAACTTTCTGCATTTACTTGAATTTGTTGGGCAGCCACAATAGTGCGAATTTCCCTTTCAGATTTATTGAAATCGGCATTTTCATAAAATGTCGAGACGACAGAGTTGTAAAGACGAGTTGGCTCAGTGAGGATATATTCTAATTCAGGTGTGTATAGCAGGGTGATTACCATATCCAGATCCTCTTCCGTCTTCTCAAAATCACCCTTCAGAAGTTCTCCACCAGAAGGGATTTTCTCATCATTCTTTTTCGGCGCCATTGCGTTAGCAGAGAGTCTTCGGAAGGAAGATGATGAAGGAGGGATTCTAGGGTTTCGTGTGTGCGTGATTTCTATGCTTACACAATGTCTAATATATAGAATAATGCATTGGGAAGATAAATAGGCGCGTACCTATTCAAATCCTCCCGTATCATTTTGAGAATCCCGTAATTACGACGCAATAATGTCTGTGTAGTGTCCTATGATGTCATTTTGTCGGTCTTGATTGAGCTTTGTCGTCGAGAGTGTTGTCGAGATGTCTTTATTCTTATCGTCGAAATCGCTTCAGCTTTGTCGTTGAGATGTTAGTAATGTAGTCGAGACTTGGATGTTGTCGTCGAGACTTCAGAAATGTCGTCGATATCAATTAAGACGATATTCTTTGTGAAGCTATTGCACTCTATAAGATTTTAAGTTATGCTTTAGTCAAGCTGTCTAGTGTTCTTGCCTTCAAAAACTAAGTTTGTCAGATCACTTTATGGTGGACCTTGTGTGAGATCCAACCCATTATTAAATTATTTTACACCTACTAAAAGAAGATATAATGGATTCAACATGCCCAATTCAAGAACTTAGCATTCCCAATTCAATTGTGAATTGGTTGAACTTAGACTCATCAAGGGGCTTAGTGAAAATGTCAGCTATCTGCCTCTCTGTATTGACATACTCAAGGCAGATGTCCTCCTTTTCTACATGCTCCCTAATGAAATGATATCTAATTTCAATATATTTTGTTCTACTATGTGCCACAGGATTTTTAGCAATGGAAATGGCACTTGAGGAATCACAAAAGAGAGGTGTTCTCTTAATGTGCAAATTGTAATCCTCTAATTGGTGTTGAATCCATAGGAGTTGTGCACAACAACTACCATCTGAAATGTATTCTGATTCAGGTGTTGAGATATCAATGTTGTTTTGCTTTTTACCACTCCAAGACACACTCCCCAAGAACTGACAAGTTCCTGAAGTGTTTTTATCCTCTTTGCACCCAACAAAGTCTGCATGATAGCCACACAACTCAAAATCATCTGACTTAGGATACCAGAGCCACAGATTTGGAGTACCCTTCAGATATCTCAAAATTCTTTTCACAACTGAGTAATGAGATTCTTTGGGGTTCACTTGATATCTTGCACAGACACATGTAGCAAACATGATGTCTAACCTACTAGCAGTGAGGTAGAGCAATGAGCCAATTATGCTTCTATACATGGACTCATTATAGGGTTTCCCCTTTTCATCCCTATCTAGAGACACAGTTGAACCCATAAGAGTTCTCATAGGGGTAGAGTTCTCCATACCAAATTTCTTTATGATATCCAAGGTAAATTTGGTCTGAGAAATGAAGATTCCTTCCTCAGATTGCTTTACTTGGAGACCTAGGAAATACTTAAGCTCTCTCATACTGCTCATTTCAAATTTACTCTACATAAGTTTAGCAAACTTTTTGCAAAGACTCTCATTGGTTGATCCAAATATGATGTCATCAACATATATTTGGACCAAAATGATCTGGCCCTTCAACTCTCTCAAGAAAAGAGTCATATCAATTTTCTCCCTTAAGAAATTGTTTTCAAGGAGAAAGATAGACAGTGTCTCATACCAAGCCTTTGGTGCTTGCTTCAGCCCATACAAGGCTTTCTTGAGGAAATAAACATGATCAGGAAAGGTTGGAGAGATAAAACCTGGTGGTTGAGCTACATAGACTTCTTCTTTTAGATCTCCATTTAGGAATGCTGATTTGACATCCATTTGATAGACTTTGAATCCCTTGTATGCAGTATAGGCTAGAAAGAGTCTGATGGCCTCCAATCTAGCAACATGTGCAAATGTCTGATCAAAGCCTATGCCTTCCTCCTGCCTGTATCCTTGAGCTACCAACCTTGCCTTATTCTTTATAATCAATCCAGCTTCATCCATCTTGTTTCTGTAGACCCACTTTGTTCCAATAATATTATGTCTTTGTGGCCTTGGGACAAGTTTCCATACTTTGCATCTTCTGAATTGATTCAGCTCTTCTTGCATAGCCATAACCCATAATTGGTCTTTGTTGGCCTCCTCAAATTTCTTGGGCTCAAGTTGTGATAGAAAACCGAGGTGCAAGTTTTCATTTAGAGCATTTCTTCTTGTCCTAACTCCATGAGTGAGCTCACCAATTATCTGATTTGCTGGATGACTTATAAGATGTCTCATAGTTGTAGGCATCACTCTTGCTGGTTCTCTTATTTCAGTAGCTTCTTCAGCTCCTGCGTCATGATTCTCATTTTGGAGATTTGGCTCTTCAGTTGACTCTTCTACTATTTCTGGATTAGATTCCAGTGTGGAAGGCTCATTCTTCTCAACTGTTTCTTCTTCTCTGATTTTGAGGGTCTCTAATCTTCCTTCAATTCCTGCACATAACCCTTGACTACACCTCTGTCAGATCCTCCAAATTTAACTTTGGGTCCATCTTCTACATGTGTAAACTCCTTCAATAGGCTTCTTGTTTCAGTCATGTGCCTGAAATATCCACTGTCCAAGTACCACACAGGAGTTTAGTGATTTTTGGACATACTGTAAGATAACTACACTTCCTTAGGAACCCAGTTTCTCTTGGGTCCTAGGTGCTTGTTAGAAAATGATTTAGTAGCCTGCATTCTAGTTGCCATGTGGGAATGATTCTGGACAGTTGGGTTGGACCAATTGTCTAAGGCGAAATGCCCTACTTTTCCACAACACCAACATTCAAATCTATTGTATCTAGATTTTCTTGTGATATTTGGTCTGACTAGGTTAGACTGTTGCTTGACAGCTAACCTTCCCTTCTTGGAAGCTGAAGGGTTTTCCCCAACATGCCAATTTATGAAGGCCTTTACTGGAGGATTCTTTTGGGGTGCAGATAGTGCACTCTTCCCAAGGAAAGTTTTTCTCTTGCTTAGCCAAGTAGAAGGAAGCTTAAGACCACTGTCTATCTTCTGGCTTTCTTTGCATCCATATATGCTACTGTGATCATATGAATTTGTGGGTATGATCACTTTTCTAAAGATAGTCTTTTCTTGGGTAGATTTCCCATTGCTTTCACCTTGAGTGTAGCCCAAACCATGCTTATTTGTTTGTGAAAAGCTATCAATCAAGAGAATAACTGTTTGTGGCTTGGAATAACTAGCCAGAATTTTCCTTTTCTTTAAGAGCATATCCTCCAGCTCTTTGATTCTAAAATTCTTGCGCTTGATGACTTCAGTCAAAGTGTTAGTGCTCAGTGGAGGGATTGATGATTTGGTTTTCTCTTGAACTAGCTCAGTTACTTTCTCAAGTAGTTCATCTCTCTTGTCACTCAAGGAGATAATCTTTGCAGCTTGTGCCTTACATAGAACTTTTGCTTTCTTAAGGGCATCAAGCAATGCACCAAATTTCTCAATATAATCAGTGTCAACTTCTCTTATTGTTGAAGAGGAGAAGACATCTGAATCTGTGTCAGAGATGGTAGGAGAGGCTTTAGGAATAACCTATTTGTGATGAATTTCATCACAATATTCTTCATTGGAGACATTCATGGCTATTATGTGGCTATCTGATTCTGATGAGGAGCAATCAGTGTCACTGCCACTGAGTTTCTTCACTTTCTTTGCCACAAAACTTTTCTCCGATTTCCTGTTCTTTGAGTTCTTTCTTTATTCACTTTTCTCTTGTCTTTTGAATGGACATTCAGCGATGACATGTCCAGGCTTTTTGCAGTTGTAACAAACAATGTTAGAAGAATTATGTTTGCGAGATTTGGAGTCATACCTGTCTGATCTGTGCTTCCTCCCCGACTTGTCTTCTCTCCTGGAGCTAGAAGGTGAACCTTCATATTTTATGTTCCCTCTTCTTCTGTTTCTCAGCAGTTTCTTGAACTGCTTGGTGAATAGTGAGAGATCTTCATCAGAGAGTTCTGAGCTGGAGTTGTTTGAGATCTCTTCCTCTGATACATAGATAGGCTCCACTGTCATGTGATTTCTGGAAGCTTCAGCTTTAAAGGCCACTGCCTTTTCTCTATTGTAAGCCTTGGAGTTTTCCTCCTCAGCCTTTCTGGTATTTAGCTGCAGCTCATATGATAGGAGCTTCCCATATAGCTGTCTAGGCTCCATTGCTCCCAGATTGCCAACTTCCTTTATTGCACACAGATTCAAGTCTCATTCTTTGTTCAGGGATCTCAGGAATTTGTCATTTAGTTCATAGTTGGTGAACTCTCTTTCATAAGTTCTGAGTCCATTGACAATCCTGAAGAACTTCTCATAGCAGGTAGTTATGTCATCCTTCTTGTCTTGTCTGAAGGATTCATACTCCTGATTCAAGAGAGATTTTCTATCATCCCTGACTTCTTCATTCCTTACATGTAAACAATCAATGAGTCCCATATTTCCTTAGCAGTTTTGCAATGAATCAAATTTTTAAATGTTGAATCATCAATTGCATTTACAATGATGTTCCTTTCCCTTTTGTCCATAGTGACCAAAGCAACTTCATCCTTGGTGAACTGGGATAGGGTCTTAGGTGTAGGAGTTGATGTTGGATCCATAGGGATGTTCAT
Source organism: Dactylorhiza incarnata (assembly GCA_033032865.1). Lineage (NCBI taxonomy): Eukaryota > Viridiplantae > Streptophyta > Magnoliopsida > Asparagales > Orchidaceae > Dactylorhiza > Dactylorhiza incarnata. The sequence continues at coordinate 2,200,040 of JAWHQI010000335.1, forward strand.
GAGGACATTGGGTCCCTCTTCCACTGCAAAATAGACTCTAGGGTCTGAGGCTTCCATGTACAACTTAATTCTTTGCTTCCAGATGGTGAAGTTCTCCTTGGTGCAGATGAGCAGCTTCATTGAGCTCATTTCCTTATGATGCTCACCAACTATTGATTTAACACAACCCACTAAATTTGTAGATCTTGTTCTAAGCTGTTAAGACTTTAAACTCAACCTATCTCTGATACCATTTGAAAGATATGGGTTGTCTATAAACTACACCTAGAGGGGGGGTGATTAGGTGTTTTCAGGATTATTTGCTACTTTTAATTTAACTGTCACAACAAAAAACAATCACAGAAAACACACAAGATTTATAGTGGTTCCCATACAAGATAATGTGTCTAAAGGTAGTCCACTGTCTCTCCCACATATCTAGCAGTGTGCTAGAGTATGTAACTTCTCCAACTCAGATCTTTTCACTATAAACAGATCTTACAACTCAGGTTCACACAGAACCCTACCAAGCTCAAATTTTACAAGTCTTACAATAACTCAGATCTACAACAAGATCCTACCAAACTCAGGCTCACAAAAAACCCTACCAACTCAGATCTATCACTAGATCCTACCAGCTCAGGCTCACAAAGAACCCTACAAAGTAATACAGAATGATTATTGTAGAAGAAAAGACTTCTGGATGAAAGCTTTGAATATCAGGTCTTCTTCTTCTTCTTGTAACAATAAGCTCAAAGATCTCGTGGATAAGTGAACCTTTCTTTAGAATCTTCTCTAGATCTTCATAGCACAACAGCAGTGAAGTCTTCTTCTGATTGATTTTTTTCTTTCTCTTCAGGAAGTATGTATGAGAATTAACTTGAGAGAGAATGCTTAGCAAGAACGTGTTCTGTAGATAAAAAATATGTCCTTTTATATTGTTCTGCCATTTTGCATAAAACCTCTTGTTGATTATTCCATAATCAATTTTTTCCTTTGAAACGCCTTGCAGAATTGGCAATATTTCATCATTAATTACTGGTCGTTCTTGAAACTTGCAGAATATCGAAATAATAAATTTCTTCATTAAATACTGTGCAACGACTATATTCTGTAGAGAATATATCATTTATTACTCCTTGATTTGTGCGCAAGATAGGCGCACATTCCCTGAATATCAATTTCCAAGAATGTTTGCGCATTAAATGATGCTCTGCAACTGTTCAAGACAATAATATTCCTTCAAGACGATATCATCTTGATTAGTGTAAACGACAGATATTCTTCACGACGATATCGTCGACGTACTTCCTTCTTCACGACTCTACTTGATATCTCAACGATATTACTTCTTCAAGACGATATCGTCGAGATGTTTTCTTAGATACAATATATCTTCAATGTTGGTCACCGGGAAAGGTTAACCCTAGTTCACCAAAAGTGCACTTTGTGGATTTGAGTGACCATCCCTAAACCAAATGAGATGAAACTTTGGTCACCACTTTGTTATCACATTAAACACCATCACAAGTAATTTTAGAGGGTTTAGGGTTGGAATACCTAAGAAACCCAGTTCAACCCCTAGGGTCACATTTTAGGGTTAATGAAGGAAATTGGGTCACATCTCCATGGATGGGTTTGAAACTTTGTAGATAGTTTCATAGGATGAATATACACCATGCATAATGTTTGAAATTTTTCAGACATTATAACCTACTGAACATTTAATATTTAAATTGGGAACATTCATTTCAAGTGCAAAATATATGATCATATGATTTAGGGAAATTATGAAACTTGGATAGTGAAAATGATTCTTCACTGAGAGGTTATGTAGGTTAATTCTATGGTGGGATGGACAAAAGCCCCTTCAAGTCATCTCCTAGTTGTCGGTTTGAGATGTATGGGTAGTATACTTTTAAGTCAAGTGTTGGTGTTCAAGAGAACATTAATTCTTCTGGTGAATCTTAATCCATCCTAGCATACTAGAGTAACATAAGAGAGTGGGTGTTGGGTAGTCACCAATAAAACTAAGTGTCTTGTGAAAGAGAGGATTGAGGTGTCATCCCATCGTACCTCCTAGTACTGCTGCGAGCCCCTCACAGGGTAGTCCTCGGGAAGTCCAAGACTAACCTTTAAACTGTTAGGAGTATGCAACTATGGAAGATTAATCTAATAATAAGCTATCAAAGTACACATACACACACCCCTTTATTATGGGAAGATAGTTTTGGTTTCTAAGGTTGGTATAGTCCTGCGAGCAGTGGGCTCGGTGTGAGTTTAATGATGGAATGTATTGCAAGTTGTGGCTTGGTGTTTGTTAGAATGTACTGGTTAGTCCGGTGAGCTGGTGGCTCGGGAATTCTATTGTAGCATATGTGCTTGTGCATATAAGTGGTGGGTCTTCGATTTCAGACAGTTGTTCACACTAACGTCAGTACATTGGCTCGGCAAGTGTGGGTATTCACTTGGCCAAGAAAAGACTGGTGGGATGCCCGCATTAGTACAAGATGCTTCGTAACACCTGGCTAGGTGTACCGAGTAGTACATAAGGTCTAGGTTAGGTAGTGTGAATACCGGCCTAGGAGTGTGGTGGCCCAACCCACTGCCTCCATTTGCCACTACGATAGGTACCTGAGAGTTTAACTAACTCCAAACCGGGGAACTAAAAGTTCGTGCGCACAAAGTTGTGTGGGTGAGTTGCACTGGTGTGAAACCTATTCATTAAACCTTGCATAACACTTCATATCATACATAACATTGCATATTACCTTTACCCCCATTGAATAAATTAGTATAGCAAAATGACCCCTTAACTTATAAGTTTGTATGAGCATTCTTATAAGTTAAGGTTACCTTTCTCTGTGATAGTGGTTGGATGTTTACTGATTACATATTAGCTGTTTTTCCTTATACCTACTACCTTTACTTTTGTCTAAATTATAATTGTGTAAGTATGCCCTATGATAGATATTTTAATATATGTGCTACCTGATGGTTGAGGCCACCGCCATTTTCTTATACTTTCTGCTTTGATGTCCTTCCTCTTCATTCCTTCTGCCTGGCAGGAGTCACCGAGGGAGGGGTGGGGGATCCTAGATTTGTCTTTTGACTAGTGGTCGATTGTGACCAAACACCACAGGGGCTCCGGTTGGGAGACAGGGAGCTACTCTGGGAGATCCAGCGCAACCACGGTACGATACAGGAGGAGGTGAGCCAACTTAGCTCGGTAGCAACAACAACAACCATGGGTTCTATGAGTGACTAGTAGTTATTTCTTCCGTGAGCATTTTGTAGTGTGGATTTTATGTACTGGCAGGAGCCCTTTTTATATTCAGCCTTTCTTTATGTGGACTCTTGTTGATATTTTATATATCATGTTGTGATTGTGGATGTTATATATGGAACTATCACCTAGAGGGGGGATAGGTGATATGACTGTTTTGAATCTTTTGCAGAAAAGCAAATAGAACAGATCACAACACATCAAATAATCACAAAAGCACGACATACAAGGACATCAGATTTATAGTGGTTCCTCAAGACAGTGTGTCTTGAGTAGTCCACTGTCCCTCTGCGCCCATCTAGTAGTGTGCTAGAGTTAGCAAACTCCACCAAATCTCAAATCTACTTCATAGATCTTACAACTTAGGCACACATGCCCTATTTTATGCAAAAAAACAAATAAAACAGATCACATCACAGCAGATAATCACATAAGCACAAAACACAAAGAAACCAAATTTTTAGTGGTTTCTCAAGACGGTGTGTCTTGAGTAGTCCATTGTCCCTTTTGCGCCTATCTAGCAGCGTGCTAGAGTCAGCAAACTCCACCAAATCTCAGATCTACTTCACAAATCTTACAATTCAGGCACACAGACCCTACAGCTCAAACACTCGGGCCCTACAACTCAGATCCTTCTGGGATCCTACCTCAGGTTCAAGGAACCCTACAACTCAGGCACACCGGGCCTTACAACTCAGATCTATCTTAGGTTCTCACAGAACCCTACAACTCGGAATTTTTGTTGTTGCGTTGAACGCACCTAATATTAGGTGCGTTCAACGCCCAAGATATTCAACATCCTTGATCAACGGTTGTGATACGGTCGTATTAACTTTGGAAATACAACCGTATCACAACTGTATGCACGACCGTATCACAACTGTATGCACGACCATATGATACGACTGTATCACAACCGTTGATTTTTATTTTAAAAGATGTTGAATATCTTAGCCGTTCAACGCACCTAATATTAGGTGCGTTCAACGCACCAAATTCGGACCCCTACAACTCAAACTTATAAAAGTCCTACAGAGAATGTATAAAGTACAAGAATGAAGAACACTTAATGCAGTAAAGAAAATACTGGAGAGTTCTTCTAAAGCCAGATGTTGACGGCCTTTAGACTTGATGAGAGATCTATAAAGATTTTATCTTATGTAACACAGGCTTCTCTTCAATCTGGAACACAGCTTGACAGTCGATGATGCTTGACTGAGACTTGGAGAACAGAGAGCAAGAGCGTATTGTTCTTGGGAGATAGTTCTTTCTTCACACAACCGTCTTCACTGTTCGATTGATTCGTGTATTCTTTGTGTTCAAATTAGGGTAGACACTATGTAACACCCCAAAAATCGTGGTTCAGCGAAGTAGGCGGAGTGGTAGTGCTGCACTTGAAGCAGGCTAAATCTTCCCTTTCTGCTCTTAGCGCACGACCATTTCCCTCTTCGCGCACGACCAGTGATCGTGCGCCAGCGATCGTGCGTTAATTCAGAAGAGAATCGAGTTCTGTCTCGGACAGTGCGCACGACCATTTCCCTCTTCGCGCACGACCAGTGATCGTGCGCCAGCGATCGTGCGTTAATTCAGAAGAGAATCGAGTTCTGTCTCGGACAGTGCGCACGACCATTTCCCTCTTCGCGCACGACCAGTGATCGTGCGCCAGCGATCGTGCGCCCTGTTTATTCTGTTCCGCGATTTTGAGCGGAGAAGAAGATCGGACCGTCCAAATCTTTTGGAAATTGATCCAACGGCTAGGTTTAGTTGCGGGAGACCTTTAGGGCTGATGAGAGGGGGTTAAACCCTCATATTCTCTAAGTCATTCTCTCTCCAAACCCTAGAGAAAGAAGGAGGAGCCAAGGAAGAAGAAGGTAGATCCCGCCATTGACGGAGCTCCGGAGCTCCGTTTCGCGAGCCGTTTCCAGATTTGGAGAGTGCAGCCCGGTGCGGTCGTTTCTCTCCGTGTAGAATCTCGGATCTATAGCGAAAAAGAACGCGACTAGGGTAACGATTCTTCCTCCCGAACTTTGGACTTGTATTTGTCCTTTCATTCCTCTTTCTATGCTTGCATGAGGAATCCTTTCACCAAATGGGTGAAGTGTAGGATTTCCTCAAGTTCTTCGGAACTCCGGGTAGATTGTGTCCGTCCCCGGCATTATTGCATGTAGAAAATCCGGTAGTCGTGCGGATTTAGGCATTTTGTGTGAAGCTTATTCGTGGCCGTGAGCCCGAATCGGTGATGCTTGATTTGCGACGTTGCATTTAGGTTAGGCCTAGAATGCGTGCCGGAGAATGACTCCGTGAAATCATCTATAGTAATGCGGGAAATAAGTATAGGCGTCTTGTGAAGATGCTAACGAAAGCCCCATGCTTTGAGTTTGGTTGAAGGCAAACCTTCACCACGAAATTGATGCGGAGCGTATTGCACCTCCCTTGTTGAGTATTCGTGAAACCTAGACCCTTGTGAAGGGGTTAGGTGCGTAGCGTATAATTAGTGTAGCACTTGAAAGTGCTAAACCCTTACGGGCCGAGGCGAAGCCGTACCCACGTCGTGCGATAGATCGCGACGATTAGAGCACGGGCAAAGCTAAACCGAACCCGTTTCCATGCAGATCGGTAAGAGGTCCCTTCCTCAGGAAAGCCGTGTGATCATGGGAGAGGTCGTGGAAGGTGTCATACCTAGACCGACCAAAAGCTCTTGTTTCCACCCAAGGTTGTGGCCCTTACGGTGGAGTGTTTTGTGAAATGGATGTTATGATTAGCCTCTTGCGATTGCTTAGGCGGTTGTGGGGAACCTTCGGGTGAACCCAACCAACATCATGTGCATACCTAGGTTCCCCTCTCTTTTGATGCTCAACCTAGAAGATTGATTGTGCTTGAAACCTCACCTTGTGTAGTTTGCACTTTCTTTATATTTAGTACTTGTGCTAGTATGGCTTGCTTGCAGGGTAGAAGCTCCGCCGCCCCGGAAAAGGGGTGGGGTCGTTATAATTTGGTCAGCTGTGCTGACCGTTACTTTGTTTGCCACCGCTTGGTGGAATGTTCTTATGCAGGTGCAGGTGAGCCTAGCGGGAAATAGCGGGCGATGGCCCTTTGCAATGTTGGCCCTCGAAGGCCAGCCCTTTTCCTGTTATTCATGTATGGCCGGCCTGCGTGCCGATGTATGCTTTTGGAGTTTTGTGCATTGGATGAATGTAAGGCCTTAAGGCCGTAACTCTTATTCAGGATACATTCCTATGATAGTGGACAGTTCTATTTGAATGGTTTAATTAATGCTTCCGCTTACGTGTTGTACTCTCGTTTAGTTGTTACTTTTCTGTTTATCACCTTTTAACTCCTAGCTAGTGTGGTTTGTATGGCGTGGGGTCCCGGCCGGACCTACTGTTATACTATCTGTACTGGCAGGGCGTTACAATTTGGTATCGGACTTAAGGCGTCGATCCGTAGTTCAGCAAATTCGGGACGAATTCCTTTTAAGGGGTGGTGCGCACGGGCTGTGCATTCACCTAAAACGACAAAAACTAATAAGAATGTCCACTTAGGAATGAAAAGAAAACATACTTGTTTGCGGAACCTGAGCGTCCCATGATTGATGTTTGATGTGTTTTGGGTCACTAAATTGTGCTTTGCATGATTATAGGTGACTAGAAGTGCTGCGGGGCAGTCTCGACCCCGTAACACCGCTGAAAGTAGTGGGTCGGCTGAAGTGCCAGCGACCACTCCTTCTGCTGAAATGATCAAATTAGTCGCAGAAGCGGTCTTCGCGATGATCAACGCTCAACCCCAAAGGCTAGTCCAGCCTGCTACTCCTACTCCGGATGTGTCCACTGAGGCTGTTGCTGCAGTGGAACCTGCGGCGGAACCAAGGGTGGAGGCCCCTGTGCCTGTAGCTGCAGTAGAACCTGCGGTAGCGCCGAGGGTGGAACCTCAAGTTACGCAAGTAGTTGCGGGGCGAGCGCGTGACCAACAATTAAAGCATTTCCTGAGCTTTAATCCTCCTACCTTCTCGGGATCTGAGTCCCCAACGGAGGCAGAAGACTGGTTGTCAAGAGTTAGAAGAACTCTAAGGGCGACAGCGACGGACGAAGCCATGATGGTCACCTTAGCCACTTTCCTTCTTGATGGAGAGGCCGTGCTGTGGTGGGAAGAGCAGGAGCTGCATAAGTTCTGCGGTAGAGATATTACTGAAATTACAATGGCTGAGTTTTCAAAGTCGTTCCTCCAAAGGTTTATCCCCTCTGCCCAGCGCATTGCGTTGCAAAACCAGTTCTTGAGGTTGACACAAGGTGATCGCTCCGTTGACGATTACTTGCATGAGTTTACCAGACTGAGTCGCTATGCGGGGTCCTTGGTGGAGGATGAGGAGACAAAGACAAATAAGTTTTATGAAGGGCTTCGGGACGAGTTGAGGCTGCTCCTTGCAGGCCCTATGACGTTTGGCTTCCAAGTGATGGTGCAAACTGCCAGATCTTTGGAGTTGGACATGAAGAGGGTACAAGCAAGGGGTGTTGTAAAGAAACCTGAGTTTCATGCGCCGGCCTCTCAGTCCAAGTCGGATTTCAGAAGGAACAAAAGGAAGTTCAAACAGGCAGAACCAGCTCCTTCAAATGTTTCGGGAGCCACGACCGCGCAGACTCCTATTACGTGTTTCACCTGCGGGAAGGTGGGACACAAAGCTGCGGTGTGTCGAAGTGGTCCCCCGAAGGCTGGTATTCGAGCGGTGGATTATGCTCGTGCTGCCGAAAAGGGTAAAGCTGCGGAGTCTTCGGCTTCCCAGCACATTCCGACTCAGCCGAGAGTCTATTCGCTTGGCCAGCAAGAAGCTATACGACAAACTGATGTCGTCACAGGTACGAATTAGAAGTTAGCTTTTTCAGCTATATATATAATTCATACTGTGGTACGACTATATGCTTTATTTGTGTGCAATTAGGTTTCGTCCTAATTTTCAACTATCCGGCGAGAGCTCTATTTGATACGGGTGCATCGCACTCTTTTCTGTCCGAGGACTTCGTTATGCGAATCGGAGTGCCGTCTACCTTCGTAGAGGATAGATTGGAAGTAGTGCTACCCAATGGATCTCGAATGAGTGCGGATAGGAAGAGCCGTGTGAAGGTGCGGATCGGAAGTCAGGATTTCGACTTGGAAGCGTCGTTATTACCGTTAGCTGAATTTGATGTGATCTTCGGCATGGACTGGCCCTCGGAGCAGCGGGCATGCATAGATTGCAATACAAAGGAGATCACTCTGGGAAGGGACACCGAAGGAGAAACCATGTTCGCCGGTATGCGAGGAGCGAGCAAGACGCTGATGTCTGCTCTCCAGGTGGTTAAGGCGGTGAGAAAAGACGCCGAGTTGTTCTTCACCTTGTTGGAGACTTCAGAGCCAATGCCCAGGTTATGCGATGTCCCAGTTGTAGCGGAGTACGCCGACGTGTTTCCTAACGAACTCCCTGGGGCTCCGCCTCAGCGAGAGATCGATTTCTGTATCGAGTTGGTGCCGGGTGCCAAACCTGTGGCCCGCTCACCGTACCGGATAGCGCCAAAGGAATTGGCAGAGCTGAAGGTTCAATTGCAAGAGCTGCTAGAGCAAGGCTACGTACGTCCAAGTTCATCGCCTTGGAGTGCACCGGTCCTCTTTGTGAAAAAGAAGGATGGGAGCTTGCGTCTATGTATTGATTATCGAGAGCTAAACAAGTTGACCGAGAAGAACCGATATCCGATTCCAAGAATCGATGATCTATTCGACCAATTGGTGGGGTCGACGGTTTACTCCAAGCTGGACCTAAGGTCCGGCTATTACCAACTGCGGATAAGGGAATGTGACATTCCAAAAACAGCGTTCAGTACCCGCTTTGGGCACTATGAGTTCACGGTGATGCCGTTCGGTCTGTCCAATGCACCGTCGGTATTCATGGACTTAATGAACAGGACGTTCCGTGAGTATTTGGATCAATTTGTGATCGTCTTTATCGACGACATTTTGGTATACTCTCAATCGGAAGAGGAGCATGTAGGGCATCTGCACGCCGTTCTGAGCACCTTGAGGAGGAGTCAGCTCTATGCCAAGTTCTCCAAGTGCGAGTTTTGGCTACCGTCAGTAGCATTCCTTGGTCACATCGTTAGTGGAGATGGAATTGCAGTAGATCCGTCGAAGATAGAAGCGATCCGAGCGTGGCCTTTGTTGAAAAACGTAGCGGAAGTCCAAAGTTTTTTAGGACTTGCCGGCTATTATAGGCGCTTTGTGGAAAACTTCTCGAGGATCGCACTTCCTCTCACAAAACTGACTAGGAAGGATCATAAGTTCGTTTGGTCGCCCGAGTGCGCACGAGCTTTTGAAGAACTGAAGAGCCGTCTGACCACGGCGCCCATTCTATGCTCGCCACAAGGTATGGAAGGCTACGAAATTTATAGCGACGCCTCAGGAAGTGGTTTGGGTTGTGTCCTAGTGCAGTTCGGGAAAGTGATTGCCTACGGCTCCCGGCAACTGAAGGTTCATGAGAGGAATTACCCGGTCCATGATTTGGAGCTAGCGGACGTGGTATTTGCTCTTAAGCTTTGAAGGCATTATTTATATGGCGTGAAGATCGATATCTTTACCGACCACAAGAGCCTCAAGTACTTGCTGGATCAAAGGGAGTTGAATATGCGTCAAAGGAGGTGGATGGAGTTCCTTGGGGACTACACCTTCGACATCAATTATACTCCCGGTAAGGGAAACGTAGTAGCGGACGCGCTGAGTCGTCGGGCTCCCGCTCAAGCAAATTGGATTTTGATGCACGATGAGCGTCTAATCCGCGAGCTGGAAGAAATGGAGATCATTTGCATTGATAGGAGAACGTCTACTTCAACATGCTTGAACTGGATGGAGGTTCGATACGACCTTGCCGACCGAGTTCGACAAGCGTTGGAGCTGGACGAGAGCATGAAACGCTATAAGGCGGAAACCGTTGAGGGGTTAAACGCTGATTTCTCCTTCGAAGACGACCTTATGTGGAAACAGGAAAGGTTGTGCATCCCAAACGTTGGCACTCTACGGGCGGAGTTGATGTACGAGGCTCATCATACCAAGTACTCAATCCACCCGGGGAGCACTAAAATGTTTATGGATATGAAGAAGCTTTTCTGGTGGCCGGGTATGAAGAAAGACATTGCCCTTTACGTGGCCAAGTGTCATACTTGCGCGTTGGTGAAAGCGGAATGTCAACGTCCCGGTGGGTTTCTGAAGTCCCTGCCGATTCCGGAATGGAAGTTTGATGATATTTCGATGGATTTCGTGCACGGATTGCCGAGATCGCAACATGGAAACGACGCCGTCTGGGTGATCGTGGACCGTTTGACAAAGGTATCACACTTCATTCCGAACCGGAAGGATGATTCTGTAGAGAAGCTAGCAAAGCTCTATGTTGATAGTATTGTGAGACTGCACGGTATTCCCCGTAGTATCGTCAGCGATCGTGACGGGCGTTTCACATCGAAAGATTGGAGGCTTATCCATGAACTATTGGGCACGAAATTGAAGTTCAGCACGGCCTTCCACCCGCAAACGGATGGACAGACCGAGAGAACCAACAGGACTATGGAGGATATGCTCCGAATGTGCACTCTAGATTTTGGAAAGAGGTGGGAAGATCATCTCTTCATGATCGAGTTCGCCTACAATAATAGCTATCAAGCCAGTATAAAGATGGCTCCCTTCGAAGCCCTCTATGGTAAGAAGTGTCGTACGCCGTTGTCTTGGGCGGAAACGGGCGATACTAAGCTATTGAAGCGAAAGGATGTTAAAGAAGCAACTTCGACGATCCGGGCTATACGTGAAAGGCTATTGGTTGCCCAGGATAGGCAAGCAAAGTATTTCAATGCCAAGCATAGGAACCTAGAGTTTGCCGTCGGTGACCGGGTTTACTTGAAGATCAAACCGTGCAAAGGGGTATCAAGGATCCGACGCTTGAAAAAGCTCAGTCCAAGGTACTTAGGACCGTTTGAGATCGTGGAGCGTGTTGGTGATGCGGCTTATCGGCTTGCACTATCTGCAGAGCTGAGCGGTCTGCACGACGTGTTTCACATTTCAGTGTTGAGGAAGGCAGTGCAAGAGCCTACTCATATCGTTGCGGTCGGCAAAGTTCCGGTTGATAGTGGGTTGTCGACGAAGGTCAAGCCCTTACGCATCGAAGATACCGAAGTAAAGCAGCTGCGGAACAAGTCCATTCGGATGGTAAAAGTCCGGTGGGATAATTGCGGCCGAGAGGAGCTCTCTTGGGAGAGAGAGCAAGCGATGCTTGCGGAGTACCCCGAGCTATTTCTCTCAGGTAGTTTATAGCTGAATTTCTTGCTATTTCTGTTTTATAAATTTCGGGACGAAATTCTTTTAAGGGGGGTGGAGTTGTAACACCCCAAAAATCGTGGTTCAGCGAAGTAGGCGGAGTGGTAGTGCTGCACTTGAAGCAGGCTAAATCTTCCCTTTCTGCTCTTAGCGCACGACCATTTCCCTCTTCGCGCACGACCAGTGATCGTGCGCCAGCGATCGTGCGTTAATTCAGAAGAGAATCGAGTTCTGTCTCGGACAGTGCGCACGGCCATTTCCCTCTTCGCGCACGACCAGTGATCGTGCGCCAGCGATCGTGCGTTAATTCAGAAGAGAATCGAGTTCTGTCTCGGACAGTGCGCACGACCATTTCCCTCTTCGCGCACGACCAGTGATCGTGCGCCAGCGATCGTGCGCCCTGTTTATTCTGTTCCGCGATTTTGAGCGGAGAAGAAGATCGGACCGTCCAAATCTTTTGGAAATTGATCCAACGGCTAGGTTTAGTTGCGGGAGACCTTTAGGGCTGATGAGAGGGGGTTTCAACCCTCATATTCTCTAAGCCATTCTCTCTCCAAACCCTAGAGAAAGAAGGAGGAGTCAAGGAAGAAGAAGGTAGATCCCGCCATTGACGGAGCTCCGGAGCTCCGTTTCGCGAGCCGTTTCCAGATTTGGAGAGTGCAGCCCGGTGCGGTCGTTTCTCTCCGTGTAGAATCTCGGATCTATGGCGAAAAAGAACGCGACTAGGGTAACGATTCTTCCTCCCGAACTTTGGACTTGTATTTGTCCTTTCATTCCTCTTTCTATGCTTGCATGAGGAATCCCTTTCACCAAATGGGTGAAGTGTAGGATTTCCTCAAGTTCTTCGGAACTCCGGGTAGATTGTGTCCGTCCCCGGCATTATTGCATGTAGAAAATCCGGTAGTCGTGCGGATTTAGGCATTTTGTGTGAAGCCTATTCGTGGTCGTGAGCCCGAATCGGTGATGCTTGATTTCCGACGTTGCATTTAGGTTAGGCCTAGAATGCGTGCCGGAGAATGACTCCGTGAAATCATCTATAGTAATGCGGGAAATAAGTATAGGCGTCTTGTGAAGATGCTAACGAAAGCCCCATGCTTTGAGTTTGGTTGAAGGCAAACCTTCACCACGAAATTGATGCGGAGCGTATTGCACCTCCCTTGTTGAGTATTCGTGAAACCTAGACCCTTGTGAAGGGGTTAGGTGCGTAGCGTATAATTAGTGTAGCACTTGAAAGTGCTAAACCCTTACGGGCCGAGGCGAAGCCGTACCCGCGTCGTGCGATAGATCGCGACGATTAGAGCACGGGCAAAGCTAAACCGAACTCGTTTCCATGCAGATCGGTAAGAGGTCCCTTCCTCAGGAAAGCCGTGTGATCATGGGAGAGGTCGTGGAAGGTGTCATACCTAGACCGACCAAAAGCTCTTGTTTCCACCCAAGGTTGTGGCCCTTACGGTGGAGTGTTTTGTGAAATGGATGTTATGATTAGCCTCTTGCGATTGCTTAGGCGGTTGTGGGGAACCTTCGGGTGAACCCAACCAACATCATGTGCATACCTAGGTTCCCCTCTCTTTTGATGCTCAACCTAGAAGATTGATTGTGCTTGAAACCTCACCTTGTGTAGTTTGCACTTTCTTTATATTTAGTACTTGTGCTAGTATGGCTTGCTTGCAGGGTAGAAGCTCCGCCGCCCCGGAAAAGGGGTGGGGTCGTTATAATTTGGTCAGTTGTGCTGACCGTTACTTTGTTTGCCACCGCTTGGTGGAATGTTCTTATGCAGGTGCAGGTGAGCCTAGCGGGAAATAGCGGGCGATGGCCCTTTGCAATGTTGGCCCTCGAAGGCCAGCCCTTTTCCTGTTATTCATGTATGGCCGGCCTGCGTGCCGATGTATGCTTTTGGAGTTTTGTGCATTGGATGAATGTAAGGCCTTAAGGCCGTAACTCTTATTCAGGATACATTCCTATGATAGTGGACAGTTCTATTTGAATGGTTTAATTAATGCTTCCGCTTACGTGTTGTACTCTCGTTTAGTTGTTACTTTTCTGTTTATCACCTTTTAACTCCTAGCTAGTGTGGTTTGTATGGCGTGGGGTCCCGGCCGGACATACTGTTATACTATCTGTACTGGCAGGGTGTTACACACTATTCCTCTTTATATGACTGGGGGACCGTCTAACGGTCTACTCAGAGGTCTTTTAAGTGTCAGAGGCTCATTCCTAACGACATGCGCTGATTGGACCATCAGGCAGCGACATTAAATGCAGACAACACGATTCGAAATATCTCGGTCTGTCTCGACGATATGAACAACATCTCGACGACAAAGCTTGTCGTCTCGACGATCCATCTTGAACTTAGACAATTCTTCAAGTCTTCTTAAATCTTCTTCTGATAAGGATATCTCAGCTACACTTGTAATTACGACGACATGAAGTCATCGCAAAGATGTCGTCGTGAACTTTCGTCGATATCGTCAAGATCATCCTGACTTCTGACTTCTCGTCGATATCGTCGAGATCATCCTGAGGATTAGGAACACTTCAGCTGCAAACTATCTCCATGAATTCTGACTTAGTCTTCTCGACGACAAAGCTCCTCTTACGACGAAGTCGTCGACTTAGCCGAACATTTTACTTTAAGATTATGAAGAGCTTCATCACGCCAGACTTCACAACGATGTCGTCGTGTGATACTTGTTGACACGACGATACTGTGACTTGGATGATTCATCTTGTTCTCACAACGATATCATAATGTGTATTTTGTTGATACATCGATATCGTTGTGTTATCCTTATTGTCACGACGATTAATGGCATAATCCTTCTGTTGACCTCTGCGAATAGTCTCGACGATATATACATACTTATTCAACGACATGTCCAATCATTCTCAATGATTTTGGACTTAGAGAGATTAGAGAAGTACTGAGCATACAGTCTATACTTTGCAGTCATAAATAGAGCTATCATCAAATACATAGAGTTTTTATCATTAACTTGAGCACTTCTTCAAATCAGAAACATTGTTGGGCACTGTTCCCACTCCTATTTGAAGAAGTCATAAACACAACACATCTGTATTACTATACAAGAGAAATCTACACCTTCTCCCCCGCCTAGCTGCTTCGATCTTCCTGCCCCATCGTCTCCGTTGTCATCATCGCTGTTTTCGTAAACAAATGTTTTAAATAGTATAATTTTACTTGGCACTAATATAATTTTGTATGAGAATATACTCTTATTATAGTCTTCATAGATTAATACGGGAATACCATGACAATTGGAGCCGGTAGAGGCTTTGAATCGCTCTTTTTTCCCTTCTGGAGATTTATCAATATTCAACAGAGATTCAAAATCTCTCTCTTTTTCTCGCCCATGGCGCTTCCTTTTAATATATTCAGAGCTCCAAGACACAAAACTCCAGCCATTTCTCCATCTCCATACCGGCAGGCGTCTCTCTCTCTCTCTCTCCACCTCTGTTTCTCTGTATTATTCAACTTCTTCAATGTGTGCTGTTCACAGAGCCCGGATCTTCTTCTCCCTTGCGGTCATCTTGCTCCTCTTATTCATGAGTGCCAATCCATGCTTTGCCGGCCGGCCGATAAGCACCCGCAGCGAGGCGGTCGGGCCATGCACCGCAGCCCTCCTTTCACCAGGAGGCTCTAAAAGTCCGCCGGCGAACGGAGTTCCGGCGGCACACAAGTCCTGGAAACAGGAAGTTTTTGACAAATTTCAGCCTTTTCTTCTCAATCTTCTACCAAGAGGCGAACCGATTCATTACTCGGCTCCTAGCAGACAAACAAACGAGATGAACAACTAATGGAGAATTCCATTAGCCATATATGTTTTGTTTGTTTTCATCATTAGAAGATTTTTTTTTTTTACATATATAAAGAATAAATATATTCCATTAACCGATTCATTATTATTTATTAAAGGTGTTTGTTATGTGCAAATCACCGTTAGTTATGTGCAAATCATCTAATTATTTAAAAATACACAAAGTTATTTAAAAAATGCATGCTCTGTTTCATTCCACCTCGTAATCTAAGATCTTCTCCTCCATTAATGGTCTTTTGGGGTTTTTTTTCTTGCTCGGAAGGTATGAAGGCTCCAGAATCACTTGCAGCGTCCTCAAAACCCGCTTTTAATGCATATATGGCAAATAAAGACGATTCAGTGTTTTTTTTTTTGGTATTGAGTATGTTTTATTCTTACTTCTTATATGCTTATTCGCTGTTCCAAGTTCCAACGGCTGTGAAGCAAAAAAAAAGGAGTTATTAAGCTTTATGCATTCTTTTGCAAGTATAAAAGCAAGATTAAAATTGTTTCTAGCCGTCGTTTATGATAAGAAACAGTCTTACTAGTCCTCTTCTTCTAAAGTGCTCTGTTTTACTATTCTGAAATTTATCTTGCTTACAATAAAATGAAACAGAGCATGGATTTTTTATTGTACTGCCAGAGTTTTGATCGACACCGAATGTAGACAAGAAAAGCCGCATAAACGTAATCGGTGCCGTAATTCATAACTCAGGGGATACAAAAGCTTCCTCCTGTGATGGAAAATTCGAGTTTCAGAATTTTGAATGAATTTTTTTGAGCTTGCCGATAACAAAATGGTCTACACTTATAATATTTTGCTTTGCACTTAAAATAGGTATATGCACAGTCAATAGCGATTTGCACAAAACTACCACTTTTATATAACTAGAAAACAATTATTTCAGTTTGGTTTCAATCTGATTCATGATCGGGTATTGATGATAGATTTGTTAGGGAGCGGCGCCTATCAACTATCCCAAAACTATGGAGTGTTAGGAAAGACATTACCAACTTCTTTATTATTATCAAGCAGGGTCCGGTCAAATTGTTCCATGGCTCCCTCCCACTAAATCGTGCCTGGAACTCCCTTGTACTCATGCCCGGAGCCAACCCGGCTCCCTTGCACTAAACCGTACCATGGTGTTCCCCTGCACCCATGCCAGAAGCCAACCCGAGTATGCCCGGGAAGCACCCCATCCAACAGCTGGATGGCGGGACACACCTAACAAGATTATGATTTATTTTACATTTTGAAATCGATAGTTACGAAGTTGTGGTAGAATTGAGCATGTAGGATTGTGAATGGCAAGTCAGGGTTCTCTCAATTGGAGAATGATACAAACTAAAAGCAATTATTAGCGCAGCACTTCTTCTACGTGTTCTTAAATTGTTATGCATCTTTGTTTCCATTTACACTTCTTCATCTCTTGGAGATAATATTTATTACGGATGCTCCGCTCCAAATATTCTACAATTGATCGTTAGATTTGGAATGATTCTTTATAGTATTTCCAGCGTAAAGTTTTGCCCTAGACAGACGCGAAACCCATGAATCACTACCGAGTCGGTCTCGACACATGCGAACATACACTAAATTATCCAACATTATTTTGGTTTCTGACGGATCATTTTGATCTCCACCCATAAAATACTAAATTGAATTTAATTTTGCGGGACACTTCACACATTTCCAGGATCGTGCCCTGGTTTAGGTACGAGTCGCTCGTACAAATTTCTTCCCTTATGCGGTGCCTATGTACTTTAAATGTTTACTTCCATCATTTCCGGAGCAAAATGATTCAACAATACTCATGAAACACCGCCAAGATTTTCTCCGGGTGGTTCCTCAAGGGCTCCCACCGTCGCACGTGCCACCACAACCTTTGTTTACGGGATCGTTCAACATTTTTAGATCAAGCATGGGTCGTCAATCCTATTCATTTAACGAACACATCATCCAGGTCATGGATCGCTATTAACCAAGACCAAAGATTATCATCTCAGTCGTAGAATACGAGCACATGGATCGTCATCTTAACTATTTACTTGAAGCACACGGATTACAATCTCAGTCATCCAATATGAACGCATCTCAACCGTACAAGAAGAAGCACACGGATTCATTCATTTATTACATTTATTACAGAATAATATTCTCCCTCTCTCTCTCTCTCAATGTATCCTATATAAACACTATTTGATGTACAATGTAATTCATTCAAGGAAAACATATTTTCTCTACCACTCTAATCTCTTCTCTACTTCTCAACTATCCCCAACCAGCTTTAATAATGTATATAATGCATTCAGAGTTCATTATGATTAAGTATTTCAAGTATGCTAAGCATTTAGAGTATGAACGACCCATGCTTGATTTAAAAGAAGAAGAAATTCATGATTAGGCTTCTTTGCTCCGTTCCGTTTACGCAAACGCAACGATTGGATGATTTGGCTTCTTTACTTCCGCCTCCTTGCTTAGCCACCCTACTTCCATCAACTTCAGATCTGTCAAATGAAGGGTCGACTGGAATTGAAATAGCTTTGTGGGTTCACTCGGCATATGAAGGTATTGAAGAAATTAATGCTGAACTTATTCCCTTGACATAATCGAAGAAACCTGGGGAAGACAAAGAAGAAGAAGCAGAAGACGAAGCAACCTGAAGATTTAATGGGACGCCGGCTTCATTTATTTCCCTTTTATTCCTGCAATTTTCAATGTATTAGACATCTCTATAAATATGTATGTTTGCTTGATTAATGATAAGCTTTTGGATGTTCTTCCCGTTTCAAGTTCCTTCCCCTTTCTTTTTGCTGTGTTGTTTTTCCTCCTGCTATCTTCTATAGTGGTATCAGAGCGAATAGAGTGATAGTTTTGGTGGTGGTTGTGCCATCAGAGATGGATTCTTATTTGATCATTTGAATTTCTTCATCACTTTTGTGTTTCTCATCTTCATCCTATGGCCACCCCAAATACCTCTCATATGTTTCAGTTCACACAAAATGGGGTTCCCATTTTTGATTGTGAGTTCTACGACTTATGGAGCACTCACATGAGACTCATGCTACAATCACAAGGTCTCTGGTATCTTGTGTCTCGAAAGGAAGATGCAACTACATCCACACCAGCATCCTCCAAAGGGAAAGAAGCTTCAAAAGATGACAAGCTCAAAGCTGCTACTGAAGAAGCCAAGCTTGAAGCTAAGGCTCTGTTGCTCTTACACCAAGGAGTGAGCAGAGATATATACCCAAGAATCATGGGGGCTGTCACAGCTAAAGAAGCATGGACAACCCTCTACAATGAATTCCAGGGTTCAGAAAAAGTTATCGAAATTAAACTTCAGCACCAGTGGAAAATGTTTGAAGGCACAACAATGAAGGAAAATGAATCCATTCGTGATTTTGTATCGAGACTCATGGGCATTGTCAATCAAATTAGAAGCCTTGGAGATAAACTCAAAGACAAGAAAATTGCCCCCAAAATCCTACGTTGCCTTCCACCAAAATTCGACCCCATTGTCACTACAATTGAAGAAACAAAAAATCTGAAGACTCTCTCAATCTCAGAGCTCATGGGGTCTCTTCAAGCACATGAAGAACGGCTAAAGAGGACACATGAATCCCCTGAGAAAGCTTTCCAACTAAGAACTCCCTCCACTAGAAAATAATTTGGGGATGGATCCTTCTCTCACAAAGGGAAAGAAAGGCAGGGAGACATCAAAAGAAATACATCACCTTCCTGTAACTTGTGCAAGAGCATGGCTCTACTCTCTCCATGATGGTTCTGTTTGAAATCTTTAAACCTTGCAAATGAATATGGATCATCATCTCCCAAGAAGATAAGGTCCATCGAAGATGTTTATCTCAGAAGTGAAAGAGCCCTCCTCATCAAAGATGATATCTCTAGAAATTTAGAATGTGCCGATTATGCCATCGACACATTCCAAAAGAAGGAAGAAAGAAACCTACAACTCATCATGTCCTCATTTGTTGCACTGATATTGGTCGATGGCATAATCGGCTTGCTCACCTAAACTACAAAGATATCAAATTCATGCAACAAAAGGGGCTGGTAAATGGTCTACCTGCACTCAAGACTGAAGAAACTCTTTGTGAAGATTGTGTTATGGGAAAGTGCCATAGACAACCCTTCCCATATGCTGCCACCTGGAGGGCTGAAGAACCTTTAGAACTTGTCCATGCAGACTTATGGGGGCCTGCCCCTATCCCTACAAAAGGAGGTATGATCTACTACTTATGCTTTATTGATGATTTTTCAAGATTCTCTTGGATTTTCCTCCTACAAACAAAATCTGAAGCATTTGCAAGGTTTAAAGATTTCAAAGCTTTGGTTGAAAAGGAGAGTGGGAAGTGCCTGAAAAGATTGAGGACAGACAGGGGAGGAGAATTCACAGGAAAAGAGTTCTCAGACTACTGCCGACTGCATGGAATTCATAGAGAACTTACCTGTCCTAGAACCCCAGAGCAGAATGGCGTGGTGGAAAGAAAAAACAGAACCATCATGGAGAGAGTAAGAGCCATGCTCTTGCATCACAAGGTGCCTCCAGAATTCTGGGGAGAAGCTGCACACACTGTTGTGTATATCCTTAACCGATCTCCCTCCAGAAGCCTTGAAAATATGACACCCTATGAAGCTTGGCATAAGAAAAAGCCATCTGTTGACCATCTCAGAGTGTTTGGGTGTCTGGCCTACAGACACATTCCAAAAGAAGGAAGAAAGAAACTTGACATAAGGGCAGAAAAAGGGGTCTTTCTGGGGTATAGTCAGCACTCAAAAGGATACAGGTTGGTATAGTCAGCACTCAAAAGCATACAAGTTCTACTGTCCTGATACTCAGAAGCTACAAATTTCCAGAGATATCATCTTTGATGAGGAGACTCCTTAGCTTTGGGATCAGTCCACTCCATCACAAGAATCTATTGGGGTTGCTGAAATTCCAGAACAGCCATCCTCCTCAATTCCTATGCCTATTGGGGTTGCTGAACCTATGGAACAGCCATCCTCTCCAATTGTCCAGCCAGATGATGTTCCTACATCTGGATATGATACTGAATATGGATCATCATCTCCCAAGAAGATAAGGTCCATCGAAGATGTTTATCTCAGAAGTGAAAGAGCCCTCCTCGTCAAAGAAGAACCTGGAAATTTCAGAACAGCTGCCAACAATCCCATCTGGTGCAAGGCCATGGAAGAAGAAATGGAGGTGATTGAGAAAAACAAAACCTGGGAACTTGTCCCTAAACCTGAAAACAAGAATGTCATTGGACTCAAATGGGTGTATAAGGTCAAGTATAATGAAGAAGGAGAGGTAACCAAGTACAAAGCCAGGATTGTGGCTAAGGGATATGCCCAAAAAGAGGGAATTGATTTCAATGAGACTTTTTCTCCAGTGGTCAGGATGGAGAGTATAAGAGCCCTCATTGCTGTTGCTGCCCAAAATTGTCTTACTATCCATCAACTTGATGTTAAGGCAGCTTTCCTCAATGGAGAGATTGAGGAAGAGGTATATGTTTGCCAGCCAGAAGGTTTTATTAAGCAAGGAGAAGAAGAGTATGTGTATCTTTTGAAAAAGGCCATGTATGGTTTAAAGCAGGCCCCCAGGGCTTGGAACCACAAAATCGACAGCTACCTCACCAGGAATGGGTATGTTAGAAGCCTCAATGAACCATCCTTATACACAAAGAACTTTGAAAATAATGAGTTCTTGTTTTTATGCCTTTATGTGGATGATCTCATCTTCATTGGGTCTACCCCAGCTATAGTTGAAGACTTTAAAGAAACAATGAAGAGGGAATATGAAATGAGTGACCTTGGAGAGATGAGGTATTTCCTTGGACTTCAAGTCAAACAAAGTCCAGCAAAGATCTTTCTTAATCAGGAAAGATACATTGAAAAACTCATTGAAAAGTATAAGATGACAGACTGCAATCCTGCCTCTACTCCAATGGTCACAGGAACTCGGCTAAGATATAAGGACCAAGCACCTATTTTTGCTGAAGATTACAGGAGTCTTGTGGGGTCTCTCATCTATCTCACCAACACCAGGCCAGACATAGAGAATGTCGTTAGTATTCTATCCAGGTTCTTGACTCATCCCAGCTCAGAACATCTCAACACTGCTAAGAGAGTTCTCAGGTATCTGAAGGGGACAAAGGGGCTTGGGTTAACATATAAGAAGGAAGAAAACTCTGCTCTCATTGGATACACAGACAGTGATTGGGGAGGAGATGTCGATGATAGACGAAGCACAAGTGGGTATGTTTTCATGCTAGGGAGCAAGCTTATCTCATGGGCATCCAGAAAACAAAAAATTGTGGCTTTATCGTCTGCAGAGGCTGAATATGTGGCTGCGTGTAGTGCTGCTAGTGAAGCAGTTTGGCTACAAAAACTTTTTCAGGATTTGGGCGTGAATACTGATGGTGAAGGAACTGTGTTGTGGTGTGATAATGTTGCTGCCATAGGAATAACCAAAAATCCTGTGTTTCACAATCGAACTAAGCACATAGACCTTAGGTTTCATTTCCTTAAGGATCTCGTGGCGAAGAATTTGATCAAGATGCAGTTCTGTCCCACAAACAAACAGGTTGCGGACATTCTTACCAAACCTCTTTCTGTTGGGCCTTTCTCTAGTATCAGATCCAAGCTTATCACAGATGATGGTTCAGCTTTATGGGGGAGTATTAAAGAAATTAATGCTGAACTTATTCCCTTGACAGAATCGAAGAAATCTGGGGAAGACAAAGAAGAAGAAGCAGAAGACGAAGCAACCTGAAGATTTAATGGGACGCCGGCTTCATTTATTTCCCTTTTATTCCTGCAATTTTCAATGTATTAGACATCTCTATAAATATGTATGTTTGCTTGATTAATGATAAGCTTTTGGATGTTCTTCCCGTTTCAAGTTCCTTCCCCTTTCTTTTTGCTGTGATATTTTCCTCCTGCTATCTTCTATAGAAGGTACGAGGACAGCGCTTTTAACGACACGAAAAAGTATTCCCTAGCAGGAAGACAGTCGTTAATTTTTGTTTGCTAGAGAAATAGATAAAAGTCGAACTTTTGTAGTTGAAAGATGAAGATGACTGCCACTCACTCGGCAAATGACGTTGAACCTATTGTGGAGGAAGGCAGAGTCGACATATCTGAGAAGATGAGGATGACTGATGCTGGCTTGGAAAATGAAGATGACTGCTATTTCTGTAAAATCTAAAGATTTCCACGACGAATGAATAAGGCATGATGGCCTGCCTGAGTCAATTCATTTCTAGGACGATAGCATTTAATTACATTGTGTGTGGGGAGGGAAAGATAAGTAAGCTGCAGGGGAGTCATGGAGGAAGAGGAAGGAAAAGATTTTATTTTATTCTAAACATGGTTTGCATGTAACAATCACAAAAAAAAAGTAGTGGGAGAGAGGGTCACCGAGGGTATCTTTCTATTTGGGATCAAATGGAGGCTGCAATGATACAGATTAATTTTCATTTATTCATAGGTGTGAAATATTTTGAGTATATTAAAAATAAAAAAAATATTGGACTACTGAACTCATCAAATGAGCCAAAAATACCAAAATGAAATAGTATCAATTTGAGTCTTGATGGGGTTCCCAAAAATTGACTCTGCCAAACTAGAGATTTTTTGTCTTGAACTCGACCGGTTCATCGATACAATTTCAGCGGGTTCGTTCTCGTGCAATCTCGAGTCTGTTTGGTCTCCTAAACGGACGTCGGAACGCACGTACATGCATACACTCGCGCGATCCACACCGTGCAAGGAACACAGTCCCAAGCGCCGCAACCCCAAGCGTCGCAGCCCCAAGCGCTGCTGCCCCAAGCACCACGCATAAGTGTCGCACCCCAAGAGGGCGCTGTTTCAATATAATGCCCCTCATTGTGTGCTGACTTTGTCAGCGCCCCATTTGAGGCGAGCTTAGCAGGGCATCCCCCCTTGGGGGGTGCGTGCAGCGCTTCCCCTCTAGGGGAGCATGTTGCCCTTCCCCCTTGTGGGTGCGCGCACCAACACCCCTTTTAGGGGGTGCGCAGCGCGCCAACGCCCCCACCCACCCCTCCCCCTTGGGCGGCGCTTGTGTAACATCCCAAATTGAACTAGACCCCTCAAGTGACATGTGCCACTTTGAGTTGGCTTAGACTAGGTAGTAGTCCTGAGACCCTAAAGAAATCATGGATGAGTCATGGTCAACATGAGTGGGTGTAACACCCCACTTCCCAATGGTAAAGAATCGAAAGAGAAAAGTGGTAGCACGGTAACGTCGCGCGGTAGTTGTTACCACCAACGGTAACTCTGTCGACGAGAAGTGTTAGCTTCTCGACGATAGCGTGTCGACGAGAAGAGATAACACCCCGCGATAGGTATATCGATGGCGGTAGCATGTCGAGTAAAAGAGTTAGCCTGTCGCTGAGAAGTGTTAGCTTCTCGACGATAGCATGTCGACGAGAAGAGGTAATGCCCTGCGGTAGGTATATTGTTGGTGGTAGCTGTTGGGAAAATGACCTTCAATGTTTCCTTGATTTGAAGAAGTTTCACACTCAATGCTAAGTGCAAGTTGTATTTGATAAACCCCATTTGATTCATGACCATGCAGGGTTAGGTCATACCATGGTGTAATGTAAGTTCAGTAGGTTTTCTGTCAAAACCGCTGAGACAAGCTCTCAGTCTCAACTGAACCGCTGAGACAAGGCCAGGAGCCGCTGAGAAGGTGTCTGGGCCTGCTGAGCTGCAGATAGAAGAAAACCGCTGAGACAATTGTCTGTCTCAGTGGATCCGCTGGGACGGGACAGAAGTAGCCGCTGAGACAGATTCAAAATGATCTGGCGGGTTCTGCTTTTAGCGCAAGCTGCAGAAAGGCTTCTTAGGGGTCCACCAATCACTCTCACACCTGTCAGGAGGACAGCTAAGAGCCGTTGAAGATCATTGGAGTATAAAAGAATAAGTTAGGGCTTTGTAAAGCTATCTCCTCCAACATATTACTCTCAAGCACACAAAAAGAAGAAAATTAATGTTCCATTGTCGGCAGCCAAGAAGCTCTCACTATCTGATTATCCAAGGATGCAAGGAGAGAAGAGATTGCTCATCTTGTTCAACACAAGAAAGAGCAAGCTGATCCAGTCCATCTTCTGAAGGAAAGGATCAAGAAGAATCAAGTTGGGGCATACCTACTCCTCCCTGATTCAAGTCTGCAACAATAGCTGTTCAGAAGAAGAAGACCAAGGCTTGACCTCTTCTATCTTCTATTTGTAATCCTTTACTATCACATCTGTAGGAACTTAAGTGTTCTGAGTTTGTAGGACATATTTGCCTGAGTTTGTAGGGCATCTTTGCCTGAGTGTGTAGGGCTGTCTAGCCTGAGAAGTAGAGCTGTGTGTTCAGCTTGAGTGTAGGATCATTGGCTGATCTGAGGTAGGGCTGTTGAGCCTGAGGTAGGGTTTGAGAAAACCTGAGAGATCCTGAGGGATCTGAGTTGTAGGATCTTGGAGCTGAGATTGGAGAAGTTGGCCTTATCTAACTCATTGTTAGAAAGGTGAAGGGGGAAAGAGGACTACTCAAGACACCCTGTCTTGATGAACCTCTATAAATCCTTGTGTGTTTTCTGTGCCTGATAATTTACTAAACTAAAATCAGAAAACAGCTAGCCTAAAACAAAGAAACCTATTCACCCCCCCCCCCCCCCCCCCCCCCTCCTCTAGGTGACTAAGACTACATCCTAAATAAACTATCAAGTGGTATCAGAGAGAAGTTGGTCAAGAAGGACATAACTGTCTGACCAGATCCTATAAAGGAATAGTCTTATCTCAATCCAATGGCCACCACTGGATTGCAGAAGGAGATGAGATCCATAAAGTTGCCCATATGCAACAAAGAAAACTTTGGCATATGGAAGCAAAGGGTTAGATTGTTTATGGAAGCATCTGACCCAAGGATATACATCACAGTAAAGCAAGGGCATTTCACCTTTCAAACTGCCTCCTCCATAGATCCAACAAGAAGAGTGGCCAAAGCCTTCAATGACTTGACCAATGATGAACTTGCACTGTTCACCATGGATAAAAGAGCACAAAACATAATTGTTAATGCAATTGATGAATCTACATTTCAGAACTTGGTACACCGCACAACTGCCAAGGAAATGTGGGATACATTAGTAGTATATATGGAAGGAACAACTGAAGTGAGGGATGATAGAAAGTCACTCCTCAATCAAGAATATGAAGCCTTCAGGCAGCTGAGTCAGGAGAGCATTTCCATGTGCTATGAAAGGTTCTTTAGGATAGTAAATGAAATAAGAACCTATGAGAGAGTGTTCACTGATTATGAGTTGAATGATAAGTTCCTTAGATCTCTAACAAGGGATTGAGACACAAAAATCTGTGCAATCAGGGAAGTGGCTAGGCTTCGTGAGACTCCTACTCATACACTGTTTGGAAAGCTGCTCTCTTATGAGATGCAGTTATCTGCAAGAAAGAAAGAGGACACCTCAACAAGGGCTCATGCAAGGGAGAAATATGTGGCTCTCAAGGCTGACAGCTCCAAGAAAAGCAAGGGCAGGATGGTGTCTCCTCCAAGGAGGAGTGCTGAATCTGAGAAATCTGAAATAAACACCTCAGATAGCTCATCTTCTGATGAAGAGTTTGCTGCCTTCTCAAGGCAGTTCAAGAAGATGATGAGGAGGAAGCAATGGAAGAACAAGCCCTCCTCCTCATCACACTCCAAGAAAGACCACATGAAATCTGAAAGACAGCACCCAAAGGGTGACAGGTATGATTCCAAATCTAGTAAACATGTTTCAAATAATATTATTTGTTATTGCTGCAGCAAGTCTGGACATGTCATAGCTGACTGTCCAGTCAAAAGAAAGGAAAATGGTGATAAGAAAAATCTTCACCAAAAGGATAGGAAAAGGGAAAAATCCTTCCTAGCAAAGAAAGGAAAAAGCTGGAGTGAATCTGAAACTTCAACTTCAGATTCAGATGATGAAGAGGAAGCATACATAGGGTTGTTTGCAGCTGAAGAGGATGAAGATTATCCTGCTGCCAAGGTTGGAGTCAGGGCCCCTCTATCACATTCAGATAGTGACATAGAGGAGGATGAAGACTACAAAGATCAGTTAGGTCTTATGGCCTTCACTGATGAGGATGACAGTCAGAACAATTCTGACAATGAAAAGGTATTAACTCATTCCACTTCCTTTTCTGATCATGATGTATGCCCAGAATCTGAAGCACATTCATCACATGGTGAAAGTGACTCGGAATCTGAGGAAGATGTCAATCAACTGATTGACAGATATGGTGCTCTCTTGGTAGCTATGAAAAAGAGCAAGAAGTTGGCCAAGAGACAAGCCCAGGAAATTGCTTCCCTTAAGATGGCTGAAAATGATTGCACTGAGTCAACCACCATGGTGGCTCAGATGAGTAGACAGATAAGCCACTTAAAGGGTTTATTGTGCATTTGAGCACCATATCCCAGAAGAACGAGGTCATCAAGGACCTTGAGGAGAAGCTTGTGAAAGAAAGAAGCCTAGTGGCTCAATTCTCCAAGCCAAAATCTGTGCTTCCTATTATTGACTCCTTTTCTTCTCAATCCAATAGGAGAGGACTAGGATTCAATAAAATGGAAGTAAGAGAAGGGAGTGGAGAAAAGAGCAGGGGTAAGGCTAAACCTCAAACCACCTTTCAAAAGGTGTTACTTCCCTCCAACAGGTATGACCATGAAAGCATGTATGGTCACTGGAAGAATGAAAGTACCTATAGGAAGGAAAACATTCCTTCCCATAGTGGAAGAAAGGGCATGAGATTGAGTGTTATGAAGGCTCCCCATGAAGAAATCCAAATGGCCCAACATGGACCATTTGTATTTGGTACTCCAACACCTACATTCAAGAGCAAGCTGGCTGGTCACTCCAAAGTCTGTCCAGCAAAGACATTGGCTGATGTCAAATCTGTTAACAAGACTTGCTGCTCAGTGTCAGATGCCATCAGATCTTGTATGGCTGTCAAGCCAAAGCAAGCTGATGTCATTAGAATAAAGAGCATCAAGACAGCACATAGGTTGACATTCAGTCAAATCATTGCTGAAAGAAATAGGAAGATTGCAACTGTCTCCCCTCCTGAACACAGACACAGTAATGTTATTTCCTCAAGAAATGTTCAGAAGAGGAGATACAACATTCATGAATGTTGGTGTTGTGGTAAAGTGGGACACTTTGCCATAGATTGTTGGTACAATCTCAATGTGCCAAATGCAAAGAAGAGTCTTCCTGCAAAGAATGCAGCTAGTGTGAGGACATTTCATCATACTAACAAGGACCTAGGACCCAAAATTGATTGGGCTCCTAAGGGTAACTAAACTCCTTCTTGCAGGTTAGTTCAAGTACCAGCCTCAACCAAATTTGGTACTTGGACAGTGGGTGCTCAATGCACATGAAAGGAACAAGGAATCTTCTACAGGACTACAAAGCTGTGAAGAATGGACCAAAAGTCATATTTGGCGGATTTGAAAGAGGAATCACCAAAGGATATGGTATGATTTCCAATTGCATAGTTTCAATCACAAGGGTGGCTTATGTTGAAGGGTTGCAATACAACCTAATAAGCATAAGTCAACTATGTGATCTAGGCTATGTCATTGAATTCCACAATGACAAGTGTTTGATCAAAAAGTCTAATGACTTAGAGACCATTCTCTCAGGCACTAGGAGTGGGAATGTTTATTACTTAGACTTTACATACAGTAATTCTCTTACATCTGTTTGTCTTGTAGCTAATGAGAATGAGTCTCTTTGTGTTCAATGGCACAAGAGACTTGCCCACATTAACTACAAGACAATGTATAGACTATTCTCTAAAAACCTTGTTAAAAATAGTCCTAATTTAAAATGTATTAAAAGTGGTCCCTGTCATGCTTGCCAAATGGGTAAGCAAACAAGGACCACCTTTAAAAGTATTGGCTCCAAAGACACTAAAAGATGTTTTTATCTCTTGCATATGGATTTGTTTAGTCCTTTGCCAATTCAGAGCCTAGGAGGAAAGTTGTATACTTTGGTGATTGTTAATGATCACTCAAAATATACATGGGTATTCTTCCTTAAGAAGAAGTCTGATACTTTGAATGTCTTTATAAATCATGTCAAAGCAATTCAGAATGACTTGCAATATGCTGTGGTCAGGACTAGGACTGACCATGACACAGAATTTCAATCTGAAGCCATGACAAGGTTTTGTCAAGAATATGGTATCACCCAAGAGTTCTCCTCCCCAAGGACTCCACAACAAAATGGTGTGGTTGAGAGGAGGAATAGGACCTTGATAGAAGCTGGGAGAACATTGCTTAGTGACTCCTCACTCCCAGAATACTTCTGGGCTGAGGCAGTCAATACTGCATGTTATGTTCTCAATAGAGCTTCCATCAATAAGGTTCATGAAATAACCCCCTATGAAATTCTGAAAGGTAAACAACCCTCAATTTCATATTTTAGAATCTTTGGCTCCAAATGCTACATTTTAAACAATGGAAAATCTGAATTAACTAAGTTTGCAGAAAAATGCAATGTGTGGGTTCTTGTTGGCTATAGCTCACATAGTAGAGCTTATAGAGTGTATAACAAGAAAACTCATGTTGTAGAGGAGTTTATGCATGCAGTATTTGATGAGACCAGCCTAATATATAAGGGCTGGTCTAGTTCTTCTGTTTTGATAGGAAATGAAAAAGAAATGGAAAAGATGTCTGTGCAAGACATGCCCAGTAGTAGCAAAGCTCATTCTGATGCTGCAATTCCTGAAGAAGAAGAAGAGGTCCAAGGTGCTGAAGATAGTGCTGAAGACACTGCTGAACCAGCAGAAGTGGTACAACAAGCTGAGGACAGATTGCCAGCAGCTGTAAGACACCTAAGGGATCATCCTAGAGAGCAAATCATAGGAGATCAGAACCAAGGTGTGCTGACCAGAAGCAGGTCTCATAATGATGCCCTATTCTTAAGCTTCTTGTCACAAATGGAGCCCAAGAAGTTTGAAGAAGCCAACCAAGACACCTTTTGGATTCAAGCAATGCAAGAAGAACTTCTTCAATTCAAAAGATGCAAGGTATGGAAGTTGGTGCCTAAACCTCAAGGACATAATATTATTGGCACCAAATGGATTTACAGGAACAAGTTGGATGAAAATGGCACAATTATAAAGAACAAGGCAAGGTTGGTAGCCAATGGCTATAGACAAGAAGAGGGAATAGACTTTGATCAAACCTTTGCCCCTGTTGCAAGATTAGAAGCAATTAGGCTATTCCTTGCCTATGCTGCCCACAAGGGGTTCAAAGTATATCAAATGGATGTCAAATCATCCTTCCTCAATGGTGACTTGAAGGAAGAGGTATATGTTGAACAACCATCAGGTTTTGTGCATCCAACCCTCACTAGTCATGTTTATTTACTTAGAAAAGCTCTTTATGGTCTAAAACAAGCCCCTAGGGCTTGGTATGAGACATTGTCTAGCTTTCTCATCAAGAACAAGTTCTTGAGGGAAAAGATAGATAATACATTGTTTCTTAGGAAAACAATGGGCAAATGTCTCCTAGTCCAAATATATGTTGATGACATAATATTTGGGTCTACCGATGACAACCTCTACAAAAGGTTTGCCAACCTAATGCAGGGGGGTTTGAGATGAGCAGTATGGGAGAGCTCGAGTACTTTTAGGCCTCCAAGTGAAACAGTCTGATTAGGGTATATTCATCTCTCAAACCAAGTACACTAGGGAGCTTATCAAGAAGTTTGGGATGGAATCAGCTTCCACCATGAAAACTCTCATGGGGTCCAACACTTCCCTGGACAAGGATGAGAAGGGCAAGGCCTTTGATGAATCCATGTACAGGTGCATCATTGGATCCCTATTATATTTAACTGCTAGTAAACCAGATATTATGTATGTCACATGTGTGTGTGCTAGGTACCAGGCATGTCCTAAGGAATCTCACTACTCAGCTGCAAAGAGGATTTTGAGATTCCTTAAAGACAGCCTACATCTTGGCTTTTGGTACCCTAAGAACAATGATTTTGAACTAACAGGATTTTCATATGCAGATTTTGCAGGCTGCAAAGAAGACAGGAAAAGCACAAGTGACACTTGTCAATTCCTAGGAAGGAGGTTGATATCATGGAGCAGCAAAAAGCAGACAAGTGTGGCAATATCCACTGCTGAGTCTGAATATATTGCTGCAGGAAGTTGTTGTGCACAACTTTCGTGGATTCAACACCAATTAGAGGACTACAACCTCAAGGTAAGTGAGTCTCCCCTTTATCGTGACTCATCCAGTGTTATCTCTATTGCTAAGAATCATGTCTCTCATAGCAGGACTAAGCACATAGAGATAAGATATCATTTTATAAGAGAACGTGTTGAATGCAAAGATATCTGCCTTGAATTTGTCTCCATTGACAATCAAGTTGCTGATATCTTTACAAAGCCATTGGATGAGGCCAAGTTTAATGCTTTTAAGATTGAATTAGGCATGTTAAATTTTGAATAGCCACAAATTTCCCTTTGTATCAATCATCTGTGTTATTATGCATGTCCTGTTGTAACTTAAAGTGTTGTCACATCAACCCTATTAGTGATATGGTTAGGTCTTCAAACAATCATATCTCAAATGAACTTATGGTAAGGTAGTAAGACCAGTTAAACCAGAACAGTCTATTTCAGCTGAGCCGCTGAGACAGTTGGGAAAAGTCTCAGCTGAGCCGCTGAGACGACTAAATCTGTCCCAGCGGCTGACAGTGTTCTGTCCCAGCGGTTAGGTCACCGTCCCAGTGGTTCCGGTGAGACGACATGGGTTCATTATACCTTGTCTATATGCAACCCCAATTGACCCATTTCCACCTACAATTATAAGAGCAATTAAATCTAATTATTAGGGTTAATTATACATAAGTCTTAGGCCATATAAATAGTCAATCTTATTAGTGAAAGGTACACGACCCCTCTTTCCTAGCCGCCGAGATGAATCACCTTCTCTTCTGTCCCAGCGTATTCCTCTACCATAGAAATGGCTCCCAAAAGCTCTAAAGATCTTCTTGAAGGCTATGAGATAGTCAGGAATGACTTTGCACATGCTCCTGAAGAAATCAAGGGAGTGATTCAACTCCTTGAAGACCAAGGACTGGAATTCCTTCTCTCTGAACCAAGTACCATTCTCAGAGCTGAAGTTCTGGAATGGTTTAACAATGCCAAATTATCCTCCTCCAGGTCATCCATCAAATCAAAAATAGGAGAAGAGAGGATAAAAGTCACCCCTGCCAAGATAGAGAAAGCCCTTCATATTCCTTCCTGCAGCTCGAGTGAGGAGGAAGAAATCTCTGAGAAGGACAAGAAGAAAGCATTAAAATGGACAGAATATAATGATGCCAAGATTGGATCATTAAAAAGGAAATTCTCAATCAGAGGGGGAAGCTATTATCAGATATTGTGGGAAAAGCATTACTTTGCAAACCTGGATCCCATGACACAATCTCTCAATATATGTTTGACCTCATGACCAGAATCATACTAATAAGAAAAACATCTTGGGGAACAGTGATTTTCCAAAGGATCAAGGAATGTTTGCAGTCACCCAACTTGGGTAGAATCCTGTCCCTGTACCTAATCCAATTATACCTTAAGAAGCTTAGCAACTCCAAAGGAACAAGCCTTCACTATCTAAAAAGAATGGATATCAAGACCCTGGACAGGTTCACCAGGGTCCTTCCAATGAGTCAGCCCACTGAGACTAAAGGAAAAGAGAAAATACCTCCAAAACCCTCTAAGAGAACTAGGTTGATTATGTCAAGTTCTGAGTCTGACACCTCAGATAAAGATGATGATGCTGGTGCTGACATTGGATCACACAGCACTCTTGCCAAGAATACTCCAAAGGATGACACACCAATTGACATTCTCCATCCACAGGAGCTGGACAAGGATATAACTCATGGTAACTAATCTTTCAAACCTCAAACTACTCATTAAATTAATAGATCATAAACAATTAATTAGGTTGTCAATTCTGACACCTAAATTATGTGAACCACAGCTCCCCAAAGCCAGCTGAATGCTCCATCTGAGGGGGAGCATCAACAAAAGCCATCCCCATGGATGGTATCAATGATCAAGATGGAAGTGGAGGAGCCACATCTGACAAGGACAAAGTTCCATCTCCTAAGAACCTACTAAGTGAGCTTGATACCATAATTCACAATCTTGAAAGAAGAATATCTCTTACCAATGATGATTCCCCAGCTCTCTGGGATTTTCACCAACAAGGCCCATCTGATGCCACATATGAGGGGGAGAAGCCACTAGAGCCATCAGCAGACAAAAATCATGTTATTGGTAAGTTCTAGAAATCCAGACTTAGCATTGCAAAATAATTAAATCTAACTCCACAATTCTTGTCCAAGAATTCCTGGACTCATCAATTCAAGTTGATCTAACTGAGGGGGAGGTGCAGAAAGTGCCAACTGCAGAGAAAGATGAAGTTCTTGCCTTCCTGGACTCAACTGACAAAGATGCTCTCTCTGAGGGGGAGGAGCATGATAATGATGGTGATGATGATCTGGATGATAATCAAAATAGTGGTAATGAAGATGAGATGGATGATGATCATGTCCCTCCTGATCACATTGATGTTACAACATCATTTGCTAAGCTGGTGAATGCCCCAGCTGCAGTCTTGCCTGAACCTCCAGTCAACCTAGTGCTCAACATTATCAACCCTCCAAGTTCACCAAGGTCCCCAGCCCCAATGATCAATATTCAGCAAGCCTCCACTTCCAACTCACATAATGAGAATCTTCTCAATGCTATCAACTTGCTGCTACAGTCTCATCTCACTTCCATGAAGACACATGTGGATCAATCAGGAATATATTGATCAGTCCTTCAGGAATGTGAAGGCTGAAGTCATGACTGAGGTCAAGGTGATAAAGGAGAACACTGAAATACTCAACAACCAGATGACCAAATGGTTTGACCTTGCTGAGAAGACAGTAATTTCTCAGAATACAATTCTAAGATCTATGGACAAACACCTCCAGTTGTCTGAACAGGATATGAGATATGTCAAAAACTATGTCAGTCAAACAGATGAGGTGATAGAGAAGCCAGCTAATCATCTTCAAGAATATGTATATTCCACTGCTATGCAGTTAAATGAAGAAGCTGACAGGTATAAGGAAGAGCTGAGAGCAGAAATTGCCACTGTCTCTCAATCCATTGCTGAAAGAGCCACCTCTTCTCACCTGAATGAAGAAGTGGGCAAGTTAAAAGGTGTGCTTCAAGCTGATTTTGAGAATGTGTTCCAAACTCTCTCTGGCACAATAACAACAGCTAAGCAATACCTCCATCAAAAAATATATGAAGAAGCCAGAAAGGGGGAGGACACAAATGCTATCATAAATTTTGACCTTACACTGAAAGTTCTACAAGGTACAAGGATAGCTCTGAATCTTCCTATCTTAGATGTCAATAGGGCAGAAGATTGGGATTTCCCACATCAAGAAGCAATTGCCCAGAATGAGAGATTGAAAAAGAGAAGAGAAAGAGAACATGTATTACTTACTGAAGAATACATGGCCAAGCAAAGAGATGTGCAAAATAGAGATCCTGATTATGAGTATTGGAGTGATGACTCCAAAGAAATTATACTAAATGCCTGGCTAAGTCATGGTAAAATTGGAAAAGACATTGATAAGTTATATCCATCTGAGGAATGGATAAGGCATTTAGAGAGGAGCACAAAAAGAGATAAAGTATTCAAAGCCAATCTAGTAAGAAAAGATAACCCAAGAAGGATGCCTTCTAGATACATTCCAAAGCCATTTATGTATTTTCAAAGGCAATAGAACAAGAGGAAGATAACTGAGATTGAAGCTGCAAATGCTGAAAAGGACACAACCACAAATCTCCCTGAAGACATGGTTGTACCTGCCGAAGATAAGGAGCTTCCAGTTCAAGAAGAAATAGTTGTTGAAAACATGAATGTTGAATATAAGGAGCTCCCAGCACAAGAAGAAATGGGTGCTGAAGACATGGATGTTGCAGCAGACCAACTGGCCACAGCTAAAGGAAAAGAAGCAGTTGATGACATTCCTGAGTGCTCTTCTTCTAAGAAAAGAAAATTCTAGATGAATGTATAAATATTTTGTGAATATGCAAATGCAAATTAAACTATAACTCATTACTCTATCTGAACTGCTTATGAATGGAATGTTGAAGTCATCACCTCATGTCATTAGATAATATGAGCCTTAGCTAAAAGTTTACTCTATTATTATTGATTCAGTTAATGTGTGATGCACTATCATGTGTATTTAACCATATTATGGAAATGATAAACTCTGGTTGTAATATACTTGGCATGAATATATTGTGTTATAATTTTATCCTAAATATTATAACAATGTTTATATGAGTATGATATAATGATTATCATGTTATGAAGTTACATGACAAATATTGATATGGTATGTACTTTAGCATTTGAGGGTGTTCTGCCTTCTTTAAATATGGGGAGATTGTTGAGAAAATGCCCTTCAATGTTTCCTTGATTTGAAGAAGCTTCACACTCAATGCTAAGTGCAAGTTGTATTTGCTAAACCCCATTTGATTCATGACCATGCGGGGTTAGGTCATACCATGGTGTAATGTAAGTTCAGTAGGTTTTCTGTCAAAACCGCTAAGACAAGCTCTCAGTCTCAGCTGAACCGCTGAGACAAGGCCAGGAGCCGCTGAGAAGGTGTCTGGGCCTGCTGAGCTGCAGATAGAAGAAAACCGCTGAGACAACTATCTGTCTCAGCGGATCCGCTGGGACGGGATAGAAGTAGCCGCTGAGACGGCAAGCCATCTCAGCCCAACCGCTGAGACAAATTCAAAATGATCTGGCGGGTTCTGCTTTTAGCGCAAGCTGCAGAAAGGCTTCTTAAGGTCCACCAATCACTCCCATACCTGTCAGGAGGACAGCTAAGAGCCGTTGAAGATCATTGGAGTATAAAAGAATAAGTTAGGGCTTTGTAAAGCTATCTCCTCCAACATATTACTCTCAAGCACACAAAAAGAAGAAAATTATTGTTCCATTGTCGGCAGCCAAGAAGCTCTCACTATCTGATTATCCAAGGCTGCAAGGAGAGAAGAGATTGCTCATCTTGTTCAATACAAGAAAGAACAAGCTGATCCAGTCCATCTTCTGAAGGAAAGGATCAAGAAGAATCAAGTTGGGGCATACCTACTCCTCCCTGATTCAAGTCTACAACAGCAGTTGTTCAGAAGAAGAAGACCAAGGTTTGACCTCTTCTATCTTCTATTTGTAATCCTTTACTATCACATCTGTAGGAACTTAAGTGTTCTGAGTTTGTATGGCATCTTTGCCTGAGTGTGTAGGGTTGTCTAGCCTAAGAAGTAGAGCTGTGTGTTCAGCTTGAGTGTAGGATCATTGGCTGATCTAAGGTAGGGTTGTTGAGCCTGAGGTAGGGTTTGAGAAAACCTAAGAGATCCTGAGGGATCTGAGTTGTAGGCTCTTGGAGCTGAGATTGGAGAAGTTGGCCTTATCTAACTCATTGTTAGAAAGGTGAAGGGGGAAAGATGACTACTCAAGACACCCTGTCTTGAGGAACCTCTATAAATCCTTGTGTGTTTTCTGTGCTTGATAATTTACTAAACTAAAATCAGAAAACCGCTAGCCTAAAACAAAGAAACCTATTCACCCCCCCCCCCCCCCTCTAGGTGACTAGGACTACATCCTAAATAAACTATCAGTAGCATGTCAACTAGAAGAGTTAGCCTGTCGATGAGAAGTGTTAGCTTCTCGACGATAGCGTGTCGACGAGAAAAGATAATGCCGCATGGTAGGTATACCGCCGGCGGTAGCAGGCGGACAAACAAAGCACGACAAGTTGTAGCTACATGTTCCCAAGGCTGAGAGGCGACACTTGGCACCTGATTTGCCTTCCCAAAGCATGGGGAATGCCTATTCTTTAACCCATCAGGTTTCCAACTAGAAAGGTGCAAGTGGAGCATGGAGGAGCATCCAATGCTCATGACCGAACCCCCATAGTGAATCTCCCGATTCAACTCTCCCCTCATTCATATTTTTTCCTTCTATCATCTTTCTCACACCTAAAGGAGGAGATCCCATCAGTTTCATGAGTTGTAGAAGAGAAGCATGAACAAGGCTGACCACCCAACTCTTAGCATGCCGCCAAGGAGAAACACAAGGCTAATGGCCTTAATTCAAGTGAGTTTTCGCTCTTCTCCCCTAGTGCTAGTATCTTAGATATTTAAATGAAGAGAATCAAGCCTCAATTGAGGTTTTGATTTCAGATTTTAATAGCCGAAATGGAGAATGAGCCATGTTAAAAACTAGGATTTCGTCCACCATTCGCTTTAAAAATGATTCCCACCTCTTCTTCTACTCGAAAGCAAACTAATGCCCATGATTTCATGTAAAATGATAGTCTCTAGAGGGAGGGAGCAATCAAGGTTTGAAACTCTGGACATCTTAGCCGTCGGCTAGAGGTTGAAGACAACCAGATTTCATCCAATCTACTTCAAGATCTGTGCAGATCTACTAAAGACAGACCAAATACTATTTAATCTATTAAATGAATTCTGTCACAATTGATCAGCTGGGTTCAAGCCACATTTTAGGCATGTTCCAGCCATATCCACTACTTGGGCCCAACACGAAAGTTGTAGCCCTTGGAAAGACCTTTTCAAAATGGGGTGGCATGTAGCTTCTCCAATTTAATTTCTAATAACACGTCTCATACATGTTAGAAAATGTGTATTTTGTGGATTTATTCCACAATATTGTTTGCATGGCTGTGGAATTTTAACCATGCATGTTAGATGCATAGATACACCATCTCTGAAAGTTTGAGAATTTTTGGTGACCATTTTCCTATATAATTTGTGAACGTTTAAAATAAATACACAAGAGATATTATTGAAAATACTTGCGTTATATCATTTTGAAAATTTCCCAAATTTTTATGGCTTCATTATTAGGCCATGTTAGATATCTAGTAAAAATATTGGGGGTATTTGGACTAGTGATTTGTGATGTATGACACTCCAAATGTTTTGACCTAGAAAATGCACTTGCACATTTGGGGTGCATTTAGCAAAAACTTAGATCATGGATAATTCTCTGAATTCTCATCCAATTGATTGGAAATTTGATACATGACAGTACCATGACCTTAGGGAAAATTTAATAGGTATGATATTAGTGAAATCAATGGGGTCAAATCACTTTGTAAAATGTTCATATTTTTTATGGCTTCACTCTTAGGTGATATTTGGTCAGTGGTAGAAAATGAGGACATTTGGATTAAAGGGTTGAAAAATTTGTCACTTTAAATGTTTGACCTAGAAATGAGTCATGTAGGCTTGGGGTGCTAACAACAGAAATCAGATCTTAAGTTTCCCCTCTGGATTCTCATCCAAATGTCTTGAAAATTGATACTTAACAGTTACCACCTTAAGCAAATTTTTCATAAGTTTTGGAATTAAATTCAATAATTGTCACAAGATGGTATTAATGAAATTTATGTCTTTTTGGCTGGAAAAAATCTCAAATCTTTGAAGTGACATAACCACATTAGAAATGATCTTTGGTAAAAAGTTTAGGACATTTGGAAATGATATGACTTGGTTTATGGTTCTTGCGATCTTGCTCTTGTTCATGAAACCACTTTACCTTATTGATTAAGAATTCTAATGAACATCAATTGGTGCATTTCAATTCAGATATTTGAATGTTAAGTTGCTGAAATATTACCATGTATACATGCGATTTAGATCGTGATAAAACAACTGACCTTGATTTTCTATACTATAAACATTACATTGGATTTAAGTTGGAGTAACAAATGAATCTCGTCGAGCGTGGATTACAATCAAAGTATACATATAGAGGAATGTAAGTGGATGATGAGGAAGCATGTATTATTAGGGCATTACTAGTTGTTGAGAACTTTGCCCACAATGTTCCGGATTTGAAGAAGTCTCCAAGTCAAGGATAAACACACTTTGTATTTGATGCTTGTGTTTAGTTGTGTTGATTTTAGATATAAGATAGTGCAAGCCTAACATAGGGCTAGACTTAGTATCATCAGACATAGTTTTGCCAATGTAATCCCTCATTGTGCAAAACACTACGTCGACCTAAGATTTAGACTATGTTAGACTTATCACTCACTCATAATCAACATGAAGAAATGCCTAGAAAGTTTGGTGGAGCAAAAGATCAGAATTCAGGAAGATCAGAATTTGTCCAAGTCAAATATTGTTTTGAAGAGGTATCGATATCGACTTGATAATCTTAAGCTTCAAGACGATATCATCTTGAAGTTGCACATCTAAAGTTTCAAATCGTATTGATAAGAAGAAGCAGTCAAAGTCAAATATTGTCTTGATAATTCACAGTTCAAGACGACATGGCTTTGATAGGTGTCAGTTATTTAAATATCGTCATGAAGAAGATCAACAAGATAGTTATTGTCTTGACAAAGCTGAAGTTTATACACATCATGTTGATGTATGAAAGTCTTTCATAGTGAAGGTCTCACGCTAAGTAAAGATCGTGGAGATAAAGGAATATCGTTTAGAAGCCCTTCATTGAAGATGAAATTATTCTAAGTCAATTGTCGTCGAGAAGAAATGAAATGTCGTCGAGAAGCCTACACGACAATTCAGAAGTATATTGAGTTGAGAATGATTAAGTCCATATCGTCTAGATACGACTCCCCTATTGCCAACACAAACTCAGAATCTAAGTGTTAATTCTTATCATCTTGATAAGCTTAACAATCAGTTTGAAGGTAGTGGTCGTGTTGAATTCAAATATCATCTTGATAAGCTGAAATGTCATCTTGATAAACTTATCAATCAACTTGAAGACAGTGGTCGTGTTGAATTCAAATATCGTCTTGAAGACCATAAGTATCGTCGAGATGAGGTTTTATTTGCTTGATGACTATACATCTTTGTTAGAAGTTAACTTCAAGTTAGGAAAAGTTGGTATCGTCTTCTAGACTTAAATATCATCTTGAAGAAGTGAATTGTCATCGAGACAGCTTGCATATCGTCGAGACAATTCAAAGTTGCAGGAATTCAAATCTCTGTTGCCACAGATTGCGCCAGTCAAATCAGACCTTTAACGAAAAGTATATCTGACATAAAGTCTGATGGATTCGACCATTGATGATCTCTCTCATATAAATACATATAGATGTGAAGATAAAACCCTAATCCTAAGATTCCGAATCAATCCAACAGTTTTTTGAAGAATAGCCGCAAACTCCAAGTGCGGAGAAAATATCAAGAAGGAGACACTTAAAAGATTAACTCAAGTGCTCCTAAGATTGCTCCAGGTTATTCACTCTTAAATCTCTTAAGAGTAAGACATTTTCTCTGATATCTAGGTTCAAATCAAATCAAACTTTCAAAGAAGATTATATTCAGATCTGTTGCTGATCCAAGAAAGATGTTATCGTCCAACCAAGAAGACTCTATTATTCAAGATCTATTCTTTGACTCTAAGAAAAGTTGTAACAATACTTATTCTAGTTTTTTTGTAGGATCTCTCTGAGATCTGAGTGTAAGGTTCTGTGTGACCTGAGGTAGGTTTCTATGTGAGCCTGATGTAGGATTCAAGATTGAATCTGAGTTGTAGGAGTTGTAAACTCTGAGTTGTAGTATCCTATATTTGGGATCTGAGGTAGGATTCCAGCAGTGAATCTGAGTGTAGGATCCTGAGCTAGGGGATCAGCTAGTGTCCCTGAGGTAGGAGTTTATTTATGAGTTGTAAAATCTGCGGATTTGAGGTGTTTTGGTTGAAGTGGTCGAGGCTAGCACACTGCTAGATAGGCGAAGGGAGGAAAGTGGGGTACCCAACTTGGAGAAGCACTGTAGCTTTCTGTGTTTGTGGTGCTTTCTGTGTTTGTCCTTTTTATACTTCTAATATTCCACAATTAGATT
Organism: Dactylorhiza incarnata; assembly: GCA_033032865.1. Taxonomy (NCBI): domain Eukaryota; kingdom Viridiplantae; phylum Streptophyta; class Magnoliopsida; order Asparagales; family Orchidaceae; genus Dactylorhiza; species Dactylorhiza incarnata. The sequence continues at coordinate 2,240,483 of JAWHQI010000335.1, forward strand.
TAAAAAGGGAGACATCGCCCATTCATCCCCCTTTTATGTGAAGATTAGACTATCCCATAACTTACAATAGCCATGTATGGATAATTGGTGATTTAAACTTAGTGAACCCCTTCTTCAAGATGAGATGAGGCTTATGGGGCAAACCCTGAACATTGAATTTCAAATGTAGCACGGTTACCACAAGTAATCCTTAGGATCACGAGTGGATATACCCATGTTTTATATACCCATACACTAGAGTCAGACCCTAGGGTTTTATGGTGATGCCAACTCGGTAATAGTGGTAGTGAGTTCTTGATGTAGTTTGAAGGATATGACTATATCCTGGCAAGGTCTTGGTTGTTAGTTCTTGGGTGTCGGTGGCACGTTTTCTACACATGAGCGTGTTATGTGTTGATATACACTGTTGCATATTGATCCTGGTTGTAGGCATATTGCATTCTAAACATCTACATGTCCTGACAAACAGAACTCCTTTCTAACGGCCACTGAATAGGGTTTTCCTTGGAATACCCCAGATCCCATGGAAAATGCAACACGACATTTAATATGTTTTTTCTTTCTCAAAGACATTCTCTGGCACGCAACTAGAGAATTCTATATGCAACATCATAACAACATCACTGATTCGGGCCTGCGACCATGGGTAGGTGTTAGTAATGGAACGTTCACCTAGAGGGGGGTATTAGGTGATCTGGGTTCTTTTCAAATTATTTGCGCGAGTTTCGAATATTCAAGCACAACACAGAAATATCGCACAGATAAACACAGATAAAACACACCAGACGACACAAGATCTATAGAGGTTCCTCAAGACCGGGTGTCTTGAGTAGTCCTCTGTCCCTCTGCGCCTACCCAGCAATGTGCTAGGATCAGCAAACTACGCCAAAAACTTCAGGCCCTCAAGCCTTACAACACGGACCCGCAAGTCCAACAGCATAGGCCCGCAAGCCCTTACTGCCCCAGAGCCCGCAAGCTCGACACTCAGGCCCTCAAGCCCTACACAACACAGACCCGCAAGTTCTGTGCCTACAGCCTAGGCCCGCAAGCCCCTACTTCGCCCGAGCCCTCAAGCTCGACAAGATCGGACCCGCAAGTCCACTGCCCTGGCCCTCAAGCCTCACAGCTCACCAGCCCACAAGCTAGATGGTGTCGGACCCGCAAGTCCAATGCCCTGGCCCTCAAGCCTCACAACTCTCCAGCCCTCAAGCTAGACAAATAGGCCCGCAAGCCTTACAAAGATTACAGTGAAAAAGACTGTTACTTCTGCCGAATGAAGATCGGCAACTTTAGCCTGTTGAAGATTGGCTTCTTAAGGTTGAAGAAGATGCTTCTGATTCAGATCTTGAGCGCACAGTTCTTCTTCAATCTTTTCTTGGCCTGATGAGGATTGGCTTCTTATCAGTCGATGGAGATGACTGCTTCTTCTTTTTCACTTTCTTTCTTGCACCGCTTTTACTGTTCTATTTTCTGTATGCGCAAGTTCTTTTTGATTGATCGATTGATATCTGCATTAGGGCAACCTCTTATCCCTTTTATAAGACTGCGAGGCTCCCAACGGTCTTCTGAAAAAGTTCCTTAAGTGTCAGACGCTCCTTTCCTTAAGAGCACGCGCTGATTTGACAATCAGGCGGCGGCATTAAATGCTGACAGCGCGTCCGCAACTTTTGAATCTGTCTCGACGATATTTCCAATGTTACGACGACATGAATGATATCTCGACGACAGGACTTTGTCGATGCCTTGAACTTAGGTATACTTTCAATTCTTCTTGCTTCTGCCACTGATGCAGGTATCTCGATGATACGAAACATTCTGGTGCTTCTGCATATACGACGATATGCTATCTCTGACTGTGTAGTCGTGGTCTTCTTTCTTGTAGACTGTCGTCGTAATCTCGTTGTTCTCTCGACGACATGAGTGATAACATGTCGACAGATCATACTTTAACAACTGCTTGTCTTCAGCTGTCCTTCTTCAGTCTTCTCGACGACCTGCCTTCTTTACGACGATGTCCTACGCCATCAGTCATACTTAGCCTTTTCAGCAACAAGGCTTCTTTGTCGGTGTCGACGATACTGCGTCTTCTGGACGACATTTCTTCCTTTTGTCTTCATTCTTCTCTGCATTCGACGAACGGCAATCTTCGTTCGACGGACAGCATTCTGCGTTCAACGAGCTTCGTTCTTCTGTCCCGTCCCAGCGTTCGACGAGCTCCATTCTGCGTTCGACGAACACGCCAAGTCTCAGCGGTCGATGATCTTCCTTCTGAGTTTGACGATCTTCCTTCTGAGTTCGACGATCTTGCTTCTACGTTCGACGAACTCGCCAAGTCTCAGTGTTCGCTTTGCATCACCTTTGCGTTCGACGAACTGCATTCTTTGTTCGACGAACTTCGTTCATCGTTCGACGATATTATACTTTAACTTCCTGGGATTATCAGCTAAAGAAGTGATCAAATACAAAGTGAAGTTTTCTTGACTTGGTGACTTCTTCAAATCAGGAATCATGTGGGCAAGATTCCCAACAATCTCCCCCTATTTGAAGAAGTCAGAATCTCAATTCAAGACTACTTTCACTTGACAATAAATATTATAATCTTAACTTTTGAGTATGTAAGATTATACTTATCTTTGCTGAACTCTCTGAGTACATCAGGCTTGTAGCTCCCCATTGATTTGATGTCTCTTCTTTTGTGGCTCCCCCTACACCTTTGCTCCCCCTTTCTTTGAGGTCTTTCTTCTTGAGCATCTTTGTCTTGAACATATTGATGTGTTATTTCTCCCCCTTTCTGACTTCTTTCCTGAAGCTCTTCTTTAAGTAGACAATAGTCCAAGCTCCCCCTTGCTCAGTCATAGTTCATCCAAATCCTGTGAGATTCTCTAACCAATCATCTAGAAAGGGATTAGTGAAAAATGAGTAGAGGATTACTCTAAGTTTAACATCCCCAGTTGGAATTTGAAGAAATTAAACTTAGCTTCATTTAGGGGCTTTGTAAATATATCAGCCACTTGTTTGTCTGTTGGGACAAACTCAAGGGTGATATCTTCATTTTCCACATGCTCCCTGATGAAGTGATACCTGATCTCAATATGCTTAATCCTGCTGTGAGAGACAGGGTTCATAGCAATTGAGATTGCACTTGAAGTGTCACAAAATAGGGGTGTTTTGGTCATCTTTAGATTGTAGTCTTCAAGTTGATGCTGAATCCATAGCAGTTGGGCACAACAGCTCCCAGCAGAGATATACTCTGATTCTGCTGTTGAGATTGTCACACTGGTCTGCTTCTTACTGCTCCACGAGATCAGTCTTCCACCAAGAAATTGACATGTCCCAGAGGTACTCTTCCTGTCTTCCTTGCACCCTGCATAATCTGCATCTGAGTAGCCAGTTAGTTCACAACCATTGTTCCTAGGGTACCATAGGCTAAGGTTTGATGTACCCTTTAGGTATCTTAAGATTCTCTTGACAGAGACATGATGAGATTCCTTAGGATTCACCTAATATCTAGCACAGACACATGTAGCAAACATTATGTCAGGCCTACTTGCAGTTAGATAAAGCAAGGATCCAATCATGCATCTGTACTTGGTTTCATCAAAGGGTGTGCCCTTTTCATCCTTGTCCAGAGACACATTGGTTCTCATTGGAGTCTTCATTGAAGAAGCACTCTCCAATCCAAATTTCTTCACTAGCTCTCTAGTGAACTTAGTTTGGGAAATGAATATACCATCTTCAGATTGTTTCACTTGGAGACCTAGGAAGTATTTGAGCTCACCCATACTGCTCATCTCAAACTTTTCCTGCATCAAGTTGGCAAACTTTTTGCAGAGATTGTTATCTGTAGAGCCAAAGATGATGTCATCCACATAGATCTGCACTAGCAAGATCTTGCCCTTCACTTCCCTTAGGAACAATGTCTTATCAATCTTTCCCCTTGAGAACTTGTTCTCAATTAGAAAACTTAACAGAGTTTCATACCAGGCCCTAGGTGCCTGCTTTAAGCCATAAAGGGCTTTTCTAAGAAAATAAACATAGTCAGGGTGAGTAGAGTCTACAAAACCTGAGGGCTGCTCTACATATACCTCCTCTTTGAGGTCAACATTTAGAAAAGTTGACTTCACATCCATCTAGTAGACCTTGAAACCTTGGTATGCTGCACAGGCCAGAAACAGTCTTATTGCTTCTAGTCTAGCTACTGGAGCAAATGTCAGATCAAAATTTATCCCTTCCTCTTGTCTGTAGCCTTTTGCCACTAGCCTTGCTTTATTCTTGGTGATGATTCCATTTTCATCTAACTTGTTTCTGTAGACCCATTTAGTTCATATGATGTTCTGTCCTTGGGGTCTTGGAACCAATTTCCAAACCTTGCATCTCTTAAACTGGTTCAGTTTCTCCTGCATTGCTGCAATCCAAAATGGATCCTGATTTGCTTCCTCAAATTTCTTAGGTTCAATTTGAGAGAGAAAACTCAGGTACAATGCTTTATTTGTAGCTCTGCTCCTTGCCATCACTCCTTGGTTGATATTTCCTATTATCTGTTCTTGGGGATGATCTCTTACTTGTCTCAAGGCAGTTGGTAGTATTCTGGGCACTTCTGCATTAGCAACTTCTTCAGGTTGCATTTCTTCAACCGCTTCTGAGCTTTCTGCAGGTTCTTCCTCAATTTCAACTACCACTGATTGTTTCTTATTTCTGAGTGAGGTACCAGCATTGTCTTCAATGGATAACTTCTCTATTCTCTCCATTGTACCTGCATTCACTAGAGAACTGGACCAGCCCTTATGTATAAGGCTAGTCTCATCAAATACCACATGAACAGATTCTTCCACTGCTTGGTTATTGATGTTGTACACTCTATAGGCCTTGTTATGAGAGTTGTAGCCAACAAAAATATCCTCGCTGCTTTTCTTAGCAAACTTAGTTAGCTTGGATTTCTCATTATTAAGGACATAGCATTTGCTACCAAAGATCCTAAAGTAGGATAAGGTTGGTTTTCTGCCCTTCATTAACTCATAGGGAGTTTTCTTATAGTCTTTGATGATGGAAGCCCTGTCTATCACATGACAAGCTATATTGACAGCCTCTGCCCAAAAGTATTCTGGTAGAGAGGAGTCACTTAGCATTGTCCTACTGGCCTCTATCAAGGTTCTGTTCTTCCTTTCAGCAACCCCATTCTGTTGAGGTGTTCTGGGTGAGGAGAATTCTTGGGAGCTACCTAGTTCTTGACAGAATTCTGTCATGGCCCCTGACTGAAATTCTGTCCCATGGTCACTCCTGAGTTTGACCACAGTACAGTCCATCTCATTCTGGATCTGCCTGACAAAATTTTTCAAGATATCTAGGGTATCTGATTTCTTTTTGAGGAAGAATACCCAAGTGAACCTTGAATAATCATCAACAACTACAAGGGTGTAGGTCTTCCCTCCTAAGCTATGAACTGACATAGGACCAAACAAATCCAGGTGCAGTAGAAATAAGCACCTAGTGGACTCTTTGTTAGATATGCTTTTAAAGCTGGTCCTAGTCTGCTTTCCTAGTTGGCAAGCTTGACATGGACCATCTTTGATGCACTTAATATCAGGTCCATTTCTAACTAGGTCTTGTGAGAAAAGCTTGTCTATTGTCTTATAGTTGATGTGAGCAAGTCTCTTGTGTCATTGGACGCAGAGAGCCTCTTTACCATCAGCCACAAGACATATGGGCATGGAAGAACTTGTATTGAGAAAATTTAAACAATAAATATTCTCACTCCTAGTGCCAGTTAAGGTAGCCTCAGAATCTAAGGACTTCTTAATTAGACACTTGTCCTTGTGGAAGGTAATAACAAAGCCTAAGTCACAAAGTTGACTTATGCTTATGAGGTTGTGTTTCAACCCCTCCACATAGGCAACCTTTGTGATTGTAACTAACCCATTTGAGATGTTGCCATAGCCACTGGTCATTCCCTTTTCTGAACCACCAAAAATCACTATTGGTCCATTCTCCACAGGGATGAACTCTTTCAAGTACCTTCTGACTCCAGTCATGTGCCTGGAGCAGCCACTGTCCAAATACCAAATTGGAGATTGGTTGGCATTTGGACCTACCTGCAAGACAAATTACTTTTCCTTAGGTACCCAATATGGATTGGGTCCTTGGTTTCTGTTAGGGTGGTATAAAGGAACACTAAACCGCGGAGGGTTCTGCACTCTCTTTCCATTGAGCCCTGTTGGGTTGAACCAACAGTCCAAAGCAAAGTGGCCTACCTTCTCACAGCACCAGCATTCATGTCTATTGTACCTTCTCTTCTGCTTCACCATCTGAATGGGGTGGCAGTGCTGATGAGCAGAAGAGAATCCTTCTTGCCTAACAGATCTTGGGTGAACCTCATATGTATGAGTCTGGGGTGGAATCGGTCTCACCACATTTTGGTTCACCTTCTTGGGAACAGGATTTGTAGGAACAGCCTTTCCCCTACCCTTGATTGCTGTAGCTGCAGGTTTGTGGGCTGAAGGACTTGACACCAGCACCTTCTTATAGGAAGGTCTAGCTTCAGAATCTTTGCCCTTAACTGTCTCCTGATCAAAACCAATACCAGCTCTGAACTGTCCAGAGAAGGTGTCAATGATAGGCAGGATAGTTTTGGGCATAGAGAAGCTGGATGCAAGTTTCTTCTCAGCCAACAACATTTCCTCAAGGTCCTTGATGACCTATTCTTCTGTCTTAATTCAGCATTCTTAAGCCTTATGGTTTCCTTGAATTTGTCCACTTCTTTGCTCATAGCAGCCAGCTTCTCAGCTGTCTCCTGAAGCTCAGATTGAACAGGCTTCAAGGAATCTAACTCCTTGGTCTGGACTTTGAGGAGTTTCTTACAGCTTTTGGAGGCTTTCCATAGGTCTTTATATTGTCTTATTAGTTCAGATTCAACATCATATTGGGATCTTGAGGCTGTGCTGTTGGCAGCAGACACACCTTCATCATCATGCATAGAATCTGCTACTGATTCAAAATCAGAGTCAGATATTTCTGTTGTTTACCTTCCCGGGAGAGATGTCATCCTGGTTGTCTTCACATATGGCCATCAAGCCAATGAGTGCATCTTCCTCAGAGCCAGAGGAACTTGAGTCAGAATCACTCAGTGTTCTGACCTTCTTTGCCATGAATCATTTTTCTGATTTCCTTTTGCTCCTTTAGCTTCTTCTTCCTTCATGGTTCCTTGACTCCTTCTCCTTAAAGGGGCAGTCAGCAACCATGTGACCTGTCTTGCTGCAGGAATAGCAAACAGTATTATTTAAATCATATTTACGAGGGTTAGACCTGTACCTTTCCTCCCTGGGGGCTCTGGATCTGTCCCGATAATCGGATCTTCTGGTATTCGAGGAGGAACTTCTGTGATTATCCCTCCTCCTTTTGTGTATCAGCTTCCTGAACTGTTTTGAGAGAAGGGACACCTCTCTATCAGTATCATCAGAATCAGAGGAGCTGTCTTCTGATTCTTCACTGCTCTCAGATCTGCTCTGAGTTGCAGAGGTCTTGCCCTTGGCTCTTCTGGTGCTCTCAGCCTTTAGAGCCACGGATCTTTCTCTTGAGCTCACCTTTGAGCTTACTTCTTCAGCCTTCCTGGTGTTGAGCTAAAGTTCATGAGACAGCAACTTCCCATAAAGATTTTTGGGCTCTATGATGCCGAGCTGACCCATCTCTCTGATGGCACAGATCTTGATGTCTCATTCTTTTGCGAGGGATCTGAGAAACTTGTCATTTGGATCAGAGTTGGTGAACTCTCTTTCATAGTTTCTCAGGCCATTCACTATCTTGAAAAATCTCACATAACAATTAGAGATTGTTTCATTCTTGCCTAGCTTGAAGGCCTCATACTCTTGGTTGAGAAGGGATTTTATATCATCCCTTACCTCTTTAGTACCCTCCATGTACACGATCAAGGAGTCCCACATCTCCTGGCTGTTTTGCAGTGAATCAGATTCTGGAGGGTTGAATCATCTATGGCACTTACAATGACATTTTGTGCCCTCTTATCTAGGCCTGCCAAGGCTAGCTCGTCCTTGGTCATGTCCTCATATTTCTTTACCACCTGCTTTGTTGGATCAATGGTGGAAGCAATTGTAGGGATTGTGAAATTTTTCGGACCTTGTGAGAGTAAGCAGGAATAACAACTAGAGATGTAAGCCAAACAACCAGAGACAATCTTAGGCAAACAAACGATCTTTATTGAAAGCAACACTTCAATTACAGGGCAAGACATGCTCGACGAGACATGATTTCGTCAGCACAAAACTACAAAGAGAAAGAACAGAAACTGAAGATAACTGAGACCGCACGGTCTCTTGCCGAACTCAGCAGCTCGCCAGACCGCTGCTGCCAGACCGCAACCGCTCCCGATCTCGAAACACCACCAAACCGCTGCACCAGACCGCTCCTTTGCCGATCTCCTGATTCCCGAACTCCAGCACCACAACTCCAAGCCGCAAACCGCCCGAACACTTTCAGAGGAAGAGGTGATCGCTGCTGCCTGCACTATCCGCAGAAGCTGCACAAAGAAGAATTCAATCAGAGACCGCTCGGTCAGATAAACACAGACCGCAGGAACTAGGCAAACTCGGCTTACACTTGGTGTGTTCTATTTGTTGCTACAGTGGCTCCCTATTTATAGGCGTGAGACCTGATCCAGTCACCACCCCATGAGATAGAGTCACCACCCATCAGATCGCGCGACCTTACCGGTCAACCCGCGCAATCACTGCAACCCTCCTGCTTCATTTTGGTGAGCGCCGACTTCACTCCAGACCGCGGGAGATCGCTACTCCCTTGGTCTGAACACGACTCCACACGGAGATCGCCAGACCGCCTAGAAGTCACCCACCACCTGTGTTCGCCTGAGACCGCAAACACAGCCAGCTCGCCCTCCTGGTCTCCTCCTGAGACCGCGAACTGAGACCGCGCGACTAAGATGACTTAGTCCGCGAACTCCTTCAGAACCCTCTGGAAAGCCACCAGACTGGATTCAAGAGCCAACCCGTGCAGTCACGCCAGACCGGCACGTCCTTGAAGAGAACAACTTGTCACGCGGTCAGAGACAGACCGCGCGACCCTGAGGAAGATCACCCGTCATGCGGTCACAGCCAGACCGCACGACCTCCACCTTCAGCAGCCCTTGGACCAGACCAGCGGTCAACCCCGGAAGCCGCAGCTGACCAATAGAACAGATCGCCATTGCCAGACCGCCAGACCGTGCGGTCACGCCAGACTGCCCGGTCTCTTCCCAGACCGCCCAGGTCCAAAAGCCTCCTCCACTCCCACTTCAATAATTTCAACACTCCCCCTTGAAGTGGGAAGTGGAAACTAGCCCAAGTAGCTCCCTTAGCCGTGTGAACGGCCCCTTTGCCAGCGCCTTTGTGAAGATGTCTGCGACATTGTCCGCACTCCGCACATGCTCGACCGAAAGAGATCCCTCCAGCACTTTCTCCCGTATGAAGTGATGCTCGATCTCAATATGCTTGGTCCTCGCGTGACAAACTGGATTGGTTACCAGTTTGAGAGCACTCTCGTTGTCACCGCGTAGCAGAGTCGGCTCCCGAACCTCCTTGTGGACGTCTCCTACCAACCTCCTAAGCCAGATGGCTTCCTGAGCTGCCAAGGCCGAAGCCTTGTATTCCGCTTCCGTGGTAGAGACTGACACGGAATCCTGCTTCTTGCTGCACCATGATATAGCCGTAGGGCCCGCCATGAAGACGAATCCAGATGTCGACTTTCGATCATCCGAATCTCCCCCGTAATCAGCATCCATGTATTCATGCACCTCGAAGCCCGCATCCTTCCTGTATAGGAGACCCATGTCCGAGGTCGCCTTGACATACTTCAGAATGTTCTTGGCCGCTAGCAGATGAGGTACCCGTGGCTCCGCCATAAACCGACTCACCCTGCCCACTGCATATGCAATGTCCGGCCTCGTGATCGTCAGATAGATTAAGCTCCCAACCAGAGCTCGGAACACCAACGGATCTTGCATGATCCTCCCCTCATCCTTCCGAAGCTTCATAGCCTTCTCCAGAGGCGTGGAAGTGCACTTCCCTTCCTTCATGCCGAACCGCTCCACGATCCGCTCCGCATATCCGGCTTGGGTCACCAGCACTCCACCTTCCTTCCTCTGCACCTCAAGTCCAAGGAAATGGTGAAGCGCACCTAAGTCCTTCATCTCGAACCTGATGGCCAGCTCGGCCCGAAGCTGCGCTACCTCCTCCTTCGAGTTCCCCGTCACGATCATATCGTCGACGTATAACAGCACAATGACCTGAAGCTCCCCGCTCTTCTTGACGAACAAGCTTGAGTCTGAGTCTGAAGCAACAAATCCACAGAATAGGAGATATTCTGCGATCTTCCCGTACCACGCCCTCGGCGCTTGCTTCAAACCATACAGGGCCTTCTTCAGCTTGCAGACATGCTCCGGAAAATCTTCAGACACAAAACCTGGTGGCTGGACCATGAAGATGTCCTTGTCAATCTCGCCGTACAAGAAAGCGTTCTTGACGTCGAGCTGCCAAATCTCCCATCCACTGAACGCCGCCAAGGCAATGATGAACCGAACTGAAGTCATTTTTGCCACCGGACTGAATGTCTCATCATAATCTTCACCGTATTGCTGCGAGAACCCCCGAGCTACAAGACGAGCCTTGTAACGCTCGATACTGCCGTCAGCTTTCTTCTTCAGCTTGTAGACCCACTTGCATGTCACAGGAGCGATGCCCTTAGGCTTGGGCACAAGAGACCAGGTCTCATTCTTCTCGAGAGCTGCCATCTCTTCTTGCATCGCAACATCCCACTCCTTCACGCCTTTGGCCTTCTCAAAGCTCGACGGCTCCCTCTCATCCAAGGGACCAGCAAAGAAACATGAGACAAAGCTCACTGCGTTTCCTCCTGTATAGCGATCAGGGGCAATGATAGATCGCTTCGATCTCCTCAGCTCCTTCCCCTGAACCGCTTCATCTCCAGCTGCTTCTTCCCTAGCTCCTCTTCCAGACGTGCTAGGAGCATTGCTCCCCCTGCTCCCTGAACCAGAAGCCCCCGTCTCGGAACTAGAAGGAGATGGACCACCTGGTGACACAGGTAACTCCACCTGAAGATTTTCCACACCTTTCTCCGACACTTCCACCCTGCTTTCTGGTAGCTCTACATCAGAAGACCCCTTATAAGATGTCACCTCATCAAATACAACGTCGCGAGATACAACAAATCTCCGCGTCTCTGGGTCCATACACTTCCAACCTTTCTTCCGCTCATCGTATCCCACGAAGACTAGCTTCCTTGCTTTCGCATCTAGCTTCGTCCGAAGAGCATCTGGAACATGCACGTAGCAGGTGGAACCAAACACCCTAAGGTGTGCCACACTCGGCTTCTCCTTGAACATCATCTCATGTGGGGTCAGCATGTTGATGGGGCTCAAAGGCATCCTGTTGATGACGTAGGCAGCACAAGACATTCCCTCCGCCCAAAAGGACTTTGGGATACTCTTGGCATGAAGCCAACACTTGCAGGTCTCTGTCAGATGACGAATCTTCCGCTCTGCAACCCCGTTCTGTTGTGGAGTATGCGCACAAGTGAGCTCCCTCCGGATGTCCGCCTTCCTGCAGAAACTGGAGAACTCAGCAGAGGTGAACTCCCCTCCGTTGTCCGTCCTCAGCTTCTTGATCCGCAGATTCAGCCGACCCTCCACGAGCTCCTTGAACTCCACAAACCGGGCAAATGCCTCCGCCTTCTCCTTCAGGAAAAATACCCAGACATATCTGGTGTAATCATCGATTAGCACCAGCATATATCTGCTGCCTCCGAGGCTTGGGGTAGCAGTAGGTCCCATCAGGTCACCGTGGATGCACTCCAACGGCACACAACTCCTTGTCTGCGACTTGTCAAACGGTAGTCGATGAGACTTGCCGAACTGACATCCCGCGCAAACATGACCTTCTCCGTAGGAAGATAGACTTGGCAAGCCCTTGACCAGACCTCTCACCGCCATAGCTTTCAGCTTGTCCATACCTACGTGTCCCAACCTCTCATGCCATATAACGGCACCATCATTCGTCTTCATCTTGTCAACGTAGGAACTCGTCGACAAAACGAACAAGTCCTTCGCCCTTCTCCCGACATGGACGACCTCGGCCTTCACGGCCTCTACATTTCGTAGAAATTTCACTTCTGTCGGGCCGAACAGAACGTGATACCCAGCGTCAACAGCGTTGGTCACGGAGAAGAGGTTTTTCTTCATTCCGGGCACATGATAGACACTCTTCAAAGTAAGTGGCCCTCTATCACTGCCCAAAGAAACAACCCCCACCTTCTCGACTGCATGCACAGTATTATCTGCAGTAATAATAGCATTGTTACCAATGTACGGCTCCGCTGAAGAAAGCTTCGACTCGTCCCCGGTGAGGTGATGACCACACCCCGAGTCCACGATCCAATCCTCCTGATAGTTGATAGGAGCCGAGGCTCCAATAGAAGCCGAGAAGGCTCCTCCCCATCCTCCATCAAAGTGCCTGGCCGGTGCTTCCTCCTTCTCAGCAGCATGCCCTGGCTGAGTATTCAGCCTGCAGTCCTTCTTAAAGTGCCTAACCTTTCCGCACTTGAAGCATTTGAGACCTTCCTTCTTCTTCTTCCCGTCAGCCTTGGGAGCATACCCCCTTTCCTGCTGCCCAGAAGTTGAAGGCCCATGGCCTCCAGTGGTCTTCTTCTTCTTCTCCCACTTCTTCTTCCCTGAGAAGAGAACCTCGCCATCTCCCCCAGTCACTGACACCCCCGCCATCTGCCTTGCCAGACTTTCCTGCGAAGCTAGCAGATTCTCCAGCTCTAGCAGAGACGGCTGATTTGCCCATCCCTGTACCGACGTCACAAAGGCCACATATTCCTTCCGCAAGCCGCGGATGATGTGCCTCTTCAGCTTCGCCTCAGAAATTGGCTCATCAGGATCCAGTGCTGATATCTCAGCGCAGAGATTCTTCATCTTCAAAAAGAAGTTCGAGATAGAAAGATCACCTTGAGCTGACCTCGCCAACTCATTCTCTAAGAACTGTAGCCTTGCTATATTCTTTTTGTTAAACAGCCCATCCAGGGCTCTCCAGATCTCAGCAGCTGATCCACACCCCAAGATGTGATCAAAGAGATCAGGTGAAATGGCACGCTTCAAGGTGAACTCGGCCTTGGCGTTGGTCTTCCTCCATGCCCTCACGGCCGGTCCATTATCACCTCCTTCTACTGCCTTCACCTCTTCTGTTTCATCTCCTCCTACCACCTCCCAGAGGTCCTCACCCAGAAGATAGCTCTGCATACACGACTTCCACTTCTTGAAGTTAGTCGATGTAAGCATCTCAATACCAAGACCTCTTGCAAAACCACCTTCCATTGCTCTTCCTCTGGTTCCTTCTTCACAAAGGCGATGGCTACTCTAAGTTATTCACTGCTCTTTCAACTCCAACCTAGCTCTGATACCATGTGAAATTTTTCGGACCTTGTGAGAGTAAGCAGGAATAACAACTAGAGATGCAAGCCAAACAACCAGAGACAATCTTAGGCAAACAAACGATCTTTATTGAAAGCAACACTTCAATTACAGGGCAAGACATGCTCGACGAGACATGATTTCGTCAGCACAAAACTACAAAGAGAAAGAACAGAAACTGAAGATAACTGAGACCGCACGGTCTCTTGCCGAACTCAGCAGCTCGCCAGACCGCTGCTGCCAGACCGCAACCGCTCCCGATCTCGAAACACCACCAAACCGCTGCACCAGACCGCTCCTTTGCCGATCTCCTGATTCCCGAACTCCAGCACCACAACTCCAAGCCGCAAACCGCCCGAACACTTTCAGAGGAAGAGGTGATCGTTGCTGCCTGCACTATCCGCAGAAGCTGCACAAAGAAGAATTCAATCAGAGACCGCTCGGTCAGATAAACACAGACCGCAGGAACTAGGCAAACTCGGCTTACACTTGGTGTGTTCTATTTGTTGCTACAGTGGCTCCCTATTTATAGGCGTGAGACCTGATCCAGTCACCACCCCATGAGATAGAGTCACCACCCATCAGATCGCGCGACCTTACCGGTCAACCCGCGCAATCACTGCAACCCTCCTGCTTCATTTTGGTGAGCGCCGACTTCACTCCAGACCGCGGGAGATCGCTACTCCCTTGGTCTGAACACGACTCCACACGGAGATCGCCAGACCGCCTAGAAGTCACCCACCACCTGTGTTCGCCTGAGACCGCAAACACAGCCAGCTCGCCCTCCTGGTCTCCTCCTGAGACCGCGAACTGAGACCGCGCGACTAAGATGACTTAGTCCGCGAACTCCTTCAGAACCCTCTGGAAAGCCACCAGACTGGATTCAAGAGCCAACCCGTGCAGTCACGCCAGACCGGCACGTCCTTGAAGAGAACAACTTGTCACGCGGTCAGAGACAGACCGCGCGACCCTGAGGAAGATCACCCGTCATGCGGTCACAGCCAGACCGCACGACCTCCACCTTCAGCAGCCCTTGGACCAGACCAGCGGTCAACCCCGGAAGCCGCAGCTGACCAATAGAACAGATCGCCATTGCCAGACCGCCAGACCGTGCGGTCACGCCAGACCGCCCGGTCTCTTCCCAGACCGCCCAGGTTCAAAAGCCTCCTCCACTCCCACTTCAATAATTTCAACAGGGATGAAGGGACCCTGTTGGATTTTCATATAGATTCTTGGATCAGTCGCTTCCATGAGCAGCCTAACCCTTTCCTTCCAGATAGGAAAGTTCTCCTTTGAGCAGATTGGAAGTTTCATGGATCTCATCTCCCGATTCTGATCACCACCAGCCATAGTGAGTCGTTCCACGATCTAGATCAGACGGTTACGTCTTCTTTTGATCAACCTAGCTTTGATACCACTTGTTAGTAATGGAACGTTCACCTAGAGGGGGGGGGTATTAGATGATCTGGGTTCTTTTCAAATTATTTGCGCGAGTTTTGAATATTCAAGCACAACACAGAAATATCGCACAGATAAACACAGATAAAACACACCAGACGACACAAGATATATAGAGGTTCCTCAAGACCGGGTGTCTTGAGTAGTCCTCTGTCCCTCTGCGCCTACCCACCAGTGTGCTAGGATCAGCAAACTCCGCCAAAAACTTCAGGCCCTCAAGCCTTACAACACGGACCCGCAAGTCCAACAGCCTAGGCCCGCAAGCCCCTACTGCCCCCGAGCCCGCAAGCTCGACACTCAGGCCCTCAAGCCCTACACAACACAGACCTGCAAGTCCTGTGCCTACAGCCTAGGCCCACAAGCCCCTACTGCGCCCGAGCCCTCAAGCTCGACAAGATGGACCCGCAAGTCCACTGCCCTGGCCCTCAAGCCTCACAGCTCTCCAGCCCTCAAGCTAGACGGTGTCGGACCCGCAAGTCCAATGCCCTGGCCCTCAAGCCTCACAGCTCTCCAGCCCTCAAGCTAGACAAATAGGCCCGCAAGCCTTACAAAGATTACAGTGAAAAAGACTGTTACTTCTGCCGGATAAAGATCGGCAACTTTAGCCTGTTGAAGATTGGCTTCTTAAGGTTGAAGAAGATGCTTCTGATTCAGATCTTGAGCGCACAGTTCTTCTTCAATCTTTTCTTGGCCTGATGAGGATTGGCTTCTTATCAGTCGATGGAGATGACTGCTTCTTCTTTTTCACTTTCTTTCTTGCGCCGTTTTTACTGTTCTATTTTCTGTATGCGCAAGTTCTTTTTGATTGATCGATTGATATCTGCATTATGGCAACCTCTTATCCCTTTTATAAGACTGCGAGGCTCCCAACGGTCTTCTGAAAAAGTTCCTTAAGTGTCATACGCTCCTTTCCTTAAGAGCACGCGCTGATTTGACAATTAGGCGGTGGCATTAAATGCTGACAGCGCGTCCGCAACTTTTGAATCTGTCTCGACGATATTTCCAATGTTACGACGACATGGATGATATCTCGACGACAGGACTTTGTCGATGCCTTGAACTTAGGTATACTTTCAATTCTTCTTGCTTCTGCCACTGATGCAGGTATCTCGATGATACGGGACATTCTGGTGCTTCTGCATATACGACGAAATGCTATCTCTGACTGTGTCGTCGTGATCTTCTTTCTTGCAGACTATCGTTGTAATCTCGTTGTTCTCTCGATGACATGAGTGATAACATGTCGACAGATCATACTTTAACAACTGCTTGTCTTCAGCTGTCCTTCTTCAGTCTTCTCGACGACCTGCCTGCTTTACGCCGATGTCCTACGCCATCAGTCATACTTAGCCTTTTCAGCGACAAGGCTTCTTTGTCGATGCCGACGATACTGCGTCTTCTAGACGACATTTCTTCCTTTTGTCTTCATTCTTCTCTGCGTTCGATGAACGGCAATCTTCGTTCGACGGACAGCATTTTGCGTTCAACGAGCTTCATTCTTCTGTCCCGTCCCAGCGTTCGACGAGCTCCATTCTGCGTTCGACGAACAGCCTTCTGCGTTCGACGAAACGCCAAGTCTAAGCGGTCGATGATCTTCCTTCTGAGTTCGACGATCTTCCTTCTGAGTTCGACGATCTTCCTTCTGAGTTCGACGATCTTCCTTCTGAGTTCGACGATCTTGCTTCTGCGTTCGACGAACTCACCAAGTCTCAGCGTTCGCTTTGCATCATCTTTGCGTTCGACGAACTGCATTCTGCGTTTGACGAACTTCGTTCTTCGTTCGACGATATTGTACTTTAACTTCCTGGGATTATCAGCTAGAGAAGTGATCAAATACAAAGTGAAGTTTTCTTGACTTGGTGACTTCTTCAAATCAGGAATCATGTGGGCAAGATTCCCAACAGTAGGCTTTACACACCAAGCCTAATCCAGACTTGAATTCCAGATTCCCTAATGCATTCATATCGAGGTCATAACCACGCTAAGGGGTTCTAACGAACCAAAGGAGGTCATACCATCTACTAATTAGTGGAGGAGACTCTCATATGCAAGAAAATCAAAAGGACATGGACATACAACGGTCCTAAGACCGGAGAGAGGAATCATTACCCTTGGATCTCTCTTTGGTGCCATGAAAAGTAGGAGGAAAATGATCAAAATGAGGAGCCCTTCACAGATTTGGCCTCAACTCGTTGCTTGGAGCTCCAAATGGTCCTCAACAGAGAGATCATCCAGAACCTAGGTCGTCTCCCTCCTCTTCCTCTCTCGCTCTCGTACTCTAGAAATAATGAAAAAGGAGGTATAACACTCTTCATCCAAACCTAAAAGGGATTGAGGAAGATTCCCAGACGTTGGATAAGAATCCTCTTGATCCATGGTTCCAAAACGAATAAAATACTCAATTTCTCTTTCCTGAGCTAGCCACACACAATTCCTCTGACCTAACAGGTACTCAATTATCAGTCATAAGAGGTCAACAATCGATTATCTTCCATAGGCGGTCAATAATCGATGATCAGTCATAGGCGGTCGATCGCCGACCGGATCCTGCGGTTGTTGATCGCTATTCGTACCATGCGATCGCCGATCGAACCAAGCTATCCATAATCGTCAATCGAACCTTAGTGATCGCCAATTTTTGATCGGACCCAACGGTCAACGATCACTGATCATACCTAACTGTCAACGATCACTAATCCATCATCCTATTCCAGATGGTAATTTCCTTGGCATCTACAATTTGTTGTATACGGTTTGGGTACACAGACGTGTGCCAAACTGCATAGGCCTGGAGAACCTTCTACTAAGTTCCTACAACCTCCACAAGATGATAGACATTACTATCAGCTCACCCAAGTGTCACGCATGGAATGGAGTGTTACACTAGGCAGGGCGTGATAAATCCTCGTGGTCATCGTAAAATGAAAGTTTCAAAGTTCGGGACTTTGAAGCCATTGGGATGGGGTGCGCTAGGATTTGTGGTGAAAAAGATGAGTCTAGACGGAGGGTGCGGTGTCGATAGGTGGTTCATCTCATGCTATGATGAAACTCTTCCTCAATCATATGGAGAATTTCCTCGCGAGTGAGCCTTCCCCCAACTGCCCGACATTCTCGTTGGGGTGTCGCGGCCCTCGTGTAGCTGAGTGTTCTATCATGTCAGGTGTGTGGAGCTTGCTACATCAAATAAGTTACCTTCGTCATTATCGTCCACATTGATCGTCGATACAAGAGGAGGGGCCTGATTTTGAGCTCGTGGAGGACATTATGGGGGTCTCTAACCATGATCTACGACATTCTGACGTCCCAAATTTCTCAGAAGCGCGAGTATTTTGACTTGCCACACCTCCACTTATCGCATATGCTCCTCCATTGGATTCGGCGGTGCCTCCTGGGCTTGATCGGGACGGGGTTCACCGTTGGTCAACGAGTTAGCACAGGATAGGTCTCGTCGTGATTGCATGTGTCAGGGTCGCATATGCTCCTCTTTGCCATCATTGTCGGCGATGGGAATTGCATTTGGAGTATCTCTCATGGGAATGATGGGACTCGCGTTTCACATAAACAGCGCCGAACTATTGCAGCCACTAAACACTCTTGACAATCGGTAGAGTTCAATTGTCTCAGCTCCAGGCAGAGTTGAATGTGCAAACAGTCAAATGAAAATGATAACAATATTTTTACATGAGAAACCTCCAGAGGGATGAAAAACCACTGGGCTATGCCCAGTTCCGCAAAATTCACTACTAAGATTACTAATACATCATTTTGTTTCTCACAAAGACGACAAGCCGTCTCTTGTTCTGCGAATATTTCTTGCTCCGCTCGTCACAGAAATCTCCACGTGGAACTGCAAAGTCTTTCTTGAAATTCCATATATCTCACGCCCCACTGTATGCATCTCGGTGCAGTTTGAAGTGAGAGTTACCTGCGAAAGAAGTTTAGGATTTCTCTAAGCCTCTAACGAAGGATTGAACCACGGGCATTTTAGGGAATTTCGCTCACCTAACAAATAGGATCACCTGGATTATGACTCTTTGATTGTCGATCTTGATAGCCATGCATTTTTGCCCCTTAGACTGATCTGGGTGCACTGCTCAGGCTCGTCGAAGTAGAGGCAGTCGGTGATGGAGGTCGCCCGCTTGAAAATCGAGCTTCTTCGAATGCGACAAAACTTTTCATAAATATTCTCCTCGTCGTGAGTCTATTCCTCAAAACGGTTTTACGATTGGATTCATATAACTGATGCAATCCTCATTTAAAGTTGTAAAACTCCAAACCTTTTGTGTCAGAAATCTCCATCCAAAATGCATCAAAACTTTCAATCAAGGCATCTATCTTGTGCATTTTTCCTCCATGAATACGCTGCCACTTTAGTATTCAAAATCTATCAAGCGGTTTAAAAGTTACGGTCCTCTGAAGTTTTCAATCTTTCCCCTTCCCTGTGGTCGCCCCCTTCTTCCTTCACCAAATTTGGTCGCCCTAGCATTTGAAGGAGGCGAACCCGGCTTGGACTGGACCGGTTTGCTCCGGTTCAGGTCGATTCGGATTCAACACCTTCATCAGGTTGTTTAAGG